>CM060108.1:42785255-43385255 GCA_030522415.1 Channallabes apus
GCGAGTAGGTAGGATAACCACGCGATTTAGTTTAAGGACTCTCACGAAAGTGGAGCAAGGGAAAAACACAAATTTAACCCACGTCCTATAAATACACACACAACGGTAAGAAGCGATAACCAAAACACAGTGAGTACTCATGGTTTGAAGAAAGCCAATGTTAACCGATATGGGCCGAACTCAATGACTGAGCGGTAAGCCACCATTTGTTTACTCCTCTTATACTTCCTGGTAGGCGGCCGACTTACTTCCGGGTCCTAGTGCCGGCCGCAGATTGTGTGTGCATGACAGTACCCCCCTGTCCAGGACCGACTCCCGACGGTCCTGGGGTGGGGGATACCCTACGACGGTAGTCTTGGATTAGTTCGGGGTCGAGAATGAACCGGGCCGGAGTCCAAGACCGCTCCTCGGGACCGTAACCCTCCCAATCAACCAGGTACTGAGTACCTCTGCCCCGAGGGCACGAATCGAGGATCCGGCGCACGGTATAGGCAAGACCACCGTCGATGATCCGGGGAGGAGGAGCAGGGGGGGAGGGTGGAATCATGGGAGATGTGATGAAGGGCTTTAATTGTGAGATGTGGAAGACTGGGTGGATCCGGAGCGCCGCAGGCAGCTGGAGCCGGTAGGTGACAGGGTTTATCCGGTGGGTGATACGGTATGGGCCGATGAATCTAGGTGACAGTTTCTTTGACTAGGTGTGGAGGTGAAGATTTTGGGTGGAAAGCCATACCTTGTCACCTACCTGGAACAATCGTCCCGGGGGGTGTCAACGGCGATGTTGAATGGTGTAGCGGGCATTGGCCTGTTGGATGGCTCGGTTGGCTTGTGTCCACAGCCGTCGACACCTGCGGACCAACTGTTGGGCTGATGGCATATCAACCTCCGGTTCCTGATGGTTGAACATCGAAGGTTGGAAGCCGTGGCATACCTCAAATGGGCTTAGCTTCGTGGCTGATGAGACATGGAGGTTGTGGGAAAGTTCTGCCCAGATGAGGTAGCGAGCCCAGGAGCGCTGACGATCGGTAATAAAGCATCTCAGGTAGCGCTCCAGTTGTTGGTTGGCCCGCTCCGTCTGACCGTTAGTCTGGGGGTGGTATCCAGATGAGAGACTGCAGGTTGAATTGATCAGACGGCAGAAGGCTTTCCAGAACCTGGCTGTGAACTGGGGCCCTCTGTCCGAGACGATGTCCTTGGGGAACCCATGCAGACGGACTACGTGCTCTAATATCAGCTCTGCTGTTTCCTTGGCTGACGGGAGTCCGGCAAGGGCTACCAAGTGCACGGCCTTAGAGAACCGATCTACAATGGTCATGATGGTGTTCTTTCCGTCCGAGGCCGGCAGGCCCACGACAAAGTCGACGGCAATGTGCGTCCAGGGCCGACAAGGAACCGGGAGAGGTTGAAGATCTCCGGAGGGGGGCTGATTGAGGTTCTTGGCCCGGGCGCACACTGGGCACGCCTGAACGAACTCTTTGACGTTCTTCGCCATTGATGGCCACCAGAAGTCCCATTAGAGGAACCGTAGGGTGCGCTGCGTGCCTTGATGTCCTGCGATGGTGGAGGAATGACCCCACTGAAGAACCTCGGACTTCATGGTGTTGGGCACGTAGAGTCGTCCAGGCGGCACACCTGCCGGCTCGGTCTCTAAGGTCTGTGCCTGGCGGACCCTTGTTTCCAGATCCAGGTGAAGTGGTGCGATGATTCTGGAGGAGGGTAGGACAGGCACGGGGTCCGCCCGGGGTGGCTCCATCTCGAGTTGTCGCGAGAGAGCATCTGCCTTGGTGTTTTTTGACCCCGGGCGGTATGAAAGGTGGAAGTTATAATGTTCGAAGAACAATGCCCATCGCGCCTGTCTGGGGTTGAGCTGTTTCAAACTTCTGATGGTGATGAGGTTTTGATGATCCGTCCAGATGATGAATGGCTCCCTGGTGCCCTGGAGCCAGTGACGCCATTCCTCCAAAGCCCACTTTATGGCCAGCAGCTCGCGGTCCCCTACCCCGTATCGCTGCTGAGTGGTGTCAAATTTTTTGTAGAAGAAACTACATGGGTGTAGTTTCTGATCTGGACCTCATTGTGAGAGAACAGCTCCAGCGCCCACATCTGAAGCATCCACCTCAACAATGAATGGTTTACTGGTGTCAGGATGGAGGAGGATGGGAGCGGTGGTAAAGCGGTCACAAAGTCTGTTGAAGGCGGAGATGGCAGTAGAGTTGAGGCGGAAAGGGAGAGAGGAGGGACGAGTCAGAGCGGTTAGGGGGGCGGCAACTGTACTGTAGTCCCGGATAAAGCGACGGTAGAAATTCGCAAACCCGAGAAACCGTTGAAGTTGCTTGAGGGTCTTGGGTAGGGGCCAATGACGCACAACTTCCAGCTTCTGTGGGTCCATGGCCACACCCTGGGGCGAGATGACAAAGCCCAGGAACGTGGTGGAGCGCTCGTGAAAAGCGCACTTTTCCAACTTACAGTACAGCTGATGGGCGAGTAATCTCTTTAGAACCGCCCTGACGTGCAGGGTATGTTCCTCAGCGGTACGGGAGTAAATGAGGATGTCATCCAGATACGCAAACGCCCACCGCCCTAACATGTCTCGCAGAACATCGTTTATCAGGTGTTGAAAGGCGGCGGGGGCGTTGCACAGTCCAAATGGGATTACGAGACTTTCGTAATGTCCAGTCGGGGTGATGAAGGCCGTCTTCCACTCATCGCCCTCTCTAATGCGCACCAAGTTGTAGGCGCTCCGGAGGTCCAACTTAGTAAAGATGGTGGCGCCAGAGAGGGCGTCCAGGGCAGAGTTGGTAAGAGGCAGAGGGTGTCGTTTTTTTATTGTGATGTTGTTGAGCCCCCGATAGTCGACACATGGGCGAAGTTCACCCCCCCTCTTCTTTACGAAGAAGAACCCCGTGGCAGCAGGTGAGGAGGAGGGCCTGATGGTCCCCTGGCGGAGGGCGTTGGTTATATATTCCTCCATCGCCTGCGTCTCTGTTGATGTTAAGGAGTAGAGGTGGCCGCGGGGTGGGACTGCGCCTGGTTGTAGGTCGATGGCGAGATCATATAGGCGGTGTGGAGGAAGATGGATGGCCCGCCGCTTGCAAAATACCTCTGCCAGGTCCCTACAGGACTCGGGAATGGCGTTGGTGTCGACGTCGGGGGCCTCGGACTCCCTAGAGCACGTCCCAGCCGGCGCCCCTAGGTATAGTTCGGTGCAGGTCGCGCCCCATTGTAAAATTCTGTGTTGTGTCCAGGAAATGAGAGGGTCGTGTTGCAGGAGCCACGGGTGTCCCAGGATGATAGGAGGAGATGAGATGGAGGTGACGTGAAATCTGAGCTGTTCGCGGTGTTGATCGATGAGGAGGGTGATGGGTTGAGTCTGGGTGGTGATTGGGCTGGTAGATAGGGGCCGACCATTGACGGAGGTGATCCCAACGGGCTGGGATAACGCCTCAAATTTTACCCCCAATGTTTTGGCATAAGAAGAGTCAATGAAGTTACCTGCTGCCCCGGAGTCGATGAACGCAGTACTTCGGACTCGTTTGTGGCCAATCTGGAGGGATACCTGAACCATAAGGCGAGAGATGGTGGCGTCGGTAGTGGTGGAGATCAGGAGTGGGCCCGGTGAGTCTCTCCCTCCGCTCACCGGGGATGGGCGTTTCCCGGGCGCAGTGGACAGGTCGCCCGGTGATGTTCTGCAGACCCACAATACGCGTGTACGTTCGGCTACGGTCAGGGAGGTGCGCCCTAATTGCATGGGTTCCCCGGCTCCGGTGTCAACCACGGCTGGAGGTGGAGATCCGACAGTTCTGGTATTGGGGTTGGTGAAGGTTGCTGATGGTCGTGGGGTGGTGTAGGAGAAGACGGGTGCAGGCGGCAGGGTTCTCAGGGCTAGTTTCGGGCGAGACAGAAGGCGCTGATCGATCCGCAGGGCCAGTTGGATCAGTCCCTCGAGTGTGGCGGGAAGTTCTCGCCCGGCGAGCTCGTCCTTGATGCGGGAAGCCAGTCCCTCGTAGAAGGACGTCCGGAGCGCGGCGTCTCCCCAGTTTGTCTGCACGGCGAGGGTCCAGAATTCCGCTGTATACCAGCTCACGGACGATCCTCCCTGCCGCAGGTGGTAGAGTTTAGTGTCGGTCTCCACCTCGCCCGCTGGGTGTTCGAAAGTCAATCTGAGCTGGCGGGTGAATTCATTGTAAGAATGGTTGGTATCAGAATCAGATTTAAGAACTGCCGTGGCCCACTCAGCTGCCTGCCCAGTTAGCAACGAGACCAGGAGAGCGATGCGTAGCCGATCGGTGGAGTACTTGGTGGCATTGAACTCGAACACCAGATCAAGGGCTGTCAAAAACACATCACATCTCCCGTCCGTGCCATTCCATTTTTCTGGAAGTGCAAGAAAAACATCAGTGGGGGTGGGGGGGGTTGGTGCGGCGCCGCGGCCGCTGCGACGGGAGGCCGGCTAGCCGCGCCCTCAACAGCCGCCCGCAGATCCGCGTTCTCCTGCCTGAGCTCCGCATCCTCGCGGCGCAAGGCCGCGACGTCTTGGACACCCTGGCGCAGAGAAGCGAGCTCCGCGGTTAGCTGGTTAATGAGCACGGCATGCTGATCTACCACGCCGCATAGGCGCGCATGCCCCGCTGGGTTTACCGCTTGCGGCTCAGTCATTCTGTCAGAGATGAACTAACCTGAGGTGACCAGAAGACGTAGCTTTAGCGGTTAGCCCAATGTAGTGTGGATGGTAAACCCAAACGCGGAGTAACGGCGAGTAGGCAGGATAACCACGCGATTTAGTTTAAGGACTCTCACGAAAGTGGAGCAAGGGAAAAACACAAATTTAACCCGCGTCCTATAAATACACACACAACGGTAAGAAGCGATAACCAAAACACAGTGAGTACTCACGGTTTGAAGAAAGCCAACGTTAACCGACATGGGCCAAACTCAATGACTGTGCGGTAAGCCACCGTTTGTTTACTCCTCTTATACTTCCTGGTAGGCGGCCGACTTACTTCCGGGTCCTAGTGCCGGCCGCAGATTGTGTGTGCATGACACTATCAAGCACGGGGAGAACATGCAAACAAATTCAAATTAAAAGTTTACATACACAGTCATACACAGTATGATATGCAGTGAAATGATAATACGACTACTCGTCACCTTAAAACAAGATTATACTGTACAGGTATATAAGAAATAAATTATAGAATAAAATAAAAAATAAAATATAGAAAAACTTCGGCTATATAAAATTTAGCTAGAGAAGATAAGAAGATAAGTAGCTGTACAAATATAGCAAATATAGAAAACTTTAGTTGTGGAAATTTAAATAGAATTTAAATAGAAATATCCAGTGTTTGTGCAAAGATGCATGAATGTGCAGATGTGAAATGTCCATAAATATCCAGCATGTGTGCAAATGTCCACGCATAGGTGGGAATCGAACCTGGCTGGGAATTGAACCCAGACCCTGGAGGTGCCATCTGGCATTTAAATCACGGGAAGAAAAGAGCATATCTGTCTCACACCTGTAAGTTTTTATCTCTTTCATAAACAGACCTGTGATCAGTGTACATACTGTAGGTATCGGTCTTAAAAAACCCAACTACTATCCACCTTACAGTATTTATTGTCAAAGAACAAAGTTCAATATAGAAACTGTGATATCAAATGTGCAATTAAACCTTAATGAAATGTGAAGAAGTGCAATAGTTCCCTATCTGAGGATCGTGTTTAAAATGTGCCATAGTACATTATAGTGCTAGATGATGTTTATTATAGTCTGGAAGCTTCCTTATACTATTTATTTCCTGAATTATACATTTATTATTCTTTTCTAATCTTTTTTTTAATTAATTTTTAATTTTTTTATTCCTAAGCACCTTTACAAATCTCTTGAATGTCTGGAATATTGAACCTCTTTAGTTATATTGACATGCACTGTCTCTGTTGTTGTTCTTTGAAACTTGCATGTATGAACTAAAAGAACCGTGTGCGTGTTTGATTCATACCGCATATAAATTCGCCAGGAGCCTTATCGTGGATTCATTCCTCCACTACATTTCTCCATTGAACAATGAGTATAGAGTTACACAAAGCGGGCCGCGATCAATTACAGCGCCGCGGATGGCGAGAGAACAAAGAAGACAAAGGGGTGCTGCTTGGATATGGGTCAAGACAGAAGAAGGATGGTTACAGGAAAAGAAAGATGGTCAAAGAACAAAAGAAAAGCCGTCACGAATAAAAACCATGTCCAGCATGTGTGTGTGTGTGTGTGTGGTTGTGTGTGTGAGAGAGAGAGAGAGAGAGAGAGAGAGAGGTGGGGCTAGGAGAAAAACAGAGAAATGGTGGAGAAAGTCTTTTGTTTACTAGTGCATATTTATTCATTCACACTTTTACCTCCATTTATTTATTTATTTATTTGAAAAGAAACATTGACGGAAAGCGTCTTGCTCGTGTCACGATCGTAAGATCTGATGTGACAGCGTGTCAGCTCCCATTAAGACGGAGCAAGACGAGCGGGCGGATGAAGGCGAGTAGACAGCACGTCTCCACTTCTGAGGAAACAGAACCCGTCTGACAGATTCACTCTTGAATGCCTCCGAAAACGCAATCCAATCAGAAATCTCAAACGTGCGCTCCTCTTCCTCTTGTCTTTGTCAGTGTCCGTTTGCATAGCAGAATCTAATAAAGCCAAAGATGCACCTGTCCATATTTCATGCACATGAAAAGGATGTCAAGAGGCATCGGGCAGTCTGAGAGCCTCTCCGTCAGCGGTATTGATTTTACGCCCACGTCTGGGATGCTTGGCACTGACATGCGGCGCAAAGCGCGGACATCTCACCACTTCGAAACCACAATTAATCTTATTTTATCATCTATACCAAGTATCACTGTGAAGGTCTGCCAAAAGTCGTTTTTTTTATTGCTTTTTGTACATAAGGGCCTCACAGGGATTTACGGCTTTAAGTGTCTGATCAAAAAATTACCTGTGTGGTTATGGTTTCTTTTTATTTAATTATATGTACAGTATGGAGCAAAAATCTTGAGCCACCTCCCCAATTTTTCGTATTATATGACATTAAAAGATTGAAAATGTTTTAATGCGACGTTTTACAGCGTTAAGCAGATACTGTTATCCAGAGCGATTTTTTTTTCTCACTATATATCTTGGTTAACACTGTCACCTTGCACCTCCAGGGTCTGGGTTCGATTCCCCGGCCAGGCTTGATTCCCGTCTCTGTGTGCATGGAGTTTGCATGTTCTCCCCGTGCTTGGTGGGTTTCCTCCGGGTACTCCGATTTCCTCCCACAGTCCAAAGACATGCAGATTAGACTAATTGGTGTTCCCAAAATTGACCGTAGTGTGTGAATGAGTGTGCGAATGTGCGTATGAATGTGTGCCCTGCGATGGATTGGCACCCTGTCCAGGGTGTACCCCGCCTTGTGCCCTAAGCCTCCTGGGATAGGCTCCAGGTCCCCCGCGACCCTGAATAGAGGATAAAGCGGTATAGAAGATGAAAGAATGAAATGAAAGTTATCTGAGCAGCTGAGGGTTAAGGGCCTTGTTCAAGGGTTCCACAGGGGAAACTTGATGATGCTGTCTTTTGAACCTGGGACCTTCCTCACTGTAGTCCGATGTCTTAAACACTGAGCTACCCCTGCCTTACACCTCCAGTGACAGGCTGCAATGTCCCTAAAGATACAAAATCAAAATTAATTGTTTATGTAACAACCTCAGCAGCAACCTCATTTCCCCTCTCATCTGTTCCAACCACTCAGCATTCAGCATCAGCTGTACTGTATACTAATCCCCGGCCTGATCATCTGTCATCATCTGCACCTGTTCAACGTTCCTTTGAAAATGCTTTTATATATAAGAAAGATAAAGTGATGACCTGATATAGTATATCCTCCCAATGTTAATATTATATATCTCTTCTAGTTCCATCCTTTATTAAAAGTGTTCTAATACAGTACATCCTAATACCCAATTTTGATACATAATCTAAACCTCTCTTTCTGTTTTAAATAGAGCTTTGATAAAACATCATAAGCTTATTAAAAGAAAGCTTTGAAGCATCAGATAAGTATTTTGAGCGAGCATGAGCTGCTCTTTGTAATAACTACTTAGAAATCATTAATCAATTCAAAATGAATGAATCCAGCTCTTTGATGTAGGTTCTTATATGACTATCGCAGACTTCCTTTTTCTGTACAAATTATTTTTTAATGGTAATGTCTGGCCAATTACTGTTGCTTCTGACTAAAGAATTAGTGATTGTGGTCTCAGATTTGCTACTGATCTCTGTTATTTTGCCTATTGTACTTCCAAAATGCCATGGGGTTTATAACATGATTTTCCTTAGTCTGTAATGTGTAATTCGTTTTTATTTAATTTTTTTAATTGTTTTGCAGAGCTCTTTTTTCTTCTTCGTTTTTTCAATGGAAATGGCCACAAAGCATCTTTACAGAAATCTGGATGTCGATTCAGATCCCTAACAAGCAAGAGAGAGTCGACAATGGAGATGAAAATCTTCCCACAATGGAGAACACTAGAGTGGAAGCATGTTTTATCCGGACATTGTGCACATCAATCAGGTAAAACTGAGTGATATTTGGAAGTTAGGTAAGAGGTATTACTTACACTGGGTGGAGCTTGAGCAGATGCAACTTAAGGAGGAGCAGTATTAAGTACAAGTTATTTGGCTTAGAGACAGTGGCACTGAAGAAAGGACAGGAGGCAGAGTTGGAGGTAGCAGAGCTGAAGATGTTGAGGTTCTCTTTGGGAGTGACAAGGATGGATAGCATCAAGAATCAGTTCATCAGAGGGACAACCCATGTGAGATATTTTGGAGATAAAGTCAGAGAGGCCAGATTGAGGTGGTTTGGACATGTTCAGAGGAGAGAGTGTGAATATATCGGTAGAAGGATGCTGAGGTTGGAACTGCCAGGCAGGAGGTCTAGAGGAAGACCAAAGAGGAGATTTATGGATGCAGTGAGAGAGGACATGAAGTTAGTTGGTGTGAGAGAAGAGGATGCAGAGGATAGGGTTAGATGGAGGCAGATGATTCGCTGTGGCGACCCATGAAAGGGAACAGCCGAAAGACAAAGAAGAAGAAGAAGATTTGTTGATTTTCAAGGATTCGGTGTTCCAATCGATAAATGTTCACCGTGGCCAGGATCGGATCTGTGACCTTTTTTAAAACGTTTACACCATTCAAATGTTTCATTGTTTTAATTCTTCTGTAAATGTGAATAGCTTTTACGCTTTCATTCACAAGACATTTCATTACAAGTCCCGGTTTGACTCGAACACCCATTGTAGACATAAATATTACCTTTAGAGCCCATTATCCAACCAATCATCTACGATGAATCATTGACTGATGATGTCATGAAATACATTCTGTTTTTGAAAGATGGCTGGAAATTCCACTCATCACTTTTTTTTTCCTTTTGCAAAAGGCTGCCTTTGTTACAATTCAGCATCCAAAAATCGACGAAAACTGCCAACTTCAACTTCAAAGCATTTTCTCTCTGTGTCTATCTCTCTCTGTATCTCTGTCTGACTGTTATCTGCGCTGTAGTGTAGTGAAGTGAGACAGACCTCGGTCCATTCCAGACACACTGACTCCACGGATCTAATGGGATTATTCCAGTCCTTTGAGCCATGACCGAATGGTGACACCAAAATCAGTTCACCACTTTTCTAACTGACGCCACTAAAAAGCCACCAGAGCAGGGATGTAACTGAATACAAATACATCACTCTGATCGAACAAGTCATGTGTCCTAGATACAAATACTGATATGAATAAAAGACATATTAGAGTTGCTGGAAAGGTGGATGCAACAAAAAAAGTCAGACTGTCCCGTGCACACCGTCCATGATCTCTCAAATACTGAACTCGAATGCTGTAGCTGAGGTTGAGGAACTGTCGAAGCATCTGTTTTTTAGTAGTAGCACTCAAATTTAATAATAATAATAAAAAAATAATAAATACAGATACAGAAATTTGTCGCACCAAACAGATACAGATACAAATAATTTCTTCGCCTTGCGCACCAGAGGTACCGTGCACAATTTATCCAACCTCTTATTTTTCTGGCATTTAGCCTCTAACATGTTTTTAAAGATGTTAGAACATGAAAGTTCAAGCCAGAAGTGAATCTGTGCTTTTGCTTGTATTCTTTAAAATGTAATCTTGTTGAAGACCCGTATCTAATTTTAAAACTGTGGCTCACCCTTTATTGCAGGTTGTTATGGATGGTAATGAGTATCTAAATTGTTGCATGAGCTTTATGAAGGTATGTAGCCCTTAATGACACACACACACACACACACACACACACACACACACACACACACACACACACACACACACACACACACACACACTTTTCTCAAATTACACATTAAATAAATACACTTTACAGGGCGAAGGAGAAGGAATAAGGATAAACAGAGTATTGCGTCACTTTATAGCTGCAGGGACTGAAACATGATGTTAGAGCTTCATGTGTAAACCATTTTTGGATGCTTTACTCTCTACACTTTCTATACTCGCTACAGCCTCATGTGATCACACTCGTGCGACAAGCTCTCTGGCATGTAGTCTGCATGTCTGAGCCATGCTGCCTCCATCACGAGACTTGTTACAGCCCGGATGCTACAGCTACAAACTCCAGCACACTCCAGTCATCAGCTCCAGTTTGGGGACTCAAATGACCAGTTACTACGCTCAATACAGGTCCTGGGTTCTGTCCTGATGTGGTTCATTTTCTGTCATCTGATTAGTCTAAGAGTCAGATTACGTCCCCGAAGGACCGCAGTCCTGCACAGCGTTATGTTTTCCCAGAACTCAGCCCTCTGGACTTGGATTTATGGAAACAAATGCCTGGGCTACGGATAAACAATATCATTAGGAATTATCTGTTAAAACAACCCTGTCAATTAGCGGTGTTATTTTAACCCCTACAGCTGTTTGACATTTTTAGTTCAGCTTGCTAGTATTTTAGAACAGATGTTTTATTATAATGGTGGAGAAAGCTGGGAAAGTTAATAGAATTTATATGTTATTGAAGTTGATATGTATTATCAACTATACAGAGATTCTTTTCAGTAACAGCAAATCCTGGAGTGTTTTATTCCTTTTATGCAGCAAATTGCCAATATATATATATATATATATATATATATATATATATATATATAAATTATTTTCTTTAATTTACTTCATAAAGAAGAACATCGTACATTTATCCGATTAACGTCACACTTAATATGGTACCTTCCAAGAAGTGTGGAAAGTGTAACATTCAAGAAATAATAAATGAGTTCCAGTTATCACTTATGTTATAAAGTAGCACCTAGTTTAACATCTATATTTATTTAACTTATATTGCTATGTTTTTTTTCCCCTTTCTCAGTGAGACCCCATCGGCTCATTTGATCTGCAGGTTATTGGCACAAGTATTATGACAGATGTCTCATCCGGCACTGAGGATGCATTAACAGTTATCATATGGGTATTTATATAGGCAAAGGGTTAATTGCATTGCTCACCAAGATCCCAACAATGACAACCCTGCGATGGAAGGGTATTGTAAGTGCCATATCGCACGTGTTATGAATTTGTTGTTGTGTTTATTTTATTTTATTTGCTGTTATTTCATTTATTCTACCTTGTTCTATTCATTAGTAAAGCATTAAGCATTAAGTTTGTTACATAAGCCATAAGCTTTATATTTCTTAGTCATGCATCGTAAGTTGGTCTGTGATGTCGTTCTACTATTACATGCATTTGTGTGACTGTCATATGTTAGAGAGTTCAGTCTAGATGCGGAAGGCTAAGGAAACACAAGCTTTTGACCGTAAGCGTAAGCTCGTCAGCTAACGAGAGCTCCCGGTAAGCTAAGAATGTGAAATACAGCAACTAGGTTGTTGTAACCGTAAGCTCCCGTAAGTGGATATATACAGCAAGAGTGTTGTTATATTCGCAAGCTAAGATTGTGATTTGTGAGATGCAGCAAACAGGTTGTTGTAAAAGTCAGAGATTTGCAAGATGCAGCAACTGATGTCTGTAATCACAGTGGATTTACTCAAGACGACTGTATGAAGTGTTGATTCTTTGATGCTGACAAATAAACTACAAGAGACAAAGAGATCATCGGACTTCAGTTCTTGTGAGTAAATGATCAAACCAAAGCTACGCGTCAAAACTGGTGAAATAATATGACTGCATCTACAGGTATAAACCCCGACCCTCTGATCAGCAACCCAGAGCGTCAACTGCTTGAGCCACCAAATTCAATTCAATTCAATTTTATTTAAATAGCGTATTTTAACAATGGTCATCATCTCAAAGCAGCTTCACAAAAATGAAAGAAATTTGAAAAAAAGAAAATTTGTGTATGTGTGAGAAAAATGTGTCTAGATAATAATGAGATGAATGAATGATGAATGAAATGTCTCTGATGAGCAAGCCAAGGGGGACGGCAACAGTGACAAGGAAAAACTCCCTGAGATGGTAATAGGAAGAAACCTTGAGAGGAACCGGACTCAACAGGGGACCCATCATCATTTGGGTAACAACGGATAACATAAATGATATAACGACATCATGTGTGTGCGAGGGTGCTGGAATTCAGAATAACGGAAGTTGTCTAAGTTAAAATGGAGTCCAGTTCAGCACAGGGACGAGACAACAGGTGCAGAGGACAGAGAGTGGTCTGGATCACTAGAAGCTCAAGAACAGCATGTGTAGATTCAAACCATCATGAAGCAAAAATCAGCTGGAGGTGGCCCTCCAATGCCCCATATGTTACTGAGCTCATATTGTCTTTATACAAAGTGGCATGGTGGCTTAGCAGTTATCATTGTCCCCTTGTACCTTCACAGTTGGGGGTTTATGTCCCACTTTGTCCATGGGGTGTTTGGTGGGCTTCTTCTCATTTCCTCCCACCGTCAAGCAACGGGCTGATGGTTGATTGGAATTTCCAAATTGCCCGTAGTGCCAGTATTGATAAACTACAGGCTCCACTGAGTCAACACACAATAAGAAGTGTAAATAATCAATGAATATATATATATATATATATATATATATATATATATATATATATATATATATATATATTATATACATGATGTATTTACATGATAAACACTTTGTTGCCATGGCATGGTGGTGTAGTGGTTAGCAATGCAGTCTCGTACCTTCAGGGTTGAGTGTTAAATTCTTGCCTCGGGTCTGTGTGTGATGTTTGCATGTTCTCCCCATGCTGGATGATTTTCCTCCGGGTACTCTGGTTCCGTTCCACAGTCCAAAGACATGCAGATTAGATTAATTGGCATTCCCAAATCACCTGTAGTGTGTGTGTGTTTGTGTGTGTGTGTGCACATGTGCCATGCGATGGATTGGATTCCGCCTTGTGCCCCAAGTTTTACGTGATAGGCTCCAGGATATAGCAATATAAATATTGCTATATAAACTCAGCAAAAAAAGAAACGTCCTCTGACTTTCAACTGTTTTTACTTTCAGTAAACCTAATGAGTAAATATTTGTATGAACACTAAAAGAGTCAACACCATAAGACATAAGGTAAAAATGTTTCACAATGTGTCCCTGAATGAAGGGAGGCTGAAAATCAGTCAGTAGCAGTCAGTATCTGGTGGCCACCAGCTGCTTGAAGTACTGCAGTGCATCTCCTCCTCATGGACTGGACCAGATTTGTCAGTTCTTGCTGTGAGATGGAGGGATTGTGTGTTCCTGGTGTGACTCGGGCGGTTGTTGTGTCCATCCTGTACCTGTCACGCAGGTGTGATATTCGGATGTACCCATCCTGTGCAGGTGTTGTTACACGTGGTCTTCCACTGCGAGGATGATCAGCTGTCCTTCCTGTCTCCCTGTAGCGCCGTCTTAGGCGTCTCACAGTGCGGACATGGCGATTTATTGCCCTATAGCCACATCAGCAGTCCTCATGCCTCCCTGCAGCATGCCTAATGCACGTTCACGCAGATGAGCAGCGACCCTGGGCTTCTTTCTTTGGGTGTTTTTCACAGTCGGTAGACAAGTCTCTTTAGTCTCCTGCGTTTTTAGAACTGTGACCTTAAATGTCTACTTTCTGTAAGCTGTTAAGGTCTTAACGACCATTCCACAGGTGCATGTTAATTAATTGATTATGGTTAATTGAACATGCATGGAAAACATTGTTTAAACCCTTTACAATGAAGATCTGTAAAGTTATTTGGATTTGTACAACATTATTGTTGAAATACACAGTCCTGAAAAAGGGACATTTATTTTTTTTGCTGAATATATACAGTATATATATATATATATATATATATATATATATATATATATATATATATATTGTCAAGCACACATCTGTCATGATTAGAAAAAGTAGTAAGCCACACAGTGGTATCATAGCGCCATGAATTTTTCTATATTTAGCTGTACTTTCAATACAGTGAATAGTCAGTATTGCACTGACAGAAAAAGAACAAAGCTTAAAGTTAAAGCAAAATGTGGGATAATTAAGTGAGAATGTGTTTTTGCTTCGCTGTCAATCTTTCAGTGTCAGATACTGAATAAGGACCTGTTAGACGTGTGTTTCAAGTGCCTGCTATAGTGTATCGTGTTGATAGCTATTCCCATTCACGCATATAAACACACATTGACAGGAGAAGGGTAGATGACTTTAGTTCTTAGGGAGAGAGATGTTGGCGTAACCGTGACACGGTAGATCTCCGGAGCTGTAATGAATGTCATTACAGCGAGATAAGGCACCTCTCTGATTGCCGTGGGGAAATTAAATTATACTTGCGGAGTTGTTAGATGGCACAATACTGCTCTTTTCACCAGCCTATCATTTTCCTTAAGAGAACTTGAAAGCTTTATCTTCTCATCTGTCTAACAAGGAGACACTCGGTTACTATTAATTAAACAAGGTTTTGAGAGCACAGACATGCACGCAACGGAAGGTATCTCACTGCCAAAGACAAGTACTCCAAACTACAAACTCTAGGGGAGCAAGAAATACATGTTGTAACCTCGATCCCTAAACAGATGGAGAAGATGCAGAAAATTTGGAAGAGTGCTCTTATTCTCTATACTGCTTATTCTCTATGATGCAGGAGGGCTGGAGCCTGTCCCAGGGGACTCAGGACTATGAGGCAGGGCGAGGTGCCAATCCATCAAAGAATTTGGAAGCTATGGCACCCAATGTACTGGTCCCAGCACCACCAGCAGACCAGTATTGTTGAAACTGACATGGCAAAGTGATTTGATGTGGCATTGTATTGGCTAGTGTGATTAAATGGGAGGGCAAGAAATGTTTTATTAACTATCAAGAACTAGAGATTGTTCTTATTATGAAAGCATTATGGTTTTATTATCAAGCCTTAAAGCCTGCAGTCTCATTATTTGCATAAATCGATTACTTTTACATACAGGAACAAATGTATTGAATGACAGAAAGGCAAAACTATTTATTTATTTATTTGTTTATTTTAGTCAATTTGTTCAAATCATGAAAAGTCTTTTTCTAAATAGCTGTCAAGATGGACTAACCTGAGGTGACCAGAAGACGTAGCTTTAGCGGTTAGCCCAATGTAGCGTGGAGGATAAACCCAAACGCGGAAAGAAGCGAGCAGGCAGGATAACCACGCGATTTAGTTTAAGGACTCTCACAAAAACGGAGCAAGGGAAAAACACAAATTTAACCCGCGTCCTAGAAATACACACACAATAGCAAAAGACAACGGAACCAACATGTGAGTACTCACGGTTTGCTGAAACGACAACTGGAGCTGACATGGGCCGAACTCAATGACTGAGCGGTAAGCCATCGTTTGTTTACCTCTTTTATACTTCCTGGTTTTGCGCCCGTCTTACTTCCGGGTCCTAGTGCCGGGCGCAGATTGCGTGTGCATGACAGTACCCCCCTGTCCAGGACTGGCTCCTGACGGTCCTGGGGCGGAGGATACCCTGTGACGGTAGTCCCGAATTAGCTCCGGGTCGAGAATGAACCGGGCCGGGATCCAAGATCGCTCCTCGGGGCCATAGCCCTCCCAGTCCACCAGGTATTGCGTACCTTTACCCCGAGGGCGCGAGTCGAGGATTCGGCGCACGGTGTAGGCGGGACCGCCGTCGATGATCCGGGGAGGAGGAGCTGGGGGGGTGGGTGGAATCATGGGTGAGGTGATGAAGGGCTTGAACTGAGACAGGTGGAAGACTGGATGGATCCGGAGCGCCGCAGGCAGCTGGAGCCGGTAGGTGACAGGGTTAATCCTGTGGGTGATGCGGTATGGTCCGATAAATCTGGGTGAGAGTTTTTTTGATTCGATGTGAAGGTGGAGGTTCTTTGTAGAAAGCCATACCTTGTCACCTACATGGTACAATCGTCCCGGAGGATGTCGACGGCGGTGTTGGTGGGTGTAGCGGGCGTTGGCGCGTTGGATGGCCCGGTTGGTTGTAATCCATAGCCGCCGACATCTGCGGACCAACTGTTGGGCGGACGGTACATCAACCTCCGGTTCTGGGTGGTTGAACATCGAAGGTTGGAAACCGTAACATACCTCAAATGGGCTTAGGTTGGTGGCAGAGGAGGTGTGGAGGTTGTGTGACAGTTCAGCCCAGATGAGATAGTGCGCCCAGGAGCGCTGTCGATCAGCTACGAAACATCTCAGGTAGCGCTCCAGCTGTTGGTTGGTCCGCTCCGTCTGACCGTTAGTCTGAGGGTGATATCCAGATGAGAGACTGCAGGTGGAGTCGATCAGACGGCAGAAGGCTTTCCAGAACCGGGCTGTGAACTGGGGCCCTCTGTCCGAGACGATGTCCTTGGGGAACCCATGCAGACGGACTACGTGCTCTAAAATCAGCTCTGCTGTTCCTTTGGCTGACGGGAGTCCGGCGAGAGCCACCAGGTGCACGGCTTTAGAGAACCGGTCGACGATGGTGAGAATGGTGTCCTTTCCTTCGGAGGCCGGCAGGCCCGTGATGAAGTCGACGGCAATGTGCGTCCAGGGCCGTCGAGGAACTGGGAGTGGCTGCAGCTCACCGGGGGTTGGTTGATTGGTGGTTTTGGCCCTGGCGCACACTGGGCATGCCTGAACGAACTCTTGGACGTCTTTCGTGAGGGAGGGCCACCAGAAGTCTCGTTGGAGAAATTGGAGCGTCCGTCGAGTGCCCGGGTGTCCTGAGATGGGAGAGGAATGACCCCACTGGAGGACTTCTGATCGCATCCTCTCGGGCACAAAGAGTCGTCCAGGTGGCACACCTGCCGGTTCGGTCTCTGTAGCCTGCGCCTGGCGAACTCTCGTTTCCAGGTCTAGATGGAGTGGGGCGATGATCCTGGACGATGGAAGGACAGGCGCGGGGTCCGCCCGGGGAATGTCCACTTCCAGCTGTCGGGAGAGAGCGTCCGCTTTTGTGTTCTTGGAGCCCGGGCGGTACGAGAGGTGGAAATCATAATTTTCGAAAAATAAGGCCCACCGCGCCTGTCGTGGGTTTAACTGTTTCAGATTCTTGATGGTTATGAGGTTTTGGTGGTCCGTCCAGACTATGAATGGCTCACTGGCGCCCTGGAGCCAGTGACGCCACTCCTCCAGAGCCCACTTTATGGCCAGCAGTTCGCGGTCCCCTACCCCGTATCGCTGCTGAGTGGAGTCAAATTTTCTGGAGAAGAAACTACATGGGTGTAGTTTCTGATCTGGACCTCGTTGTGAGAGGATAGCTCCAGCGCCCACATCTGAAGCATCCACCTCCACAACGAATGATTTTCTGACATCTGGATGGAGGAGAATCGGTGCTGTGGTGAAGCGGTGACAAAGTGACTTGAAAGCGGAGACAGCTGCAGGGTTGAGGTGAAAAGGGAGAGGTGAGGGGCGGGTCAGAGCGGTTAGTGGGGCGGCAACTGTACTGTAGTCCCGGATAAAGCGACGATAGAAATTCGCAAACCCGAGAAACCGTTGAAGTTGCTTGAGGGTCTTGGGTAGGGGCCAATGACGCACAACCTCTAGCTTCTGCGGGTCCATGGCCACACCCTGGGGCGAGATGACAAAACCCAGGAACGTGGTGGAGCGCTCGTGAAAAGCGCACTTTTCCAACTTACAGTACAGTTGATGGGCGAGTAATCTCTTTAGAACCGCCCTGACGTGCTGGGTATGTTCTTCCATGGTGCGTGAGTAGATGAGGATGTCGTCCAGGTAGGCGAACGCCCACCGCCCGAGCATGTCGCGAAGGATGTCATTAATGAGGTGTTGGAAGGCGGCGGGGGCATTGCACAGTCCAAAGGGGATGACGAGATTCTCATAGTGCCCAGTAGGGGTGATGAAGGCCGTCTTCCACTCATCGCCCTCTCTGATGCGCACCAAGTTGTAGGCGCTCCGGAGGTCCAACTTAGTGAAGATGGTGGCGCCAGAGAGGGCGTCCAGGGCTGAGTTGGTAAGAGGCAATGGGTGTCGGTTTTTGATAGTTATATTGTTTAGCCCCCGATAGTCGACACATGGACGAAGTTCACCGCCCCGCTTCTTCACGAAGAAGAACCCCGCGGCGGCAGGTGAGGAGGAGGGTCTGATGGTGCCTTGGCGAAGGGCGTTGGTCACATACTCCTCCATGACCTGCGTCTCTGTAGGTGTGAGGGAGTAGAGGTGGCCGCGGGGTGGGACTGCACCGGGTTGGAGGTCAATGGTGAGGTCGTAGGGCCGATGCGGAGGAAGATGAGTAGCTCGTCTCTTGCAGAAGACCTCCGCCAGGTCCCGATACGGCTCTGGGATGGCGTTGGTGTCGACGTCGGGGGCCTCGGACTCCCTAGAGCACGTCCCAGCCGTTGCCCGTAGGCACAGTTCGGTGCAGGTCGCGCCCCATTGGAGGATCCGGTTCTGGGTCCAGGAGATGAGAGGGTCATGCTGGAGCAGCCAGGGATGTCCAAGGATGATGGGAGGTGAGGAGATGGAGGTGACGAAAAAGTTTAGCTTTTCATGGTGCTGGTTGATGGAGACGGTGATGGGTTCGGTTCGGGCGTTTATTGGGCTGGTGGAGAGGGGGCGACCGTCGACAGAGGTGATGTGAACGGGCTGGGATAACGCCTCGAGTTTAACCCCCAGGGTTTTGGCATATGCGGAGTCAATGAAGTTACCTGCTGCCCCGGAGTCGATGAATGCAGCACTTCGGACTCGTTTGTGGCCAACCTGGAGGTGTACCTGAACCGTGAGACGGGAGGAATTGGTGGTGATGGTGGAGAGACGAAGGTGACCCGGCGAGTATCTCTCTTCTCTCACCGGGCCTGGGCGTTTCCCGGCCTGAAAGGACAGGTTGCCCTGTGATGTGCGGCTGACCCGCAATAGGCGCAGAGCCCTTCACGGAAGCGTCTCTCCCGTTCTGCAGCGGTCAAGGAGGCGCGTCCTAGTTGCATGGGTTCCCCGGCTCCGGTGTCAACCACGGCAGGAGGTGGAGAACCGACATGTCCTGGGGTGGCGTAGGTGGCGGAGTCTGCGGGACGTGGACTGGTGACGGTGAAGGCGGGTGCGGGTCGTGAAGTGGTGATGGCGAAGTGGGGTGCAGGTGGCAGGGTGCGAGGGGCTGGCCTCGGGCGAGAGAGAAGGCGCTGGTCGATCCGGAGAGCGAGCTGGATCAGACCCTCCAGGGTCGCAGGAAGCTCTCGCCCGGCTAGTTCGTCCTTGATTCGAGAAGCCAGTCCCTCGTAGTAGGATGTCCGGAGCGCTGCATCGCCCCATGTTGTTTGAACGGCGAGGGTGCGAAACTCGGCCGTATAGCGGCTCACGGACAGCCCTCCCTGCCTCAGATGGTAAAGTCTGGTGTCGGTCTCCACCTCGCCCGCTGGATGTTCAAAAGTGAGTTTAAGTTGGTGGGTGAACTCATTGTATGAGTGGGCGGTGTCTGTATCCGCCTGGAGAACTGCCGTGGCCCACTCTGCTGCCTGCCCTTTTAGCAACGAAACGAGAAGAGCAATGCGAAGGCGATCGGTGGAGTACTTGGTGGCATTAAACTCAAACACCAGATCGAGAGCTGTCAAAAATACGCTGCACTTCCCGTCCGTGCCGTTCCACTTCTCTGGTAGAGAAAGAAAAACATCAGAAGGAGGGGGGGGGGGGGGATGCGGCGCCGCGGCCTCCGCGGCGTGCGATCGAGCATTGACGTCATCAACAGCCGCGCGGAGATCCGTATTCTCCCGCCGGAGCTCAGCGATCTCGCGGCGGAGGGAAGCGAGATCCCCGGTTAGCTGATTGATTAACGCCGCATGCTGATCTACAACGTCGCAGAGACTCGCATAATCCGCTGGGTTTACCGCGGAGGGCTCAGTCATTCTGTCAAGATGGACTAACCTGAGGTGACCAGAAGACGTAGCTTTAGCGGTTAGCCCAATGTAGCGTGGAGGATAAACCCAAACGCGGAAAGAAGCGAGCAGGCAGGATAACCACGCGATTTAGTTTAAGGACTCTCACAAAAACGGAGCAAGGGAAAAACACAAATTTAACCCGCGTCCTAGAAATACACACACAATAGCAAAAGACAACGGAACCAACATGTGAGTACTCACGGTTTGCTGAAACGACAACTGGAGCTGACATGGGCCGAACTCAATGACTGAGCGGTAAGCCATCGTTTGTTTACCTCTTTTATACTTCCTGGTTTTGCGCCCGTCTTACTTCCGGGTCCTAGTGCCGGGCGCAGATTGCGTGTGCATGACAGTAGCAAGCATATGGAAGCAGGAAAGCAATCGTGGACCAACTCCTTTGTTCACACAACAGAGAACTTTCGGTAAATCCATCTGTCCTTTTGTGGAATTTGTATTATGAACAATGTTTGCTTCCTCTATTTATTTTGAGGTTCTTCCAAAGGCATTTTGAAAACCAAGTGGTCAAAATCTGGAATGAAATTCCAAGAAAAATAATATTAAAAAAAAGAAAATGAATCGACTTCTTGTATAATAATTCCACCGGCAATAATTACATTACATTAGTTCTCAGTGACTGCTAACGGTGTGTTAGGGATGTAAAGTGGAATTAAATAAATTAGCAGTAATGCAGACAAAACATCACTTTAAGGCTTTAAGGCTATCTGAAGGCCATACTGTACAAGAAGGAAATCAGCCCTATCCTCAATTCTTTGTACTATTTTATGAATTATTAATTACATTTATTGATCATGTACTTGATCCTACAAAAGTGGAGAGTACTTTGGACATTAATACTATATAAACTAGCCTTGGAGAAATCAACATTTATTGAAAGTTTAACAGTGACACCATTTAAAGCATCTGAATTGTGCAAGATTATAGAACAGAGTTTTGGGAACAACAAGCAACATTTCTGTTGTGTCAGCTTTTACTTTGTTAGGCTAGAAAGTGTAACCAGAATATTAAGTTATACATAAATTCTGCTTATTAAGTGGAAGAGAGATCTGAAGATGATAAATGCAAGTTTCATTCATTCAATATTGAAAGTTAATCCATGGTACTGGATGATCTGGCCAAAGGAGGATTATAATACATGAAGGACTTAGGACTAACCCTTGAGGGTCACCCTTGTCTATAATTTTAAATTCTTTGCGGTACTATTTAGCCAAAAGGTGAGAAGAAGAAAACCATGTCTTTATGTCTTCATTTAATACACTTTAGAATAATCTCAATTAACTAACTGTTCTGGGATTTGAATAGTGTAAAATGAAACGTTAGTAGTACAACACCAAGTTGTGATTCAGGATTCATTCTTGTGTTAGAAAATAGCTACGTGGACAATTCAGAGGCAATTCAGAACAACTTGCAACTAATTGCTAAGGAGACAAAGTGTTGTTTAAGATCACAATGTTATCAGATATATTTTATAGCTGAAAGTGCATCAATGACTGGTTTTGAAGTTGGGTTTTGGCAGGCTGCCACTCTCCTCTTTTTGAAGTCCTGTGGACCACCACTGAATCTTTTAATGGTATGCAGTACCGGACCACTGCTTTAACTCATGCTTGTGTGACAGTAAGGAAGTAGAGGTTTTGCATTTACTCTAAATGGTTTGAAAAAAATTGTGCTGTTTTTAATACAAATTGATATGTACATTGTCAGATTGAACATATCATTGTTTGAAACAGAACAGTGTAGTATCATATTTTTTTTAAATAAGATTATTAAATAATAGATTAAATAAGAAAAGAGCATCATTATTCACAGAGTATTCATACCTCTACCACTGAACTGTTTTTAGCTCAGGGCTCTGATCTTGGATATGTCAGCATTGTAACTGAAAACTATTATGTGGTTCCTCTTGAATAAATAAATGCTGATGTATCAATTTTGGTGGATGAAAGCAAAATGTGCAACGTATCCAACTGCATGTTTCACTCCTGCTGAAACATGCAGTGCCCTCGACATAATATGCCAAGGTCACGAAAAACATATACTGTAGTAAGACAAATTTGATTAAGGACATGAATCTGGTTTTAGCAAGCAGGTACTGTAATACACCATGGCTTAGTGTTTAGTACCGTCGCCTTGCACCTCCAGCGTGCGGGTTCAATTGCTGACCAGGTTCGAATCCTGTCTCTGCATGCATGGACTTTGCACATTCTCCTTTTGCTTGGTGGGTTTCCTCCTGGTACTCTGGTTCCCTTCCAAAGACATGCAAACTAGATTAGATGAGATAGTAGTTTGTGAGTGAGTGTGTGTATGTGTGTGCCCTGCAATGAATTAGCACCCTGTCCACGGTTTACCCTGCCTCATGCCCTAAGTTTCCTGGGATAGGCTCCTAGACCCCTATGACCCTGTATAGAGGATAAAGTGGTATGGATGATGAATGTGTAAAATGCCACGAAATTAATGCACACATCTTGTGTTTGTTCTTGTTTTTATTTGTATTGTTCAACTGTATCATTTTTAATGTTAGTAACATTTGTAAAACACTTCAGACATGAACAGTAGTCTCTTTTGAAAGGCTCTTCAAGGATTCTCTTCAAGGCATCATGGACCTCGATCAACCCTTTTCGAAAAGAAGTCACCAAATTTTGCATTAAATCTTTAGAGTGGTCCCTTATACGTAGAGGGGCAACCAACAGAGTATCAAACTACTTTTCTTGCTTAAAATAGATACATTTAAGCTACAAAGTGTAAAATAACACTTCAATAGTGACTGTTGTAGTCCCAGACTCTAGAAGGGACTAAAAGTCCATTGACAAAAATGATTACTGTAGTTGCATACCCACAGTAATTGTTGGATTGTATTTTCTTTGATGCTTTTGCAGTTATGGTAGCAAATGGTGTCCCAAGGCTGTATATTAGCCCTGCTGCCTGATGAGGGTTAAAGCAGATTTGTTAAAAATTGTAGGAATAAAATATGTTTTAAAAAAATCTATAGTTAATTGTCTGGAGGTGGCCTTAATCTACAAGAAAAATGATGGCCATATTCCCATTTATGCTTGTATATAGAAATGTTATTTATATATTAGTTGGTCCCAATCCCAGTGCTGGGAACTTCTTACACTGCACATTGTTGTGTTTATCGTCCTTGAGAACCTTCTGCCATATTTGTTCCCTGCGCTGAAAATGCCAGATAAATTTATAACCATGCTCCATTTCACTGCTCCTGGCCTGGAGATATTCTGTCAACTCCGAGCTAAACATAATCATGTATCTCCTTCCAGAGGGAGTGTGAACAGCACAGCTATTCTAGATGCCAAGAAGATGCTTGTCCCCTGACTCTTGACCTTACTTGTTCAAGGTCTTGGATTTCTGCAAGATAATCTAGCATTACTATTTTGGATCGTTACAGACTTTTCTTCTCTTTCATCCATACTTCTACTTTTTCGCTTTGTTTCTCATTAGACAATAAACATGGTAATGCACTTAAACTGCTTGTAAAGCCATCCTCAAAGATTGAACTAATATCATCTGTGTTCATTTAAACAGTCCTCTTGAATGTGATCTTCTTCGCTTTCTTCTGCAGCACCTTATTCACTTCACATTCTAACAAAGTCTTGTTTTCTATATAATTGCTGTACTTTCCCCTGATTTTTTAATTCAACCACGCAATTGGGTCTTCAAGAATTAGACGAGACTTGCCAGAGTGAATTTTTCTCCAAGCAGCTTTGGCAGCACAGTGATCTTTGTTAGGACCACATCAAGCACAACTTCAACAAATTGTACCAACACTTGATACATTGCTTAATGTACTATAAGTTCTTATTCCCACGAAATCTGACTACCTTATTCCAGATGGCTAACCTCTGAGATAATAGGAATGAATAAAAACTTAATTTAACTAGCCTTAGTAAGGAACCCTTTGCAGGATACAAAATAAAATAAATAAATAAAGGAAAGCTCCTTGCTTTTTGCTAGCCACCTGGCCACATTCCCAATGATTCCCTTCCACAAAATTCATATTTCTAATCTCCCTTCTGGTGGGACAAACATTAAAATGGGTACCAAACAATCTGGAACCAACGACGTCCCATAACTCATTGCTTTGACAGATTTACCCAACGTTTCACAAATGTGTTTAATCATCCTGCCAAGAAGAAGAATGTTGATGAGTGATTGCAAGCCGGCAGCAGACTCAGAACCTGCCAACATCTATGGTTTGGCCATACAGTACTAACAATGATATGTGACCCTTTGCAATAGATATACAGGGGCACCTAAAACCTGAATATCTGCTTTTACAGATAACACAGCGGTCAGACCAAACTCAAAATAAAATTCACTTGGCAGAAAAGATTATTTACCATAGGGCCATAGGAGAAAGTTAAGCAGTTCATTATGCTTTACACCAAGTTTGTCAGAATTTACACCCATGAATTTATAGTCTTTGGACAGTAAAAAAAGTGCTGCCTATGTACCTGCCACACCTGCTTTTAATGTTCTCTTACTATTGCTTGGCACACAGTAAAAGGAAAAAAAATGCTGTCATATCTATTTTTTTTAGGTAAATCTCTCTCTCTCTCTCTCTGCTTGCAAAGACCTGCTTGTTAGCATTGGTGATTGGCATCTCTGCAGATTTTTTCCCCTTTAACTTTGTTCCCTACCAATGTTCAGTGTTTTCCTCCAGTCTGTTAGTATGTAAAAACAATTATCTTGAACTTGAAGGAGTAAACAAACTCTGTCTGCATTGATTACTTCCTCAGATCTCAAAATGGAATATTCCAGTCAGGTTTCAAAGCCCACAGGGTCAGTGTGAACCCAAAACCATGCACTAATGGTGCAATTGACCCTGAACCAATGCAGCTGAGGTACACTATGCTGTCATTGGAAGCAGACAGCTGTTGAAACTCCAGATGTCCCTGAACCATGTAGTGTACAGATTTCCGAGTCCTGTACTATGTACAGTCCAGAGGTTCCCCCCTACTGCAATCTCCATGACTAAGAACAACAATACTGCTTAAGTGAATACAATGTATTGGGTTGTTGGTTTCCCACATGAACATGTGGTGCTAATCATATGCTTTCTTGAACCCTGATGACATCTGACTTGGAATGAAGACTTCTGCAATACATGCTTGAGCTTAAGCATCCTTGGATCTTTCACCACAATCGCAATTTTTTTCTTTTTGTACACTGTAGTTAATTTAATAGTGGGAGTGTTGTTTAGCCTTGTATACGAAGTGAGGCCTAGAGAATTCTAAAAAACATCTATGCTATGCCGATATATAAAGTTTGTTCTCATTTACACTACAAACATTGTAATCTACACAACTAATCTACATAGTAGGATAGTCCTTAAACCAATCAGTTATAATATTAAAACCATTAATATTAAAACCACCAGGTTAGGGGCATGGCTACACAGGACCGCTGGGGGTGTGCTCTGGTATCTGGCACCATGAGGTTGGCAGCAGATCATTTGGGTGATGTGGGTCGAAGGGTTAGCCTACCATTGACCAAACTCTTTTGCCTGATGCATCCAATTGGTGCTTGATTAGATTAAGATCTGGGGGGTTTGGAGACCAAGTAGCCAGCCTTCTGCTTTTTGCCTGCCAGTCCCTGTGAGTGAGGCCTGTAGTGCTTTAGGTGTTCTGGAATCTTTGTGTCATGTCCAGCAAAGACATTTTTCAGCAATTTGTTCTGCATTGGCTTCTCTGTGGGAGTCTGCAGGCATTGGTGAGCTTCAGTTGCATGGATAAGCCTTGGGTTTACCAATATGTAATTGGTGATTCAGTTCACCCGGTGGAGTTGTTGATCTGTGTACAGTATGTCAGATTCTAAATAAAGATAAATAGATAAATAGATTTGAAGGAAGATATATAAATAAATAGATTTTTCTGGGTACTCTGAATTGAAACCTTGCCATGCGCACAGATTAGGCTCCGGATTCACTGAATCCATGTTTATTAAGGGATTAATAAATGAATGCATACTGTACATGTGCACTGGATAAATCAATTGGATGAAACCACTTTCATTACAGCTGTGCTCACTTCTATATTTGTTGTTCTAAATTCATTCAGTTGCTTTTGATCATCACAACGTCCTCTCTATAACCTTTCTACTATCATTGAAGAGCAGTCTGATCCGGAAACTCCCATTTGGTGATTTGATACACTGTAAATGAATCTGATTAAGCATAGGGAGTGATTCTTTTTAAGTAATTCTCCGGAATCCACCCATGCACATTCCTCTTATGTGACCTGCCTCTGACTGATCAAAACTAAAACTAGAAGCATGGAACTGTTGGCACCTTTTCATTAAACGAAGAACATTATTAGCCACTATTTGGTTGTTTCTTCTCACTCATATATAAATAATATTTAGAAAAAAAGATGATATATTTTTCCTGTCATTGAGTCTAAATTTGCTCAAAATCCTTTCTATTAAATTTGTAAAAATATCATATTAATTCACTTTCTTCTTTTATACTCTTTTATAGTCTTTAATTGATAACAATTTATAAAAGGTCCTTGAAATAAAAGGGTTAATATCAATGGGATTTCACAAACATGTTTGAAAAAAGGAACCTTCAGAAGTATTGTCTTCCATTCCCTTTGGTCTTCCTCTTCTGAGAGATTGGGCATGATTCTGTCAAAGGGCATGCCTGAATGCTAGTGGATCTTAAGTACATCTGGGCTCCAGCATAAACCAAGACCAATCACCTCATTCGAAACTTTTATTCTGCGAATTCTATGCTGCTATATCTGGCAGGACGTTCATTTCAATTTAAAAACAATGCAGATGCTCTTCGAAAGATATGTTCATTATCCACAAGCGTAGCGGGAAAAATAATAACTACCTGATAAATCATACTTGAAATGAATTTTTATAATTCCCGAAGGGGCAAACAGTATGTAGGCATAATTACAAAAAGCACATTAGTGAAGGAAGAATATCAAAACTATGACTTCGTAGGACACTTTAATGATGTTTTAATGATGACTCTTTTGTACAGATTTCATGGTGCTGGGCAAAATAACTTAACATCATGGAATCAGGTTTTTAAATTCCTACAAAGTTGCACAACTTAAGTTGCATGAAGGCATGATAGGGCAGGGGGTGGCACCGCTGGTGACCGGATCATGGGCACCACATGGTTTTTGATAACAGGAACATAACAACACAAGACAAAACAAAATAAAACATGTCTTTCATTCATTCATTCATTCATCTTCTGTACCGCTTTATCCTCTATTCAGGGTCGCGGGGGACCTGGAGCCTATCCCAGGAGACTTCGGGCACAAGGCGGGGTACACCCTGGACAGGGTGCCAATCCATCGCAGGGCACACACTCATACGCACATTCACACACTCATTCACACACTACGGTCAATTTGGGAACACCAATTAGCCTAACCTGCATATCTTTGGACTGTGGGAGGAAACCGGAGTACCCGGAGGAAACCCACCAAGCACGGGGAGAACATGCAAACTCCATGCACACAGAGACGGGAATCGAGCCTGGCCGGGGAATCGAACCCAGACCCTGGAGGTGCAAGGCGACGGTGCTAACCACTACACCACCGTGCCGCCTAAACATGTCTTTAATTCATAAATTAAAACTGAGTTGGAACTGCTATTTGTGTATTGAGAATAAAACACTTCATGACATGTTGTTATGGGAAATGAATGCCCTTCCAGATGATAAACGTAACTCGTCACGCCACACTGTCACCAAATTATTTGTCGTATTTTATTCCCTACAAATGGCTTCCAGTGTTTTATTTGTTCTGCCAACCAGGATATTTAATCGCAGCTCCTCAGGGTCAGTTATGATGTTCTGGCATTGTGCTATCACTGTAAAACATGACGGCGCACGCATCAGCACTCAAACCTGTCTTAAACTGCTGCGACCACAAATCTCTAACGGCTGCCGTGAACGCAAGTCATGCTTTTGTGTCATGTCCGTCAGAGCATCTGACCATTTGCCTGAACACAGCACCTCAGAAGTCATCCAGCAAAAACAGCCCCCTTGTCTTCTCTGTGGGACCTCTCGCTTCTCTCAGCGGATAACACGGGTCAATATTTTCCCTCCACCTCCCTCCGCTCGATTTGTTTTTAATGGGCTCTAAGCGGCCAGGTGGTCCGATCACGTCACATGCTCTCTGAAGTAAGAGGTTCTGAAACCCTTATTCTGCAGATTGGACATCACAAGTCTAATCAGTTTTTTTTGTGGGCTTTCGACTGAATGTGTGACCTGGATTTAACCTGCAGTGAGTTGGGTTTCGTATTTAAAGCATTAACAGGGATGGAATAATTATACAGTATGTGAGATTGATCACCATGCTCAGTAGGTTGTTGCTGTGCCTATTGATTGGTATTAATAAAAAGAAACATACAGTATATTCCCAAGTGACACCAAAGCTTTTCTAACCTTTGCATCTTAAACTTGCTCAAATCACTTTGAAAAAATAATAGATTTTCTTGTCAAATTGACTATAACGAATGTTAACATACTGTAGAAATAAAGTGCCCTTTGTAGGCAATCACCCCCATGTCTTGAAAACTTCCAACGATTTTGTAACATTATAACCTAGACCGTATCTGGGATAATCATACTGTATACTGTATGTCATATTATATTGTAATGTCATGTTTGTCGCATTGTCACTTTTTTGCTCTTGTTTGCACATTTGACGTACACTTTATGTTGTCTCTTTTGTATAAAAAAACGTAGATAGTTCCCTGTTTAACTTAAATGTCTTGTCCCAGCTAGCCAGCTAATTAGCTCTCTAAGTTAGCTAGTTAGTCTTTTGTTAATTTATGTTGTTAATTTAAGTTGTCATGTCAGTCTGTCTTTTCTCAGCTAGCGAGATAATTAGGCTTCTTAGTTAGCTAGTTAGTTTTCTGTTAATTTATGTTAATTTGGTCCTGGAGGAACATTGTTTCATTTCACTGTGTACTAACTGTATATGGTTGAAACCACAATAAAGCTTACTTGACTTGATGTTATGAATCTGACCAAAAGAACACATAGTCCTTAAGTAGGAGGGTTAAGAACTACCTTAAAATGGCAGCAATGTAAAGAACTACTGGCAACGTTCTGAAAATGTGTTAATTAAAAGAAAAATAATAAAACAAATAGATAAAGAAATTCTGTCCCTGAGTTTTCTCTATTCAGTCATTGTTTGTCACTGCACAGCATCCTTTAAAGAGCACCTATTGGTACAAACAGTGTTAGCACAGATATACTATATTACCATATACAGGGTGGGTGAAAATGACCTAGGCAATATTTAATGGCTATGGAACTTGTAGTATCTCCGAAGTCATAATGAAAACAGTCTCCATAGGTGGAAAGTAATGAATTACGTTACTGTAATTGAGTAGATTTTTTTGTGTACTTCTAATTTTTAAAGTAGTTTTTAAAATCTGTAATTTTGCTTTTACTTAAGTATGGTTTGTTTAAAGTATTGTACTTCACTACATTTTAAATCATATTCACTACTGAGTAAAAAATAAATGAATGAAAATGAAAAATAATACAAATAATACAACGGGGAAGGAAAACCACTCAGCACCCCGGAAACCACTGCACTGATTGATTGATGGAGAACAAACGCGCTAAATTCACAAGAACGATGGAGGCGGACAAAACAGATGCCAGTGATGCAGACACAGCTGAAAGTGAAACACCAACAAATTCTTATTCTTATATTTAAGCAACCACTTTGATTTCAAGCACAACAAAGGGAACAGATTTATTATGCAAGGGTGTTCCATCCCCCATCCCACCCCCACTGCTAAAAAAAAAGTAACTCAGTAACTTTTACTCTTTACAGTAAATTTTGAATGAGCTACTTTTACTTTTGTACAAAATTTTATTACTCTTTCCACCTCTGACAGTCTCTAACTAGATGATAGTAATAGGATTCCATATTTAGACCAGCATTTGCCAGGACGTTGGCTGGGACGATGTGGATCTCATGAATGGTCTCCAAGAAGTCCAGATATCACTCCATGTGATTTTTTCTTTTTTATAAGATTACGCAAAGGAGGAGGTGTAGAGGACAAAGCTCTGCGCACTGCAGAACTCGGAGGCATGGATTTAAGAAGATCTCAGAAATGTCATAAAGTACATGTACAATTTGTTTTAATAACTTTGCATTGGAAATGTGGACTTTATTACCAGTTTTTATTGCCTTGTTACTTTTCATCTACCCTGTATATTTCCTAAATTTTATACCTACAGTAAGACATGACCTGGAGACCTACTGTACATACTGTAAGACACTCACACCACTTTTGACCCCATAACCTTATTTTCTATATTTGTTATTTATTGTAAATAGGCCAGTCATGCACTTAGTCATGCTTAGAGGCTAACTGCATTTCATTGCCTAATCTAATCTAATCTATTATGCAAAATTCTGTTTTTTATAGATTTTTATACAATCCAGCTGGGTCTCCAGTGTGTGTTTGTGTGTTCCCTTTCAAAGGCTACACTCGATGCTGCGTGAAAATGCTATGGGAATATCTTTTCATGTTGCTGGTTGTGAAGCATGTGTGTATCAAACACGCCAAATTTTGGCTTATATAACCTCGGTCGGGTGATGTGATCTGATTAGACGCACCTGCAGGTTATAAATAGGAGTGAACCGGAAACATTCCTCAGATCTTTGTCTTCACCGCATTGTGCGCGTTTGTGTCAGCAAAGCACAAAACTATCATACAAGCAAGCAGAAAAAATAAAGCATAAAACTCACCAGTATAATGGCGGAGTTTAGAGCTAGATGTCTCCCACCTTGTGAAAATTTCCATTAGGAGGGCGATATGCATACTTTCTGCTTCGAATGTTTGGGTGAGAAGCACGCTCTCGAAGGGCTTAATGGAGAATGCGAGCATTGTAATCTTCTTCCCATGAAAATACTTCGCGTGAAAATACCTTGCGTTCTTTAGGGAACCACGAGCTGCGCTGCACTCATGGGGATCACAAGCTGACCTGGCCGAGGCACGAGAGATGTGCCTTTCTCTCGCCCTCTCAGCCAATCCCGAAGTCTCCTTCAACTTCACCAGCGCACTCCGGTGCTTCTCGTGGGTGTGTTAATGAGATTCGCTCTCCTGCTTCTGTGCAAATGGAAGTAGCTACCTCAGAACGCTCCTTTAAATATGATAGAGAGTATGAGGAGTTGCAAGTCATAACGCGTGCAGTCGAACGACTCAATATTGACTGGCCACAGGAGCATGCTCACCCAAAACAATCCAAACTAGATGACAGATTTCTGTTGGGTGGCCAGGAGATGGAGACACAACGCCGCTCTCTCCTCTTTTTTGGTGACCTCCACAACGAATTATCTCGTTCTTGGAGTAAACCTTTTTCTTCCCGTAATTTTGTACCATCGACTTCGTTTTACTTGTACATTGTGGATGCAAAAACACGAGGCTATAGCATGATGCCCCAGATAGAAGAGACGCTTGCAAGCATTCACAGGAAGCATTCACAGAATTACACCGGGCTACTTATTTATCCCTTCATGAGATCAAGAAGACAGCTTGTGCTATCGGCCGTTCTTTGGCCTCCTTGGTGACCGCTGAAAGGCACCTGTGGCTAGATCTGACAGGCATCAAAGACAAGGATCGAACATTCCTCCTTGATGCCCCTGTCTCACCTTCCGGCCTATTCGGCGATGCTGTTAATTCCGTCGCCACTAGGTTCCGAGAGACTAGGCTGTACAACAGGCAAACAAGCTTTTGGGAAATTCCTCCCACGCCGTGCTCAAGAGTCGAGGCCGTCGGCCACCCAGCCTCGACCAGATCTGATTCTCGCCAGGCGAGAGGCGAAGAAGGAGATCGTCAGCAGCCGGGCACCCCCCTGTAAGGACTGGGGTATGGCTCACCACCCCTCACAGGCCGCCTATAAAAAATCAGATCGCTGCACTGTCTTCTTTTCAAAGAATAAGTCCTGAGAGCCTACGCCCCCCCCTCCCCCGGGGCAGGGCACGTAACGTTCTTTTCTATAAGAGCATGCCCTCCCGGGCACCCCCAGGGGGTCGGTCTTCAGTTTCCGCCGCTGGTGTTTCGGACGACACCGATCTCCAAAGATATGTTAGTGCCTCGGTCATATCCTGCTTTATTCCAGGATGCCGAACCACTAACACCACCCCATGTACTAAAACTAGTACCCTTTTCGGAGAAGCTGGCAGCGTCGAATCTACTGCCAGACATATCTCCCTGGGTGCTAAAGACTGTAGAGAAAGGCTACAGGATTCAGTTTGCACATCTCCCTCCGCGTTTCAACAGCATGGTCTACACTTCCGTGATACCGGAAAGGGCACATCTGCTGAACTCCGAACACCAGGCGTTGCTGGAGAAGGGAGCCATAGAACAGGTCCCTCCTCCAGACAGGGAGTCAGGCTACTACAGTCGTTATTTCTTGGTCCCCAAGAAAGGCGGGAGGCTGCGTCCAATTTTGGATCTTCGCGGATTGAACCGCTATCTCGAAAAGTACAGATTCAAAATGTTAACTATCAAAATTATTGTTTCACAAATCCAACCAGAAGATTGGTTTGTGACAATAGACTTAAAGGACGCAAACTTTCACATACAAATTTGGCCACAACACAGGAAGTTCCTGAGGTTCGCTTTTGGGGGAAAAGCCTACCAGTTTCGGGTCCTTCTATTTGGTCTAGCTCTGTCACCCCGCACATACACAAAATGTATCGATGCAGTCCTGGCTCCCTTGCGATTCCAGGGCATCTGTATTCTCAATTACATAAACGACTGGCTAATCCTGGCCCAGTCTCAGCAGCTAGTGCTGCGACATCGCGATGTCGTCCTAGCTCAGCTCCATTCGCTGGGTTTGAGACTCAACGCTACCAAAAGCATTCTCTTTACGGCTCAGAGGACAACATACTTGGGTGTCAGGTAGGATTCGATCACTATGCAGGCACAATTGTCTCCCGCTCGTGTCGACTACATCCTCAGCGCCCTCAAATAAATCCGACTAGACCAAGAAGTGACTGTACATCTGTTACGCCCCGGTCTAGGTCGGGCCGTAACAGGAGTGAAAAAAAAGAAAGGGGGTGAGACCAAAAGTGCGTTTGCTTAGTGTTTATTTACAATAAGGTGAATAAGCAAATCCCAAAAGGGTGGCTGTAAGCTTCAGAAGCCGACAAGGCCAAAACAATAAACAAAATTACCTCTATCTAATACCAAAGTGACACAACTAACCTGCACCGAAAATAAAGAAACAGAAATACAAAGTTCTTCCCTCAACTCCCTACCTAACCACAAACCAAGAAAACAAAGTGCAAACAAAATGGCGTCGACTCCTTACTAAGCCACTAAATAAAGTAAATACAAATATATACAAAAGTATCTACAACCAAACCAACAAAACAAAGAGGGCAAACACAAAAGCGTAGTCAAAACAAGCAAAAGGGTCATACACAGAATAGGCAATCGAAAACCAAGCAATTATCAAAAGGGGAAAATCTAAGAGTAGTCAGAAACGAAGCAAAAGGGTCATACACAGAGTAACATTTAGGATCAAGCATAAGATAAGCAGTAAGCAAAAACACGGTCTGTAGCATGGTGGTCTGAAGGCCTTAAGTAGGCCTCTGGGTGTCCTGGAGAACCAATCAGCTGGGAGGAGGCGGGACCAACAAAGGACAGGCAGAGCAGCAGCCAATAGATTTCCAGGCACACTGAAGAGGGTGGAACCTGAAGCAAGGGGAGACACACCCTATCCCACCACCAGCAGAGACATAGCAGAGACAAAGCCAGCTTAACCAGACACACAAAAAACAAATAAATCCAATATTGTAACACCCCCTCCCTTAAGAGTGAACATCCTGTTCACAATTATAACCATGGTATCGAGACTTGATGCTTCGCAGAGGTATGGATTCAGGATATCTAGTAGCAGCACACATCAGGGTTAGCAGATACACATTACCAGACTTAGTTCGAGGAAGGGGACCAACACAATTTAACAAAAGTCTCTCAAAAGGCTCTCCCAGAACAGGGATAGGTTTAAGTGGAGCAGGGGGAATAACCTGGGTAGCTTTCCCTGCAATTTGACAAACATGACATGACCGACAGTACTTAGCAACATCAGACTTCATGGCAGGCCAAAAGAAATGATTTAAAATGCGGAGGTGGGTCTTCCTTACACCAAGGTGACCAGCGAAATCTTTGTCATGGGCAATACGCAAAACTTGTGTTCTATACGGTTTTGGAACCACAACCTGGAAAACAGCCTTTGACTCATGCTTAACATCAGAGGGTGACCACTTTCGCTTTAAAACATCATTGTCAAAGAAATATGCCATTGAGTGTTGAGGTAACTCAGCACTATCTACAGCTGCAGCAATACAACGAGAGAGAGACGCGTCAGATTTCTGAGTAGCAACGAGCTGCTCTCGCCCAACACCCCATGTAGCGACATCTTGTACGGAGAAGTCCTTATCCTCCGGAGAAACATGTGGACTGGAAGACATATTCTCGTCTTCAAATATTGGGTTATCACTACACATAAATGAATTAGAAAGATCATCAACATTCTTCATTTTACGAGCCTGAGCGCGCGTCACTACACAGGTACTAAAAACAGAGGGAAACTCACGTGACAGCGCGTCACTTTCATGCACCTCAGGAGCATCCGTTACAACAGGCAAGTGAAAAACCTTACCACCAGCTAAATCGTTACCTAATATAAGAGAAACTCCTTTAATTGGCAACTGAGGACGAACTGCAACCTTAACAAAGCCAGACACGATATCACAGTTAAGATAAATCATATGTAACGGAGCTTTCACAACTCCAAGTTCAATTCCCTGAACTAAAACATCTGCACCACAACTAGACTGGTCAGATAAAGGCAAGACACCTTCCAAAATAAATGACTGAGCAGCGCCGGTGTCTCTCAGAATACGAAGTGGCGTAGGCTCAGAATCTGCATCCGAAAGGGAAACCATTCCATCCAAGATAAATGGGTTAAACGCAGCGTCCACTGACGAAAGTGAAGTTGAACTTTCATCTGGCTGCGGTGGTACATTAACTAAAGCCACACTCTTAGTGTTCTGTGCTTTACGACGGTTCTAACGAGATAACGTAGGACAGGTAGCGATGAAATGTCCAGATTCATGACAATAGAAACATTCACGGGAATCCCTACCATTCTTAGATGCGCTAGCGGAAACTTTAGGGCTACGATTTGCCATATCACGGCGCGGAGGCGAAAACACAGTTTTGTGAGTGAGCACAAACTCTTCAGCCAAAACGGCAGCATCAGCAAGTGACGAGACTTTTTGTTCATTTAAATAAACAACTATTTTGTCAGAAATACAGTCTTTGAACTCTTCTAAAAGTATCAATTCTTTTAACTGGTCAAAGGTGGTGACTTTACTGGCTGCACACCACTTGTCAAACAAAGCGCATTTTTCACGGGCGAATTCTACAAATGTTTGGCTGGCGGATTTGGCAAGTTTTCTAAACTTCTGGCGATAAGCTTCAGGGACAAGTTCATATGCCCGTAACACAGCTGACTTAACAGTTTCATAATCAATACTTTGTTCAAGTGTTAAGGCAGAACATACTTCTTGAGCTTTACCCACAAACTTGCACTGTAAAAGTAAGGACCAAATACTCCTAGGCCACTGCAGAGTGGCAGCGATACGCTCAAACACAGGGAAATAAGTATCTACCTCACTTTCTCTGAACATAGGCACCAAAGCAATGTGCTTACTTACATCAAATCCAGAACTAACTGACGGGATGGGTCCTAGCACAGGTGACGACTCAGATACAGGCATGGGTGCAGACACAGGCGAGGATGCGCGAACAGGTATAGGAGACACAGATGCACTGGTGGGCCCAAACCTTGAGGCCAGCTCCAGCTCTTTCAGCCTTATCTCCTTCAGCCTCATCTCCTTCTTAGTTTCCAGCTCCAATGTTTGGAACTGTAGCTGCTGAGCTTTGTACTGCTGCCGACTTAACTCCAAGTCCAGCTGTTTTAATTGCAGCGCAATCATGGGTTCCTCTAATGGTGAGCTTCCTACAGCAGGATCTATGCGTGCGGGATCCTTGGGCCTGGCGCCAGCCTCCGCTGCAGCCAAATCCTCTGGATCACCTAAGTGAGTTGCAACACCCGCCTCGGGATGCTCACAAATAATGCGCTGTTCAAACAGCTCAACGTACATCAGCTTCTTAATATCGTGCTTAGTAGCACTCCGTGACACTGAAATCTGATAGAAATCGGCGAGCAACAATAGGTCATCCTTACAGCACTTCTCAAACTGCTCTACCGTGGGGCAAATGGTAAACTGGTCCAAGTTAAACTTTGTAGCGATATCTAAGAAGAACAAACACTCCCCTACCACAAAGACAAATGCCGCCAGACAAACACAGGCACACTGAAACAAACGGGACGGAGCGAGGAAAAAGCAACGGACGAGCCCCCAATTCTGTTACGCCCCGGTCTAGGTCGGGCCGTAACAGGAGTGAAAAAAAAGAAAGGGGGTGAGACCAAAAGTGCGTTTGCTTAGTGTTTATTTACAATAAGGTGAATAAGCAAATCCCAAAAGGGTGGCTGTAAGCTTCAGAAGCCGACAAGGCCAAAACAATAAACAAAATTACCTCTATCTAATACCAAAGTGACACAACTAACCTGCACCGAAAATAAAGAAACAGAAATACAAAAGTTCTTCCCTCAACTCCCTACCTAACCACAAACCAAGAAAACTAAGTGCAAACAAAATGGCGTCGACTCCTTACTAAGCCACTAAATAAAGTAAATACAAATATATACAAAAGTATCTACAACCAAACCAACAAAACAAAGAGGGCAAACACAAAAGCGTAGTCAAAACAAGCAAAAGGGTCATACACAGAATAGGCAATCGAAAACCAAGCAATTATCAAAAGGGGAAAATCTAAGAGTAGTCAGAAACGAAGCAAAAGGGTCATACACAGAGTAACATTTAGGATCAAGCATAAGATAAGCAGTAAGCAAAAACACGGTCTGTAGCATGGTGGTCTGAAGGCCTTAAGTAGGCCTCTGGGTGTCCTGGAGAACCAATCAGCTGGGAGGAGGCGGGACCAACAAAGGACAGGCAGAGCAGCAGCCAATAGATTTCCAGGCACACTGAAGAGGGTGGAACCTGAAGCAAGGGGAGACACACCCTATCCCACCACCAGCAGAGACAAAGCCAGCTTAACCAGACACACAAAAAACAAATAAATCCAATATTGTAACAACATCACTTTCAAAAATGTTTAGGCCTCATGGCAGCTGCATCCACGGTGATACCTTTGGGCCTTCTGCACATGAGATCTTTTCAGTTGTGGCTAAGAGCCAGGGGATTTCATACAAGGGCCAATCCCCGAAGGCAAATAAGGGTTAGGACTTCGTACCCTTTCTATGTGGTTCATACCCCATGTGATAAAGCGAGAACCACCACTCGCTAACGGACGTGGTAAATGTTTGTGTAAGGTGGTAAAAATGATGGCTCCACCCGCAATAGCACTTAAATGCAAAGTGATATTTATTTACAGTGCTCAGGAAATGTACAGTCCACTGGTGCAGGATATTTACAGGTGACCACACAAAAACAAGGGAGAGGGAAAAAACAAAAAGAAACCCAAAGTACCAAAGAAAAAAAAACAGAAAAATAAAGGTGGGGAAAGAAAAAAAAAAGAAAACAGCATGTATTCACAATATAACACTAGAAACAAAATAGCTCGAGGCACCACAGTTGCACTCTCGCTCTGACTTGGTTAACAAGCAACCATGTTGGAGTCTGGTCTCCTCTTTTATAGGCCAGACTCCGCCCCTTCCTGGGACACTTTCATTAATAGGTAAGTACTGCTCATACTGAAACCATTATTTTCCCCTTGTCACATGTTTAAGACATATTTAACACACTTTGACCAAGTTCCATAAAATATTCCTCTACAGAAACAATAGGTACATTTTTCATGACTACAACTTCAGCCACCCCTCCTGACATTGCACAATGGTTTTGGCCGGACTCCGGTGAGCCGCGCCGGCCGTCACCCGCCTGCTCAAACAAAGCATAACAGCACGGCAAAATAGCACAACACATTAAATGTCCGGGATTATGAACATGCATAAACAGAGGGAGTAATGTACATTATGTCCATGTGCCATTGGAAGCGTTTGTGCACCCGCGCTGCCGACAAGAGAATATGAATGTGTGTGCCAGGGTTGCTCAGCGGTGACATCTAAGCCAGCTTTGTCACACCCCGGTTTCTGACCTTGAGTCCCACTCTAGGTCCGTCTTGTTGTCGCAAGATGCTAACGACAGACGCTTCCCTTACTGGGTGGGGTGCGGTCTTGGATGGCTGTCCAGCCCAAGGGTGCTGGAGAGGTCATCTTCTCGCATGGCACATCAATTGCCTCGAAATGATGGCTCTATTTTTATATAAATCACCAGGGCGGACTGCACTCGCGCCGCTTGAACGAGCTAGTGCATCAGGTTCTGCTTTGGGCACAGGACAAGTTCCTGTCCCTCAGGGCGATTTACATTACAGGGCACATGAATGTGGGAGCAGATTTACTGTCCAGACAAGCTGTGACACACGGGGAATGGAAACTCCACCCCAACGAAGTCAGCCAAATCTGGGAAAGATTCTTTACAGCAGAGGTGAACCTCTTTGCCTCCCAAGAGACAGCACAATGTCCCCTCTACTAGCTCCCCTGGGTCTGGATGCGATGGCCCATATGTGGCCCGATTTACGCCTTTATGCATTTCCTCCGATACCTCTGCTCCCAGGAGTCATGGTGAGGATCCGTCAACACGGTTTGCACCTCTTACTGATAGCGCACCGTTGGCCGGACAGAGTATGGTTCTCGGATCCAATATCTCTCCTCGATGGCTCACCTTCCAGTGAGGAGGGATCTTCTGTCTAAGGCGCAGGGGACAATGTTTTATCCCCGACCCGATCTTTGGAACCTTCACGCTTGGCCCCTGAACGGGACAAGCTGGTCTTTCAGCCAGCGTAATTAACACTATTCTAGCTGCTAGTGCTCCCTTATGCTTATGCCCTCAAATGAAATGTATTCGAAAGTTGGTGCATGATGAGGCAGGTAGACCCAGTCCACTCCCGAATTGTTTCAGTGCTGGAGTTCCTGCAAGAAAAGTTGTTCTCGGGCTTGTGCCCTAGTACCCTCAGGACGTATGTGGCTGCTATTTCAGCCTGCCACGTTCCGATTGAAGGGGTTACTGTGGGAAAACACCCTTTAGTTGCCTGTTTTTATTCGTGCAGCTAAAAGTTTGAGGCCACCCACTAGAGCTACGACCCCTTCGTGGGATTTATCTATCGTGCTCGAACTCCTTTCGAACCACTAGAGTCAGCACCTGACAGGCTTCTGACTCTTAAGATGTTTTTTCTTATGGCCATTACCTCTCTCAAGAGGATTGGAGATCTGCGCACCTTGTCAGTCTCCCCATCCTTTGCCCCTGGGCTAGTCAAGGCCATTTTGCATCCTCACCTGAACTATCTTCCAAAAGTTCCATTCTCTACCATGCACCCTGTTGTTCTTGAAGCCTTCTGTCCTCCGCCTTTCACAGCTTTGGAGCAGGAGAAACTTCACCTACAGTGTCCAGTACGTGCTCTTCGGATATACGTCCACCGCACCAGCCAGTGGCGTAAATCAGAGCAGCTCTTTATATGCTATGGAGGCCGCAACCGGGGGGGGCGCCACTACACAGACCTTGTCACACTGGGTGAGAGATGCTATTGCTCTCTCCTACGAGGCGCATGGGCTCACTTCGCCTCTAGGAATCAGGGCTCATTCAACCAGGGGGATTGCTTCATCTATTGCACTAGCAAGAGGTATTCCCCTGCAGCAAGTGTGTGACGCGGCGGGCTGATCCTCTCCGCACACATTTGTTAGATTTGTCTGGATGTTCATGCAACTCTGGGCTCACGAGTCCTTGAGTCAGCTTCCCAGACATAGATCTGAGACCTCTCTGCCTTGTGTGCACATGCTACACAACTCGGGGGTCCAGATACTTGCAGAGCGGCGACGTTGGTACTCTCGTTCCTATAGCGTTTTCACACAGCATCGAGTGTAGCCTTTGAAAGGGAACGTCTTAGGTTACTTTGCTGTAACCCTGTTCCCTGAAAAGGCGGGAACGAGATGCTGCGTCACAATGCCGCACTACCCACGTGACCGGACGTCCGTTCAGACAAATCAATCTGAGATATATTTCCGGGTCACTCCTATTTATAACCTGCAAGTGAGTCTAATCAGATGACGTCAGCCACCTGAGGTTATATAAGCCAAAATTTTGCCTGTTTGATACACACATGCTTCATAACCGGCAACATGAAAAGATATTCCCATAGCGTTTTCGGCTTCTCGTTCCCACCTTTTCAAGGAACAGGGTTACAGCAAAGTAACCCGAGACGTTTCCTCTTTTCTAACATCATATAAGAAGATGCCCTCCCTGGTCTTGTTGGTGCAGTTCTCTGGCGGTGTATGGCTCAACAGTAGCTCATTTACTCTATGTAGGTATCTTTAGCTCCAGTCCTGGAGGGCCAGTGTCCAGCACAGTCCGATTATGATTCTCCTTAAATGCAGCTTCTTCAACTAATCTGTTAATTGCAAGGTTCAGTGGGTGTGTTCGGTCTTGATGAATAACAATATGTGCTGTGAACTGCCATCCAGGACTGGAGTTCCTGAGATCAGACACTGAAATGGCACATTTGGAGGAGTAGTGAAATGAAGGCAGTTTGTGGTAAGAGTTATTTCACTACGGGAAAGTAGTGGTTATGCAATATTTGTTCCATGATTTTTTTTTTACCCTTGCAGGTCTGGTGTTAAATTGATCAGATTTTTGTGTGCTTTTGTCCATGTAGATGATGCCATAGTGGTTAGCACTGTAGCCTCAGACCACCAGAGTCAGGGTTTGATTACGACCTTAAGTCTGTGTGCAGAGTTTGCCTGTTCTCCCCTTGCTTGTTGGGTTCCTCTAGGTACTTTAGTTTCTTTCCATAGTCAGAAGGTAGGCTAATTAGAATTTCCAAATGTAAATGCCTGTATTGTGCGAGTGAGTGTGTGCTTGTGATCCCGGCAATTGATTGGCACCTCATCCAGGGTGTATGTCACCTCATGCCAGAGTTGCCTGCAATTGGTTCCAGGTTTCTGGTGATGCTGAACTGGATAAGCAGTATAGAGAATGAAAGAGTGAGTGATATTCCAAAAAATAGATATTCCAACTTTGACAAGCAAAATACAGTGGTGTGAAAAACTATTTGCCCCCTTCCTGATTTCTTATTGTTTTGCATGTTTGTCACACTTAAATGTTTCTGCTCATCAAAAAACGTTAACTATTAGTCAAAGATAACACAATTGAACACAAAATGCAGTTTTTAAATGAAGGTTTACATTATTAAGGGAGAAAAAAACGTCAAAATCTACATGGCCCTGTGTGAAAAAGTGATTGCCCCCCTTGTTAAAAAATATCTTAACTGTGGTTTATCACACCTGAGTTCAGTTTCTGTAGTCACCCCCAGGCCTGATTACTGCCACACCTGTTTCAATCAAGAAATCACTTAAATAGGAGCTACCTGACACAGAGAAGTAGACCAAAAGCACCTCAAAAGCTAGACATCATGCCAAGATGCCAAGAAATTCAGAAACAAATGAGAACAAAAGTAATTGAGATCTATCAGTCTGGTAAAGGTTATAAAGCCATTTCTAAAGCTTTGGGACTCCAGCGAGAGTCATTATCCACAAATGGCAAAAACATGGAACAGTGGTGAACCTTCCCAGGAGTGGCCGGCCGACCAAAATTACCCCAAGAGCGCAGAGACAACTCATCCGAGAGGCCACAAAAGACCCCAGGACAACATCTAAAGAACTGCAGGCCTCACTTGCCTCAATTAAGGTCAGTGTTCACGACTCCACCATAAGAAAGAGACTGGGCAAAAACGGCCTGCATGGCAGATTTCCAAGACGCAAACCACTTTTAAGCAAAAAGAACATTAAGGCTCATCTCAATTTTGCTAAAAACCATCTCAATGATTGCCAAGACTTTTGGGAAAATACCTTGTGGACCGACAAGACAAAAGTTGAACTTTTTGGAAGGTGCTTGTCCCGTTACATCTGGCGTAAAAATAACATAGCATTTCAGAAAAAGAACATCATACCAACAGTAAAATATGGTGGTGGTAGTGTGATGGTCTGGGGTTGTTTTGCTGCTTCAGGACCTGTAAGGTTTGCTGTGATAGATGGAACCATGAATTCTACTGTCTACCAAAAAATCCTGAAGGAGAATGTCCGGCCATCTGTTCGTCAACTCAAGCTGAAGCGATCTTGGGTGCTGCAGCAGGACAATGACCCAAAACACACCAGCAAATCCACCTCTGAATGGCTGAAGAAAAACAAAATGAAGACTTTGGAGTGGCCTAGTCAAAGTCCTGACCTGAATCCTATTGAGATGTTGTGGCATGACCTTAAAAAGGCGGTTCATGCTAGAAAACCCTCAAATAAAGCTGAATTACAACAATTCTGCAAAGATGAGTGGGCCAAAATTCCTCCAGAGCGCTGTAAAAGACTCGTTGCAAGTTATCGCAAACGCTTGATTGCAGTTATTGCTGCTAAGGGTGGCCCAACCAGTTATTAGGTTCAGGGGGCAATTACTTTTTCACACAGGGCCATGTAGGTTTGGATTTTTTTTCTCCCTAAATAATAAAACCCCTCATTTAAAAACTGCATTTTGTGTTTACTTGTGTTATCTTTGACTAATAGTTAAATGTGTTTGATGATCAGAAACATTTTGTGTGACAAACATGCAAAAGAATAAGAAATCAGGAGGGGGGCAAATAGTTTTTCACACCACTGTATATGTGAGATATGTATGGCTTATAAAATTCACCATTTCAAAATGGTGTGTCAACACCAAATAAAAACCATAGCCACTTACAACTTTGTAAGCTGCATTACTCAATATACAGTATCTAATGCATTTTTCCCCCTGACAATTAATATAAAATACCACAATAGAAAAGTATTACAGCAGCTCATGTTTGCAGTGTTATGCACATTTTCTTTTAGAAAAAAAAAAGAAAGAAAGAAAGCACAGGAGCCACTGTTCATATCTTGTTTTTGATTAATTCTACATTTTAAATGTTGTATCTCATTCTGCATTGCTGGAAATGTTTTCAAAATGCCATCATTTTACAGAGGAGTTTCAACATAAAATGCATTTCTGTTTTTTTTCACACTAACCTACATGGTATAAATACTGAAAGATTTACTTTTCTAAGCTTGATTTGTGGTAAGAGGTAGCTAATCAACAGCGGTCACTGGGATTACAGAAGGATCATATAATGGCTTTCTAAATGACAGGCGTTTAGATTTGTGTTTTTGGCACATATGCATTCACACCCTAGAGCTCCAATCAGTGCAAGGCAAAGACTGAATTATTAAACTTGAAATTAATTACATTTCCCTGGTAATGTGCTGTTTTGCAGACGACCTGTCAGAAATTAGGCACTTTTTTTTTATTTTTATGTTTGCCTTTCCATGTTCAGCAAAACCTTAAAAAAAAAACATTCTCCAAATGTCAAACTGACAGCAAGAAGAAGAAGAAGAAGAAGAAGAAGAAGAATTTGTGCCACACAACACTGTTTCAGAATATCAGTTGGATGCCCCATATACTTTATACCAGCATTGCAATTATTGTCAAAACAGCAAAATTTTTTTGAATGTCTGTAGTGTGAACTTAGCGTTCTTATAGATCTCTCCCTCTCTCTTGCGCTTTTTTGGAAACCAGCCATGTTGGTCAGTAAGTGTTAGGAAGCAAATCAATATCTTTCCTGCTATGCTGAGAAGCCACTAACAATCTACAGAGTGTCGAAAAAGTCAGGAACAAGGCAGAGTCCAATAATATATAGTTGTGTATACAGTAGATGTGTTATTTCCATCATGCATGTGTGCTACTGTACATGTTCACACTTACATGATAAACATTTTCTCAGTCTCTGTCATGATTTTTTGCAGATTTTGGTCCACGTACAGTACTGTGCAAAAGTCTTTCCTTTCCATTCCATTCCTCATTTCTCTCTATTAAATTTATTTATGTAGTTTCAATTAAAATAGTGGGAATACTTGTTTTACTGTGACACTATGCAAAGTTCCCAAAAATACAATTAAAAAAATTATTGTTTATTTAACAACCCAAGCAGCAACCATGTTTCCCCTCTCATCTTTTCCAACCACTCAGCATTCAGCATCACCGGCCTGATCACCCGTCATCATCTACACCTGTTTCACTGATTCATGCCTCAAGTTAGATGTTTTTATGTTTGAATGATTCATAGATCACTGTGTGGCTTATCAAACAGAAACATTCCTGACATTCCTAACAAATTCAATCTTAGGTGATATCACTCATCCCTTGCATGCAGAGTTTCGTCTTCTTCCTTCCGGTCGCAGGTTTTTGGTGTCAAGCTGTAGAACTAAACGATATAAAAATAGTTTTATCCCAGCAGCGATTAGACAGTTAAATAAGGTATAAATAAGGAGATTGGACACTAAAGAATTGTGTTTGGGCATTTATGTTTAAAGTTTATGGTACTTGTTTGTTTGTTTTACTATGTGTGGTTTGTTTTGTACTGTATGTGTTGTGATTGAGGACTCTTGACTGCAAATCAATTTTACCTTTGGTACAAATAAAGGAACTTGAACTTGAATTCCTGTGAAATGTCCTGGGGAACCATTAAAAAACAAAAAAGGACTTTTCATTCATTCATTCATTCATTCATTTTCTATACCGCTTAATCCTGTGTTCAGGGTCGCGGGGGACCTGGAGCCTATCCCAGGAGACTTCGGGCACTAGGCGGGGTACACCCTGGACAGGGTGCCAATCCATCGCAGGGCACACACACATACACACACTCACTCACACACTACGGGCAATTTAGGAACGCCAATTAGTCTAACCTGCATATCTTTGGACTGTGGGAGGAAACCGGAGTAACCGGAGGAAACCCACCAAGCACGGGGAGAACATGCAAACTCCATGCACACAGAGACGGGAATCGAGCCTGGCCGGGGAATCGAACCCAGACCCTGGAGGTGCAAGGCGACAGTGCTAACCACTACACCACCGTGCCGCAAAAAGGACTTTTATTTATTAAAAAAGAAATATATTATTGAAAAAAAAGTTTTTAGAAGGGGATGTGATATAATACATAGAACATATCAAGATGGCTTTTGGAATTTATGTCTGTTTGTCTGTCTGTTTGTGAGCACATCATATAACAACTACTGAACAATTTGAATGTTTTTTTTTTTCCTTTTTAACAGGTGTATTTGGCTGAGCTTGAGGTAACATATAGGCTTTGTTTCTTCGCAATCTGCCCAGGGGAAGAAAATATATGCTAATTTGAAATTTAAATAGGAAATGCCCTTATATCATAAAAAAGTCAACCTTGAAAAAATCATTAGTTCATCTCAAAATTCAACAGGTGGCGCTGTAATTTTTTAATATGCACTTATGAGCATGCAGTTGAAATCTACTTAATAAACACAGTCTCATACCTTCATTCCGCACAGTTTACCGTAACGCATAAAAGTCATTCCAAAATTCAACCAATTGCGCTGTACATTTTTTAAAACATGCTTATGAGTGTGCAATTAAATTCCAACTGACCAGAGTTGCTGGCACATCTAGTAACAAAATACATAAAAAAAAAAAAACCATCTATATCCGAATGTTTATTATTTGGAATGTACATTAATAAAATTGTACTAAAAAGACGTCCAATGAGTGCAGACTGTTAGCCTAATCCTAAAAAGGGAGGTGAGGTTAGTGGTTTTAATGTTCATTCCATCATGACTTAGGAACAACAGAACAGGGAAAAAAAAATAAAACAAAATCTGCATTGCTTACCCTCTTGCATCAGAATTGGCTGACAGAGTGAATGTAGACCTGAAATGACACAAGACATCTCCATTTACATTTCTGAACTTTCTTCACTCTGTATTTTATACATCCGCTGTACAGATCATTTGAATAGCAGTTTTATTATTAGGCATTGTCACAAAGCAGCCTTAGAGAAATCTGGAAGTAGGTTTATATTTAGATTTTTAATGACCAAGCCAGGGGGAACCATGGCAAGGAAAGGCTTCATGGTGTGACATGAGGAAAAATTCAAATCCAGATTCAAATAGAATCCAACATCTTTTAGGTGGCACAGGACAATTAGAAAATGGTACTGTATATAACTGTATTTAAATATACTGTATATACACGCACTAATTACATTATATTTATGACATATTAGCAGTTTAAGCGGTTTAAGGCTGGCAGCTTGGTGTTGCTGGGATTTGAACCTATTCCTTTCTAATCAATAGTCCAACATCTTAACCAATGTGCTACCCCATGTCCAACTAGCTGTGTTGTGTATGATCAGATTTCGAATATGTATCCAAGGATGAGCGTTTATGATTATAAAAAGTTTTTAGGAATTATTGAAACTACAGTACAATACAGAGGTGAACATATCCACTACTATCTGTTAGTGTTTCAATGCCAGACCATCCACTGTGGCAGAAATTGAGAGCATCAAGAGAAATCAGCCAGGTCCATAGAGTGGATCTGTCTTGGAACATTGGGTTTGATATGATTTGATATGACAAGCTGAATGGAATGGTGACTATCCACGTTCTCATTACCTGCAATGTGTTTTAGTGGTTTATTAATGCATGGAATATTACCTGACTCTATGTTGACTGTATTGTTGGTGCCTGCAGTGAAAAACAATATCCAATATGGACGATTATAGAGTGATTGCTTTGACTAGCATACTTTCGAACTTTCTTTTTTTTTAGAACAAATTCTTTGAATTTCTTCAGAACCTATAATAACTACTGATAACCAATTTGGTTTTAAATTCAAGCATGACACTGATATTTGTTTTTATGCGTTGAAGGAGATTATTATTTGTTTTCTGAATGCATCGAAAGCATTTGATCGAATTAATCACGGTAAATTATTTGTAAGTTACAAAAGCAATACCTGATAAGGATCTTGTACTTTTGGTATTAACAACGAACAAAGCGCGAGATCGGATTATAGTATATCTCCACCTTTTTTGAAGACTAATAGGGTTATGGAATATTGTTGCTTGTTCTCTTTAATCCATATATGGATACTATTTCTAAATAACTACAAGAGTTTAGGCCAGGGGTAGCTCAGTGGTTAAGGCATTGGACTACGGTTCGGAAGATCCCAGGTTCAAACCCCACAACCACCAAGTTGCCACTGTTGGGCCCTTGAGCAAAGCCCTTAACCTTCAACTGCTCAGATGTATAATGAGATAAAAATGTATGTCGCTCTGGATAAGAGCGTCTGCCAAATGCCTTAAATGTAAAAAAAAAAGTTTAAAACTGGATGCATGTTGTGGGGGGATTGATATAGCCCTCTTTAAAGTTTATTATACTCCACTTCATACAAACCATAAAAATGAAAAAGCTGCAGGTGGCTTATAACGATGCATTTGGAATATTATTAAATCTCCCAAGATGGACAAGTGTTCAAATCATATATTTGTGTCTAACAATGTTAATATTTTTCATGGCCTGAGGAATTTTATCGACAAATTCATGTGTCGACTATTTGATTAAAAAATAAAATTATTAAAGTTTTATTAAATTATTATATGCCTTAACTGTGCATATAATAAGTGATGCGATGGTTACTTAATACCTTTATTCTTGTCATTTCTTTTTATTTGGCATTTGGTTTGTGTTGCTATGGACCTTGGTGATCTGCAGTAAAATAAGTATGTAGTATCTATCTATCTATCTATCTATCTATCTATCTATCTATCTATCTACTGTATCACACTTTGGGGCAATTTAAAAACACCAATTTACCTAGAGGTTGAAGAAAACCAAAGAACGCAGATGTACCAACGCCTTGCTTAGGTTCTTCAAAGCTTCCATCTATCCACTGTAATCCAACTCGGGACCGTGGAGGTCAATGGTGATTACCGTTTATTTATTCCCATTTCACGACCGTGGTAGAACCTCTAGCCAACATTTGCACACATTCAAACACTACAGGCAATTTGGGAACACCAATTATCCTAATCTGCTTGTCTTTGGACTGTGGAAATAAACCAGAGTACCCAGAGGAAACCCACCAAGTATGGATAGAACATGCACACTCCATGAACACAGACCCCGAAGTGGGAATCGAACCCGGACCCTGGAGGTGCAAGGCGACAGTTTTTTAAAGCTTACTTTAGAATAAATGTTCTTCAGGATTAAAGCAGCACTAATACACACATGGTTGTATAATGGTCTAGACATCTGACTCCGTCTGACTTTCAGTGTTGCTGACTTTTAATAGAGTTGTAGCTCTTCGTTCCTGGCCGGTCTCTCCGGCTAGCACCTGCGGCTCCGTGACATTTAGAATTTATAACTTCATAATATCCACACAGAAGCATGCACAAGCCATTAAAAATGAATATAAACATGCTCCTTAAATTAATCATAGATGAGAAAACATTGTCATTCACACCACTCTATGGGCCTATTACCCACCAACTTCTGTTCTTGCATCACAAAGTTATTTTTCCACAAGATAATTTATTGTTTGTTGGCTCACTTGCTGGCATGTTTGCTTATGCGGGTTTGCCTGCTGCAATTTTTAAACCTGACATGAATTTTATTATTATTATTTTTTAAAGTGCTTTCATGCCATTTTGGCAAAGAGTGACATGAGGTCTGTGAGCAGTGTCCTTTTCAGCTGAGCACCTCTGGCTGGGTTTCTCATCCTCACTCCACACTCCGTTTGAGCTAATTACATTCACTTCAGTGCTTTAACCGAACTACGGCTCTATGCACTCTGGATGAGACTCGCTCTCTTTTTAAAACCAGAGTATTATGGCATATAAAATCAGCCTGTGGTGCCCGAGTCTCATTTATTCGGAGCTGGATGAGAGCTTAGGTTTAATTGAAGAAGGGAGGCAGTAGTTGCATATTGGCTTCAACTTATTACACTTCATCTCTTAATGTCTGAAGAACATGAGTCACTTTAATAGTCACTTTAACATAGTTAGTCTTAGAGTGTAAACCAGCAGTGCTTCACTATTGAGTTAGCATGTGTGCATGTGTACACTCCAGATATTAGCTTTATTACACGAATGCACATGGCTCAGTTTTCTCACATTTGGTCTTTGTGCAAGTAAAAAAAATAAAATAAATAAATAATAATAATAAAAAAAATCTTCTTTGTTGTATCCTGCAAGATCCCAGTCTCAGTTCACACCTGTGGTGTCAACCAGATGATCTACTGTATGAAGCTACCTGAAAAGCTGCAGGAGGAATAATAGCACACCAAGGATTTATGCCTGTATATGTATTTTTTTTTAGAAGACATTATATGTTTGTTCCAAATAACGCATTTGTATCAGGTTGCACCCCTACTACTAAACTGGTGCTCTCGAAATGCTCTCAAATTGCTGCTTTTAGCTGTTGCATAAAACAAAAGAGCATTGTGTGTGTGCGTGTGTGTGTGCGCAAAGGAGGTAAAGTTTGAATAATGCCCTGAGTACCTCCTCCTAACGAACAGTCTCCTGTTTTGTGCTCTGCATCTTTGTGCGTGTAGGTCTAGCGACTATTCTTTAGTTGTGTCAGTTGGCACAAAACACTGTAAGATGAATGGAGTGTTTCTGGGATGTCTCAGGTTTGTTGCAGGGCAAGCATGTGCAGTGCACACTGAGATGCACTACCGAGGAAAGATGAGTAGTGTAATTTTATTTAACAGCTCATTGAACATCTCTTCTTATCATGGCCATCAGCTAGCATGCAGCGGATGTCCCGTAAACACTGGCTTTTCTACTAAATGACAGAACGCAAACTCCAGCACACTGTGTGTTCTTGGGTTTCTGAGCACCAGGCTTTAAAGTGACCATGAACACAAAGAGCTTTTTGTAACAAACGAAGCACGGCAGCCAAAGTCAGAGCCAAGGGCAGAGGGGTAATTACTAAAGCGCCAAAAATTCAAAAAGAAGGCAGAGGACCGAGCACTGAATAAGACAAGAAAGATGAAACATATCCTGAAGCTGGAGAAGCAAAAGCAGCAGCTTTATAATGTGTTTGGTGGTAGGAGACTTCATTATTAATGAAGGAGAATAAATTGAAAAAATAAAAAATAAAAACTGCAGGCGAAGTTTAGTTACCAAGATATCTAATTAGGATAATGATTATAGTGATGTCATGGCTGCATGACTGATAGAATCATTAGGTATGGATGTAACAATAAAACTGTCAACTATAACTGTGATGGAGGAGTTGTCTGGATTTGATGGTAGTCTTATTATCAGGGGAAGCTGTGTACAGTAAGTGGGATTGTCAGGTATGGCTTTAAGATTATTGGGATTGGCTATTGAATACCTGGGTGTGGTTGTGAAAGACAAATTGTTGGGTGTGATTGTGGGAATGTTGAGTGTCATGGTGACTGATGGGTTTTCGTGTGGCATGTGGCTGTTCAAATGTCATTCTTGGATTTTTTTTTTTTTTTGTGGCTGTGGGTTTGGTGAATGTATTTATGGTATTTTAGGGTTGTGTGTTGCAGTGGAATTGACACATGTGGTTATAATGGGTGGTGTGGCTTTAGGATGTTTGGTTTTGGCCATGGGACTGTTGGATGTGGTTGTAGAAAGTGTCGTTATACTTGGGATTTTGGATGTGGCTATGAGTTTATTGAGTGTGGTCACTAGATTCTACAAGATGACTTTGGAATATTTGATTGATTATATGGGACTATTGTGCATTGTGTGTGGTTGTTAAGTGTGGTTCTGTAATTGATGGGTTACTGGGAGTGGTTGTGGGAATAATGAGACGCTGCATGTGGTTGTAGGAGTAAGGGGTTGCTTGGTGTGATTGTGTTATTAATGGGTTGGTGGGAGTGGTTGTGGGATTAATAGGTTGCTGGGAGTGGTTGTGGGATTAATAGGTTGGTGGGAGTGGTTGTGGGATTAATGGGTTGGTGGGAGTGGTTGTGGGATTAATGGGTTGGTGGGAGTGGTTGTGGGATTAATAGGTTGCTGGGAGTGGTTGTGGGATTAATAGGTTGTAACGCTTCGATTTATTATTAAACCGTTTGTTACAAAAATTACGGATTCGGGAATCTAAACAGGGGCTTGAAAACAACACTTCTGGTATTGCGCAACCGCAGCTGGACAAAACACGACGCGACACAAAACACTTATAATAAATTAAACCAAGTGTATTATACAAAAGGAATAAAGAAATAAACAAACACGGTGCTCCACAAACCAATATATACAAATATAATACAAATAGAAAAAGAGTGTGTGTGATGTATGCGGGTGTGTGAGTGTGTGTATGATAGTTCAGTGTCTGAAAAACAGCAATAGGTATGAGAATGGTGACTTGGAGAGATGGTTCGATCTCACCAGATGAAGATGGTAGGTCTGGGAGATCGAGAAACGGAAGGAGCTGGGTACTGAATGAAATTAAAGCACAATAATCCACAAACAGTCTCTCAGCCTCAGAAAATATGCAGCGCGCTGTCCTCATCTCTCCGTGCCGGCTACCTCGCCGGTTCCGACTTTATGCCGGCTCATGTGACCCACGTCACTTCCGGGTTCCCTAGCGTCGCGATCGCGCATGAGCGGGAACTTGCCCGGTGACCAAACCACTGTCAATGGGGGAACAGAAACCGCTAGGGCACACCTTCGGCCACAGGTGAGCAGCATTAGCTCTACAACCAATTCCCTGTGTATGAAAATGCCCATTTTGTGTGGCTGTGCTACATAGACCCCCCGCCAAGCTTCCGGCGTCTGAGGAGAACGTCCGTACCAGCACTTTAAATTCGCCATACTGTACTCATCAGCTTTTTGTGGGTAGCCCCAAGACATTGTGTATTTAATTGGTCTTTTTCTGTTTTTAATCTCTGCTGGACCCTCCCACTTGGGCACTCGCTTAGCAGAACATCTTTTTGTTGTGGAGGAGGGAGTTCGAGTTTGGATCCAAACCAGTTCTCCCGGTTGGAAGTGCGCTGCTTCCCCCTGGGTATTGTGACATCTGGCTTGTCTGGATCTCCGGTGTTCTGCTCTTTGTTGGCCCTCCTCCATGATAGGTCTTTGTCGGGGTGATGATGGATGTCCTGTCTTGTGTGGCACATGCTGCAAGATTTTGTGTATTGCCAGACGTCTTTCCGCACAGTCGGCCACCACGCCACCTCTAGTAACCTCAGCAGGGTCTTCAGTTGTCCCCAGTGTCCTCCCAGTGGATTGTCGTGGTAGTAATGAAAAAAGTTTCTTATTAGCGACTGGGGGACTACTAGCTGAAATTTCTCCCCATGCTGTACTGGTACCCGGCGATACAGCACGCCCTGATGACATTCGAAGGTGACCCTCTGATCTTGTGTGCTCCTTGGGTGATCTTTAGAGAGCAGCTTCGTGATAGTTGGGTCGTTCTGTTGGGCTTTGATGATCTCGCTCAGGTCGCTCGGGAAGTTGGAGGCCTCTTTAGTGGACGTGGTGGGTAGACGTGGGGCGTCAGCTCCTTTCAGCGGCGGGTGTGCTTGGGGTATGGCGTCTGGACCCAGATTAAAGCGGTCCTCGCGATCTTTCTCTCCCCTAGGGCCTCTCTCCACCTGCTTTTCCACGTTGCTCGCCGCTCCTCTTAACGCCACTCTCGTGTTGATGTTCTCCCGGGCTCGCCCCACTAGTTCTTCCTCTGTGTTATCCGGGTTCCCCATGAGACAGAGGGCGGGGTGATCATTGGCGAAGTCTCCCAGGCATTGCCCCGGCAGCTGTACCGGAGACCTCGGGTTGTCTTCCACTTCGTCGAGGTCGTCGTCCAGTATAAACGCCGCCATGAACGCCTGTTTAAAAGACTGCCAGTCCTTTACCTTGCCTTTCTCCGTCTTCCACCAACTGAGAGCCGGCCCTCGGAGAACTGTGCCGAGGGTTCCCAGCAGCTCAGGGCGGGTCAGGGGTCTGCTCTCCAGGTACTTTTCTGCTTGCTTGATGAAGTTCGTCACCTCCGCTGTCTCTGACGCGTCACAGAAGGCTGGAAACTCCACGCAGATGGATGGATGAGCGTGAAGAGAAGAAGAAGAGAGTGGGGAGGAGAGCAGAGCCGAGGAGTGTGCGGGAACACCAGTAGGAACGTCGTCGATGGCATGAGTGCTTGGTAGCTTTACCTTGGCTGTAGAGGTTGGAGTGCTGGGCAGATGTTGTGGATTAGATGGAGGAGATGCAGGGGTGCAGACCTGTAACCTGTGGGCGGGGGGCGTACTAGTGAGACGCAGTCTCTTCATCCGGTTTTCCGAGATGACGTCACGTCGCAGAAAACAGTCAACGATGGTTCTCACCATCTTTTCGAGAGCCTCCTAGCAGTAGCGCTGCAGCTCTTCCAGGCTCGCGTCCACTGCGTCACGAAGACTGATTTCCCTGTGGAGACTGCTGTCCAGGGATTGTCTATAATCCTGCTCTATAGAGCTCACTTTAACAGTAAGCGCCCCCAAGTCCATCTTACATTGAAAGAGTTCCTTCTGTAGTGTGTGCACTACCCCAATATCAGTCCCATGAACAATAAAATCATCATCATCATCATTATTGTCAATATCATGGTTATCTGATATATATAATGAACTAATCAATGCAGTTAATTCAGCTGTAGGGTTACGGCACGTACAGTGGTTACAAAATTGGAATGGCGATCTCGCCGCGTATACCGCCGTTTAAAGGCAACAGCGGCCAAAATAAATCAGTTGCATTTCAAAGTCATTCGTAAAATGGCCGCCAGGTGGCGCAAAGTGACATTTTCATTCATCGCAGTAAATACAACAGTGATGGTAATTTCCACAACAAACATGAAAAATCTGAACCAGAGCTATTAATGTGTACTGTACAATAATGAGTTTAAAATAAATTATAGTAGATTTATTAACTGAAATAAATGACCATATTTTTCAAGAGAATTTTCAAGCCCCACTCATCAAACAAAATTATAACGAAATCGGCCAAGTTTACTATTTATTTAAATATAAATTTATAAACCAATAAGATCAAATAACACCAAGTTATTATTATATTATTATTATAACAGGCTTAAGATAAGTGACGAAGTAAGCCTGTTATAATAATAACTTGGTGTTATTTGATCTTATTGGTTTAGAAATTTATATTTAAATAAAACCCTACACACTTCTTTTCTAATTACACGTGATAAAATCTAAAGGCTCACTGTGTTAATATTTATTGTGCTTAAATTTGATCTTAATAAGATTTGATTTAATTTGAATTCTATATTTGTACTGTAATTATAGTACTGTGATTATGAATTCGGTCAACTACAGTGTTTCACTTGATGTTATCGGCTATTACGTGTATTATTGAGGCAGAGAATGAACTAAGGCATGAGGCGTCAGTCTGTAGTTATATAGCGCCACTCAGTGGTAAAAGCCAGCAAATGCACAGCAAATGCACATCCCGTAATGCGGCGGCGACGTTACATACGACGCTCCGATTTTGTAACCACTGTATTAAAAGCATCCTCTACATCAACCAGCATGTTATTAGCCACTACAGAGTCGGCCTTAGCAGCACTACTAGGATTAGCATTAGCTTTAGCATTAGAGATGTTAGCGTCCATTTTGTTCAGCCACGCCACACAAAACCGGAAAATACCCCAAAATCCAGATTCCCCGTACGTACGGGCCACCACTATGTTCGATTTATAACGCTTCGATTTATTATTAAACCATTTGTTACAAAAATTACGGATTCGGGAATCTAAACAGGGGCTTGAAAACAACACTTCTGGTATTGCGCAACCGCAACTGGACAAAACACGACGCGACACAAAACAATTATAATAAATTAAACCAAATGTATTATACAAAAGGAATAAAGAAATAAACAAACACGGTGCTCCACAAACCAATATATACAAATATAATACAAATAGAAAAAGCGTGTGTGTGATGTATGCGGGTGTGTGAGTGTGTGTATGATAGTCCAGTGTCTGAAAAACAGCAATAGGTATGAGAATGGTGACTTGGAGAGATGGTTCGATCTCACCAGATGAAGATGGTAGGTCTGGGAGATCGAGAAATGGAAGGAGCTGGGTACTGAATGAAATTTGTAAGTGCCATATCGCACTTGTCATGAGTTTGTTGTTGTGTTTATTTTATCTTATTTGCTGTTATTTCATTTATTCTACCTTGTTCTATTCATTAGTAAAGCATTAAGCATTAGTTTGTTACATAAGCCATAAGCTTTATATTTCTTAGTCATGCATCATAAGTTGACAATCGTAGGTTGGTCTGTGATGTCATTCTACTATTACATGCATTTGTGTGACTGTCATATGATTGAGAGTTCAGTTTAGATGCGGAAGGCTACAGAAACACAAGCTTTTGACCGTCAGCTAATGAGAGCTCCCAGTAAGCTAAAAATGTAAGATACAGCAACTAGGTTGTTGTAACCATAAGCTAACGTAAGCTGGGAATGTAAGATACAACAAGAGTGTTGTTATATACCTAAGCCAAGACTGTAAGTTACAAGATACAGCAAACAGGTTGTTGTAAAAGTCAGAGATTTGCAAGATGCAGCAACTGGTGTCTGTAACCACAGTGGATTTACTCAAGACGACTGTATGAAGTGTTGATTCTTTGATGCTGACAAAATAAACTACAAGAGACAAAGAGATCGGACTTCTGTCGTGTGAGTGAAACTTTAAGACAAAGCTACGTGTCAAAACTAGTGAAATAACATGACCGCATCTACATCTGGAGCGCCATTAGGCTCCCCAGCGAAGTGCTGGGAGCATTGTCCTCGTTGTTCGGCATGGTGAAGTTCGACGGCTATTCTCTTTCACTTTCCCTTTCAGCGTTCACTTGTTTTCGTTCAAACAGTGGAAAAGCTTTTGACTTTATGTAGATGCGGTCATGTTATTTCACTAGTTTTGACGCGTAGCTTTGTCTTAAAGTTTCACTCACACGACAGAAGTCCGATCTCTTTGTCTCTTGTAGTTTATTGTGTCAGCATCAAAGAATCAACTCTTCATACAGTCGTCTTGAGTAAATCCACTGTGGTTACAGACACCAGTTGCTGCATCTTGCAAATCTCTGACTTTTACAACAACCTGTTTGCTGTATCTTGTAACTTACAGTCTTGGCTTAGGTATATAACAACACTCTTGTTGTATCTTACATTCCCAGCTTACGTTATCTTACGGTTACAACAAACAGAAACCGCTAGGGCACACCTTCGGCCACAGGTGAGCAGCATTAGCTCTACAACCAATTCCCTGTGTATGAAAATGCCCCTTTTGTGTGGCTGTGCTACAAGGTTGCTGGGAGTGGTTGTTGGATTAATGGGTTGGTGGGAGTGGTTGTGGGATTAATAGGTTGCTGGGAATGGTTGTGGGATTAATGGGTTGGTGGGAGTGGTTGTGGGATTAATAGGTTGCTGGGAGTGGTTGTGGGATTAATAGGTTGCTGGGAGTGGTTGTGGGATTAATAGGTTGCTGGGAGTGGTTGTGGGATCAATAGTTTGCTGGGAGTGGTTGTGGGATTAATGGGTTGTTAAGTGTGGTTCTGGAATTGATGAGTTACTGGGAGTGGTTGTGGGATTAATAGGTTGCTGGGAGTGGTTGTGGGATTAATAGGTTGCTGGGAGTGGTTGTGGGATTAATAGGTTGGTGGGAGTGGTTGTGGGATTAATAGGTTGCTGGGAGTGGTTGTGTTATTAATTGGTTGGTGGGAGTGGTTGTGGGATTAATAGGTTGGTGGGAGTGGTTGTGGGATTAATGGGTTGGTGGGAGTGGTTGTGGGATTAATGGGTTGGTGGGAGTGGTTGTGGGATTAATAGGTTGCTGGGAGTGGTTGTGGGATTAATAGGTTGCTGGGAGTGGTTGTGTTATTAATTGGTTGGTGGGAGTGGTTGTGGGATTAATAGGTTGGTGGGAGTGGTTGTGGGATTAATGGGTTGGTGGGAGTGGTTTTGGGACTAATGGGTTGGTGGGAGTGGTTGTGGGATTGATGGGTTACTGGGAGTGGTTGTGGGATTTATGGGTTGGTGGGAGTGGTTGTGAGATTAATGGGTTGCTGGGTGTGGTTGTGGAATTCCTGGTTTACTGGGTATTGTTTGTGGAATTGTTGGAATTTTGAGTTTGATTATGAGGTAGCTAGGTGTGGCTGTGAAATAGTTGGATGTGGCTGTTAAATTTTTGGACTAATAGATGTGGTTGTCAGCTTGTTGAACTGCTAGGAGTGTCTGTGGAATTGTTGGAATGGTGAACATGGCTTTGAGATTGTTGGGTTTGTCTATGAAAACTTCCAGTAAAGATGTGGGATCATTGGGTGTGGCTGTGATACGGGGATTGCCATTTGTGGCCTGGATGGTGTGCTTGTTAGGTTGTATTTGAATTTTGGGTGTGATGCTACAGTAGCAGCGGATTGGTGAGTTGGTTGTTTGTTGGAATAATCCAACAGAAACAGCCTTACTATACAGTGTAACTGTACAAAGCTAGGGTTTCCCCCAAAACATGAGGAACAGAGATGTCAGGATGATCATGGCAAATAATCTATATAAAATGTTGTCAGGATTTCGCCAAAATGTCATACAATCCACCAAACAGAATAACTATCTACTCTTCAATGCATTTGAGATAAGAAGAGATGGAGAGTCATTACCAGCCCCACTGACCTGTAAAGGAAAAAACATCCAAGTTTATGCAGAGGTAGTTTGAGGGGAGCGAATGCTGTGCATATTTTGTAATGCTAATCAAATTGAATTATAAAAGAAAGAGAAATGAAAAAACAAAAATAATCTTTGTCTGCATATTTATAATAAATCCTGAACTCATCAAAACAAAGGAAATAGACCATGACCAAAGCTGTGTTATGCTAAAACCTCATTTGGTTTGTGATACAAAAAAACAGTGAATGATCTGCTCCACTTAACCCCCTCCGTAGCTCTACACAGCAGAAACACACACAGTTTATCTCTCCAGTGCCAGGCACTCACACACACCTTGCTCTCCCGAGCCTCTGCATACCAAAGCAGTGCTGCATTCTCAAGTTACACCCCCTGATATATATCCAAATATGGGCCTAAAGATCTCAAGAGTGCACTTCAAGGCCTCCTCTCACACAGATGTAGAAAAAGTTGTTGAAGTACTAGCGAAGTTCCCCGTTTAACGGTCATCTGGAAAAAAAAAAGGGGGGGGGGAGGGAATCATCCTGTCTAAAAATAAATCCTTTGTCTTGCTTTCTTCCCTCACTCTCATGCTTTTCTCATACAAAGGTAATGGCCTGAACCTTTGTGGTCTGAACTTGTTACTCTCCTGAGCTCTCGTAGTTTCAAGGTCGCTAAACCTCTTACCCTCTCCCCTGTCCTTGTCCAAGGGCTGTCAGTTTTCCTGCCAAGTGGACCAGAATGACAGAAAAACGAACAAGTTGAGAAGGTAGAGTACAAAAAAGGTAAAGGCAGCCATAAATGTCTCAAAGCCATGCTTTCACATCTCCTGTTTTTTTTTCCAACCCAAAAAAGAAAAAATAGCAATACTTTTGCATTAGTGAGCCAAATGAATACAATACATGAATGTTTGAGTAATTAAGTCCAAATAAAGAAATAGCTATGATTTAAAATGTACAGTGTACACTCCAGAGACTATTGTATTTGTTAGTTAATAGATTTCCAATTCCTACAGTATACTCACTTTAGAAGTCCACACATACTGTACTGTACTGTAGTGTTCTTTAGCTTTGTGTTTCTAAAAAATGAATCATACTGTACTGTATGTATTCATAAGTATAAAAAGTAATAGGAAATGAGTATCGAAGCATTGCAAAACTAATGCTGTCAATTACAGTTTTAAGATATCTATGGTAACAAATATTAACATTTTTGAAGAATTGTGATTCATTTTTCTTGGAAAAAAAGTTTTAGTTCCCCAAGGTTACAATGGTCGAATTGATGGACTCGCAATTCAAACATCTTTCATAAATTTTTAGTGGTATTAAACAGGCCATGCAAGGCCTTGAGCTATTTTGGCTGTATGTTTTACCATTGTTGGTTCGGTGAAATCTTGATGAGTCTCCTCTTGAGATTCAGTTTCTTTATCAATGTGATTCAATGCAAATACGAATGTCTTAAACAACATTCAAGCCTGAGTGTAGGGCATGACCTGCAATAAGAACATACTTTAAAATCCTGGAGAACTGCAAATGATATTAACTCGAGTTTAATTTGGAAGCCCGCCTGTTCTGGTTGCATCTGCTTTAGAAAAATACATTGACCTCCAGTAGATATAGTATGGATGCTATGTGTGCTGCGGTATCACAGCAGTTAAGGACCTGTACTCTTGACCAAATGCTCATGAGCTTAAATCATGTGGTTGAATGGGGCAGTATTTGATTGAGAGGGGACTTAAGCTGCTTGACACAGCGTTCTGATTCTTTACATCCTTTCATGTGTAAGAAAAGGATATGAAAAGAGAGAATTTCCTCTTTAAAGAAACATTAGGAAAATTCACTGGGCCTAATTTATCAAATGTGCTATGAACAAATCTATTCATGAGTCATTTGCATTTTACTCCCCCCTGACACCCGTTCTCCAATAGGAATTTATAAAAACCCATTTAGTACAAAAAACATATTCATATCCTATGAGATATCCTTATTCACTCACTCATCATCTATCCTGCTTCATTCTTTATACAGAGTTGCGAAAACCGTGTTTGGTGGGTTTCCCCACATGCAAACTCACTGCACACGGACCCCGAGGCAGGAATCAGACCCCGAGGCACCTGGTGGTGCGAGGTGCTAACTACTAAGCCACTGTTCCACCTGTGAGATATCCTATTTAAATTAATGTATTCACTAATGTTAAACTCAACTAATGGGCTTTAAAATGTCTACCATATTGAAGTTTTGTATGCAGATTAGTTTTTAATGAAAAAGTTGACATCTTTTTTTTTTTTCATTATTATTCATTTCTTGTAGCACTACAACAACATTTTTTAATTAGCCCTGTACATTTTGTTAATTAAATGGCAGCAAAGGCCATGTAAGCCTATTCCATTTGGGCAAAAGTACTGGTGCACTGTAAATTGAGGAAAAGTTAGTTTTTGTTACTATAGCTGATGTGTTGAAGTGACTGAGCTATTCTTTTCAGAGATTGAACCTACACAGCAGTTATACAGTAGGTAATTCTTAACAATGTCTTTAAAAGAATTTCAGCTGTACATTAGCCTTCATTCAACATATGAACACAAAGAAAATTAATATTATCTTGTCTTGAAAATGTCTTTGCAATTCTTAATTTGGTTTGGTCTATAAGTACACTTACACACAATTTTACTAAACTGATAAATGAGGCCCAATATTTACACTGGTAGCTGCTGTTGAGGCTAAAATTACAGTTTGACTGAAAACCAAACTGTAATTTGTCAAACCAAAATGTATCAAACCAAACTGTAATAAAAAATAAATCAAACGAAATCTATTGTAACCATGATAAAAACTATTTTCAAACGTTCACTCATTTGTGCAATTTTTTTTCTTAAACAGAAAGTGGTCTAGCAGAATTTTTTTATTTAAAAAATCACTATATACAGTATACAGTATGCTTATTTTAAGAAAACCACAGCATGCTATAGCCAAATATTTGAGCAATAACACACTTCTTGACAACCCAATGGAATTGAAGTGGAACTTTGCAGAAAAGAGCTTTGAGGTCGTGAGTGGGCTAAATGAGTTCAGTGGATTTTCAGGGAATGTTGAAGCTAAGCAAAATAAAAAAGATATTTACACTGCTACTGCCATTGCAGTCTGTGTGGAAAGCTGGTGCATTTTCTTTGTCTGCTTCTGGCCACTCCATGTAGTTTATATCATAACCGTAGATGGATGACTGACTGATACATGGTTGATGCACAAATGGATGTTAAACAAGGTACAATAATATGAAGCTGTGATCAAGTAAGAACGTGACACTTTTAATAGAGGAAACTGTAATATAATTTTTCTCATTATCTTCAACAATCTTCGTAATTAAATTGTTTTGAATTCCCCATATAATTAAACTTCAACTAACATATTATTAATACTAAACTGCCTAGTTTAATAAATGCATATACATCTACAATCCATTGTTAGAAAACTGCATAAAGTGGAGTTATAGCTTTTTGAAAAATCACACAAAATTCGTGCCTATATAACTGAAACGAATTTTCCAAAATATTTTGCTGTTTATGCTTATTATCACTTTTGTGACTCAAAGAAAGCATGCACAAAATATTCTTAATCAGCTTGTACATCTTGCTTCATTAAAAAAAAAAATTGAAGCCGTGCAATGAGCTTTTGCCAAACTTTCAGCAATTCCTAAATTGTGAGATGAATAATGTTCATGGCAAGACTTAATGTTTTATCTTTACCACAAATTACTTATAGACAAGCAGAAAGGAAAAAGTGAATTATTCCTTGATTGAGACAGCTGTACAGTGTGAGACACGTCTGGGGTTTTCACCTAAAAGGCAACACAAACTGAAACAGGTTTACATCCTTGCAGTCTGATGATTATCATGACAGATGGGTGAATCAATCCTGCCTTTTTTTATTTAATTTTTTTATTAAATACTACATTATGTGTTGTCGTTGTCATTTCCTAGACTCACAGTCAGCCAGGCACATAGAAACAAACAAGGAGAGTCAGTTAATGTACATTCTAAGTAATATAGCTGAAAGGAAAAGAAGCAGTTTTGAAGTTTTGAGTTATTTTACAACCACAACTAATAACAAGGCAAAATGTCACCCTGGACGCATATTTCCAAAAATGCGAAGCGTTTCTGCAAGTAAGCTGCCCTTTTTATTTATTATGTATGATTTCATTTGAATCGGCTCAAACATGCAGCTGACTTTTATACCCTTTGAATAAGTGAACTATTTCTTTTCCCTGAGAGAATTTTATTGAATAATTCTGTAATTACAAGAGACAAAAAGAGAGTCATGATTTATTTATTTCACATGTAATTTTTGATGTCCATCTTTGAACATTCTTACTGCAGAAGTAGTAACATTCCCCCCTCTTTTTATGTAGACAAGATGACATTTCAATGACACAGTATTCACTACTGTACTGTATGTGGTATTAGTTGGTGTTGGTTTTAAATGAAAATTAGTTGAATACTTTACTTGTTAGGTCAGTTAGGTAAAGACATCAGATAGATTGCAGCTTACTCAAAGATGCTATAACATGCTTTTATTAATACATAATGGGACAAATAATTGATAGAAAATATGGACTAATGTAATGAATCAAGGTGCAATCAAACTTTCCAGTATCTATCCCTGCAAATTTCAGAATGTTTTATTAACAGTGTGATTACAACCGTTGCTTTATCCAGGATCTTTTGAGTGTTTTTATCTAACATTTCTAAATTGTTAGATTTTCATAAAAATCCTTCTACAAAGTTGTTGTTAAATCTTAATGCTAGACTTGGAACATTGTGTCAAAAACCATCCGAGAGCATCCTATAGATGTTGGTCCTCGGCTCCTCCCATCAAGGGGTTGCCACAGCAGATCATTCAATCCACATACTGTAAACTTTCTTTCTTTCTTTCTTTCTTTTTAACCGCTGGACGTCCTTCCTGACACAAACCTCCCATTTTATTTGGGATCCATCCAGTTAATGGGGTTTGGGCATTGGGTGGGAACTGAACCTGGGCCTTTTGCATGGCAGATAGGAAACCTACTAGGGAGCCACCAATGCCTAGAGCAACCCCAAGTATGTTTTAGAATATACATTTTAGGAATGATATTATTATATTGTATCTTACAGTGATGTTAAATTATCAGTTGTGATTGGTCAGAAGGTGTTTTCTACACCAGCAGTATTTCTTCAATGCTTATTTATAATCTAGTTTCCACTGTAATTATGAACTTTGGTAACATTTTCAATGCTGCGTATTTGGTCTTATTAATTTTATTAGTTAAGAAAAAAAAATAAGCTGGAGAAGCAACAGCTGTTTATAGCTTTCGAAGCACAAGAGTGAACAGGAACAGAATGAATATAACTTTTATATGTATAAATACTTATAACACTTTTTATCTATACAGATCACATCCTAAATGTAATGGGATTTTCTTTTTAATCACCACCCCTAAAAAGATTCGAACAGTTTCACATATTCCAGAGTAAAAATACTTTTTGACCGAAACCAGAGATGCCGGTGATGCCTGAGCATATTGCTCACCCGTCTCTGTTCTTCATTTCACTGACTGCACAGGGAGTATTGTGGTTTTACCTGCAGGAGTCTCAGCACAGTGACAGATGTGTGGCTATGACGCATAACCCTCAGGACAGTTTTTTTATTAGAAGTCTCAGCATCCACAAATCCACACTGAAACTGGTCTTTATGAATCCCTGACATTATATCTATACAAAAGCTCTTCAATAATCAGAAAGCACTCATAAGGACGTGCCGATGACGAACCAAAGGATGTAAAAAGGAAAGAAAGAAAAGCTGATGTGAATACAGCCATTGTACGCTCATATGGTAGCCAGATCCTCTCTTATCAGTGCGTGTTGCATGTTGGCGTTCAACAAAAGATTAAAATCTCTCTAACTGTCAGCCTGTAAAGTTCCCAGCATTAGGTCATCACTCAGCAAAGGGCTTTGACCTCACTGACTTTCCAGTCCATTGAGGGCTAAGAGGATAAGATAAAGTCCTGATTTCAGTGCACACCAAATATAGTCCTAAACAAAGCCCTATTGTTCAATACACCGACAAAAGACGTCATCAATTCATAAATCCTGACATAAACATAAGGAGATTATACCGTGTGATGTGGAGTGATGCTTATGTAGACACTTCATGATAAAAAAAAAAAAAAAAATAATTTCACATTTAATGCAATTTATTTTCCAATGTGATTGTTTTAAACACCTTCAATTAATTAATGTTGAATTTTTGTGTGATATTTTCTCATGACTTCTTTATTGATTTCACTCATTTGTTTAACTGTATGCTTCTCACATGTCTTTTTCGGACATGATGACACACATGATGATTTTAAATGATTAACATCTAATCTGTTACATCCAGCATACGCCATGTGAACCTTTTGTGTGAAGAAAAAAAAAACATGTTATGCATGTGTTTCTATTTCTTCAGTTTTATTTTATTAATTAATTATTTTTTTTAACGTAGCATTTTATCACATACTGTATTAGGCATTCTCTCACACACTTATCTTATTTCCATGTGCAAGCCTAATTTTCACATCTAAGGCAAGAGGTTGTTGATTTCTCTTTTCTCACTTTATTTTAAGTCTACAACACACATTTACTTTGGTATATAAAGCTTTCACATTAAGGGGATTGTGGAGCTGTGGAGCAGTTGACTCACTCATGCACTCTCACCCATCGTGTTACGAAATAACCTGAGATGACCAGGAGACGTAGCTTAGCGGTTAGCCCTTTGTTGCGTGAATGGTAAACCCAAACACGGAAGAACACGAATAGGCAGGATAATCACGCTATTTGTTCTAAGGACTCTCATAAAAGGAGAGCAAGGGAAAGACACAATCTAACCCGCATCCTATAAACACACACTCAATCAGAAAGCAATACCAAGATAGTGAGTACTCACGGTTTGGTGAACGATTCCAAAACAACATCGGGCGAACTCAATGACTGAGTGATATGCTATGGTCTGTTTACTTATTAGAATTATTTTAAATCTGACATGATTTATTTATATTCAGATGGTATTTTTTAACTGGTGGGACATGTGTGTTTATTTATTATTTTTTGTATAATATCCCACATGAATAATTTATTTTCATATCTTATATTTCTTTTTATATATTTATACAATAATGTTTTGTTTAGCTAAAGAGTCCATTTAGACTAAGAGGGAGCCAAAACTTTTGGTTGGCCACCAAAAAAAAGTGAGAGGACTTTATTATTAGCAAAGAAACCTCACTGACTTTTAGGAGGCCTGAAGAACTGAATACTAAACATTAGAAATGTATTTAGGATTATGTTAATTACTCCAATTACTCAATCAGACATGAGAGCACCATATGTTGTTTTCTTTAAATCTTGAAATGCATTCAGCATATACAATGTGTTTGTGCTTGTCTTTTACATAACTAAAGAACACAATCTGTGTTTGCGTTGCCACCCCCCCCCCCCCCCCCCCCCCCACCAACCTCCTCTCCCTTTTGCCTACCTAAAACAACCACCAGTCAAAGCCTCCACATTCATACATATGGATGTTTATAGCATTCCACTTCCTCTCCAACGCACCCACACACACCCATTAAGCACTTCAGCACTTCAGAGGGGACAGCGGTACAAAAAAGGGGGGAAGATTTTTTTTCCCCGTGCAAACACAGAGCACTGACAGCCTCTGTATGTGTCGCATTTTTGCGTGCATGTGTGTGTATGTAAGTGAGTGTGTGAGTGTGTGTGCGCGCTGTTGACAGCCTGTCTCCGTAGTGTATGGTAGGTGGTGTGGAAAGCTCAGCAGATGCTGGCTGCTAATTGTGAGCTGGCAGCTGAGGTTCTGCAGAGCACCTGAGCTGTGTGAACAACACCGCCACATCGTCACACACAGTCAGATGATTCAAACTGCATTTGGGGCACAAAAAAAGGAAGGAAAAGAAAAAGAAAAAAAGCAAAAGAAAAATGGGCTTTTGGAATGTGGATAGATCCTTACTTTCTTTTTGAAAAAATAATTGGTGCAGAGTGAAGGATTTTGATTGGTGGATTAAAATGAACCAAATTGAAAAGAATGACATATTAAAGAAAAACAAACAGCTTTGAAATGCTATACAGGGTGGGGTGTCAGGGTGGTGGTTATTGCTAGGAGGGCGTGGCATTTATTTGTGCATTTTGCTGCCATGCTTTTGCTACAGTTGTTTCTTTAAAGTGAAGCATCACTGCAAATCAATACAAAGTGCTGCTGATTGATCACGGTTATTCCATGATGAAACACAGACGCTATCTTCCTTGAAGTGGTCTCTCCTAGGGTTTTATACTGTAGATTAATGAACTGATCCATTCACTAGTCACCCCTGTGGCACAGTGGGGAAAAAAAATCAAGACTCGAAAGAAATGAAGCCACTTTGTTCTGCTCTAAATGGTTGATATCACTCCTCATGAAGTGTCCACATTGCTCCTGCAGTTGTGTTGATGGATTCAAAATAAAATGTAAATAAAATCCTTGTGTTGTTGAAGTTAATTTCGTTGTGGCAAGTGCTGTGCGAAAGAGTGGCTCCAGACCTGTGGGTTGCACATCACTATAACTAATCCCACTCAGCTAGTTTAGCGTCGGATCAGTGGTGCATGCACGCTCAGAGAGGCTGATTCTGACTCTGCAAAAGCTGTCATTTATCATCCATATACTGCTGTAGGAACTGCATACTCAATCTATTATAAAGCTACAGTATGTACAGTATAAGGAGCTGCACTGTTTTACTACACACATACTCTAAAATCAACTAGAAGGAGGGTTCAAATCAAACAGGGACTTGAGGTGAAATTTCTCATCGATGAAGCAGTAAAAAGGACTGACATTTGTAATGACTTCAAGCATAGGTGATGAGACTCACCTTGAGTTTAGCTGCAGTAAAACATTTGAATGCATGAGGCCATGAATGATGAATGAACCCGGTTAAGGTGGATCCAAGCCCACTGCAGTCGTTCCTGTGAACATTCAGCAAGTGAAACACCTGATCTTTGAAATAACCTGCTGCCTACTTGTAGAAGAGACAGATCAGTCTGTGGGATCTGTACACACAATCATTCACCAACACCACTTGCACATTACAGGAACTCGCCTGGGAGTTATCGCCACATCCCCCATACAGTCTTGACCTCACTCCAAGCCATTTCCACATGTTTTGTGCCATTAAAGGAGTTCCTGGCCTGAAGCAAGCAGTCCGATCATGTCTCTGGTGTACTAAGAAATCTTTCTACCGTGATGGTGTCCATGCATTAGTGAAACACTGGGATAAGTGCAAGTGTGTAGCAGGAGATTATATAAAAAAAAAAAACAAAGGTAGATTTTACCCCTATAACTGTGTTCTGTTATTCTGCATGGTGCTTTGACCTTTACGGTTAACCATCATTTATTTCTGTATGTGTGCATTTTAAAAACTGTAAATCACTAAAAAGTGTAATATGATTTATTGTTTTGTACATTTATTCATTCATTCATTCATTTTCTATACCGCTTAATCCTGTGTTCAGGGTCGCGGGGGACCTGGAGCCTATCCCAGGAGACTTCGGGCACTAGGCGGGGTACACCCTGGACAGGGTGCCAATCCATCGCAGGGCACACACACATACACACACACTCAATCACACACTACGGGCAATTTAGGAACGCCAATTCGCCTAACCTGCATATCTTTGGACTGTGGGAGGAAACCGGAGTACCCAGAGGAAACCCACCAAGCACGGGGAGAACATGCAAACTCCATGCACACAGAGACGGGAATCGAGCCTGGCCGGGGAATCGAACCCAGACCCTGGAGGTGCAAGGCGACAGTGCTAACCACTACACCACCGCGCCGCTTTGTACATTTATTGCAAAAAAAATTTCTTTCATTATCATTGTAAAACAGAGACTCCTTCCATTAATTCAATTAAATTCAATTCAATTTTATTTATATAGCGCTTTTAACAATTGTCATTGTCTCAAAGCAGCTTCACAAAAATGAAAGAAATTTAACAAAAAAATAAAAATAAATAAATAAATAAAATAAATAAATAATAATAATAATAATAATAATAATAGAAAAGAAAATAATTGGAAGTGTGTATGTGTGAGAAAAATGTGCAGATAATAATAATAATGAGACGAATGAATGAAATTTCTCTGATGAGCAAGCCAAGGGTGACGGCGACATTAAGGCTATATAAATATTCTTAAGTTCATTTGTATACAGAAAATATGTGGTTCGTGCAGCACTCTTCAAGCTGCTGTTACAGAAATTATAATAATAAAAATAAATAAATAAATCTTTTTAGCACCATGAAGTAATTAGGCTGATTAGGTTCACATTCCTGTTTTTATGTAAAAGAAATTATTAAATATATAAAATTAAAGTAAATGGTGATTTAATAATATAGGGCTGATTAAACGATCTGGAAGTTGATCAAACTCCAATTTATTCAATTGTTTTATTATTTGATATGTCTGATTTCCACAGCAGATTAAAGGACTGAATTGAAGTGTTGGAATCTCCACAGAAAATCCATTTTGGTTCATGACTTGGCTTAATGCGTCTCTGGGAAACAGGCCCAGTGATGCGTTAGAGAGTTTTTTTTTTTTTTCTTTCAATCTCATCAGGCACAAATCAGCAATAAACACTTTGATCAAACAAATTAAAGATAGCAGAGGGATAACCCGTTTCTCAGCTCAATTGTGCCCAGAGCAATATTTGAATCATTCATATAAACGTCTTATTCAATAGCATAAGCAATACTCTATAACACTTTGAAAATTATCATATCACCTTTATGGCAATGCAGATGGAGAGGATGTTGCGATCCATGCTACATCACGTCTTCATGTTATTATAAACAGTCCCGAAATGATTATTTGATGCATTTTACAAACCACATTAATGAACTTGCTTGGGCTTAATATCTACCTCGAGGCTATTAGACATAAGCTGGACTGAAGCTGAAGTGTTGCTCTGGATTAAAAAATTAAAGACCATATTGCTTTGTGTCTGGTTGAGACTAGATGTGTGAATCATGACTGGGATAGCACAGAACACAACTGAAAAATCCAGAAAGTTTTTATTTTTACATAATGTGACTGGTCTGATATGAAGCCTGTAGGACATAGACTACATTTGTTGATATAAATGTTCATTAACCTGAATGTACAGAATCCATTGATTCATCCTTAGCAACTCTCTGGTCAAAGTCATGGTGGTTGCAAACACTTTTGTAAAAAAAAAAAAATGCAGGTACGAACAAGAATAATAATTAAAATGACAGTAAAATACATGTGGGAAGTTCAAGTCAAACTAAAACTTTTGATTGTACAGAATAACAGAACGCAGTTATGAGAGTAAAAGCTCCCTTTATTTCTCAATATAACCCCCTGCTACGCTAATACACTTATCCCAGGGTTTCACCAGCGCTTGGACACCATGAACATTTTCTCAGTACATTAAAGCCATGATCAGACTGCTCACTTCACGTCTAAAACACTGGCCTCCCAGGAACTCCTTTAATGGGCCAAACTTGTGGAAATGACTTGGAGCGATGTGATAAGGCAAAAACGTATACGGGATCTAATACGTGCCTGTAATATTTACATGGTGTTGGTGAATGATTGTGTGTACAGTTCCCACAGACAGACAGTTCTCATTGACCATTTTCAAGGTTATTCACTTGCTGAAAGTTTACTGGAACGACTGCAGTGGGCTCTGAGCCACCTCGGCCATGATCGTCATTCCTGGAAGTACAGCCTTCTTTAAAATGTTTGCATTGTTCAAATGTTTTACTGCGGCTAAGAGTGTCATCGCTGTACTCTGCTTGAAGTGTTCATTAAATTTCGACCAGTTTTACTCCTCCATTTATGAGTCATTTTAACACTGAGTCCTGGTTTCACTTGAACGCCCGCCCCTCGTTCATCTGAAGCTGAAACCAAGATGTGCATGTGCCAGTGTGTTGATCCCTGATCTAGATATTGACTCAAAGATGGTTATAGCTCAGGGTATACTAAATAATTAAGGAGCCATGAGAATAAGACAAACACACACACACACACACACATATATATATATATATATATATATATATATATATATATATATATATATATATATATATTGTATATACTGTATATATTAACATTTATAACATATGTTTCTTAGCCACCATGTTTTTATTATTTTTTTTACATCTTGTTTTGTTTAGCTTTTTGCTGATTTGGCTCAACATATTTGTATCGACATATTCTCATTCGTTCCTGACCTCGGACACCCTGCACATAGAAATGTTGCATGTGTTTCATTTTTATCCTTCCCCCTATTTCCAGAGGTAGTGAAAACAGACTCGGATTTAGAATGTAACCAAAAACTTGCATCAGCACATCCCCAAATGCTTGCATGAATTGTTGCCTGCCTTGGCTTGACAACTTGCATCATTTTAATTATATTCCCTCATTTTGACTTGCAACGTGCACAACAACCTAGTAATACTGACACTGAAAATGTGATCTTGTGCCATTCGAGGCACTGCCAGTATACATAAATCACACTCCTGACTCATAGCTAAACTGTTTGAGTGCTTTTTAACGCAAGACTACTCCTAGGAGGTTTGGATGGCTGTCTGTGTAGTGTGACAGAACTTTCTGGTTTGATGATACCGTGTAGGAGGAATCGCAGCCCGAGCAGCACCACACTCACACTATCAAGCAGGTTGTTGAGTAGCGGCCTGCATATTTTCTAATCCCCCAGAGTAAGTGTGCTCAAGCCAAGTTCTGTGGGAGGCTTTGCTTATGTGCTGATAAAAAAAAAAAAAAAAAAAAATATATATATATATATATATATATATATATATATATATATATATATATATATATATATATATATATATATATATATATATGGCACAATGTGTGAGTGCAGGTTTCTCGAAGTCACGGCGAGCTCGGGGCTGATGAAAACATTCCCGGAGCCAGATTCCAATCTGAATTCAAATGAGCCCTTACTTCCCTTGCTCGCTTCTACTCAGCAGGCAAAAACCAACATCTTAATTCAGTGCATTCCTGCAGATACTTACGCCAAACATTTCATCTCAAATAGGACGAGGTAGTATGGTTTCACCAAGTATACTCCTGCACTGTTGATTACCAGGGGAAGTGAGCTCCTTCCCAGGAATACTTTAACCTAATCTCTTTCTACTGTGTCTACTATAACACAAGGCAATATTTCCATGGAAAAATATAAAATAATAAATAACATGTTTCCCTTCACTGAGAAAGGTCACTTGTAAATGGAAGCCTAAGGGCAGTTGTTGAAATCCAACAAAAATAAAATAAAATATGCGAATGCACAATACAACACAAACTCAAAGTCACAATCATTAAACTCTTTGTAAAAATGAGGTTGAATGAAACATACAGTACTGTAAAGATGAAATACAAAAATCTTTTAAAATGCTTTTGTTCCGTTTGCCAACAAACCAACCCAAGTACTTTGTCAAGTACAGTAAGAACAGAACGCTCTGTTCAACGTGTTTGCAAATTAAGCTTTATATCAATATTACATCTTTTTAACAGAGCTACTTAAAAAAAAAAAAGGAATTTCTTAGTATCTTGTTGCTAGAAAAAAAGCTTCAGTTGATTGAAAGCGATCCTAACCAAGGTGACTGCAAGCCCACTGCAGTCCTTCAGTCATTCAGAGAGTGGAACACCTGATCCTTGGAAATCAATGGGCCATTAAAGGAGTTCCTGAGAGGCCAGTGTTAAGAGGTAAAGCAAGGAGTCGTGGCTTTGGCATGCTGAGAAGATTTTCGACCTTGATTTTCGTCTTCAAGCACTAGAGAAAAGCTGGGGTAAGTGTATTAGTGTAGCAGGGGATTATGTAGAGGAATAAAAGGAATTTTTAATCTCATGACTATGTTCTGTTATTCTGCACAATCAAAAGTCCTGGTTTAAATTGTAGACTATTGAATTATTGCTTCTTTAAAAACTACTTACCTAGCAGTGGCGGCCGGTCAATAAGGGGCGCTGGGGCCCCTTAAAGCTAGGCAGTGAAGAATGCTTATTATAACATAATAATTATTTATTTTAATAATGAAATTAAGTCATTTAGTCACAATATTCCGCTGTATTTCTTAATATAATTTATTTACAATAAAACAAAAAAATCATGTGATTTGAGACTGAGTAGTAATTGGATTTTTTTCAAATCATCCTTGGGGCGCAGCACTGTGCGCCCTGAACCCTCCCACTTTTGTTCTTAGTGAATCAATATTTGGGCTCATGTGATTGGACCATTCTCAACTAGTCTTATTAACGGTTAGCAGATTGTTAGGTAATGTACTGAATAGTGATTGACGGGGAAGGAGCTAAATATGAGAGACAATTATGTCATTAATTTGCTAAAGAAAGAAAAAAGAAAAAAAGTTAAAGAGTTTGGACCAGATCGACCTGATCTTCGAATTAAGTGATTGCAGCCGAGGTTACACTGCGATTATTAAAAGTTGAATTTTAATTGTGTTAAATCCACCGACCCCTCCTTAAACCACCACCTTATCGTGGTGGAGGGGTTTACGTGTCCCAATGATCCTGGGAGCTATGTTGTCGGGGACTTCATGCCCCTGGCAGGGTCACCCTTGGCAATCTGGTCCTAGGTGAGGGAACAGAAAAAATGTGGTTCAAAAGACCTCTTATGATGAGTAAAAACCTTGGAAAATGTTTTCCCTCGCCCGGACGTGGGTCACCGGGGCCTCCCTCTGGAGCCAGGCCTGGAGGTGGGGCCTGATGGCGAGCACCTGCTGGTCGGGCCTGCACCCATGGGGCCCGGCCGGGCACAGCCCGAAGAGGCAACGTGGGTCCCACTTCCCATGGGCTCACCACCTGTAGGAGGGGGCAAAGAGGTCTAGTGCAGTGTGAGCTGGGTGGTGGCCGAAGACCGGGGCCTTGGCGGTCTGATCCTCGGCTGCAGAAGCTAGCTTTAGGGACGTGGAATGTCACCTCTCTGGCGGAGAAGGAGCCTGAGCTAGTGCGTGAGGATGAGAAGTTCCGGCTAGATATAGTTGGACTCACCTCGACGCACAGCTTGGACTCTGGAACCAGTCTTCTTGAGAGGGGACTTCTTCTACTCTGGAGTTGCCACCGGTGAGAGGCCTGTACATTGGGGTTCACGGCAGTGGACAAGAGGGTGGCCTCCCTCCGCCTTCGGGTGGGGGGATGGATCCTTACTGTTGTTTGCGCTTATGCGCCGAACAGCAGTTTGGAGTACCCGCCCTTTTTGGGGTCTCTGGAGGGGGCGCTAGAGAATGTCCCTCCTGGGGACTCCATCATTCTGTTGGGGGACTTCAATGCTCACGTGGGCAATGACAGTGAGACCTGGAAGGGTGTGATTGGGATGAACGGCCCCCCTGATCTGAACCAGAGCGGTGTTTTGTTATTGGACTTCTGTGCTCATCACGGATGGTCCATAACGAACACCATGTTCAGGCATAAGGGTGTCCATATGTGCACCTGGCACCAGGACACCCTAAGCCGCAGTTCGATGATCGACTTTGTGGTCGTGTCGTCGGACTTGCGGCCACATGTCTTGACACTCGGGTGAAGAGAGGGGCGGAGCTGTCAAACGATCACCACCTGGTGGTGAGTTGGCTTCGTTGGCGGGGTAGGATGCCGGTCAGGCCTGGTAGACCCAAACGTATTGTGAGGGTCTGCTGGGAACGTCTGGCAGAGTCCCCTGTCAGGACGAGCATCAACTCCCACCTCCGGCAAAGCTTCAACCACGTCCTGGGGGAGGTGGGGGACATTGAGCCCGAATGGACTATGTTCCGCGCCTCCATTGTGAGGCGGCCGACCGGAGCTGTGGCCGTAAGGTGGTCGGTGCCTGTCGCGGTGGCAACCCAAGAACCCGTTGGTGGACACCGGCGGTGAGGGATGCCATCAAGCTGAAGATGAAGCTGGATGAGATCCCCCGGAGTTCCTCAAGGCTCTGGATGTTGTAGGGCTGTCATGGTTGGCACGTCTCTGCAACATTGCATGGACATCGTGGACAGTGCCTCTGGACTGGCAAACCGGGGTGGTGGTCCCCCTCTTCAAGAAGGGGGACCGGAGAGTGTGTTCCAACTACAGAGGGATCACACTCCTCAGCCTCCCCGGGAAAGTCTATTCAGGGGTCCTGGAAAGGAGGGTCCGTCGGATAGTCGAACCTCGGATTCAGGAGGAGCAGTGTGGTTTTAGTCCAGGTCGGTTTTAGTCCATAATTTTTTTTGGACAGGATTTCTAGGCGCAGCCAGGGCGTTGAGGGGGTACAGTTTGGTGGGCTCAGGATTGGGTCACTGCTTTTTGCAGATGACGTTGTTCTGTTGGCCTCATCATCCTGCGACCTACAGCTCTCACTGGATCAGTTCGCAGCCGAGTGTGAAGCGGCTCCTCCAAATCTGAGGCCATGGTCCTCAGCTGGAAAAGGGTGGAGTGCCCTCTCAGGGTTGGGAGTGAGATCCTGCCCCAAGTGGCGGAGTTTAAGTATCTCGGGGTCTTGTTCATTAGTGAGGGTAAAATGGAACGGGAGATCGACAGGCGGATCGGGGCAGCGTCTGCAGTGATGCGGGCTCTGTATCAGTCCATCGTGGTGAAGAAGGAGCTGAGCCAAAAGGCAAAGCTCTTAATTTACTGGTCGATCTACATTCCTACCCTCACCTATGGTCATGGGTAGTGACCGAAAGAACAAGATCGCGAATCCACGCGACCGAAATGAGTTTCCTCCGCAGGGTGTCTGGGCTCTCCCTTAGAGATAGGGTGAGAAGCTCAGTCATCAGGGAGGGGCTCAGAGTAGAGCCGCTGCTCCTCCGCATCGAGAGGAGCCAGATGAGGTGGCTTGGGCATCTATTTAGCATGCCCCCTGGACGCCTCCCTTGTGAGGTGTTCCGGACACACCCCACCGGAAAGAGACCCCGGGAAAGACCCAGGACACACTGGAGGGACTATGTCTCTCGGCTGGCCTGGGAACGCCTTGGGATCACCCCGGAAGAGCTGGAAGAAGTGGCCAGGGAGAGGGAAGTCTGGGCATCCCTGCTGAAGCTGCTGCCCCCGCGACCCGACCTCGGATAAGCGGAAGAAAATGGATGGATGGATGGATGGATGGATGGATAAATCCGCCGAGCCGCCACTGTTACCTGGGTACTTGAATGGTTGACCAAATAAATGGTAACATTTTTGGAATGAGTATCCATTTTCGCTTTTTTTTGGTCCCAGCACGGGAAAGGATGTCATAGGATGGAAGTCAAAGGATGTTGGGGGGCATTACATGCAAAAATATGATGTATTGTTTATTAATTAATATATATTTTATTTGATTATTGGCAAATTGCTGTTATGTAAGAGGAATAAAACAATAAAAAAAATAGTTTTTCTTGTTCTTATTTATTTATTTATTTTTCTTTTGTTTTGCATTATAATTCAGATCCAGTTCTGCCCATGAGGAAAATAAAAAAACTGTATATGTTTAAAACTTTTGGAGTCTTGCAGTCTATTGACCATAACACTCCCAAAGGACAGTTTTATTTTTTAATAAGAGAGAATGTAATAATAATAATTATAATAATAAATGGTTGTTTTGTTAAAATATTCTTTCAGTTTCTGATGGAAAACCTGAAAAGGTTGCATCTTTATAAAGCATTTTGTTATCTAGGTGACTGAATTGTTGAGCAGTAATAAGTCAAGGCACAAGTGTAATCTTGAAAACATTCAGCACTCAAGCAGAAACTTCATCAGTTGTGTCGGAAAATGCATTATAAACCTCCATCGATGTCATTTATACAGTACATAGTCAATCATTGACATCTCATACTAGGCTTCAGAATCATCCATTCGTCTTTACTCTTGATGTGTGAGGGACTGAATAACATTCCGTTCTTGTGCAATCTTCTGAGGCATAGTGATTTTCTGTCTTGCTTTCTCTTTCTTTTTTCTGAAGTAAATTTGAATTTCTTACCAATACAAGAACGCATACCTGAACGCACGTCTGATTACTGACTGCCAATACTGAGAAAAAGAAAAAAGATGAACTCTAATAGGCTTCACTGTTGATTTCATCTGTGTAAAACTGTAACTCTTAATATCTTAGCAATTAAAAACATTAAATATTGGCAAATGTACCTTCAATTTCCTAATATAAAATTATTTGACTTTTTCCTTGCCATATTTTACTATTTTAAGTGCAAATTTCTTGTTTAGTTCACAGATAGTTTTGAGGATATACAGTATTTCTAAAGAAACAATACATTTACTTTTTTTTATTTTTAATTTTTTTATTTTTTGAGCCATTCCTGATTTCTGCATATCATACTTCCAAAAACACAGACATTCTTGTATTTTCCAAGTAATCTTGAAGAAAAAAGGTCATTTTTGACAGGTCATTTCTGAAGGTCATTTTTGACAAATTTTGTCTCTCCTTTTCAGTCCAGTCCCTGTACCTGAGTAGTTTCAGAGGAATGTGTTTTTTGATTGTTAAGCCACACAGTAAGATATAAATCATTCAAGCACAAGAAACCATCTAACGTAAGACATGAACCAGTGAGAAACAGGTGCAGATGATGACAGATGATCAGGCCGGAGATTAGTGTACTGCTGAGGCTGAATGCTGAGTGGTTAAAACAGACGAGAGGGGAAATGAAATTGCTGTTTGTTAGGTCTAGTGACTTATTCACTTTGTTATATATGATTGTCTCTAATGACTAGTCACTCATCTTGAGGTACAGTAATAATTTGAGTTTTCCCAAAGCTTGCGTCTAGTATATATAAGTATATATATATATATATATATATTTGACTTACTAATCTAGTAGATTAGATTAGATTTTAGATCAGCTTTCCCTTTATTCTGAATGTATAGATATCAAACCAAATCTGCACTATATGGAGCTGTTTGCTGAGGACTATGTGCCTGAGGTAAAGCTATTCTGTTCCATAATACAACCAATATCTCCTTCTTTTCTGCTTTGGGAGATTATTATTATTATTATTATTATTATTATTATTATTATTATTATTATTATTATCCACAGTATTGTGATTATGGGAGGTACGATGGTGTAGTGGTTAGTACTGTCGCCTTGCACCTCCAGGGTCCGAGTTTGAGTCGCGGCCAGGTGTGCATGGAGTTTGTATGTTCTCCCTGCGTTTGGTGGGTTTCCTCACACAGTCCAAAGACATGCAGATTAGACTAACTGGCGTTCCCACAATTGTGTGTGAATGAGCGTGTCAGTGTGCAATGGATTGGCACCCTGACTTCTGCCCTAAAGCTCATGGGACAGACTCCAGAGACTCCTCTAGACCTCCTGCCTGGCAGTTCCAACCTCAGCATCCTTCTACTGATATATTCACCATCTCTCCTCTGAACATGTCCAAACCACCTCAATCTGGCCTCTCTGACTTTATCTCCAAAACATCTCACATGGGTTGTCCCTCTGATGAACTCATTCTTGATCCTATCCATCCTTGTCAATCCCAACGGGAACCTCAACATCTTCAGCTGTGCTACCTCCAACTCTGCCTCCTGTCTTTTCTTCAGTGCCACTGTCTCTAAGCCCCACTGTAACAGGATAAAGCAGTATAGACAATGAATGAATAACTGAGCGAGTACTTTTCTAGTGAAACTCTAAAGAACTTTGAACTCTCCACTAAAGTCAAGTTGACTTTTCCTTATTAGTCTCATTAGCGATCCACACACTACTTCCTATCTCTATAAATGTTTTGTTCATTAGCAAAATTCACATCTCGTTTTTATCACCAGGTCTGTTTTTTTTTCTATCTGTCTGGTTTTTCTCTTGAACTATTTAGCATTCTCTATTGTCTAGATGGCAAGCATGGAACTAGCTACATGCTATTAGCATGTCTGTCTGAGTGGCTTTTCCTTCTCAGCCTGTTGAGTTATCTGGATTCTCCTGACTCACGTTTCCTGAAGGTGAGCCTGCAGGCTGTTCTTTGTTGTGCTCTACAGTACTCTTCATACAGTAGGAGAGAAAAGAAAAGACCTGTAGGACTCTGTGGATCTGTAAACCACATCGCTGCCATGCTTCCTTATTATTTAAAACCGAGGGCAACCTGACTGGGAGTTTTCAGGGCAAAATGGCTGTATGATGGCAGCATAGCTTGCCAATTCATATTTGCATCATATCGCCACTTATTGATGCCCCCTGGTGTTCACTGAACCACAGTTACAACTGGTGATGTAGATATCTAATAGGTTCCCCACAGTACATGTAGTAGTGCGTTTCTTGCTTTTAGTTATAGTGAGTTTTAGATCTGTCGATAAACTGAACTGCTCAGTTTTAGCTCTAGATCTCCATCTGGTGCCCTCTTCTACAGTGCACAGTTCACTGACAAGACTCATGCAACGCACCCCTCTCATAAACGTGGAGATGAAACAGAGGAGGCAGGAACATCTGGAGAGCAGACCTCAGCAGGTTAAGGTAAACAGCTTCTCCTTTTATGGAAGAGTACAGAGGTACAACATGGAAGACTTTCAAAGCTCTACAGGGGCCACAACATCTTGCTTCAATTTGCTGAGGAATCCATCCACCTCTTCTGGACCTTACGGGAACCCTGGTACAATAATACAAAGGCATATACACACACACACACACACACACACACACACACACACACACACACACACACACACACACACACTGCTTGGTAAGTAAAGCGTTCACCCCTCTCTCTCTCTCTCATATGAATTTGTAACACATCTGGCCAATGGCAGCTGGCACCATCCATCAAAACACCTCTCGCCCAGACGGACTATGGACGCAAAGGAAACGCTGCTTTATCAACCTCACTTTTAGGGAATACGTTTATATATATATATATATATTTATTTATAAATTTTTTTATGGGGGGTGGTGTGTGTGTGCGTGTATGTAGGGGGGGGCATCTGAGGACAAAAGCAAAGTGGGAAAAACAAAGGAGGAAAATTGATAAATATTACTATGTTGCACCATGCGTAAATTGCTCAATTAAAAAAGTTTGGGCTTCTAGATAAGCTGCTCTACATGCTGATCGAAAATAGATTGCTGATGAACTCTAGACAGCTGAATATTGAGTGCTTGTGATGGCATTTCTCACAATACAACCTGTTTGTACAGTGAAAGTAGTTGCAAATCAGAGAAATAATTCAATTAATCAGAGCCCAAATTAATAAATCTATATAGTAGCACTGATGTACGATATACATAATATAATATAAACGACTATTTATGCTCATATTGTATGACTGCAAACATATCTATTCAATTCAATTCAATTTTATTTATATAGCGCTTTTAACAATGGTCATTGTCTCAAAGCAGCTTCACAAAAATTAAAGAAATTAAAAAAAAAAAAAAAAAATTATATATTATATATATATATATATATATATATATATATATATATATATATATATATATATAGAATAATTATATATAAAGTAATAAATAAATAAATAAAATTATAATAGAAAATAAATAAATAAAAACAAATAATAATAATAATTATAGAAAAGAAAATAATTGGAAGTGTGGATGTGTGAGAAAAATGTGCAGATAATAATGAGACGAATGAATGAAATTTCTCTGATGAGCAAGCCAAGGGTGACGGCGACGGTGGCAAGGAAAAACTCCCTGAGATGGCATTAGGAAGAAACCTTGAGAGGAACCAGACTCAACAGGGAACCCATCCTCATTTGGGCGATAACAGATAGAAATGATATAACATCTTGTGTGTTGTGCAGGTGAAAATTCAATATGACAGAAATTATTTAAATTGACATGAAGACCAGTTCAGCATAGGGACGAGTCAGTAGGTGTAGAGGGCAGATGAGGTCTGGATCACTGGAAGCACAGGAGCAGCATGTGTAGCTCCAACCATCATAAAGCTGAATCCAGTTGGAGCTGGTCCTTCTCTGGATGCCTCAGGAACCTCGCAGGAACCTATATCTATATAGGTATTATTTTGTCCTTAATGTTTTTATTTACATACGTCAAATTTAAACAAATCTGTATATAGTAGTAGGGTGGTATAGTAGTAGAAGGTAAAAGGTTCGATTCCCGCCTTGGGTCTGAGTGCATGAACTTTGGATTTTCTCCACATACTTTCTGAGCTTTCTCTGGGTACTCCAGTTTCCTTTCCTCCCACAGTCCAAAAACAATGCAAAGGAGGCTAACTGGCATTTCCAAAATGCCTGTAGTGAGTGTCTGCTTTTGTGCCATGGATTGGCCCGCCGTCCATGGATTGGTATGCCCCTGCAGGAAATTTGGAAATGCCAATTAGCTCATTTTGCATGTTCTCCTTATGCTTTCTGGGTTTCCTGCAGGTACTCTGTTTTCCTCCTACGCATAGTCTAAAGACATGCAGAGTAAGCTAATTGGTGTTCCCAAATTGCCTGTAGTGAGTGTGTACTCGTGTGATGGATTGGCACCACATCCAGGGTGTATCTCACCTTGAGCCCAGAGGACCCTGGGATAGTCTCCAGGTCTCCTCTGACCGTATACAGGATAAGCAGTAAAGAGAATGAGTTAGAATAATCCAGAATAAACAGCACTTCCAGACAGTGTGATCATTTCTACATCTGTTTTTCCCACACAGTATTTTCCTTTAAGCCACACCCACTTCAAAAATCCAAAAACCAAATTCAGATATTTGGAGCTCTAAACATAAGCAAATATACTGTCAAAAAGAAAAGTATTATCGCGTTACACTCCAAGTGGTCAGTATGCACACATCATATCAATTTCAATCTTCCATTTTATCATACGGATCTGAAGATCTCTCAGTATAGGCCCTGATTCTAGAAGCCTGCAAGAAAATAAACCCAGTTTGAGCGACAGTGCTGCAATCAAAGATGTACCTGTCACATTTCCAATGATGTATGAATCCTTGGAAAAAGAGCCATGTCTGTTCTAAAAGGGTTCGGCTGCTGTGGTTGCTAGAGCGCTGAACCCTGGGGATAAACTCGCCGGAAATGGAGGCCGTTTTCGGTGCTGTACTGGTTGGCATTTTTTTGGAATTGCTCGCAGGTATTGCGGCAGGGAGTCCGGAATGTTCTTGTAAGGCAGCAATGCGGTATATTGTGCTGTTAAATCCAAGCCCTACAGGCTCTGGAGGCTGAGATTGCTTTCATTGCTCCCTGCTTCCAGCCAATATAAGGAGGTAATAGAGGATGGAGGAGAGGCTTGCGTTTCATGGCTGCGGTCAATGGACACTCGTGCACATAAAGTAATAGGGCTCAATTTCCGAACGCAATGCAAGAGCAGATAGGAAAGCTGTTAACAGTAAGATGTGGCTTTGTCATGTTAGACAAACCTGATTTAGAGTTATTGAATATCATTTGGTTGCTTTGTTGCAGTTCATCCATTATTGCAGGAGTTTCCATCTTATACTCAACCTGTTCCTGCAAAACCTGAGAACAGACAACTCAATCAAGACACGTTTTCTAACATCTATTTTTTTTAACCCTTTAGCAAGAAATCTGGCTGTGCACAGAGACTCACATCGGCATCTCATACCATGTTCTTTCTGCATGTTTTCTGACCGCTGATAAAAATCCACTTTTGCAAAGTGTGTGTTGTGGATTATTGACTAACAATGAAGAGTTAGTTGTCTATGTAACAAAATGATATCACCTCCCTGCTGGATTCTTGAAGATCATTTCAAAACTTTTTTTTTTTTTTTTTTTTTTTTTACAATACCAATCTGCTTCTTCTAATACGTTATAGTTTTCATCATTTTTATATTAATGAGTAACATAGGGGCTTATATTTTTATATTTCAGACACTGTATCTTAGTCTAATAAAAAACAAAGTGAAATGTCTTCCATAACTTTAAATGTAACTATAAATGGATACTGTGCCAAGTATGATGTGTTATTTTGTAATAAATAAAAAATTATAGTCATTGCGAAACTGTAGTGTAAGATGAATGAATGTTGTAATCTTTGATTATTTTCCTATAACACCATGACCCTGTGTGTTTATTAAGTACACATATAAGTCTATTTTAAAGTGACAGGCTGTTAGATTAAGGACAATCCTGGATTGTGTATGAAACTAATATCATATCATTTGCAATTAATGTTTATTACATCATTTCCATCGCTCATTAAGTATATTTTCTGTATGTGAGCTAGCAGTAACATCTGTTTTGAAGCATATGCGCAGTAAACCTTGTTAAATATACACTACAAGTTTCAAGGCACTGCATCTTTTAAGAGTGCCTATCTGACGGCCCCCCGCAGAGCCTTTGCATATCCACAGGGGTCCAAGAACCTGCTTTTGGAAACCCGAGCATTATGGGAAAAGAGCAGCACGGTTCATAGACGGTGTAGTTAAGTTCAGCGAGTCAAATAACAGCAAGAGCATGACAGAGTAGGATCTACCTCGTGTCATTACCTCCTTCTATGTCCTACACCACTCTTGGTCAGAATCAATGACTTCTACCCATTGAAATCGTACCAGATTTAGACGCCCATTTAGCTGATAATGAGCTCCTTTTGCCGCAATCATTTCCTGGTACTGTGTTACATTATATCATTGTTTGCATTCAGCCGAGCTGCTGTAATGAACACAAATGCCCTGTGATCAGCTCGCTCATTTATATGGACCACCTACACACAGTGATGTGCAGTGCTTTACTTTGTTTTCCTATTGAGATTAAAGCTTGTCATTTATTGTAACAAGTTTGATTTATTTATTATCCATCCATCTATGCATCTATCCATCCGAAATGGTAGAATGTGCTGAATCTTGTTGCTACATACAATAAAACATCTGCTCCGGTCCTCATGCTACTTTGTCTTTTTGGTGTTCTCTTATTGCTGTTTGGATTCTCTCACAATCTCTGGGACTTGTTCTGGGAATTGTTGTGTAGTTTATCATGTTTTACTATCCTATCCTCTGCTTTGTCTTATCCTCCTTATTCAGCATGCTTTTGCCATCTGCCAAATGCCTAAATGTAAATGTAAATATTACACAATTAAAGGTCCCATATTTTTAACATTTAATTAGCAATAAGCCAATGAAGGGGTTTTCTTATATGAGGTCACATTAGGGGGGTGTTCACACCTCCTAAGACCTGGGCTCCTCCTCACCGCTTCTCTTAAATATCACCTAGTAACTATAAACTTAATCAATGTAAAATAAACTCAATCAACTTAAACAGGTAGAATTTTGGCAAAAGAGTTATACCTACCTGTCCTCATAGGAGGATCAACCAAGCGTATATACACAACTGGCATTAATGAAAAATAGTTAAAGGGTTAAAGCTAAAAATAATTATAGTGATATTATTATTATTTCAGGTTGAAGCCCACATACTGTACATGTATGTCTGTCTTTCTGTACATCAGACCTCTCTCTTATTAATACAAAGAAATACAATTTTATAAGGTTGAATATCTCACACCTTGTTTATGCTGAGTTGTAAACCTTTTGGCACTAAATAAATAAATAAATAAATAAATACACTCCCTGTTCGGTAATCGGAGAGTAAGTCACAGATGGAAATGGGGAAAAAAAATAGACGGACAAAGATGAAGTTTTGTCTTACAATGACTCCAGCACGTTAAAATTCACTTATACCACTTCAGCGCTGTTATTTCAGCGAAAGTGAAAATATGAACTAATCCCTGTAAATATTCAGCTTTTCTAATTAGTATATATTGTTGCAGGTGTTTGTTTACATTGAGTGAGTAGCTGATTAGTAGATTATTTTAAAATAGATTATCACTCACATAACTGTTCATAACAGGCAGATATCAGACAGATAGAAATGATGTTATCAGTGAGAATTAATGATATGTGTATTGCTGAGTTATTGATACATATTAGATGGCAACCACCTCATTTTTAATATTTCACCCTGACTTCACTGAATCTAACTGTATAATAATAATAATAATAATAATAATTCATCAAGAAATTAAGGGTTTTTACTTAAGTAAACTATGTGAACAAAAAATAATAATAAAATAAAATAAATAAATATATATCATAGTAAAAAAAAATTAAATAATAAAATAAGATTTTTTACAAATGTTTATTTCCGGAAATTATTCAATAAAACAATATGTAAAAGCTCCAGCTATTTTCAAGTCTATTTAGTACTGTATTGTAGTAGTGACAGTGTCATAAAGCTAGAAGCATGCACTGTGTTAATGTACACCGTAAATCATGGATAATGGACTTTCTCCTTTCTTTGATGAGAGAGGTCACTCTAGGGCTGCTGTTGTTGTTGGCAAGGATGGCACGACTCTGCAGGGTCCAGTTGGAGGAGCAGGTGGTAGATCTGCACATTTGGGAGACAGGGCTCTCAATCAGCAGAAACTGGCCCTTTTTTCTCTCACCATGTCCTCCAGCACACACTGTTCATCGTGCTTAGTTGCCATGGGGCTTGTTTTCAAAAAAAAAAAAAAAAAAAAAAAAGAGGGGCTGCTGTTCAAACATGACAACAGCATTCTGGCAAAAAAAGAGCACAGCAGGTATAACTGTATCCCATCTGTCCAAAAGTCACAACAGTACTAAAGTGCTATGCGTAAGAAGTGCTGTCTGCAGTATGAAGTTATATTTGGATTGAAATATCTGTAACGTAAAGGTGAAAAGTCTAGATTTGTCTTTGCATGGTGTTAACTGTCAGTGTCACTCATTCAGCAGCGAGAGCTGTGATAAACATCAACACACACTTGGTAACTCATTAGTTTTCTGTCTGACAGAGCCTGTTTTACTTCTAGATAAATCCAGGAACATATTCCAGTGGCTGCTTTACACACAGACTGCTTCCTGATATGACAGAAAAGTCAGTGAAATCAATCATTTCTGTCAGGCAACAAACATGTAACAAAGACACCATTAGGTATTTTAAATCGCTTTATAGGAGGAACATTGAAGATATTAAACAAATTCAGCTGCTGCTGCTACTGTGTTATATTCCGATATGTGTCTTACACAGGACCGAGATCTGTATTTGTTTTGTTCAGCATAAAATAGAATAATTGTTTAAATGCTAAAAAGTCAAATGTAGTGCAGTTTTAATATATGCATACAAGATACCTTGTAAATACAATATAATAATCAACAACAAATAAGACAATAGATTTTTTTTTGCTATAAGAATCATAATGTGTATTAATATACCTGAATAAATAATAATCAACATTGTTATCAAGTGTAAGATAAGATAAGATAACTTTATTAATCAAGAAAAAAAGTTAAAATTGCTGCAATAGCTAATTTCATTAAAAAAAAAACTAGTTAAAAATGTTTTCCATAAAATAGACATAATGTTAGAATATTAAAAGAGCACAATAGTAGTGCTATATTCATACAGTATATAAATGTATATAGCACTAGTAATATTATAAATACATAAATAAAATAGAATTACATAAATGACACAGAATATATGCGATGGATTCCCCCCCCCCTCCCCTCCCCCTCCCCCCATTCATGCCCTAAATCTTCAGGGATATGCTCCAGGCACCCCGCGACCTTGTACAGGATAAAGTGGTGTAGAAAATGACAAAGAATATATACAGGGGTAAAATTATAGTGACTCAGAAAGCACTCAGTTATGTTTAATGATTACAGGTTCGACATGTGCAGATGAGTTATGGATTCTGATGACAGGAACAATCTTCTATCGCATTCCCTTAAACAGCAGGAATGAATGAGTCTGCTGCTGAAACTACTTCTAAGTTCATCACTTGTTTTATTGAGAGGGTGACAGGCATTATTCATGAGTGCCAGCAGTTTTGCTATCATGCTGTCCCTAACTACCTCCTCCAAGATATAGCAAACTCATGTCCAACAACAGACTCCACCTTTTTTAATGAGTTTGTTAAGTAAGTTGTCATCCTTTGTTTTGATGCCTGCTCCCCAACACACCACAGCAAAAAAGATGATACTTGCCACCACAGACTAATAAAACATCTGGAGCATCCTGTTGCACACATTAAAGGACCGGAGTCTCTTACTGGATACTGTATGCAAATAATGGATATTTGAGCACATTATTCTTTGTTATAAACAAATTCATAATTCATATACACTACCGCTCAAAAGTTTAGGATTAATACTGTGGATTTCAAAACTATAAAAAAACACATATGGAATTAGATAATTATGTTACAACAACAAATACAGTCAATTGTTATGTTAAGACATGAAGGTCAGCTGTTCTGGAACAATCCTTTTTTTGCATTTGCAAAACCCATCTTCAAGCACCATGATGAAACTGGCTCTCGTGAAGATCTTCCCAGAAAAGCAAGACCAATACTTCCCACTGCTGCAGAGGAGAAGTTTATTTAAAGTTATCAGCCTCAGAAAACAATTAACCTTAAACAGCACTTTGGATTAGAGATTATTGGGAATTAATGCATATTTTGGATGCCTCCAGCATTGCTATACAATGTAAAAAGAAATAAAAATAAGGAACAACCATGGAGTTCGAAACTGATCCCAAACTTTTGAGTGTTATAGTACATATTTCATGTCTTTGTGGAAAGTGATAACCTATAAAATAAACATAAAATTATTTTACCTATATTTGTATGTTTAATCATTTCAAGGCTTACTTCTATTGGCAGTTATTTATTTATTAATTTATTTATTGACATTTTATTTCATGAATTCCTAACATATGGGAGTCTATATGGCAATGGAAGACAAATTCAAGGTTTAAATGAATAAATATATCTACAAATGATTTAATAATATTATAATAATTACATTTAGGCATTTGGCAGACACTCATATCCAGAGCGACTTACATTTTTATCTCATTATACATCTGAGCAGTTGAGGTTTAAGGGCCTTGCTCAAGGGCCCAACAGTGGCAACTTGGTGGTTGTGGGGTTTGAACCTGGGATCTTCCGAACCGTAGTCCAATGCCTTAACCACTGAGCTACCCCTGGCCCCTAATTATTACACTTTTACATAATATTTACAGTATAACTAAGTTATTTATTTAACAATTAATCATCTATCAGCAGATATACTTTTTGATACAAACGTTACATTCTTGCATTATACACCCCTATTAATATTAATATCAATATCAATAACTGTAAGACAAATCTAAGCTTTAAATGAATTTTAGTTAAACTCTAGCCAGGTGTTTGTAAATTTTCATATAGATACTGTACTTATCTCTTGTTCAGTATATTGCCACTTTTTCTCTTTCCTCTTCTTTATCTCTTTTCACTTATTGAAGATGCCTGAGGATATGTTTTCTGTATTCGCACAGATTTTGGGGGGCTTTTTCAGCAAACGGATTTTCAAGAGAACAGGCAGATCTTTATCTTAAGTCTCAAAGAGGGTCTATGCCACAGTTAATGTACCACTTTGTTACTCAGAAGTTCCCAACTGTGTCTCTAATGAATGAGCTGTTCTTTGCCGTTCGACTGTAGTGCATGGAAGGAAAGCCTCCTTGAGTTGGCACTAATTAGACCCTTAGAGAGTTGGAAAAGGAATGGCCGGAAAAGACTGCTTACCACTGGGCAACTTTCTGAAGAATAGAGGAGGGTTTATTCCTTGCCTGATCCTGCTATTACTGTCACATTACCTGTGATCTGCCAGAGGTTAGCGTGAGAGCTTGTGTTAATGACTTGGGCATTTAAATGTTAGAGTGGAATTTAGACCAGTCTGATTTTAACAAAGGCACTTAAAGATCAGTGTGTATTTATTTATAGGTTCAATTTTACAGCATAAGCCTATTTTGTTTGGATATACTGTATGTTTTCTGAAAATGTGTTAAGCTAATGTTGGTAATTATACACAATTTGCATGAGATAAAAAATATAGAGAGATTTTCCTGCCTTTGATTGAAGAGTTATCTTGTCCCACAGGATATAACAGATCTTTACCGGCATGTCAATTTATAAATAATATACCATATATTACCTGCGGTTATTTCTACAGCTCATTTAATAGACGGAGGAAAGTTTTAGTCAATGTACATGACTGACATGATGTGTTTGGCCTGAACTGATCCCTAAGATACACTGCTCAAAATGATGTTACACTAGCTTACCCTGTATAATTAATCCTATCTGATTGGAGCTTTAGATAAACACAAAATGAACGTATGCTTGTGCCTGGATTATAGGGAGGTACGAATGGAATGCACTGCAACCTTAATGCAGGTCAATATTTAACTGAATTAATAAAAATTTAAATATTTACAGATACAAATGCAAGCTTTTTTTTTTTTTTTTAACTCCGCCAACTCATATCCTTCTGCGCCTGGTGGAACTAACTAACTACTGTAACTGCGACTGTTGGAGCTGGCGACTGACAATTGGTGTATTCAAGTGAAAGTAGTTTTAAATTCTTATCAGTACTACTGTATAGCCAAAAGTTGAGGAGAAGTGGAGGACATTCCTGAGAAACTTATGAGTTTTACTTCATTCTATTGCTTTCACTACACTCTAAAAAATGATTCTGTGGCCTCGTAAATTTCACAGTAATAAACAGGTTATGTTACCTTAATAAAATCTCTAAAAGTCACATACATGATTGTTTGAGTTAGACAAATCAAAATAAATGCCTAAAAAAACTACTGTTCTGTTTGTCTTAAATTTACACTATAATTTAAGTTTATTTCACAAATAGAAATTAGTATTTGACTAACTGAATTATATTTTTAACATCCACTTAATATTTTTGATACATTTCAATCAAAATATTTGGTAATGGAGTAATTAATGCTGATTAGTTTAAAGAACTACAATTATCACTCATTCCAACTCAATATTCTTTATGTTTAACAAGAAAAACTTAAATAATTTAGTAAATTGCCCTGCGCAAGTGCTCATGGGAAATCTGGTGTAACATCAGAGACCAGAAGGCTGTGAGGATGTGAGAATGGACATGAAGCTCCTGGAACATTCCTTATAAATCCTGGTGAGTAAACAGCTAACACAAGTTACTGAAATAATTCCTCTGTCTGTCTGTATACACAACTTTATAGTGTGTAAGTTACTGTTCTGAATCCTGTCACAGCCGAGCTACATAGCTAACGATAGCTAGCAACAGGTCAGTCCTGGTGTTCAGTGTCATTTTACTTGTTTGTTCCAACCACCGAACTGCTCAGGTAAAGCGGCGTTAATACAGACACTTAAACTCTGGGATATGGTTAGGAGACAATTAAACTCTGGGTTATGGTTAGGAGACACTTAAACTCTGGGTTATGGTTAGGAGACACTTAAACTCTGGTGTAAAAGGAGAGATTTAACACCGAGCCGCGTGCGCGTGCATGTCCGGGTTTCTCGGTGTAACCGGCCGCGGGTGTGCCGCAATATTTGAATTTCTCCCGCCGAATGCGGTGATTTTGCGCAGCCAACCGTCACTGTGGCGATGATATAAAACTAGCGTGTTCAAATAATTACCGCGTGTGTACCGGGTCCACCTCACACACTGAACCGCGAGTCTGCTCGGGTCACTCCGACACTTTAAGGAGGAAACGCAGAACAAAGCAGATTTAAACAGCAGAAATGAGGTGCAGTGTCCGGACTCTGGCACTGTTTACACACCGGGAGAGCAACAGCTCTGAGTCCAGCACAGCTCCAGTCATGATGTACAGCACTACAGACAGGCAGTTTGATTAGCAGTATAATGGTGTATAGCTTTGTTTAAAACAATAGAACTTCAAACCTTTTACTCAAGTTAAAGTCATAAGTACATGCCGTTCTAAACTTCTAATGTATTTGAAGTACAAAAGTACTACAAGTATTTCACAAACATAACCGTGTACTTAAACATTATTAAAATGGCAGTTGATGAAATAAATGAAGTAAAAGTAGGCCTACAACATTTCTCTCAGAATTATAATTGGGAGAAATAATATAAAATTAAAATATTGAAGTGAAATATGTTATGTATGTTGTAATATGTAAGTAAAAAAAAACTAAAACTGATTTTTAAATCATTTTCGTGAAACGTTATATATTTTCAATATCTCTTTCACAGCACCAACACCACTAAAGAAGAGAAGTTGAATGGAGATAAAACTGGAGGTAAATGTCAACTTTTTAAATGTTTCAGAAGTATTAAATGTGTAACCATTGAATCCAAGATAGAAATTGAAACAAGGCTGGAAATATTTCACTTTACCTATTTTTAATCCAGAATATATTGAATCCACTAGAATATACAAGATTTTCCAGTAACTAAAGTAAAAAAATTATATAGTTGATAGTAATGCGTAAATAAAGTTCTTGTATCATTTTTATACAAGGGACAAAGACATGTACAAGGGACATTCAAGTCAAAGCGGGACTTTTAATTGTGCAGAATAACAGAACACACTTATTAGAGTAAAAGCTCCCTTTATTTCTCTCTATATTTCTGTCTCTATATATGAGGTTGTGCATTGTTCTGCAAGAGCAAAACGCCTTTGGTGATCAAAGCAGTCTGTTTTTTGTAAAAGCATTCCACTGAAATGTTCACCGGAATTTTACCAGCAATGGGCTCTGTAAAATCAAATCAGTTTTACGTCTTCGTTTCAGAGAATTTTCATCACAAGTCCCGCTTTGACTTGAACACCACTTATAGATCAGTGTGATGATGCATATAGTAACAGTCACACTTGTACTTACTTGTATACTATAATTCCTTTTTCAGGTGCCAGCTTATGGGATGGCGATGTAAGCTCTGCACATTTGTCGCATCAACAAAAGGAATTTCGATCATTATGGAGTGAAGCATGGTACTGTTGTGTTGATCAATGATATTCAGTGTCCTGTCTTCATTTAGACTGTCATTGCTTCTTTAAGACCTGGGAATGTCTGCACACACATTTGTCCATACAACTTTCCACAGTTTGAAGGAAACTGAAGTGTGAAGGTCTGCAGTCTTTCAGATGTAAAATGTGACTGTGATTCGATTCTAATACAAAAGTCTACTTTCCACATATTAACTGTATAATACTTGTGACAGAAGTATTGTTTGTCAGACTGTTTAATAATGAGATCAATTCAGCTCATTGTTTATGATCATGTTACATGTCATTTGCAAAGTAAACCAGATTGAGTTTAGACGTCATGTCTTGTCAAATTTGGCAAATAAATGTTTAATTAAAATGGTAATGTGTGTATTGTGTCTTTGTTTATAATTAGATATGTCATTAGATACATTGACCTAAATTGAAAAAAAAAACTTAATTAAAAGCTAAATATACAGTATTAAAAAAAATAGTGTAAGATATTAATTCTGTGATAGACCAGTATGAATTAAATTTATTTAAAACAAGTAAATGTAGCACATTTGTTTGTTAAATAATAGTCAAATTTTCAGTTTCTTCTACCTTCCATTTCAATCATATCTACTCAATTATTTTACTCATTTTCACTTGGGTAACCTACTACAAAAAGTTATTCAGGTCTACTTATTTTTTTTACTGACTTGTACTTCATTCATGAAGTATATTTTACATGATTTTTTAAATTTTTAGATTGATATTGATATTTTTAAGTGTAAAAATGTTTCACCAAAAAAATTGAGTACAGCACAGTTTTATTTTTTAGAGTGTATGTCAACTTCCAGGTTCCGGGGTTAAATCTAAACCAGCATTAAATGAAAAGCTAGTGTGCAATCATTTGTCCCCCACCCCAAGTAGTGCTGCTGATCAGGGGTTGGAGAGCGATTTGGGTTAGCTTTTTAGCCGTAAGTAAAAGAAGAAAAGAGTCATTCAGAAAATCATACTGTAGAAGCAATTATCAGGAGGCAATTTGTTGATTAAGATAACATAATGTTTAATATGTGTTTTATTGCTGAAAGTCCTAACTAGACTGGTTTTGAATGTGGTTTTGTTTTGGCAGGCAGTTGCTCTCCCCTCTTTTCAGAACTGCAGAGCTTAATGATCTATTTTTTTTTTAATTTATACATACATATAGATAAATGTTCCAGAGCTGTTATGCTCCATATCCATGCTTGAATCTTGAATCTTGAATCTTGAATCTTGAATATCAACACTCATGGAATGCCTCTCATCCAATCAGATTAATTGATCAGAACTAATTGTATGTATGTATGCTCTGCGATGGATTGGCACCCCATCCAGGGTGTACCCCACTTCCTGACTCTTGGGATAGGCTCCAGGCCCACCCAGGACCCTGTATACAGGATAAAGTGGTATAGACGATGATTGAGTAAGTACTGTATTATGAAAAGTTTTTCATCCTGCATTAAAAAACTCTCATTATTATTCTAAAATGTTATTTAATGCTGATTATTTTCATAATAGCAGAGTTTATTGCAAAAACCTTTTACTTAATACATGTTATGAATTTTAAAAAGATTTTATTTCAGAATGCTGTCGTTTCTAATATGCAGTTTATTTCATAATGCCACTTTTCATCAGAATAACTTTGTTTTTGTCAATCAAAGCAACTTATGAAGAGACAAAGCCAACTTCAAACCAATCAAATCAAGTAAGGCAACAGCTAAGGTGCTACCAGTTAGTGCAAATTTGCAACATCAATTATTTTACAGTGTGTTCTGGGTGCAATGTGAACAGGACTGTGTGATTCAAGTGTGATTCAAGTGTGATTCTCTGATTTTCTTCCATTATGTGGGTAATAATGTATGTTATTAGCCTGTAACTTTTCTTTTATAACTTTGCTACTGTATGTTATTGTTCAGTCTTAAAGATTGCTATAATGCAGTTTCAGTCTCTCTTCAACTGAAAATTGTGTATTTTTCATATTCTTTTGAAATCAGCCTTCAGTCCTGTTTATTTTGGACATTTCCCTATACAATGCCATCCATCCACCCATCCATCCATCCATGCATCCATCCAGTACAGACTGTACTAAATATCAGGAGCAAAAAACCGGGGCCCGGTTTCCCGATAACGATTGATATTAGCGCTTAAGAGTGTTTTCTATGAGTAATTTTGCGAACGTTCGTTATTGTTTCACGTGCATTTCCCAAACATGCACTTAACACAATTGCAGGTAGCCCTTCTTTAAGTGCTACTTAGGAGTCCTAAAAGACATTTTTCAAAAAGAAGAAATTAATATTATTTTAGAGGAAGTGGAGCTCTCTTTGTGCCACAAAAGTGCTGTGCTGTAATGACAGTAACATAGGGCTGGGCGATATGGCTGAAAACTGTATCACGATATCAGTGTTTCATATCAGTCGATATCGATAATTATTTATATTTTTTATGACCCATTTAAAATAAGGGCCAGTAGAAGAATATATTATATTTAAACATTAGTTTTCTCTAAAGGCGTCTGATATAATAAACGCATTTCACTATTTTAATACACTTTATTAAGCATTTCTAACATTTTCTTTTAATTTTGCACCTTAAAGGTTAAGAGATAATTGTTAAGTGTTCATTGTGACTTTAGACTTATGTTTATTGTTGTAATATATTTGAGTTTTATGTTAATTCACTGGCGGGCCACCAGAGGGCAATACCGCGCTGTATACTATATGTGTCGTGTGCACTGAATGCAGTAAAAGAAGAATACCGTTTCTTTTCCTCTGGTTGTCTCACACAAAAAGCAAGTAATATTATAGATGTTAGTTGTGCATATTGATGCAAACATAACAATTGTCATACCAAAGAATAAACTACCCGCCAATGTGGCTAGTGAGACTAAAGTTATTACCCGCCACAGCCGAATTTTACCCGCATTTGGCGGGTAGTTTATTGTATCCGTTTATGCTTCCTGAATCGCGACCGTACTACTTCCGGGTCTTAGAGCCGGTCGCTGAGCGAGTGCGCATGACAGCAATCAAACTAGCTTCGCGACCAGCATTTTCTTCCGACAGAGAATAAAAAATATCGAACGTTCTATCGAACAAATTTTTTATTGATATCGATCACGTGTCTATCGCGAAACATATCGTTATTGTTTTATCGCCCAGGCCTACAGTAACAGCTATGTTGCACAACATTGCAGTGAGGGCAAGAATGCCTTTGGACATCAGGGAGGAAGATGAAGAGGTGGAGGAAGAGAATGTAGTCGAGATGAGACTTCATGTTGTTCAACGAAGACATGTTCAATACATGGATGGGTTTCATGCACGCCAGCAAGTCATCCTTTATTTGTGTAATCTTTAAAGCACATTAAATATTTTCCATTAAATACATTTGTACTGTACCCTCGAAATGTCCATATAGAACAGTGCACTTTTGTTTTTCATTCTAACATTTATTATGTCATACAGTACTTAAGTTACGATGGTTTTGGGAAACTTTTGGTTTTGGGAATAATATTAAGATCATTCGTACGATCATTTTTACGAACTACAAGACATACATGTACAATACTGTAATTAAGCACTGCACGGTTTGTTTCCCTCAAAACAGAATTAATGCACGGTACAGTTTCCCACGATTATTTTGCTTGATTAAAAAATATTACTAATCAATTAAATGACCATACAGTACAAACACTAAGGTGGTTTTCACAGTACTGCAAGTTCAGAAATCTGATCCAATCCCAATAATATTTTTCCCTTCATTTCCAGTCGCATTTTTTTGAAAACCAGCATTGAAAGACTGAATGAACGTGATCACAGTCATTCTACCTACAGTAAGTACACAGAGAAAGTGTGGTTTCTCGTACATCTGATTAATAAGAAATGTGGTTTTAGACAGAAAATTCTTCAAATCCTAACAATAGATGGATGACATGACGTGCTGTGGCACAATTTCAACGTGAATATTTTCTGTATCTATCCAATCAGTAATCAAAATTTTCACCGACCATGATTGTTTGAAACAAAATGACATTCACTGTTCTTGGAATGATAAAAACACTTTTTGATTTCTTTTTCTTCTCCTGTTACTGTATAGAGATAGAGTATGTTATCTCCGCACAATACTTTATCATCTGTATATCATCAGCTGTTCTCATGTCGAAATATAAACCTTCACCCCAGCCTGAGATCCTGATCACACTGGAGACGTTTTCCCTCAGGAGAGTGCCTTTTCCCAGTCCCAGTCTCAGTCCCTCTGTCACGAACTAACCGGGATGACTAGAATGATGATCGTGCTATCTGTCACGAACAAACCGGGATGAGCAGATAGCTTTAGCAGTTAGCCCTGTAGCGTGAATGGTAAACCCAAACGCGGATAAACACGAGCGGGCAGGATAATCACGCGCTTTGTTATAAGGACTCTCACACTCAATGAGCAAAGGAAAGACACAATCTAACCCTAGTCCTATAAACACACACTCAGTCTGAAAAGATAGCCAAGAAAGTGAGTACTCACAGATACGGGAACGATTCCGAAAGGATCTGGGCATAACTCAATGACAGAGCGATGTGCGGCGCCATCTTGTTTACCTTTATGCTTTCAGGTTCGCGACCGTCTTACTTCCGGGTCCTAGTGCCGGTCGCGGCTGAGTGTGCATGACAGTACCCCCCCGTCCAGGACCGACTCCGGACGGTCCAGGGGTGGAGGATACCCGGTGACGGTAGTCCCTAATGAGCCCGGAGTCGAGGATGAAGCGAGCCGGAACCCAGGACCGCTCCTCGGGACCGTAGCCTTCCCAGTCGACCAGATACTGGGTGCCCCTGCCCCGAGGGCGCGAGTCGAGGATCCGTCGCACGGTGTAGGCGGGACCGCCGTCAATGATTCGGGGGGGAGGAGCAGGGGGGGTGGGTGGAACCATGGGTGAGGTGGTGAATGGTTTCAGCTGTGAGGTATGGAAGACAGGGTGGATCCGGAGCGCCGCAGGCAGCTGGAGCCGGTAGGTGACAGGGTTGATCCTGAGAGTTATGCGGTATGGCCCGATGAACCTTGGTGATAACTTCTTTGACTCTGTGTGCAGGTGAAGGTTTTTGGATGATAGCCATACTTTGTCACCTACGTGGTACAATCGTCCCGGAGGGTGCCGACGGCGGTGTTGGGCCACATAGTTGGCGTTGGTGCGTCGGATGGCGAGATTGGCTTGGTGCCATAGCCGCCGGCACCGGCGAACCAACTGTTGGGCCGATGGTACATCAACCTCCGGTTCTTGGTGAGTGAACATCGGAGGCTGGAAACCATAGCACACCTCAAATGGACTCAGGTTGGTGGCTGAGGAGACGTGAAGGTTGTGTGATAATTCGGCCCACTTGAGGTAGCGGGCCCAGGAGCGCTGGCGATCCGACACGAAACATCTTAGGTAGCGCTCCAGCTGTTGGTTGGTTCGCTCCGTCTGACCGTTCGTCTGGGGGTGATAGCCAGAGGACAAACTGCAGGACGAATCGATCAGACGGCAGAAGGCCTTCCAGAACCGGGCGGTGAACTGGGGACCTCTGTCCGAGACGATGTCCTTAGGGAACCCATGCAATCGGACTACGTGTTCCAATATCAGCTCTGCTGTGGTTTTGGCTGACGGGAGTCCGGTGAGGGCCACCAGGTGCACTGCCTTGGAGAAGCGATCCACGATGGTAAGGATGACGTCTTTTCCCTCGGAGATCGGCAGGCCCGTGATGAAGTCGACGGCAATGTGCGACCAGGGCCGACGAGGGACTGGAAGTGGTTGGAGCTCCCCCGGAGTTGGTTGGTTAGAGTCTTTGGCCCTGGCACACACTGGGCACGCCCGGACGAACTCAGTAGCCTCCCTCCTCATCGAAGGCCACCAAAAGGCCCGTCCCACGAAGGTGAGGGTTCTCCGGGTTCCCTGGTGTCCCGCGACGGGTGAAGAATGGCCCCACTGGAGGACTTCGGGCCGGAGTTGAGTGGGGACGTAGAGCCGCCCGGGTGGCACACCTGCCGGTGCGGGTTCGGTGGCCAGTGCCTGGCGGACCCTCGTTTCCATATCCCAGTGCAGGGGTGCGATGATCCGGGTGGGTGGAAGGACAGGCACGGGCTCCGCCCGGGTCACCTCTCGCTCGTATTGACGGGAGAGGGCGTCGGCCTTGGTGTTCTTTGACCCCGGGCGGTACGAAAGATGGAAATCGTACTGTTCGAAGAATAAGGCCCACCGTGCCTGTCGTGGGTTTAGCTGTTTGAGGTTGCGGATGGTGATGAGGTTCTGATGATCCGTCCAGACAATGAATGGCTCACTGGCACCCTGGAGCCAGTGACGCCACTCCTCCAAGGCCCACTTTATGCCCAACAGTTCACGGTCCCCTACTCCGTATCGCTGCTGAGTGGGGTTAAATTTTTTGGAGTAAAAGCCACAGGGGTGTAGCTTTTGGTCTGGACCTCGTTGTGAGAGAACAGCGCCGGCGCCCACCTCCGACGCGTCCACCTCCACAACGAACGGTTGGCTGGCATTTGGATGGAGCAGGATGGGTGCGGTGGTGAACAGATGACAGAGTCGATGAAAAGCTGAGATGGCGGTAGGGTTGAGTCGAAAGGAACTGTTGGAGAGCCTGGTAAGGGCAGTGAGCGGTGCTGCAACTGTACTGTAGCCCCGGATAAAGCGACGATAGAAATTCGCAAACCCGAGAAAGCGTTGGAGCTGTTTGAGTGTCCTGGGTAGGGGCCAGTGACGTACAACCTCCAGCTTCTGCGGGTCCATGGCCACACCCTGGGGCGAGATAACAAAACCCAGGAACGTGGTGGAGTGCTCGTGAAAAGCACACTTCTCCAACTTACAGTACAGCTGGTGGGCGAGCAATCTCTTAAGGACAGCTCGAACATGTTTTGTGTGTTCCTCGGGGGTGCGTGAGTATATTAAAATGTCATCTAGGTAGACGAACACCCATCGGCCTAGCATGTCCCGGAGAACATCATTGATGAAGCACTGGAAGGCCGAGGGTGCGTTGCAGAGACCAAATGGAATGACCAGGCTCTCATAGTGTCCGGTGGGGGTAATGAAGGCCGTCTTCCACTCATCACCCTCTCTGATGCGCACCAAGTTGTAGGCGCTCCGGAGGTCCAACTTAGTGAACATGGTGGCACCAGAGAGGGCGTCCAGGGCTGAGTTGGTAAGAGGCAAAGGATGACGATTTCTGATGGTAATCTTGTTAAGCCCCCGATAGTCGACACACGGACGAAGTTCGCCCCCTTTTTTCTTTACAAAGAAGAACCCCGCGGCAGCCGGCGAGGAGGAGGGTCTGATGGTGCCATTTCGCAGGGCGCTGGCGACATACTCCTCCATAGCCTGGGTCTCGCTGGTAGAAAGGGAGTAGAGGTGGCCGCGGGGGGGGCTGGAGCCTGGCTGGAGTTCGATGGCGAGGTCGTAAGGTCGGTGAGGTGGTAGATGGCTGGCCCGGCGCTTGCAAAACACCTCAGCCAGGTCTCGATATGGTGGTGGAAGGGCGTGGATGTCGACGTCGGGGGCCTCGGACTCCCTGGAACACGTCCCAGCCTGGGCCTGTAGGCATAAGTCGGTGCAGGTCGGCCCCCATTGAAGGATTCGGTTCTGGGACCAGGAGATGAGTGGGTCGTGCTGTAAGAGCCAGGGGTAGCCGAGGATGATGGGTGGAGAGGAGATGGGTGTAAGGTGAAATTGGATAGACTCCTGATGTTGGCCGAGGATGAGAGTGATGGGTGAAGTCTGCTGGGTGATGGGGCTGGATGAGAGGGGCCGCCCGTCGACTGAGGTGATTTTTACTGGCTGGGATAACGCCTCTATCTTTACCCCCAATCCTCTGGCATACGTTGAGTCAATGAAGTTACCCGCGGCACCAGAATCGATGAACGCGGCACTTCTGACCCGTTTGTGGCCAAGATGGAGGGTTACCTGGACCGTGAGTCGAGTCTCAGCGTTGTCGGTGGTCGCGGAGAGATGGATGATACCCGGGGAGTCTCTCCTCTCTCTCACCGGGTTTGGGCGTTTCCCGGACGGGACGGGCAGGTCGCTCGATGGTGCGTGGCTGATCCGCAGTAAGCGCACAGTCCCTCGCGGTAGCGTCTCTCGCGTTCCGCCACGGTCAGGGAGGCGCGCCCTAGCTGCATGGGTTCCCCGGCTCCGGTGTCAACCACGGCAGGGGGTGGAGATCCGACACGTCCAGGGAGAGCGGTGGTGACGGTGGTTGGTGGTCTTGGTACAATGCAGGCGTACGTGGGTGGTGGCGGCAGGGTTCGAGGTGCTGGCCTCGGACGGGATAGGAGGCGCTGGTCGATCCGGAGGACTAGCTGGATTAGCCCCTCCAGTGTGGCTGGGAGCTCTCGTCCGGCTAGCTCGTCTTTGATTCGATTAGCCAGCCCCTCGAAGTAGGACGTCCGGAGGGCCGCGTCTCCCCAGGAGGTCTGGATGGCGAGTGTCCGGAACTCGGCGGTGTATTTACTCACGGACAGTCCTCCCTGCCGCAGGTGGTAGAGCTTTGTGTCGGTCTCCACCTCGCCCGCAGGATGTTCAAAGGTTAACTTGAGTTGGTGGGTGAATTCATTGTAGGAGTGCGCGGTGTCTGTGTCTGCGCGCAGGACTGCCGTGGCCCACTCTGCTGCCTGCCCTGATAGCAACGAGACGAGGAGTGCAATGCGCAGCCGGTCGGTGGAGTACTTGGTGGGATTGAACTCAAACACCAGTTCCAGCGATGTTAAAAACACACTGCATTTCCCATCCGTGCCATCCCATTTATCTGGAAGAGCTAAAAAAACGTCAGAAGGGGGGGGGGGTGGCGGCGCCGCGACCGCCGCGGCGGGCGGGCAGCTAGCCAGCCCACCAACCGCCTCCCGGAGGCTCGCGTTCTCCTGCCTAAGCTCCGCGACCTCGCGGCGCAAGGCCGCGATGTCTTGGACACTGCGGCGCAGAGAACCGAGCTCCGCGGTTAGCGTATTGATGAGCAAAGCATGCTGGTCAACCACATCGCGGAGGCGGGCGTAATCCGCTGGGTTTACTGCTCTAGGCTCTGTCATTCTGTCACGAACTAACCGGGATGACTAGAATGATGATCGTGCTATCTGTCACGAACAAACCGGGATGAGCAGATAGCTTTAGCAGTTAGCCCTGTAGCGTGAATGGTAAACCCAAACGCGGATAAACACGAGCGGGCAGGATAATCACGCGCTTTGTTATAAGGACTCTCACACTCAATGAGCAAAGGAAAGACACAATCTAACCCTAGTCCTATAAACACACACTCAGTCTGAAAAGATAGCCAAGAAAGTGAGTACTCACAGATACGGGAACGATTCCGAAAGGATCTGGGCATAACTCAATGACAGAGCGATGTGCGGCGCCATCTTGTTTACCTTTATGCTTTCAGGTTCGCGACCGTCTTACTTCCGGGTCCTAGTGCCGGTCGCGGCTGAGTGTGCATGACACCCACCCCATAAAAAAAAAGAAAGAATTCCCACAGCATGATGCTACCACCACCATGTTTGACTGTAGAGTTGGTTTTAATAAGGTGATGTGCAGTGCCAGATTTCCTAAATCCAAATAGTTGTGTCATTAGACCAGAAGATTTTTTTTCTCATCATCTGAAGTCCCATCAGGCTTTCTTGTACCTTTAAATGATGACTTCTGACTGACTGCTCTACTTTGGAGGCTTGATTAGTAAAATGCTGCAGTGATGTCCATCCTTCTTTAAAGTTCTCCCATTGCCACAAGGGAACTCATTTATTGGCCTTGGCTTGCTCATCAGGCACAATCTGATCATTTTAATTTATACATTTTTTTCACATTTCTTGAAAATTTTCATATTTTTTATGCCTTGCGACAATTGTTAAAAGTGCTATACAAATGACATTTTATTGAATTGAATTCATAGTGACTTGTAGGGTTCCTAGTTACCTATCCGACCAAGGTCCTTCATTCCTGATTACTCAGTTTGGCTGGAGGTCAGATCTGGGAAGACTGGTGGTTGTTTCAAATTTCTTCTATTTGAGAATGATGGAGGTCTTGGTCACATTCAGTGCTATAGAACTTTCTTGTATCTCTCCCCAGAGCTTTTTTCTTTGACACAATCCTGTCTCACAGGTCTACAGATAATTCTCTCTACCTCATGGCTTTTTTTTTTCTCTCTGACTCTCTGCCACAGACCATTTACGGTAGCACCTTATATAGACAGGTTTGTGCCTTTCCTAATTATGTCCAGTGTGTCCAGGTGGTCTTGAGTCAATTTGTAGAAGCATCTCAGGGACAATTGATAGGATGCACCAGTGCTCAACTGCAAAGGTCATAACAAAGGCTCTGAGTACTTATGTAAATTTTATTTAATTTTTTTAAAGAAATTAACAACAGGCTCCAAACACCTGTTTTCACTTTGTCATTGTGGAGAATTGTGTGTAGAATGATGTCTGACCATGCAGTATATAGACTTTATTGAGGCACTTGAGGTATGGTGGATTTAATAAAGCAAACACAATCAGCTGCAGTTTACACTGATGGCATTGATTAGATATAGAACAGTCTGTTGGAAAGCAAGTACTATGTGAAGGGCGAAAGTTATGGCGTAGTTCTCTGAAAGTATAGAAAAACCCTGCTTTAACATGGTTTTGTCCCAGGAGTTTCTGCTGCGTCCACAGTCTCCTTTCACTATAATTTGATTCAGCACCAGCAGAGAGAGCCAGTTCCCCAATATTAATCCTGAGCTCCTCATAGCACGCCCACTTCTGCACTCTTACACTCCTGCACCCGTGTGTGTGTGTGTGTGTATGTGTGTGTGTGTGTGTGTGTGTGTGTGTGTGCGTGTGTGTGTGTGTGTGTGTGTGTGTGTGCCTGTCTGTTTGTGTGAGTGTGTGGGCTTAGTCACTCCTGCATCCTGTTAATCATAAGAGAGTCAGTCAGTGAACAGCAGTGCAAAAGGTTTAACACTTCATATCATTTATGCGAATAGATGGATGGTCCATTAAGCTAGCTTTAGCTCCTATTAAAAGCTTCACATCCTGTCATAAACAAGTTTGGCTGAGTCCAGACTAAATCTTTCACACACACACACACACACACACACACACACAGTTAAAAAGCAAACATTCGACAACACTGCACGGAAGTACACATGAATGTTTACTGTAACCTCATGTGTCAAGGTGCAGTCTTATCTCTGTCTCCTCAGGTTAGTCAGATGTTAATGTTAATTTTAGACCAAGAACGTGCTTCTAATTTATTTGTAATGTGTTGTAAGAAAAGCAATTAAAGGGATGTTGCTGTGCACCTGAATAAAGCTAATAATAATAATTGAGCTTAAGGCATGAGAGACACAAATAGTTGCTTCAAATGCCAACGTAAATGAACGTACATGCAGCCTGGCATCACTTCAATTAAAATGTACTTTTATGGCTTGAAGATATAATATGTTATTTAAGGAATAAAACATAATGATCCTGTTTTAGCAAAAAAATATTCCTCATCTCACATTAGATTTATTTATTTGTTTGTTTGTTTGTTAGTTTTGACATGCCTAAATTGCATGACAAAAATTTTTTTTATAATTTTTTTTAAAGATTTTTTATTATTGTCAAAGTCTTCAAATGAACACATTAATGTAAATAGAAAGTTTAGGAATAAAGAGCTTTGTGGCTCTAAATAAATGAATAAAGAAAGAAAGAAATTAGATGCGGGTAAAGAATGTCCATTAAGAATATTGTATGTTCAAATAATCATTTGAAGACTTAATTAAAGTAACAAAAGATGGAAATACTCATAAGAATATGATAATTAATCTAGTAACTCTGATAATGCTTTAATTATTCTTTACCTTGAAAAAAACCTGAGAACTGCTGTTCTAACATTAGGGCAGTAATAGAAATAAAGTAAGTAACAATCTAAAGAATTTCAAACATAAAAAACACCATACAGTTTTTAAGTCATCAGTATTTGTGTGTGTATGTGTGTGTGCATGGTGCCTTGCAATGTACTGGTGTTAAACTTTAATGTGTTTCGCAGTTGATGTGCATTGCAGAATACTCCAGAAGCATAACCAAGAAACTCCGGGGAAGCAAAACTCCGACTGCAGAATTGACACTCATAACTAACCCACACTTACTGTACACAGCACTCACACTTACTGTACACTCACACGTCCTGCTGTATTTGTGAAGGTTAAAGTACATGACGTTCAGTAACCACATTTTGCACTATTATTAGATTTGTTTCTGAGGAAGGAGGTTGAAACCGTTATTACCTATTTGTCTGTGAAGACATCATCCAGCTGAGGTTATCTGGAAATTGAGTCATGTCAGCTGAACTTCTTCCTAGTTCAGTAGAAACATATCACTATTCATTCAAGTAGCTTAATCATCCAAGTCGCTTCTTCAGTCTATTTTTCTGTATGTTGAAAAGAAAAGCACTTTCTTCTCACTTCTGCAGGTTAACCTTGTCAGCATGCTGTCTTATACTGTATATTAGTTACTGCTATATGTATCTTTTTAAGCAACTATTATTTTGTTTTCATGACTGTAGTTAGTAGTACTATATATAATATAATAGTTATACACAAAATTATTAGGGCCGGGACTGTAACGCGTTAATTTAGATTAATTAATTACACAAAAATAACGCGTTAAATTTTTTAACACATTTTAATCGCACTTATTTTTGCACCGCGGAACGTTTCTCACTGGATGAGTTTCAGCGGACCGATTATACTGGAGCACCAACTAGCGTTCAGACAAAAACAAACCACAGTGAACATGGACAAAGAACCTGATGAGACGCTTTGGTTGGCCCTGTGGATGGTAAATTTTGTTATAAAAAACTAATGGATGGAAGCGTCAGGGTTTAATAGTCAGGGTTTCCAATGTGCTGAATGTACTTGAAAGTATTGTGTTTTACTTAAAAAAACAGTTTACAGAAGGTCTACCTACCTATAGGGTACCTGAATTTCTGAAATGTAGGCTACTATATTTCTAAATATTCTATTGCTACACTTGATGGCAATATTGCACTGGTCTGTTGGACTTGGTTGAACAAAAATAAACAATATTTTGTTGCTTAAGCTTATGTATTCAGTCATTATTCAATGGTATACTAAAAATCCATATGAAAAAACTTACTTCTCACTGTTCTCAGGTCAAATATTTATATGCGATTAAAAATGTGATTAATTTCGATTAATTAATTACAAAGCCTCTAATTAATTAGATATTTTTTAATCGAGTCCCGGCCCTACAAATTATATGAACTAAATGCCAAACTATCGTATCACTGCATATTTTTTATTTGTCATCAAAAGGGGAGTCAATAACACCTGCTCAGTTAAGCCAGCAAATTCAAGAACATTTTGTCTGAATATGCTCAGAGCAGTGATCATATGACTGAAACTGTAGAGATCATCACTAAAGTCAGTCCAAAAATGTAAAAATGTTTGATTTTACCCTGATGTAAAATCCAGCTAGATCTGACCAGCTGTCAAAAACCAAACTCATGATGATCTAGACAAGCTGACAAGTTACACCATAGTGTATGACCAAAAGTTGAGACAAAAGTGAAATTCAATATTTTAATGACATTCTCACATTTTTATTAAATGACAATCAAGAAGGAAACTGTATGCAATGAAATTGCTATACAACAGTTAGTATTTACCATGAAGTATTTTATCCTTCAAAACCTGTTGGATCATTCTTGCCATAGAGTCAATAAGACGTCTGCAGTACTTTGGGGTCACTTGCTCAATTCATGCCTGTTTGATTGCATTACACATCTGCAATTTAGTTGAGAATCCCCTGGTTTCAGCCATTTTTTGGACAGAGGTGTAAGCCCTGGCTAAAAGTCCCACCACATTCAGTACTTGTTCTGTTTATTAACTAAATCAACTGGTTCTAATAAGCTCTTAATTATTCAGTCACATAAGTGAACTAATTAGTGACATCACCATATGCCATATTCAAAACAGATGAAAAGTAATGTAGTGGAACTTTCATTATCTTCATGAATAAAAAAGCAAGGTACCATATACTGTGTTCAAATGTTAGTTTGTTTTTTGGAATCATTTTGCTGGAGCAAATGATATATACTTTTGTCAGTGAGAGGTTAGTAAGCGTATTAGTAAAGGAGATGCCCAATGCTGTAGTACAGTATGTTCTATGTCATGATTTAAGTATTTCATGCATGGCATAATCACAGAAGTAAATATAGCTAATAAGGAAACACACAAAAACACAGAAGCTACAGTACAGTATAACATGCACAGGTCCATAATAACAATGTGGAAGTCTGTGGTAATAAAACCGAGGAAACAAACAAAGAAAAAAAAGTAACACCTATCAGACAACAGTTAACTAACAGATGCAAGACAAAGATAAAACTAAAAGCAGGTCTCTTTATACACAAACTAATTGGATTCAAATGGATTTAGATGAATGGAAAGGAAGTGCTATGTGTTTGTACATAACTAAGGTAAACTTTGGTGTTCCACAAGATTCAATTTTAGTCCCACTGATTTTTTCTCTACATATGCTTTCTTTGGGCAATGTCATTTGTAAACATGGTATCAGTTTTCACTGTTATGCTGATGACACACAGTTATATGTCTCTTCAAACCAAATAAGACTTAATAAAGTCGAGGAATGTGTAAAGTACACTGGATGCTTAATAACTTCCTTCTCCTTAATTCTAACAAGACAGATGTACAGTGCCAGAACCACATGCTATAATGGGACCATATTTAGCTACACTTAAGCTTTCAGATCACATAGCAATTTTGGATGGCCTTTCTGTTGCATCATGTGCAACAGTAAAAAAAAAAAAACCTTGGTGTGATTCCTTGGTGTGAATTAGATAAACCAGGCTGATAAAGACTCTTGGTTAGATTATTGTAATGTAGGAGCCAGTGTCCACACATCGCCCCTATCTTATCGACAGTGTATTAGCTCACAGTAAAATCTATAACATTAAGTTATAAATTCTACTATTGGCCAGCCATCCACTCCCAAACCTGAAACAACACATAACAAAGATTGTGAAAACACTTTACCGGAGACCTACCCGAGGCTGACCCAGGTACAGAACCTGGTGTACAGAATGGGGAAAGTTCTGCTTAAGCCATAAGAGAGACGGTTGAAGTACAGTAACCCTATCTCAGCACCAAGCAACAGGAATGTGCCTGCTTGAGGCTTTCAACCTGCACTTTTAAAAACCCTTCATTTTCTGTGCTGGTGGATTAGAAACAGGCCGCAGCTGCACAAGATCAGTTTCACTTTCCCAGTGGCTGACTGGATGGGTACTGAAGACATACAGTAGTGTCATTTCAGCACCCATGTTGTTGTGAACCAGCATGGAGTCTCCTCATTTCATGTGGTGCAAAATTGAATGTATTCAAATGCGATGCTCAGTTAATGAAAAAAAATGTCATTTGAGAGAATCAGTTGATTCTCAAATTGAATCAAACTTCTGTCACTATAAAACAAATACACAGTGCATGCACAACTCCAATTTGCATATTTTGTTTCCTCATGATAATTTGCATGATGTAATTTCCACAATGATTATTTATAAATCACTTACAACATTTGTTTGACGGAGGGCTGAATGTTGTATTATACACTATAAGAATTTGATCACAACGAAAATGGAACACAAATTGTTTGTTTATGCCCTTATAAAATGCTATATAAAATTGACAGTCCAGATGTAGCTTTCTCAATTCATGAAGTCTCTCCTTGTTGAGTTTTTATGTAAATTCTGTATGTGTATTTTTGATTAGTTAAAAAAGAAAGCTAGGATAAATGTAATTTTAAAAAACCTAGTTCTAAACAAGATTGATTGCACTTCTGTGTTTAATGTTCAGATGATTGGTTCTGTTGATAATTCCAGTGACACAGGTAAACAGATTTTATTTTTCATGCTCCTACTCAGTTTCACTGACTCATGATGTCATGCGCTTGCTGTAACATTTGCTGAAAGAAAATTAACAGCTTAATTAAAGAAAGAAATAATGTACAGTCAAAACACATCAAAGATTTGTCTTCCTCAATCTAGTTTGCTGCCACTAATTGCTGTTTAACTCAATATAAAAACACAATCAAGGTATGAGTATACTGAATATGAATGTATATATATATATATATATATATATATATATATATATATATATATATATATATATATATATATTTTTTTTTTTTTTTTTAACTTAATTAACATATAATTGATGTAAAATTACATGCTCAGATTTATCCATCAATGTTTTTTTTTTCCAAATATACAAGAAACACATATTTTGATTATCAAAGGAAATGACATGAATGGTAAAACTGTGTCAAAGGCAATAAGGCTGAATCCCAAATCCCTCTCCAAAACCTGGCCATGTGCACTACTTGGTTGGCACTGGCAGAATAATATTTTACAGGACTCATACTCAGGGAGTAAGTTTGTGACCAACAGAGAGAATATTACTGTATACAACAGGTAACTTTTTTTTTTAAGGCTATGTATTTGTCTGCTAACAGACTAATTTAACACATTAGCATTAAACGCATTATCTAAATGCAAAGAGAAGCTAGAAATATGCGCTGATTGCCAAATGCCACTGATGTAAATATTGCCCAAAATCATTTTTAGAAATGGAAAAAGTGAAAATATAAAGTCAATCTTTTAGGTTTCTCCAGACTGTCAACAATCTCCATGGTTGATTTTCCTTACAAGCAAATCATACTCTGTTGATAATAAACGTTGTTTGTGGAACTGTTTCATAAAAGCAATGTCACACTCTACCGTAGGTACAGTGGGGGGGGAAAGTATTTAGTCAGCCACCAATTGTACAAGTTCTCCCACTTAAAACGATGAGAGGCCTGTAAGTTTCATTATTTCACATTTCATCTATGAGAGACAAAATAAAGATAAACAGAATGCGATAAAATCGCATTCTAGGATTTTTAATGAATTAATTGGTAAATTCCTCTGTAAAATACGTATCTGGTCACCTACAAAAAAGCAAGATTTCTGACTCTGACAGACCTGTAACATCTTCTTTAAGAGGCTCCTCTGTTACCTGTATTAATGGCATCTGTTGTCAGTATAAAAGACACCTGTCTACAACCTCAAACAATCACACTCTAAACTCCACTATGGCCAAGACCAAAGAGCTGTCAAAGGACACCAGAAAAAAAAATTGTAGACCTGCACCAGGCTGGGAAGACTGAATCTGCACTACTTTAGCTTGGTGTTAAGAAATCAACTGTGGAAGCAATTATTCGAAAATGGAAGACATACAAGACCACTGATAATCTCCCTCAATCACAGGTTCCATGCAAGCTTTCACCTTGTAGGGTAAAAATGATCACAAGAACTGTGAGCAAAAATCCCAGAACCACATGGGGGGACCCAGTGAATGACCTGAAGAGAGCTGGGACCACAGTAACAAAGGCTAACAACAATAACACACTGCTCCACCAGGGACTCAAACCCTGCAGTGCCAGACGTGTCCTCCTGCTTAAACCAGTACATGTCCAGGCCCGTCTGAAGTTTGCTGGAGAGTATTTGGATGATCCAGAAGAGGATTGGGAGAACGTCATATGGTCAGATGACACCAAAATAGAACTTTTTGGTAAAAACTCAACTTGGAGGAGAAAGAATGCTGAGTTGCATCCACACCATACCTACTGAGAAGCATGGGGGTGGAAGCATCATGATTTGGTGCTGTTTTTTCTGCAAAGGGACCAGGACAACCGATCCATGTAAACGAAAAGAATGAATGGGGCCATGTAGAGTATCGTGAGATTTTAAGTGAAAACCTCCTTCCATCAGCAAGGGCATTGAAGCTGAAATGTGGCTGGGTCTTTCAGCATGACAATGATCCCAAACACACTGCCCGGGCAACGAAGGAGTGGCTTTGTAAGAAGCAGTTCAAGGTCCTGGAGTGGCCTATCCAGTCTCCAGATCTCAACCCCACAGAAAATCTTTGGAGGGAGTTGAAAGTCTGTGTTGCCGAGCGAAAACATCACTGCTCTAGAGGAGATCTGCATGGAGGAATGGGCCAAAATACCAGCAACAGTGTGTGAAAATAACAAGATATTGAGTTAAAATTTTGTTATTGACCAAATATGTATTTTCCTCCATAATTTGCAATAAATAAATTCTTGTGATTTCTTGTGAATCCTATGTGCTTTTCTGGATTTATTTTATTTTTTCTTTATTATTATTTTGTCTCTCATAGTTGAGGTATACCTATGATGAAAATTACAAATGCTCACTCATCTTTTTAAGTGGGAGAACTTGCACAATTGGTGGCTAACTAAATACCGTTTTGCCCCACTGTAGTGCCATTGTACTGAATATCCACTGGGATGTGATGATGCGGCCGGAGGCATCACAAGCTTATATTCAGAACAACAGCACTCTCTTGTGTGATATTGCTTTATTGTCTTATGTGCAGTTTATTTGTAGGACAACACAGGAAAAACACTTTTATTCACCTAGCACAAACATAAACGTGGAAGTGATTTGGATCAAGGCTGCAGGCAAGGAACAGACCCAGATGGAAAACTTGGAGGGTGCATACACAATAATCAGGAAATGCATTATAATGGTCACTAAGGTAGGATAGATAATTTATGCAGAATAAGGAACATCAACAAGACACCAATTGATGAACAGGTATATTTTAAGTTAGGGAACATTCTTCCTGTTGAGAAAAAAATGTAATCATAAAGACTATCCTGTCCTCATCTCAGGCTGCTAGCATGGATTTTCCCAAAAGAACTCCAAAATAGGGGTGTGTCTTTATGCTTCTGTTTTTTTTTGTTTTTGTTTTTGCCAGAGAATGTTATCATACCTTGGAGTGTTTAGAACATATCTCCTTATATATGACTTTTTACTCTTTTTATCTCTATTTTCTGTTATTATCTGATTACTTCATTATTGTCCTGTCTGTTAAACAAGCTGTAGTTTGATGAATTTAAAAAAAAGGCAGTCTGAGAGAGGTGGTCAGCAACATGGTGCCCTATCGCAAGTCAGTAATGATTGACAAGCCTGTAACATACCGCATCAAGATCAAAGTGGTGAATGTGCCTGAAGCTCTTCATTTCCAAACTGCTATCAAAGTTTTCTCCATCTCTGAAGACCACATCACCAATGACCTGAGGAAGGTCAAAGCCACAGACCGTGATATGCTGTCAACTGCCACTAATGTTGAATGAGAAATATGAACTAAAACTCAAGACTTGAAAGTGTTTACCAGAAAAAAAAACAATGATGTAGTTACTACCGTTGACATATATATATATATATATATATATCTTCTTTCCTGATCTTGAGTATACTGTAACAAATGAGCTGTACAATTTACCCATGGAAGGTGAATATGACCTGAAATCTGCTAAACTGCTAAACTGAATCTAAAATCAAAACTTTAATTACAATTTCAATCCTTAATTTCCTAGGACTCCTGACATAGTTAGCTGTCTTACTGCCAGATTTAATCAAAGAAATTAAGGCCCTCCAAAGACTCAAACATGGAAAAAATTAGCTGGAGGTTGTGTGAGAGCAGACTTACTCGTTACTGGCAATTAAGTTTATTACTCATGGATTGATGCATAACTGAAACAGCTCTAGATTATTCATTCATTCATTCATTCATCTTCTATACTGCTTTATCCTGTGATCAGGGTCACGGGGGGGCTTTCGGGCACAAGGCAGGGTACACCCTGGACAGCGTGCCAATCCATCGCAGAGCACACACACTCATTCACACACTATGGTCAATTTGGGAACGCCACTTAGCCTAATCTGCATGTCTTTGGACTGTGGGAGGAAACCGGAGTACCCGGAGGAAACCCACCAAGCACGGGGAGAACATGCAAACTCTTGAGACACAGAGACGGGAATCGAGCCTGGCCGGGGAATCGAACCCAGGCCCTTCAGGTGCAAGGCGACAGTGCTAACCACTACACCACCGCGCCGCCGCTCTAGATTGGACTAGACAATAGTGCTCTAGGACTGCACAATAATGGATAGGAATTTGTTCATTCATTTCCAGTGAATCCAAAGTGATTTCACCTGGTCAAGGCCCGGCTGATTTTCAGTACAGCACTATTTGCTGTACAATAATGCTTGATTACAATGATACAATTCTATACACAAATCTAAAATGATTCTAATTGTTAGCTTTTGCAGATAGGATGAAGGGCTAATTTTTTTCTACCTTAAATGGTATCAATAATTTATAATTTAAAAGGAATTAAAGAAGAACATTTTGACGTTTTGTCCATTGGGTGAGCATTAACAAGTGAACATCCAAGATCAGACTTAACAACTATCTAGAAAACAAGTCAAAGTTCCTGTTCAAAGGAACATACTATTCCTAAACCTTAAGCAATTTTCCTGTAAATCAGCTAAAGATGGGAGTTGAAAAGTGCTTGGTTATTTAGAGTGTGTCATGTTCCATAGAAAGCATTATCTTAAGTCATGTGCATACTGTACTGTAGGTGTTACCATTTTTCAGCCAAAATGTGTCATGAATTGAAATAAAGCAAAACTTTAATTAGTAATCATACTTCCCTAGGACACAAGGTCTGTATTACATGAAAATGGCATTGTAATTCTTCTATTTCTGTAAAGTATATTATAAAAGTACAGTTGTATAAAATGTAATAATATAATGCCCTAAATATTATCATGTCTTAAATTTGCAACGTGTGTAAGAACACGACGTCTGTTACAGCAACAACTTAGTATTTGTCCCAGCCACCGATGGGAATAAGTAAATGCTGATAAATGCACACCCAGGCAAATTCAGAGTGGTTAACAAAAAGGGTCAAGGGCACAAAAGAGAATTGGAATGCTGCGCATCCCAACAGCTATGCTAAAAGTGTTTTTAATGCACTTTAACTTAAAATTCAAGCAGCACAGGTCCATGCTGGCAAATATAGCGTTGAGCGATTTAAAAAAAATGCTTATATGGGAATCCTGCCAGCATGTTGACAGCGGAGGCTTCAGGAATCAAACTGTATATTTAGGTTTTTTAGATATGTCAGGTAGAACCAAAGTTATTAAAATGCATGAATTTTAGTGCTACTTGAATATGGGAATGACATTGCAAAGATGATGAACTCACCAAATGCATGATTTATTATTATTATTATTATTAGTAGTAGTAGTAGTAGTAGTAGTATTGGTTATATAAACAAGCGAAAACAACCCTAAAAGCATGTGGTGATTTGTATCTGTTATTCCTTTGCCTATGTGACCAAATAAAAAAAATTGACAAGTCATGTTTGTACAGTGTACTTATTTAAAATGAAATGGAATAAAATTCATGTCATTGCCTAGGGTGTGCTGAAAAAAAGGATATGTCTCTCTATATTGTGCAATCCTATATATACAGGATATATATACACAGGTATATACACAAAAAAGTGGATAAAAATTATCTGGGTTTTAAGGACTATCATAAATGTTGTAACACTTGCTTAAATGCAAAAAATTACCTTTATGTACATACAGTATATGTCTCTTGTGTATTCCATGACTGATAACTCCCTTCTCCCTAAACACCAAGCATTTTGCACAGCTAGGAGATCCGAGGCACTGCACAGTAGAGCTTGAGGTGCAAGACCAGCAAAGAACGTCCTGTGGGACTCAGAATCTTCTTGTACAGTAGTAGTGTGCAGATATACAGTACTGAGTAGCGAGTGTGCCAACTGGGAGCAGGTGGAGTTCTGGGACTGCTGCTAAGATTAATCCTGCAATAGGTTTATCTTTAGATACAAAAAAATGCTATTTTTAAATCTGTTAGTGTAACCGTAACTGAAGTGCAATATGGCATTTTACACCATTCGCTCTCATAGTGATTCGCTTGTGGCTCTGTGCAGCCATGTGGGACCGAAGTGTCTGAAGGAAAACGTTTTTTTTTTTTTTTTATTGTCGAGAAGGCCTGTTAGGCAACGCTAGAAGGGAAGCTGACTCAGAGACAGAAAGAGTTTGACCCTGAGTGGCTCCTTTAAAAAGAATGAAAGAGAGGACATGGCTGGAAGGTCATGTGAGGGTCATGAGTGTGAGGCAGACTGTACGAACAATAAAACCTAAATTCCTCCTGTCACTAAGTAATTGTTCTGTAATTTGTGTGACACTGTAAAATGCTGACTTGAAAGGTTTTACGGATTTGCTTTTGTGAATGAATAATTGTCTGCCTTCTCTCCGAATTCTCTCTACGCATTTTATTTAGACATTCTTTTTTTTTTTTCAATGTTACCACAGAGGTTTCACAGAGATTACAAACTCCTCTAAGTGGTGTCTAATAGGAATTCCTGATCGTGGATACAGTATGTATTGTACTGTAACTCATCTATTGTTTTATTTATTTATTTATTTATTTATTATTAAATTAATAAATGCTGATATTTTGCTATTTATTTCTTTTCCATACATTTTCAAGGTATCCAACACATTCCTTTCAATATAAAAAAACATACAGTTAAAAGAAATTTAAAAGCTTCAATGTGTCTCTGTGATCCTAAGGCTTCTTAGGAATCATTGTATAATCTAATTGGGGCTTAATACCCCACCCTAAAATAATAATAATAATAATAATAATAATAATAATAATCCATCCATCCATCCATTGTCTTCCGCTTATCCGAGGTCGGGTCGCGGGGGCAGCAGCTACAGCAGGGATGCCCAGACTTCCCTCTCTCTGGCCACTTCTTCCAGCTCTTCCGGGGGGATCCCAAGGCGTTCCCAGGCCAGCCGAGAGACATAGTCCCTCCAGTGTGTCCTGGGTCTTCCCCGGGGTCTCTTTCCGGTGGGGCGTGTCCGGAACACCTCACAAGGGAGGCGTCCAGGGGGCATCCTAAATAGATGCCCAAGCCACCTCATCTGGCTCCTCTCAATGCGGAGGAGCAGAGGCTCTACTCTGAGCCCCTCCCGGATGACCAAGCTTCTCACCCTATCTCTAAGGGAGAGCCCAGACACCCTGCGGAGGAAACTCATTTCGGCCGCTTGTATTCGCGATCTTGTTCTTTCGGTCACTACCCACAGCTCATGACCATAGGTGAGGGTAGGAACGTAGATCGACCAGTAAATTGAGAGCTTTGCCTTTTGGCTCAGCTCCTTCTTCACCACGACGGACCGATACAGAGCCCGCATCACTGCAGACGCTGCGCCGATCCGCCTGTCGATCTCTCGCTCCATTTTACCCTCACTCGTGAACAAGACCCCGTGATACTTAAACTCCTCCACTTGGGGCAGGATCTCACTCCCAACCCTGAGAGGGCACTCCACCCTTTTTCTGGCTGAGGACCATGGCCTCAGATTTGGAGGTGCTGATTCTCATCCCAGCCGCTTCACACTCGGCTGCGAACCGATCCAGTGAGAGCTGTAGGTCGCAGGATGATGAGGCCAACAGAACAACGTCATCTGCAAAAAGCAGTGACCCAATCCTGAGCCCACCAAACTGTACCCCCTCAACGCCCTGGCTGCGCCTAGAAATCCTGTCCATAAAAATTATGAACAGGGTTGGTGACAAAGGGCAGCCCTGTCAGAGTCCTACTCTCACCGGAAACAGGTCCGACTTACTACCGGCAATGTGGACCAAGCTCCGACACCGGTTGTACAGGGACCGGACAGCCCTTAACAGGGAATCCGATATCCCATACCCCCCGAGTACCCCCCACAGGACTCCCCGAGGGACATGGTCGAATGCCTTCTCCAAGTCCACAAAGCACATGTAGACTGGTTGGGCAAACTCCCATGCCCCCTCCAGGACCCTGCTAAGGGTGTAGAGCTGGTCCTCTGTTCCGTGACCTGGACGAAAACCACACTGCTCCTCCTGAATCCGAGGTTCGACTATCCGACAGACTTTCCAGGACTGCTGAATAGACTTTTCCGGGGAGGCTGAGGAGTGTGATCCCTCTGTAGTTGGAACACACTCTCCGGTCCCCCTTCTTGAAGAAGGGGACCACCACCCCGGTTTGCCAGTCCAGAGGCACTGTCCCCGATGTCCATGCAATGTTGCAGAGACGTGTCAACCATGACAGCCCTACAACCTCCAGAGCCTTGAGGAACTCCGGGCGGATCTCATCCACCCCCGGGGCCCCACCACCACGGAGCCTTTTGATCACCTCGGCGACCTCGGCCCCAGAGATGGAAGAGTCCACCTCTATGTCCCCAGACTCTGCTTCCTCATCGGATGGCATGTTGGTGGAATTAAGGAGGTCTTCGAAGTACTCCCCCCACCGACCCACAACGTCCCGAGTCGAGGTCTGCAGCGCACCATCCCCACTACACACTGTGTTGACCGTGCACTGCTTTCCCCTCCTGAGACGCCGGATGGTGGACCAGAATCTCTTCAAAGCCGTCTGGAAGTCATTCTCCATGAACTCCCCAAACTCCTCCCACGCCCGGGTTTTTGCCTCAGTAACCACCGAAGCTGCATTCCGCTTGGCCTGCCGGTACCTATCAGCTGCCTCCGGAGTGCCACCAGCCAAAAAGGCCCGGTAAGACTCCTTCTTCAGCTTGATGGCATCCCCCACCGCTGGTGTCCACCAACGGGTTCTTGGGTTGCCACCGCAACACGCCACACCTTACGGCCACAGCTCCGGTCGGCCGCCTCGACAATGAAGGTGCGGAACATAGTCCATTCGGACTCAATGTCCCCCACCTCCCCCAGGATGTGGTTGAAGCTTTGCCGGAGGTGGGAGTTGAAGCTCGTCCTGACAGGGGACTCTGCCAGAGGTTCCCAGCAGACCCTCACAATACGTTTGGGTCTACCAGGCCTGACCGGCATGCTACCCCGCCAACGAAGCCAACTCACCACCAGGTGGTGATCAGTTGACAGCTCCGCCCCTCTCTTCACCTGAGTGTCCAAGACATGTGGCCGCAAGTCCGACGACACGACCACAAAGTCGATCATCGAACTGCGGCCTAGGGTGTCCTGGTGCCAGGTGCACATATGGACACCCTTATGCCTGAACATAGTGTTTGTTATGGACAATCCGTGACGAGCACAGAAGTCCAATAACAAAACACCGCTCTGGTTCAGATCGGGGGGGGGGGGCGTTCATCTAAATCACGCCCTTCCAGGTCTCACTGTCATTGCCCACATGAGCATTGAACTCCCCCAACAGAACGATGGAGTCCCCAGGAGGGACGTTCTCTAGCACCCCCTCCAGAGACCCCAAAAAGGACGGGTACTCCAAACTGCTGTTCGTCGCATAAGCGCAAACAACAGTAAGGATCCGTCCCCCCACCCGAAGGTGGAGGGAGGCCACCCTCTCGTCCACTGCGGTGAACCCCAATGTACAGGCCCCGAGCCGGGGGGCAATAAGTATGCCCATACCTGCTCGTCGCCTCTCACCGGTGGCAACTCCAGAGTAGAACAGAGTCCAGCCCCTCTCAAGAAGACTGGTTCCAGAGTCCAAGCTGTGCATCGAGGTGAGTCCAACTATATCTAGCCGTAACTTCTCAACCTCACACACTAGCTCAGGCTCCTTCCCCGCCAGAGAGGTGACATTCCACGTCCCTAGAGCCAGCTTCTGCAGCCGAGGATCAGACCGCCAAGGCCCCTGTCTTCGGCCAACGCCCAGCTCACACTGCAACCGACCTCTTTGGCCCCTCCTACAGGTGGAGAGCCCATGGGAAGGGGGACCCACGTTGCCTCTTCGGGCTGTGCCCGGCCGGGCCCCATGGGTGCAGGCCCGACCACCAGGCGCTCGCCATCGGGCCCCACCTCCAGGCCTGGCTCCAGAGGGAAGCCCCGGTGACCCACGTCCGAGCGAGGGAAAATGTTTTCCAAGATATTTACTCATCATAAGAGGTCTTTTGAACGACTCTTTGTCTGTTCCCTCACCTAGGACCAGCTTGCCATGGGTGACCCTGCCAGGGGCATGAAGCCCCCGACAACATAGCTCCCAGGATCATTGGGACACGCAAACCCCTCCACCACGATAAGGTGGTGGTTCAAGGAGGGGATAATAATAATAATAATAATAATAATAATAATAATAATAATAATAAATAAAAAAGAAGAATTTAAATAAAAAATGAATAAAAAAAGGACTTTAAGCCTGCTATTTATCAGAAAGAAAACAACTTAAACATTTTTTATGCAATTGGAGTATCTTGTGTCATGTCTTTTCCCTGTTCTTGTAGCTCTGGATGCAGTTTTGCAGTTTTAGGGAGTGTAAACAGAGTTCCTTGACTTTATCTACTGAAGTGTCGAGTTGCAGCCCGCTGCTTGATCAAGTTGTAGCTACGGAAAAAAGATAAGGAAATCCCAGAAATTCCACAATCACCTTTTACAGTGATATCATTCAGCACCAGCAGAGAGAGCCAGATTCCTAAAAAATAATGTCTCAGCTCCTGACAGCACACCCGCTCGTGTACTCTTGCATGCTTGCACTGCAGTGTGTGTGTGTGTGTGTGTGTGTGAGAGAGAGTGACCACACCACACCATTTCACACACACATATGCACACACAAAAAATATGCACTGATCACTATTATTATTATTATTATTATTATTATTATTATTATTATTATTATGTGTACAGTATATATGCTTTTTAATAATGTTCATAAAAGTTGCATTATCTATTACTAAATGTCTGTACTCTAATAATTTATATATATTTATAATATTCACGTCTGAAACATCTGTAAAGCACCTTTGAATCTTGAATCATGAAAGAGACCGAAAGTCAGAGAGAGAGAGAGCAAGAGACAGAGAGACAAAGTGTGTGTGTGTGTGTGTTTGCTTAGTCATTTCTTCATCCTGTTAATCATAAGACAGTCATTCAGTAGAAGCAGAGCAAAGGTCTACCACTTCACAGAGTTTATCCAAATGGATAGATGGGTGATAAGTTTTACCTTCTGTCATTAACACAGATGGTTGATCTGAACCCACACTAAAGCTTAAAGGCACATGAACACACACGCACACAAACATTGTTGTGTTTTTGTTTTTTTCCAGGCACGCCTTGCATTCCCTGGCCGCATGTGAAATACCATGCACTGTCAGCCTGACTTATCACACATCAAAAACACCTCACCCTGGCTACACACACACACACACACACACGCACACACACACACACACACACACACACACACACACACACACACACACACACACACACACACACACTTGTCTTTACAAGAGAATAACAGTGAAATTATTTATTCAGTCCATTAAGACACACCTCACTCGACCAACCGAAACCTGATCTTTTGATTCTTTCGAATGATAAAAACTGCCTTTTTTTTACAAACTGTCAGGTATTTCTGTGGGATATTTATTTGGTATTCTGAAATGTGACTCCACCCCCATTGCCACCCCACCCGACCCCACTACACATACACACATAGCATACTCGACAGTCCAGTAGGAAACTTCCATTTTGCCTGAAAAACAAAAAGACAACCGAGCTGGTTTTAGCCTAAAGAAACTGAAAAAACAAAACAAAAGCAGTCCAGCTTTTTGTCATTCACATCGTTACATTCTTTACATTTAAATAGGACACACCCTTTTCAAAGTACGCCACCATAAATGAGTGTCAGGGTCATAAAGTGCAGCATGCATCTCCTTCCAGAAGTCCTGGCTATTATTTCTTCCACTTCGTCCTTCCCATTTCATCTACTTGCATTTTGACAGTCTTGTGCTGATTCTGGTACTCGGTTGTGAATAAGGCGGTGATGTCAAGCTGTTATCTGTGGAATGCTGTGGCCTGTTTCTCACCTTTATTTTGGTTAGTGCACTATGTATTAGAGAGACCATGTGGCCTCTGTTCTCAGCTTGTTGGAATGTGTCCTCCCAACCTGCTTCCTTTCTGGAAAACTCAGGAAATCCATCATGACTTACAGTCGTGTCCAAACATCTAGACTATAGATATCAGTTTACTTCTACTTTTTAAATGATTTGCTGGAAAGGTGTAAATTTATAGCCTGAGACCATCTTTAAAAATGAAAGAAAACAGAGTCAGTTCATCAGAAAAACACACGTATACTGTACACGCGCGTGCACGCACGCACACACACACACACACAGGGTAAGGATTTCCTCAAACTGAAGTGCTGAGGAGAGGAGTGGGAGTGACTTTTTACATTTTCTCCACAAGCATGTTGTTTGCACAGAGAGGATAAGGAAAAGACGTGGCTTTTCTCTTAATCTCTTAATGACCGACCGTCGACTTCCTCATTCAAGTAGAGCCTTGCTTCTAAGTGACTCAGTCAGAAATAAACAATATGATTGTAAATGTCATTTTCAATCTTAGCAGTTTCGTGTTCATATGCTGTAATTGTTCGAACTTGTCAGCCACGCCATGTAAAACGCTGTAACCTGTAATTGATACTGCCGCAAGAAAATACACCAACAGTGCAGAAATACTTTCATGCAGTACATAATGTGAACAGCCACACCTCAATAAATAGACCTTCCTTCTTTCCTCATACCAGAATGGTCCTATAAAATCCATATAGTACATGACAAATGACATTTATGCACTGCAATCTTTATTCTTTATAATTATTATTATTGTTATTATTTATCAATTTATATACCTCTGTAGTCCAACTAGGGACCGTGGAGGTAATGGTGATTACTGTTGTATTTTATCATCTTTTTACGACTATGGTACAACCTCCACAATTTGAAAAAAATGCTAATTAGCCTACTTTGCATGTCTTTGGACCCCGAGGTGGGAATCGAACCCAGATCCCAGAAGTGCAAGGTGACTAACCACACCACTGTGCATCACTATGGAATTTTTTTTTTCCACACAATTCAACATGATCTGTTTCCACCTGCAATTACGATATTTGTGATATGGTCATTCCTATCCCTACTTTCACTTGGACACTCCTCATTCCCTACAAATTGATCTCATTTTTTTTCTACTGTGTGACCGAGCGCTACACTTGTAATCTTAGATACATCATTATATGTGGTCAACTTTCACCAGACAGGGTTTATCTGCGTTGTGTTTGATTTGCAGATAGTTTAGTAAAAGGACATCATTCCCCTGATGTAGGAAAAATGTAAAGATAACAAACATGAATGCTATTGGACTTCATTTCCAAAGCTGGTAAGCCAGTCATTTTTTGGAAGAAAGGGGATGACTGAAATTGTGACTGATAAAATTTCACATAATTATGATTCATAATCACACATGCAAACCATGTGAACGTGAAATATTTATTTATGTTCAATAAACAATTTATTTGAAAAATCATCTGTGAATAATAAAACAACATTGAACCGCCTGAAATTATTCTTTCATCCTCATTCATTAATTTTCTGTATCACTTTATCCTTATATACAGGGTCGCGGGGGCCTGGAGCCTATCCCAGGACACTTACTGTAGGGCACAAGGCGGGGTACACCCTGGACAGGGTGCCAATCCATTGCAGTGCACACACACATACTGACATACACACACTCATTCACACACTACGGGCAATTTGGAATGTTAATTAACCTAACCTACATGTCTTTGGATTGTGGGAGGAAACCGGAGTACCTGGAGGAAACCCACCAAGCACGGGGAGAACATGCAAACTCCATGCACACAGAGACGGGAATCGAGCCTGGCCGGGAATCGAACCCGGACCCTGGCGGTGCAAGGCGACAGTGCTAACCACTACACCACCGTGCCGCCCGCCTGAAATTAAATTTAATCATTTAGGGTCATTAACAAGAGGCATGTAAAAATAAATAAATAATGAGAAAAAAATATTAAACTTTTGTGAAAACTTCATGTACAAATAAACAAATATTTGAAAATCACATAAAAATAAATGTTTTGGGAGAAACCCCACTTGTGAAAAGAATGCATTATGTGACAAAATTACTCACTCACTCATTCATCGTCAATTCCGCCTAATCCTGTGTACAGAGTCGGGGGAGGGATGGAGCCTATTAGGAGCTCAGGAGACTTGCGGCACGAGGCGGGGTACACCGTGGACAGGGTGCAATTCCATCACAGGTGACAAAATCATGACCAAAACATGCATTACACATAAAATAGGTTAAGTAAAATGTGCTACATACACTACATCTTTAGTTTTTATATGAATCACATGATAATATTTACAGTAATGAGTCTAAATCGTTCACAACAGCTTGATCCTCTACCAACCCAACTTGTTAAAGCCTGTATGCCCTCACTCTCCTCTCTTATAATTGGAATTATTTACTCCTCTCTCACTTATGGCATTGTCGAAACATCCCTCAAAACAGCTGCAATTACTCTGATCATTAAAAAACCAGCCGCTAAGCCAAATAATCTCAACAATTTCTGTCTGATTTCAAATCTTCCTTTCCTTTCTAAAATATTGGGAAATGTAGTTGCAAAACAAGTTCATATTCACCTCAGTGACAATAACCTTTTTGGATTGTTTTAGTCCAGATTCCTTACCAAACAGTTCAGAAACTGCTCTGGTGAAGGTTAACGATGATCTCTTAATGGCTGCTGATGCTGGACTATTAAAAATCCTTGTCCTCATTTGAGTGCAGCCTTCAACACTCTCTCTCACTCCATTTTATTAAACTGTTTAGATATAATTGGCATCACTGACTTGGCATCCCTCTTGCCTGGTTCACTTCATACATCTCTGACCTTATCCAGTTTGTCCAATTAAAAACAATCCATTCTCAGTCTCTCCTAGTCAGCTGTGGTGTTCTCCAAGGCTCTGTCCTTGGATCCCTTCTGTTCCTCACCTATCTCCTCTCTCTTGGTCACATCTTTAAGAAAATTCAGTATACATTTCCATTGTTATGCAGATGATACACAACTACAATACCTGACTCTGCACTGTAACAAATTGCTATATTTTTTACAGCAAAATTATACAGAAACTTACCGTTTTGCCATTTTACAATTTATTGCTGTAATTTGCAATGCATTATGGGTTATACAGGGTTTTACAAGTGTTAACTGTATATTTCACTGTTAGCTGTAATTAATTTACAGGTAGGAGGTGCTTTCACTGTATCTTAAATATTTTTTACAAGAATTTACTGTGCTGTTGCATTATGGTATTGCGCAGGCTGATATGGTTTGAAATCTGGTGGACTGAAGCACAGCTACAACAGCTGAAGAAGTTCAATTAAATTTACTTCCATAAGTATTAATTATTTATTTTAATGTAAAGTAATTCATATATATGGGGAATATCCTGATAAAACTTATATAACGTTATATAAGTTTTATCAGGATATTCCCTCTAAACGTTATGTTTAGCTATTTTGTAATGGGATGTTTAGTTAACTTTATTTATCTGTTGCTTCAGGCGAGGAGGAGAAATACGATGCATGCCATTTCAGAAAGCAGCCTAAACTAAAAGGTATTGTTATTGCCTTGTTAATGTTGATATATGCTGCAGTTTGTTAGCTTTATTTGCCTTTATTTTCTAGAGAGTATTTGTAGTTTGGCAGGAACAGCATTGCCATGGAAGTGCGTGTGAGGCAAAATGAACGTTACATGAAGTGGTCAGTTGTCTTTGCTGTTGAAAAATGTAAATATTAACATCGTCGGATGAGTTTCTCTGAAACCTGGAGTATATTTTGTAAAGGAATATGTCGTTCATTTCTTTTTTTTTTTATTAATTGTTTTGTCAGGCAAGCTGAAACATAACGGAGCTAAAAGGTAAAAACATAATGTCATGCTGATGAATGCTGGTTTTTGTTTCCGATTTATTCACTTTGCTCTCGATAGAGTATTTATGAAATAATTGCATATAAACAGACACAACAGACTGAAATGCTGACCATCTTTATTTTTAGGCAAACAGTCCCTTTAACTTTTATTTAGCTATCGCTTTATGCTTTAATCTTGAGTTGTTTGTAGTTGTTTTGTAACAGATGATTTTTTTATAAGTTTTTCTGTAGTTGAAAAATTTAAATTATGTTACCAGTGACAGTGCTGAATTGTTGTCAGCGTTAATAAACAGTTTACTTACAACAGCTTTGAATTTGAGTGATTATTTTTCAACATCTTTGTTTTAATGCATTTACATCAGTATAATAGTAAAGTATGGTTACAGTTAAAATTGTTATTTACAGGAATTTCATAGTAAAAATGTTACAGCTACATCTTGGCTTTTGTTGAATTCACAGGATTTTATTGGCAACTTTTGTTGCCAGGTAAGTACTGTAATTTAGCATAATTACAAAAAAAACTGTAATGCCTTTTTACAAGTTTAATTTTATAATCCTGTAAAAAAAATTATAAAATACTGTATTCTGCAAACATCAATTTATTGTAAATTGCTAAGCAGTATTATACTGTAATCCATTTTACAGCAATTAACAGCTATTTTACAGGATTTTATTGGCAACTTTTTTGCCAGTAAATTATTGTAAATTCTACAGTATGTTCTTTACAGTGTGCTCTTCTACCCTTCCAACCTGCTTAAATGAAATAAAAACTTGGTTTTCCTGCAATTTGCTCAAACTTAACAGCAATAAGACTCTGCATTAATGGTTCCTCAGTTTCTCCCTTTACTCAGGTCAAAAACCTGGGGTCCTTGATGGCATTTTGTCATTTGAGGCCGATATAAACAACATCTTCCGATCATGTTACCCCCAGCTACGTAACATTTCAAATCGTTGCCCATTTCTTACCCCACACACTGCTGCCACTCTCATAGATGCACTGGTCACCTCCCATATTGATTACTGTAATTCACTTCTAACTGGCCTAACACAAAATCTCCTACATAAACTCCAACTCATCCAGACATCTGCTGCCCATATTATAACCCAAACACCTTTAATGCATCACATTACCCCCACACTTCAACAACTCCAGTGGCTCTCAAATACCATATAAAGTTAAAAATTCCCCCCTCATATTTAAAGCCCTTCATAATCTTGCTCCCCCTTACTTATTGCTACAGTACACCCCTCTCGCATTCTTCTCTCTTCTTCATCAAGGCTCCTTGTTAAAGCCCCTGCCTGCCTGCCTGACCACCATGGCCTCTAGAGCCTTTAGTAGTACTGCTTCTCGTCTCTGGATTTCTCTTCCCAAAACCATCCGCAACATAGTTAATCCAACAAAATTCAAATCTCAACTTAAGACTTATTCTCAACTTATTCAGAAATATTTACCCTACTGTACATGATGTAAGGCTGTATCCAAACTCCATGTATATCTCCTTTTGTCATTCATTTGTAAATGTCTTAAATTAGGACACTGTTGCTCATTTTATTTAATTTAGTTTTAATCACTTACTTCTCAACGTTATCTTTTTTTTATCAGTGTTTACAAAGTTGGTAGTGATATAATAATTACTGGATATCTGTTAATAAGTTTGCATCAGCAGTAACTGCTATAATAACATTAACAAAACTAAACTGGTTGATGGTTGAACTGTATTCTACTATATCTCAGTTGCAAGAACAAATGCAAATGCATTGTAGTGGCAACTCACTAGCACTTGCTAGAACTAGAGAAGAAAGGTGAAAGGTCTGTGGATAAATGAGGGTGTAGACACAGGTTGGTTGTGGTTACAGTAAGTTCACTGTGGTGAACACGCATTTCTGATACACATGATATGGACTAGGCTTTTTGTTTTCCCATTGCCTGGTAAAGATGTTATCCACTTTCTATTCCTGGTAAAAAAAAAATAAAAAAAAAAGGGGTTCAAGCATGCAGCAACATTCTCTTAAATTTATCTTGATATTTCTATTAAGAGAAAAAATAACAGAAGTCAACGCCAAGTGCATCAAACATTCATACCCATCACTTTGCCCTTACCCAGGTGAGATGATTGATGAATCCCTACATTGGAGGCATTTTGGATTAGCTTAGATTTAACATGTAATTAGCATAGGTAGTGCCTCTAAACACCATATGAGAGCAGGAACACGTGTTGCAGTGTGCAAATTGAGAACTAGAATTCTCAGAAGAAGAACTTGAGTAGAAGAAATTCGGAATACTTTACTAACAGTTTAATATAATTTGAACTGGATTGTGGTTTTCATAATTATGTGTATGCTTATAAGCATTCAACTGTCTCATCAGATCTGTAAAGTCTCTAAGCACATTAATCTAAGATATGATGGCCAAAAAAAATCTGAAAGTTATTTGTAAACCTTACAGAAGCAGAGTGCACACCAGCATCCACACAAGGTTTATAGTATTTATTGGAATCAACTGTATCTCTTTAGCCAACAATATAAATTATTAAATTATTATACTTCATCTAAAAACATACATTGTTGGTCTTTCGACTGCTCCCATCAAGGGGTTGCCACAGCGGACCATCTGATCCGCACAACAACGGATGCACTTCCCGAGGCAACCCTTCTATGTTTTCCCAGGCTTGGAATCAGTATTGGATTTGCTGGAAATCGAACCCAGGGCTTCCAAGCAGTTGAGGAGAAATCTAGCACTGAGCCACCAATGCACTTCTGCTAAAAGCATTTTTTATGTTCCTGAATTTTATCCTATGTTTTCATGCATCGGACAAACAATTTTCAGACAGTGAAAATGAGAGGGGTTTTTTCATATTTTGGTAAGAATGCTGTTGTAAACATTTCTCTTAGTAAAAATAAGACAACATAGGTGAATACCAGAAATGAATGAATACAAGCAAAAATAAGAGAAATTTGTTAGTATGTCACTTTTTAAATTATATTTCATTCTGATTATTTGCTTTAAAACTTTACCCCAACTTTTCCAATTTCCTTGATTAAAATAATGGCCCTGGTAACCCTAGGCAGAAATTCATGATTTTGATTGTGGGTTTATAGCAAGTTCTAGCATGACATTATTTGATTTCATAACAACCATGTCCTATGCAATCATGGAAATGTTATATCTTTCTACTTCACCATTCGATTTTGGTAATTTAGCAAAAATAAATAAATAAATAAATAATATATAAAAATTAAAATAATTAAATAATTAAAAGAGTTTCCAAATTGCTCATAATGTGTGAATAAGTCTGTGAGTGTGTGTATGTGTGTGTGCCCTGCAATGGATTGGCACCCTGTCCAGGGTGTACCCCGCCTCATGCCCCAAGTCTCCTGGGATAGGCTCCAGGTCTCCGTGGCCCTGAATACAGGATAAAGTGGTATAGAAGATGAGTGAGTGAGTGAAATTAAAAGAGTCACAAGTGACACCAAAGGAAATAAAAATTTACTGCATGTGCTGTGAATGTACCACCGCTGTTCTTTAATTGTTCCAAACCTATAGCAGAAGAGCGAGTTTTACAGGTTTGCTCAAGAACTGTTACCAGAAAACAAATACTTTGAAATTAGGAAAACATCGATACAACTTTATAAGGGGAGTGTTTTATATTACATAACAACCCGTATACGTCACCCATAACATAAAATCAGATATTAAGTCACATTTCGTTATTTGAGTTATGCTTATTTTCCTGGTTTAATGAGCTCAATTTTGATATCAGGTTTAGTACTGTATTATGTCCGGTTCCTGAGATATGGCCAGTGTGGCTTTGTTTACCCACACTGTGAAAAATAAATACTATTTTTAGAATATTTATCTAAGAATTCTGTCACATAGTAAGAAAGAGAGAACCCTCAGCCTCATTCTGACACCAGGAATTCCCTGCTAGCTCTAAAAATAACTTCACCAGCAGATCGTTTTAGAACAAAAAAAAATGCATGTTTTTCTACTGGGGTAACGATTAATGAGTTTACGAAGTTTCCATTAAAAAAAAATTAAACAATGTTTAAAACTTCCGAAATTCTGAAGAAGAATCAGAAAAATATTGTGATTGAAAACCAATTATTATTTATTATTAATAATATTATTTATATAAATTATTTATTTACTGAAATTGAAAATTTGACACATTTTACCTACTGCACTCTAATGGCCATAGAGCAAAACTAACCTGTGCCTTTTAATACCTCCCATGTTATGGCCAGTCACAAGTGTAGAGATCACAAATAAGATATACAGTACAAACCGGATTCCAAAAAAGTTGGGACACTAAACAAATTGTGAATAAAAACTGAATGCAATGATGTGGAGATGGCAAATGTCAATATTTTATTCAGAATAGAACATAGATGACAGATCAAAAGTTTAATCCGAGAAAATGTATCATTTTAAAGGAAAAATATGTTGATTCCAAATTTCACGGTGTCAACAAATTCCAAAAAAGTTGGGACAAGTAGCAATAAGAGGCTGGAAAAAGTAGATTTGAGCACAACGAAGAGCTGGAAGACCAATTAACAGTAATTAGGTTAATTGGCAACATGATTGGGTATAAAAAGAGCTTCTCAGAGTGGCAGTGTCTCTCAGAAGCCAAGATGGGTAGAGGATCACCAATTCCCACAATGTTGCGCAGAAAGATAGTGGAGCAATATCAGAAAGGTGTTACCCAGCGAAAAATTGCAAAGACTTTGCAGTTATCATCATCAACTGTGCATAATATCATCCGAAGATTCAGAGAATCTGGAACAATCTCTGTGCGTAAGGGTCAAGGGCGTAAAACCATACTGGATGCCCGTGATCTCCGGGCCCTTAAACGACACTGCACCACAAACAGGAATGCTACTGTAAAGGAAATCACAGAATGGGCTCAGGAATACTTCCAGAAACCATTGTCAGTGAACACAATCCACCGTGCCATCCGCCGTTGCCAGCTGAAACTCTACAGTGCAAAGAAGAAGCCATTTCTAAGCAAGATCCACAAGCACAGGCGTTTTCATTGGGCCAGGGATCATTTAAAATGAAGTGTGGCAAAATAGAAGACTGTTCTGTGGGCAGACGAGTCACGATTCGAAGTTCTTGTTGGAAATGTGGGACGCCATGTCATCCGGACCAAAGAGGACAAGGACGACCCAAGTTGTTATCAACGCTCAGTTCAGAAGCCTGCATCTCTGATGGTATGGGGTTGCATGAGTGCGTGTGGCATGGGCAGCTTGCATGTCTGGAAAGGCACCATCAATGCAGAAAAATATATTCAGGTTCTAGAACAACATATGCTCCCATCCAGACGTCATCTCTTTCAGGGAAGACCCTGCATTTTTCAACAAGATAATGCCAGACCACATTCTGCATCAATCACAACATCATGGCAGCGTTGTATTCAGTTTTTATTCACAATTTGTTTAGTGTCCCAACTTTTTTGGAATCCAGTTTGTATTTATCGGGATGCTCAAGCTCCAAACTACCTATAAGCTTGCATTTGTGAGTAATTTAGATGAATACAATTAGCTTTGGCAGCACGGTGGTGTAGTGGTTAGCACTGTTGCCTTGCACCTCCAGGGCCCGGGTTCGATTCCCGGCCAGGCTCGATTCCCGTCTCTGTGTGCATGGAGTTTGCATGTTCTCCCCGTGCTTGGTGGGTTTCCTCCAGGTACTCCGGTTTCCTCCCACAGTCCAAAGACATGCAGATTAGCCTAATTGGCGTTTCGAAAATTGACCATAGTGTGTGAATGAGTGTGTGTGTGTGTGTGTGTGTGCTCTGCGATGGATTGGCATGCTGTCCAGGGTGTACCCTGCCTCGTGCCCTGAGTCTCCTGGGATAGGCTCCAGGTCCCCGCGACCCTAAATCCAGGATAAAGCGGTATAGAAGATGAATGAATGAACAAATAGCCTTGTGTGTTGCAAGGCACCGATCTGCAATTAGACTAGGTTATATACAGGCTTAGTGTTATCAATGCTAACAGCTACCTTATTTTTCATCACAAGGGTAATAACTTATATATGTCAAACACTCCAAAACAACCTTCTGGACAACCACCTGTCCTTCTCGAACATAACTCAGCTTTTGTATTTTTCATCAGATCTGTTAGTGTTTTTCTGCACATGGGTGTGTTGCAACTTAGTCCCTAGTACATATTCCCTCACCTGTTATCCAACCGCCATGACTGATTTAAACCGATTCAAGTTCTCCCACATACTCCATTGCTATGTTTTCTCCACTGGCTTATCAGATTTCACAGCCCAAAATCTTCCGTTGCGCCACATTCCGTTCAAGACCTGTAGATTGTTCTTTAAAACTACAGTATGTCTAGACACTTTTACTAATTTTCCAAGCTTGAAATTGTTTTATTTGTATTGATAGAAGTTTTTTATGCAATTTTATAAATTTATTTCTATAAATGTTTAAATAAGCTTGAATATTTTCCACGAGTATGTTTAATTAACAAATATGCATAATTGATATGTATATTTTTGAAAAAATTTTATATTGTAACAAGTATCTTGATTAACAGTCATAAAGCAAACTATCTAGAAATAGGTTTAACATACAGTAACAATTTATTGATCCTAATATGAATTAGAGTGCTCCGGTGGCATACCAAATCTTATATTTATTCAAAGCTAATATAAGTAAAAATATTAGTTGAAGATGCGTATATTTTTACTTGGAAAGACACAATTCTCCAAACTGCTGTTCGGCGCATAAGCGCCACCCGAAGGCAGAGGGAGTCCACCCTCTCGTCCACTGCGGTGAACCCCAATGTACAGGCCCCGAGCCTGGGCGCAATAAGTATGCCCACACCTGCTCGTCGCCTCTCACCGGTGGCAAATCCAGAGTAGAAGAGAGTCCAGTCCCTCTCAAGAAGGTTGGTTCCAGAGTCCAAGCTGTGCGTCTAGGTGAGTCCAACTATATCTAGCCGGAACTTCTCAACCTCACGCACTAGCTCAGGCTCCTTCCCCACCAGAGAGGTGACATTTCACGTCCCTAGAGCCAGCTTCTGCAGCCGAGGATCAGACCGCCAAGGCCCCTGTCTTCGGCCACCGCCCAGCTCACACTGCACCCGACCTCTGGCCCCTCCTACAAGTGGTGAACAGATGGTAAAGGGGACCCACGTTGCCTCTTCGGGCTGTGCCTGGCCGGGCCCTATGGGTGCAGGCCCGACCACCAGGCGCTCGCCACCGGGCCGCACTTCCAGGCCTGGCTCCAGAGGGAGGCCCCGGTGACCCACGTCCGGGCGAGGGAAAACATTTTCCAAGGTTTTTACTCATCATAAGAGGTCTTTTGAACCACTCTTTGTCTGTTCCCTCACCTAGGACCAGATTGCCATGGCAGTGAAGCCCCCGACAACATAGCTCCCAGGATCATTGGGACACGCAAACCCCTCCACCACGATAAGGTGGTGGTTCAAGGAGGGGTACTATATTTTTTTTATTTTTACTCAATAAGGATTTAAAATGTAGTTAAGTACAATACTTAAATCAAAACATACTTAAGTAAAAGTAAAATTACAAAATTTTAAAGTTACTTTAAAAAGTAGAAGTACATAAAAACCTACTCAATTACAGTAACGCGAGTAAATGTAATTCCACCTCTGGAATACAGATAAGATTGGAGTTAGATTCATGACTATGAAATCCATTTAAAGTTTTACAATTCAACCTAATGTTATGCTATTTGGTTAAAACAAGTGTTGATTATCATGATTGCATCATACAATCACATTTCGAGTCACATTTCAAACCAGCATTAGTTCTGCATAGGCAGCATAGCCTAATAATTAACGAGCACAAGCTTCCATGTTGTACCAAATAACTAGGCTTCTCTGAGTTATGTGATCTGGATAGCAATGTCATTTTACACAGTTGGTGTGACCACACCCTGAGTAACTCCAAAATATAATTTGCTTAAGAAATTGGATTCTTTATTAGTTGGTTTATCAATAGCAATGTGATCTAAATCACACAGATCTTATGGCAACAAATAGAACATCATGTACGGGCCAATGAATCTAGAATGCACCCTCAGAGGATCTCTGCGAGATCACAGTTACCTATAAGGTATTAGTTGTATTATCTTTTTTTTTCACAAAATTCTAAATATTACAAATCCAATATGGCATATGTTAGACCAAAGATACACCCCTGATGAACTCCCTTAAATGTGTTTAATGTTTATGATAAATGTACTTGTTTTAGGTCAACTGCTAACACCATATCATAACTCCACCCAGAAACTACAACGATAAGGTTTACAGTAGCTTGATCCCAGGGTATTGTATTGAATTTGACTGTTTATTAAATACATTTAGTCTCATTCAGACTGAAGAATGCTGAAAATAATTGTTATGACAATTCAAAAGACAACAGTACTTAAATTTGCTAAAATGTATATATTAAAAAAATATATTATTATATATATATATATATATATATATATATTTTTTTTTTTCCTAGGCACTGAGTAGGGTTTTATTGCTGCAGTCAAGATAATTATTAATCCGTTAGGGCAAATGTTGATAGAATATAGGAAGAGCTGTACAGAGGTTTGTTAGTGTACATTGTCTATAGTGCATGATAATAACTGTCATTTGGCGTAAATGCATCATAAATCAATTGCAAAAGACATGAACTAGGTGTGACTGTTTTGTTCTGTTCTGTCCTGAAGACACCTTTCATACTAGACTGAAAAAAAGAGTGAACGATTACAACATTTTATACCATTTTTTTCCTTTCTCTTTACTGCACTCTCTCCTCCTGCTTTCTTTGTTGCCCCCCCCCCCCCCTCCTACATAAACACACATACAGTACTCTTACTGAGCTGTGAAAAGAACAGATGACTAAACTGTTTGGAATTGCTGCCTCTCTATCACTCTGCATGAACCTGCATTTCTTTTTGTCAACTCCAACTCAGTCCATGTGAGAGAAATAGTTCAATGTTAGACCATACAATTATATATTATATAAACGAGTGGCAGGGTAATGGGCAACCAAGGTTCATTTATGTTTCTGGCGACTAAAGGCCAGCCCATGTGGTCTGATCCCACAGAAAAGACAACAAAGCACTAATCATTGAAAAAAGGAAATTCTGGTCACAATATAAAGGAACAAAACAACCAGGGCCAAGCAGGCAAAAAGCCCAAGGCCAGAGACCCATGCAGACAGTCATGCACATTGGGGCCAGTGCCTCACTGGTGGCACAAGTGGAATCTACAGTACACAACATTGAGAATATGTTTTGCATCGTAAATTTTTGGCTGATTGATATGAAATACAAATGGATAGAATCAAAGTAAGTATGCAAGTTGGGTGCAAGTATGTGAGAGCAGTGAAAGTTCAATTAAATTAGACAGACAGAAAGAGGCTGTGTTTAGTCTCTTTGATCTGCAAAAAGTCTTTGTCAACAATAAATACTGTACAAATCTAATCTGCAGTACTAGTTTCCTCCAAACAATAATGTTCATAGAAATTAGTCCCTTTGGTAAGTACCACATTTCATGCAAAGGCTACAGTGACAAAGAAAAAACTCTCACCAAGGAAATGAAAAAGTGGGGGAAAAAAGAATGCAAGTAAGAAAACAAGCAAGCAAGAAAGAAAGAAACTATGAAATCCCCCTGTTAATCATTGCTAAGCTTCAAAACGCTTGCAACATTAAAGTGACAAAGAGTTGTTAAGCATTTTAAAGTTATAAAAATAATTGCAAGTTATTTACTTGAACATTTTTTATAATAGATTGGACTGTGAGGATATTGCACCATCACATGTTTTAGTATAATAAGGGAGGGACTTTATGCTTGAAGTCAAATAACCTTTTTCAAAAACACACACGTGCGGTAGGGTGGCACAGTCTGTACTGTACAATATCCAGGCTGATAAAAAAAAATAATAATTATAAAAAATAAAAATGACAACAACACTGATGTGAACAATTATAGTATATGCAAATTCATGTTCCTACTGTGATGATGTATAATAATTTTACTGTCCAAACAAGCTGTAGCTTGTCTATTAGTCTTTTCTACAGTATATGCTGGGAAATAAAGCATTGGCAGTTAGACCAAATTTTCCTGTCAAATTGTTCTATTAATTCTCATTCAGCAAGAACAATCTCTTGTTAATTAATTTCTTCTGTAATTGGTCCTATTGCATAGGTTATTAAGTGACAGCATAATGGCTTGAGTTACAGGTGACAAACTTCACAGTTTAACCAAAAATTTATTTTCACCTAATTTTAATTGAAGACAAACTTGAAAAAACATTTACTTAAACAACACTGGAGAACAACAGACGTCCAAGGCCAAAATCTTGTTGTATTCCAATTAAATCTTCAGGAGAACCATATGACACTTTACCCGGATGGATAGTGCTAAACTGTCAACTTTGTGGATGTCACAGATAGAAGAGAGGCAAGATGCAGACTGTTGTTCATTATAGTCGACTTATGTAAAACATAATTAAATAAAACTAACATGAATACGACTACAGGAACTATGGCTAGGAACTAGGGACAAATCAACTAAACAAGGTGCAGGTGAATACAGTTAGAATGTGTCTCCGGTGCAGTGTACAGTATTATGGGAAATGGAGTCCTGTGGTAAACAACTTAATAATTAAGTTTTGATATTCAAAACACAACGCAGGTCAAAAACACAAAAACAGGACAATGCACTACTTGCACGCAGACTCGTGATGTACTTCCGCTTTGAAGTAATAGGGCTCGCTGAGTTCCGGTTTGTCGGCCATTGTTTTGGAGTTTGGAGGAAATGTTCAGAAAAAAGTGTTTATAGATTTCAGAGACAGCAGAAGGTATAGAATGTACACTGTTGTGTTCCACTGTGTACATCTTCTGCGAAGTTCAACGGAACTTTAAGTTTTCACAGTTTTCCTTCAGATGTGGACCTTAGAAAACGGTGTCTTGTGAACTTCATACGCAGAGACGATTTTTGTCCTACCAGCAATTCTAAGGTTTGCAGTAAACATTTTAGCAGTGAATAAATTATTGAACCGTAAACACCAGAGGCACGAAAAAAGTTAGTAACTGGCGCTGTACCAGTGCTTTTAGCCTGGAATGATAACGCCGTTAAAGCATCGCGGTCCTGCTGAAGTGTTATCCGTCAAACCCGTACCCATGGATGTAACGATGGATCATGATTATTGTAGCATTCCTGAGCCTTCATTATTAGACCTGGCATGTGCTAAAATAGAAGAACTTTCTAAAGAAGTGGAGGAGCTGAAAATACAGCTACAAGAGCTACACGTTCAGCATGACTGTACATTTACAGAACACAGTACAAGGTAGTATTTACAATGTGTTATCTATATACAGGTCCTTCTCAAAAAATTAGCATATTGTGATGAAGTTAATTATTTTCTGTAATGTACTGATAAACATTAGACTTTCATATATTTTAGATTCATTACACACAAACTGAAGTAGTTCAAGCCTTTTATTGTTTTAATATTGATGATTGTGGCATACAGCTCATGAAAACCCAAAATCCCTATCTCTAAAAATTAGCATATCATGAAAAGGTTCTCTAAACAAGCTATTAACCTAATCATCTGAATCAACTAATTAACTCTAAACACCTGCAAAAGATTCCTGAGGCTTTTAAAAACTCCCAGCCTGGTTCATTACTCAAAACCGCAATCATGGGTAAGACTGCCGACCTGACTGCTGTCCAGAAGGCCATCATTGACACCCTCAAGCAAGAGAAAGCACACAGAAAGACATTTCTGAACGAATAGGCTGTTCCCAGAGTGCTGTATCAAGGCACCTCAGTGGGAAGTCTGTGGGAAGGAAAAAGTGTGGCAGAAAACGCTGCACAACGAGAAGAGGTGACCGGGCCCTGAGGAAGATTGTGGAGAAGGACTGATTCCAGACCTTGGGGGACCTGCGGAAGCAGTGGACTGAGTCTGGAGTAGAAACATCCAGAGCCACCGTGTACAGGCGTGTGCAGGAAATGGGCTACAGGTTGCAAATTTTGCATGTCATTCGGAAATCAAGGTGCCAGAGTCTGGAGGAAGACTGGGGAGAGGGAAATGCCAAAATGCCTGAAGTCCACTGTCAAGTACCCACAGTCAGTGATGGTCTGGGGTGCCATGTCAGCTGCTGGTGTTGGTCCACTGTGATTTATCAAGGGCAGGGTCAATGCAGCTAGCTATCAGGAGATTTTGGAGCACTTCATGCTTCCATCTGCTGAAAAGCTTTATGGAGATGAAGATTTCATTTTTCAGCACGACCTGGCACCTGCTCACAGTGCCAAAACCACTGGTAAATGGTTTACTGACCATGGTATTACTGTGCTCAATTGGCCTGCCAACTCTCCTGACCTGAACCCCATAGACAATCTGGGGGATATTGTGAAGAGAAAGTTGAGAGACACAAGACACAAAAATCTGCAAAAGGATTCCCGACCAAGTATTGAGTGCAGAACTGAACATAATTATTTGAAGGTTGACTTTTTTTGTATTCAAAACACTTTTCTTTTATTGGTCGGATGAAATATGCTAATTTTTTGAGATAGGGATTTTGGGTTTTCATGAGCTGTATGCCACAATCATCAATATTAAAACAATAAAAGACTTCAACTACTTCAGTTGTGTGTAATGAATCTAAAATATATGAAAGTCTAATGTTTATCAGTACATTACAGAAAATAATGAACTTTATCACAATATGCAAATTTTTTGAGAAGGACCTGTATACTACTCTTAGTCTACCTCATAAGACTCTTGTCTGTTACAGAGCTGCTCTCTATCACTTTATCATACTTACAAGCTCTATTTGCACAATACAGTATACAGTATGTCTGCATTTGCACTACTCTGTCTGGTTTGCACTCTCTGCCATGTGCCCTCACTTGTATATTGTATTTGTTTTTTTTTATGTGTATAATTGTATTTATTCATATTTTTCTTTTTCTTTTTTAATTTCTACTTTATGAATTTAATGTTATCTGTTATCCACCAAGGGTCTGAGAGTTTCTGTATGTCCTGTACATGTGGCAGAATTGACAATAAAGTTGCCTTTGACTTTCTTATAAGTTCTTATATATTCTTATATAATATGGTTATTTTCCAAATACGATGCATGTCGTTAATCCATTTTAGATCCTGAAGACAGCTGGTGTAGAACGTACGTAGCCATTGCTAAACCGGAACTGACTGATTGAAAAGAACGCGGAAGTAGGCGTGCAAGTAGCGCATTGCAAGAAGATTCTTACAGTGGAAAAACAATCATGAATAGAGATCACTTAAATACATGATGAAGTTGTAATTTGTGTGGTTATAAGATTGCTTGTCAATCTGAGCATAAAGATTGGACCTGGACCATGGGGGCATATTCCAGAACCAAAAAAATTATATATAAATAGCCTTTTTTGAATCAGTGAGCGTGCATAGCAAACACACACACCAAACACACACACACACACACACACACACTCTCACTCACTCATCATCTATAAAACTTTATCCTGTGTCCAGGGTTGCAGGGGGCTTGGAGCCTATCTTAGGAGATTTTGAGTATGAGGTGGGGTACACATTGGATTGGGTGCCAATTTATTGAAGGGCACACATACTAACCAAAACCATTCTGCATGTCTTTGTACTGTTGGAGGAATACCTAGGGGAATCCAGAGGGAGAACATACAAACTCCGTGCATACAGACCTGAGGCGGGAATCAAATCCTTGACCCTGGAGGAGGTGCAAAGTAACAGTGCTAACCACTCAGCCAAGTACTGCCTTACAGATACAGTTATATATAGTAACGAAGTCAAGTAACGAAGTACAAATACTTCGTTACCTTACTTAAGTAGAAATTTTGGGTATCTATACTTTACTGGAGTAATTATTTTTCAGCCGACTTTTTACTTCTACTCCTTACATTTTCACGCAATTACAGTATCTGTACTTTCTACTCCTTACATTTTAAAAATAGCCTCGTTACTCCTACTTTATTTCAGCATGTCATAAAAAAAAAGAAAAAAAAAAATTTTTTTTAATCGGCCGATACCCTGAACCCAAGTATCGGAATCGGTATCGGGAAAGGAAAAATGGTATCGGAACATCTCTAGTCACAACCCCTTCGATTGGTTGATGGAATGGCAAAAGAGCGAGCTCAATTTTTTCCTCAAGCGGAGAAAGAGCTTTTATTAGAGGGCTAAGGAGAATTTCAAACTTTAATAAAGACACCAGGAAACACAGGAAATGCTGCAAAATCCAGGAGAAAGGGCTGGCAAAAAGTAGCAAACAAATTAAATCCGTGAGTGCTGCCCATGTTACATGTTCCTTTATATGTTATTTTGTTTACTGTACAGTGGAACCTACGAGAAATGCGGTGTACGAGTGTTCCGCAAGACGAGCAAAGATTTTTAAAAAATGTACTTGAAAAATGAGCATTGTCTTGGTTTACGAGCACCGAGTATCATGTATCACGCATGCGCTTCTTGTTTTGACGCTGAGTCACGGCATCACAACTGAGCCAACGGTTTTTCTCTCTCTTGCACTGCAGAGTTGTGGGTAATCGTCCCTCCTGCTGGGTCTTAGTGCTCGTCTCTTACTGGTATAATCATCCGTGCACGTGTGTACTGTTTACTATAACACTGATCACGTGCATGTGTAAAACACATTTTATTTTGTGTTCGGAAGCGCGTGTGTACAGCGCGTGTACTGTTTCTTATAACACACATGTGTGCGCGAGAGTAAAGCAAAAGAAATTCTCAATCGTGAGGTTAAAAATCCATTTTCTTCCTTATCGCAGTATGTTTGTGTGTGTGTCTGTGCGCGAGTGTAATTTGACACTGTACCAGCAGAAACAAACGAATACACACACACACACACGCGCGCGAGAGACACACACTCTTCTCTCCGAAGAAACTCGGCTCTGAAACTCTGCAAATCCTTTCAGAGGTGAGGTGAGGTGCGGTTCATTTGTTTGTTTGTTTTACTTCACAGCAGTGATTCTGTTAGTTTGCGCTCACACGAGTTTCATTAGCGATGTTTTATTGCTAATTTTCTGATTAAACAGTGTAGCGGGAGAGAGACGTTGATTTGTGACCGCTGTTTACGGAAGTGTAGTCCAGTGCGGGAGATGCATTGTGGGTAATGCAGTCCGGTGTGTGTGAACGCGAATGCGAGATGTACTGTAAGCTAGGATATAGAGCCTGAGTTTTGTTCTTCAGTAGTTTTTTTTTGTTGGATTTAAGTGCAGGATCCACCCGAAAGTTTGTACTATAGCCCTAAACTGCAGCAAATGAAAGAACGGGGGCATCGACCAGTTTGTCCATCTCATCATTACACGAGCATGAATTAACTGGCTGTTACGCTGTCGCGAGCAACATTAAAATAAAGCGGAAAAGCTTTAATAATTTAGGAGAGAACAACAGTCTTTCAGTTGATGTGTGTGTGTGTGTGTGGGTGTGTGTTTTCAGACGAAAGGAGAAAGTTTTACTGTGTAAGATGAGAAGGGGGAGACAGGAGGGGCTGAAACAGTAGGGGCTCCACTTACTCTAGCCTCACACACACACACACACACACACACATACTGCACGCACGCACACACACATACTGCCTGCACGCACAAACGGAAACACTTATCTGTCGGGATTTATTTTTTTTTACTTTTTTGAAAGGTTAAGTGCAGGTTCATATTTTATATGACTATTTCATATTTACAAACTTTATATTTTGTATTAATTATTTTTATGTTTTTATTTTTTGGGGCTGTAGACTGAATAATTTAAGTTTCTATTATTTCTTATGGGAAAATTAAATTTGGTTTACGAGTGTTTCGGAATACGAGCCAACTTCCGGAACGAATTATGCTCGTAATCCAAGGTTCCACTGTATATGTGTATTAATTGTTCGTTTTGGCAGATCCAGCAGCAAACATGGGAACAAGTAAAAGTGAAGTACAAGAACATCTTACAAAATTGTTATCTTTATTTTCTTTTAAGACACTGGCAAATCAATGTGTTTCATGGTTTAAACAGCAACCAAGAAAAAGGCGGAACAGAAAAAATAACAGGTGGTGGTCCGGCACCCTCTCCCTGTACCCCAGCAGAAGAGCTAGCCCTTAGTTTCAATAGTAACAGACCAATTGTGGAGGGCATCCCTGGGGGTAGCACTTCCTTAGACCCACAACCAGGGACCAGCATCAGCACCACCTTAATTTCTGGTAATTGATTTAATTTGTATTGGAAAAGTGCTAAGGCTGCAATGATTTTTAACTACCTTAAACTATAAACAACAAATGTGTGTTACAGTCAGTTGAACTGTCTTAAATCATGAGTAAGAGTAAATTAATACTACATTTGTACATGAGTTATGGATGACATACTGTACAGTACAATGTAGTTCATGTAATGCTGTTTTGCCACTTACAGTATGTGCAGTTCAAAACAACACGCCCACACTTACTGTACCTGTCCCACAAGTGATGGCTGAAGCATGTGTAGTAAGTCAAGTATTTATTGTGGGGTTTTTTTGCCTTTTTTTTTTAACTATACTGTAGAAAATTATATCAGAGTGCACCTTTTTGTAATTACCTATTTAATTCCATTGCACAGGACAGTGAAGAATCCCAGTCTGACGAGTATCCGGAGGAATTACCTGTAAGAATGTATGATACAGGTGTATGTGTCTTTATGTTTATGTAATATGATGGTATTTTATTATTTGAGATTTGCGGAGTCCCCACCTCCAGAGAGGTCCACAGATAGGGCTCCAAAAGACTCCACACACAGAAGTTATACTTGTCATTGAATTTTGTTGTGAGAGGCACGTATTGAGGAGTCGCCCTTTTGTTTTTCTGTTTTTCTTTTACATTTCCTTTTCTCCTCCACAACTGGCACAGAGTGACAGCCGTTCTTTGTCCCGAAGAAACCTTCAGCTTAAAATTGACTACTTGGTATTGATGAACAGGAGAGTGGAATCACAAATTGAAGGCGATAATTAAAAAAAACAAAAAACAGAAGTTTTCACTTGAGATTCAGTTGCTTCAAAAGGAACTTCACAATAAGTAATGTGACTTTCACACATACTGTAGTACCCTACTATTGTAGACCTTGTATAACTCTCTCTCTCTCTTTCTCTTATTGCAGGCGAAAGATGAAATATGTGCTTAATTTAAAATAAAACATAATAATATAACAATATTTGTGTAGTGTTGTTCTTTAATTCTGTTAATAATTATGTAAAATGGTATTCCACAATTATGTCCCATGCAGCTTTGCCACTACGTAGGTTGATTCAAGTGCACTGGCTGGAGGTCATCAGGATAAACGGACAAGACATGGCCCCTCCACCACAGGGGTCCTCTTCTTTCTAATGGTGGCAATGTTGTGTAAGATAGAACATGCAACAGTAATGTCACAGGCCCTGTCAGGTGCAACCCTCAGACTTTTCAGACACTGAAATTCAATTCAATTCAATTCAATTTTATTTAGATAGCGCTTTTAACAATGGTCATTGTCTCAAAGCAGCTTCACAAAAATTAAATAAATAATAAAAAAAAAAAAATAATAATAATAATAATAATAATAATAATAAATAAATAAATAAAATAATAATAGAAAATAAATAAATAAAAACACATAATAATAATAATTATTATTATTATTATAGAAAAGAAAATAATTGGAAGTGTGGATGTGTGAGAAAAATGTGCAGATAATAATGAGACGAATGAATGAAATTTCTCTGATGAGCAAGCCAAGGGTGATGGCGATGGTGGCAAGGAAAAACTCCCTGAGATGGCATTAGGAAGAAACCTTGAGAGGAACCAGACTCAACAGGGAACCCATCCTCATTTGGGCGATAACAGATAGAAATTATATAACATCTTGTGTGTTGTGCAGGTGAAAATTCAATATGACAGAAATTATTTAAACTGACATGAAGACCAGTTCGGTATATTGACGAGTCAGTAGGTGCAGAGGGCAGATGAGGTCTGGATCACTGGAAGCACAGGAGCAGCATGTGTAACTCCAATCATCATAAAGCTGAATCCAGCTGGAGCTGGTCCTTCTCTGGATGCCTCAGGAACCTCGCAGGGTCGGCCTTTGTCTACTGAAGCTGGCAAAATCTCCCGATGCCTCGGGATGGGTAGAGAAATACAGAACAGATGGGGAGAATTAGCGTAGTTGCCATTCGGTATAGGTGTACTGGAGTATGAGTACTGGGATGAGTTATGTGTATGCCAGATTAAAAAGATGCGTCTTGAGTCTACTTTTGAACTGAGAAACCGTGTCTGCTCCCCGAACACTGTCTGGAAGGCTATTCCAAAGCTTTGGAGCTAAATATGAAAAATCCCTACCCCCTTTTGTAGATTTTGAAATTCTGGGAACTACCAGAAGTCCGGAGCTTTGTGATCTTAAGGCGCGTGGTGGATTGTAGCGCATCAGAAGACTGGTTAGGTATGTGGGAGCTAAACCATTTAAGGCCTTGTATGTAAGTAATACTATTTTGTAATTTATTCTAAACTGAACAGGTAGCCAGTGCAGGGATGATAATATTGGGGTTATATGATCATATTTTCTGGATCTAGTGAGAACCCTGGCAGCTGCATTTTGGATTAACTGAAGCTTGTTTATTGAGGATGCAGGACAACCACCTAGTAATGTATTACAATAGTCCAGTCTGGAGGTCATGAATGCATGAACTAGTTTTTCTGCATCAGATACGGATAAGATGTTCCTAAGTTTAGCAATATTTCGAAGATGGAAAAAGGCTGTTTTTGTGATATTTGAAATGTGATTTTCAAAAGACAAGTTACTGTCTAATATTACTCCCAGATCTTTTACTGCTGAGCTGGTAATAACAGTACATCCTTCTAAGCGCAAGCTGAATTGTGAAAGCTGTTGTGTGCTGGTTTTTGGGCCAATAAGTAATATCTCTGTCTTATCTGAATTTAATAAAAGAAAGTTATTGGTCATCCAATCTTTTATGTCCTGGACACACTCAGTTAATCTAGACAACTTAGGTATTTCGTCTGGTTTAGTTGAGATATATAATTGGGTATCATCAGCATAACAATGGAAACTAATCCCATGTCTTCTAATGATGTTACCCAAGGGAAGCATGTATATTGAGAACAACAGAGGTCCTAAAACTGACCCTTGTGGGACCCCATATTTCACTGGCATTACACCAGACGGTTCTCCATTTAGATCTACAAAATGGTAGCGATCAGACAGGTAAGATCTAAACCATTTTAATGCCTGTCCCTGAATACCTATATAATTTTGTAAGCGATCTATGAGAATATTATGATCTATAGTGTCGAATGCAGCACTAAGATCAAGCAGGACTAGCAATGAGATGCAGCCTTGGTCTGAAGCTAAAAATAAGTCGTTTGTAATCTTAACTAGTGCAGTTTCTGTGCTATGATGGGGCCTGAAACCTGACTGAAATTCTTCAACTGAATCTTCCCTTCAGTTGACCAAAGGTCCTTTCAATGTGTGCCCTTGTCCTAGTTAGAGCTGCATTGTATCGGGCTTGTGGACCTGGATTTGGGTCTGGGAATGGAGTCATGAAATACTGCCTGCAGGCATAACCCCTGTCTCCAATAAGAACCCCATCGTAATCACCTGTTTCATGGGAAAAATCAATTATGTTAGGCACAGCTTACTTTTCGCCACGTTCTCCGCATCTCCAACGGTGTAAAGGAAAGTGCCACTCGCAAAGAACCTCAGGGCAATACACTCAGTTTGTGCGGTTGTTAACGTTCGACTCCGGTGAGTTGAACATTTCACATGGGGCTTTAACGAAGAAATTATATAAATGATACCCTCACGAGAAAAGCGGTATCTCTCAAGAATTGTCATGCTGCGCCAAAGGATCATCACGCAATACATGAGGAATTTGGAAAATTCTGCGAATAATCCTCGCACCTTCGGTAACTGGTTGCTCTCTCATAAACGGACAAGACATGGCTGCGACAGATTTAAGAAAATTATCTCTACTTATATAGATGCAATCGGGGGATAGAATGTTACATATTATTAGACACACATGGCGATTAACACACGAATGTTGACCAAAGCCACACACATGTAAACATATACTGTATATACGTTTAAATTACATCCATCTGCAAGACACTTTTCTTTTCCCGACGTGAGTCAGTTCGATGTTCAGCGACGTTCATGCTCTTTAACCAATCAGATGTGACCCCGCCATTTCAACCAATCATAACCCGCCAGGAGCGCAGCCTAAATCCTGTTCACATGAAATAAACCTGCTTTAAGCTTACGGACCGGTTGCTATGACAGCAAGTGTGAGATGCGCATCGAAGAACGAAACAATCCAAGATAAGACAATATCCAGCTAACTGAGTTAGCGACGTACGAAGTATGGACCCCAGGGTTAGAAGGAAGATAAAAATATTATAAAATAAGAAGCAATGAAGAGGTTACAGAAGTAATAAATGAAATTGTAGACTATATAAATACTTGTATTGACAGCATGGCTTTGGAGTTATGAGAACAGTATGAAGTTTGGAGGAAGTTGTGTATTATTATTATTGTTATATTTTTCCAAAGACAATAAACATAAGGTGAACAAAGTGTATTGTGAAGAATTCCTGCACTGAGACTCTGAGACTGTAGTGAGACGCGTCCTCCCCGCGGTGACCAATGGCGTGGTGAGGCTTAGCGCCGCCCGCGCTAAACACACACACACACACACTTTCACACACAGCGGGGACGGGGAGAGAATTCCAGCAGCAGCAGCAGCAGCATTCACATACACACACACACACACGTACTGCTACTTTTACACTGTGTGGATTTTACATGGCGACGTTTCTGCCGTTCTGTGCTCTAATCGCCGCCGCGGTCTCTACCTCAGTAAGTAGCGAACATCACGCCGAGCAGCGGAAAGCGCTTTCAGTACAGAACTGAGAAGATCAGGAAGGATTTACTGCGTCGGGTCTGACTCGCTCTGTGTGTCTGGAGGAACTTTAATTACCCCTCTTCTGCTTTTCGAAGCTTTTTTTTTTTTTTCTTTTAATAAAACCATAAATCTCTCTCTCTCTCTCTCTCTCTCACTCCCTCATGGTTGTCATGTCAAGTCATGTTGCGGTCTTGTAAAAGTCTTAGGGAGTTTCCTTGAAGATAACTTCTTGGCTGGACTTCCTCAGTGCCCAGAACAACACATTTCCCCCCTTCTTTTTCTGTTGCTTTGCCTCCCATTTGTTAGTTTTATTTTTGCCTGGTTGAATTTCTTTCTTTCTTTCTTTCTTTCTTTCTTTCTTTCTTTCATTAATGTATTTATTTATTTGTCTTTTATCTATGTTTGGTTTTAAAATATTTGTTTTGTTATTTGTTTCTTATGTGATCAGTATTTGTTTTCATCATTTTTGTTTATGCATCACCATGGCTCACCACTGTCAGTCTTTCACCTCCAGGTTCTGGGTTTGATTCCCACCTCTGTGTCAGTGTGCATGGAGTTTGCATGTTCTGGCGAGTTTCCTCCGGGTACTCCGGTTTCCTCCCACAGACAGATTAAACTAATTGCCGTTCCCAAATTGGCTGGTGTGCGTTTGTGTGTGTGTGTCCTGAGATGGATTGGCACCCTGTTCAAGGTTTACCTCGTGCCCCAAGTCTTCTGGGATAGGGTCCAGGCCCTTTGCAATCCTGAATACAGTTTAAAGCTGTATAGAGTGTGTGTGTGTATGTGTGTGTGTGTGTATGCTGTGCATGCTCAGTGATAAGAAAAAGGCACTGCACTTAAATTGTGTACTTGCGGACAAAGAATTTTCAGAAAGAGTTAAAAGGTTTATGGTAATTTCTGTGTCTCTGAATACTCTGTGTGTTTATGATAAACTATCTCGTTGATTGGTTCCGTTGAGTGACGCATATAGACACGCCCACTCTGAGGGCAAAGCGATATATGTTTGTCAAAAGAAAAAGCGCTGGCTTTGCTTTAAGTGCTGTGTTTTGATTTAATTAATGGCACAAATTTAACTTGAGCGAAATATGGAAGTCCTGGCAAGGTTTCATAAATTCTGTCAAGTAAGTCGTGCACGATGCTGTGACAAAATTAGCTGGACAGAAAATAAAAACAGAAAATTTTCTGAGACTGGTTTCAGGTCCTGCAATGTATGAAACAGAAAGATATCATTGAAAGAGCTACACATTATGTGCAGTATTGTGTTGCTTTCCATTGTGCCAACAAGGCAACTCTGACCCCTTAGGCCATGGCTTTGCAACACCTCTGGGGTGTGCTGTGGTATCTGGCACCAGGACATTGGCAATGGGTGCTGTGGGAGGAGCGGTGGATGGTGATGGATGGGACTAGTTTATTTGCGACATTCCATGGGGTGCTTGATCAGCTTGTGATCTTGGGAGTTTGAAGCCTCTTTGCCTGATGGTCCCTGTGCATAGAAGGTTGTGGTGAACTGGGTGTATTTCTATAATGGCCACCATTTTTTAAAATTTATTTATTTATAATTTTTTTGCATTGGCATTTTTAAGGGATTGGACTAGATGGATGGGCCATTGGTTCCCAAACGTATAAATGAAGTCTTTATTTGTCACATATACAGTACAGTACAGTGAAATTCCATCTTCGTATATCCCAGCGTAACTGGGTTCAGAGCACAGGGTCAGCCATGGTACAGGTCCCCTGGAGCAGATAGGGTTAAGGGCCTTGATCAAGGGCCCAACAGTGGCAACCTGGTGGAGCTGGGGATCGAACCGGGTGATCTTCCAATCAATAACTCAGTGCCTTAGCCCTTTAAGCCACCACTGCCCTCATTAACCCTGAGTGCGCATGATTCTTTCTCCAGTTTACTTGTACTGTATATAATTTATAATGATTGTTAATGTTTTAATGTTATCCTGCTCGGATAACAATCCAGTCTGATTTCATAATCTACTAATACTACTACTACTAACAATAATAACAACAGTATTTTCATTTAAATTGCATTCAGATTTATCGATCATGTGTGTACTTGTTTGTATGTATGTGTATATATGTGTAGTATTAGATTTACTTATAACAAATAGTCAGTTAGGCTAATGATTTTAATAAGCAGATAACAACTGCTAGTCAATGGTTAGTCATGCTATTGTAACACTCCTGGCTGTTTTTTTGAGCTGCATGGCACTAAACTGTTTTTGGATTTTATACAGGTTATTAATGTGTGACTGTATTTATGCTTGAACAGGTCTCCTGGGTAGAAGCTGAAAGAGGAGAGCAGCAAACACTTCATCGTCAGAAAAGAGAATGGGTCATTCCTCCAAGGAAGCTGTTCGAGAATAAGGATTATACCAATGATGAATTTATTGCCAAAGTAAGTATTTATTGGGTCAAAGGCATTGTTGGTATGGAATAACCTCAGAATAAGTGACGTTAGAAACCTTGTGTGTGACTGGCCTGTATGTATTTTAGTAACAATGAGTAAAAAATTGCATCCGGATGAATATCCTGTAGTTCCTTCTTTTGTGCTCACAGACTCACTTACTTGGTATTGAGTTTCCCAGTATGATTCAAACACAATAAAGTGAGCAGTACTATACCAGTTTCTGTGAGAATCACTGTCACCAAATATTAAAGCTTTTAAATATTAAGCTGCTAAAGCTATCTCAAAGAAAGTTATTGCAGCAAACGACTACAGATGAACTGAAGTTTTCCCACAGGTTTTTTACCTACATTATGTGTTAGTGTATGCTGTAATCATCTGAGTAATTCCATGTCTTGGTATTATTCATGTTCATCACAGGTCTAGCTGTGTTTACACAGACAATAGTTTGCTTGTTTATTTACAGCTTATTTCCATATAGCTGAGTACATGTACATGTCAAACTGGAGCTTTTCCTGAATAACAGAACACAATTATAAGAGTAAAAACAAGCCTTAATTCTCTATATAATCAACTGCTACATTAATGCACTTATCCCAGATTTTCACTAGTGCTTGAATACCATCAAGGTAGAAAGTTTTCTCAGTACGCAGGAGACATGATCGGACTGCATGGTTCATATTTGAAATGCGGACCTCAGAAGAACTCCTTTAACGGCCCAAATATGGGTAAATGGCTTGAGAATAAGGATTACCAATGTAATACCAAGTTTAGAATGAAAAAATAATTTAATTGAAATATTGGCATACTCGAAGGAATGTCAATTACTTGGAACTGAAAGTATAGACTGTATTTCATCACAATTTGTTTGTATATATTTCTGCACTTAAGCTAATATACAGGCAGTGCCAACATTTTGAATCCAGACTTTCTTGTATTTTTAATGTAGTCTTGAGGAGCATTGGTGCTAGGCGGGGTACACCCTGGACAGGGTGCCAATCCATCGCAGGGCACACACACATACACCCACTCACACACCCAATCACACACTACAGGCAATTTGGGAACGCCAATTAGCCTAACCTGCATGTCTTTGGACTGTGGGAGGAAACCGGAGTACCCGGAGGAAACCCACCAAGCACGGGGAGAACATGCAAACTCCATGCACACAGACGGGAATCGAGCCTGGCCGGAGAATCGAACCCTGGACCCTGGAGGTGCAAGGCGACAGTGCTGACCACTACACCACCGTGCCGCCTTGTGTGATTTTTCTTTTCTTTATTTTTATTTAGTCTGAAAATAAAAGTTACTAATTTACATTTACATTTAGGCATTTGGCAGACGCTCTTATCCAGAGCGACTTACATTTTTTTATCTCATTATACATCTGAGCAGTTGAGGGTTAAGGGCCTTGCTCAAGGGCCCAACAGTGGCAACTTAGTGGTTGTGGGATTTGAACCTGGGATCTTCCGAACCGTAGTCCAATGCCTTAACCACTGAGCTACCCCTGACCTAATTAAGGTTCACTGTACGATACATTTGTCTAAAATGGACCGTTTTCTTCACAGCAAATGACTTGGATAAATCTCAACAAGCAAGTCAGGTTTTTGGTCTATTTCAGAGCACATGTGGATTATGACTAAATTATGAGAATATCAAAGTGGGTTGGATTGCATTCAACAACCAAAGCCTGGTTGGGTTCCTGGTTGGGTTCCTGGTTGCACAGGAACACGGTATCTATATTTTCACTGTGAGATATTTGAAATATTTACCGAGGCGTTTTTAACTATTTTCATAAAACTCCATCCACAGGCCAGTATAAGACTGAACGTAGATCATCCCTTATACGTAAATGCACATCCAAAAATGTGAGCTTGGTGTATCAACTGCACAACAAAACCATGAAGGCAAGTGAAGACTCGCAATTAAGGCACGGTCACCCATAAACTTTTGACAACTATAATTTTGATTAATATACAGTGACAAACTGATTAATTGGCAGGTGAACAGAAAAAAGTACTTTACAATGTTCAAGCCATTAAGCTTAAATCGTATAACTTTTTACCTGAAAACACCTCTAGCTGAATACACTCTGCCTTTTCTTTTCCTAATTAAAGCAGTTACAGTTTTATTTATTTATATGATAAATGACACTTGCCTGTCATACGTCCAATTATAATTATAGGCTTTCCAAACATTTGTTTCTTAAATGGGTGACATTTAGGAAGGGTAAGCTTTGATGAAATGTTTTCTTTGTTAACTAGAAAATAGAAAGGTGGTGCTAATATGGTAGTATTCAATTTGACAACCATAATAACCTTAAGTGTTTTGTTGTTGAAGTGTATTGTTGATTACACTTCATTTACAAAAATATTGCCTTTTATCCATTTATAGTGACATCATTTTGTGGAGCATAATGGAAAAAGGGCATATGTGGTTTTATTAAGCAAAACCGAGTCAAATATAGTTCTGTGTTTAGAAAATTCACTGAAACTGTTTTTTTTTTTTTTTTTTTTTTTGTTCTTAAGATGTTTTTACTTAAATGCAAGTTTTGTGTTTTTGTCATGCTTACTAAAGAAGTAAATATCAACTTCTGAAATTCACTGATTTTGTGGGGTTCATGGGCGTATTTAGTTTTGCATGCACAAAATGGATGTGTTGATATTTACTAGTGGTTAGCACTGTTGAGGGTTCAATTCCCAACACAGGTTTGTGTGCATGGAGTTTGCATATTCTGTGCTGCCATCTCTATGTAGCAAAAGCATCACAAGTCTATTTGGGTAATTAACAAATGGAAGCTTACAGAGAAAGGCAGAGTAGCATATTGCTTAACTGACGGAGGTGAAATTAGGAATGGGGCTATGTCTACGGCTACCTGAGATCCAGTTAATATTCATGCATACCCTGCTAGGATTTATTCTTTTATCACTGACAAGATGGTGGAAAATAAGTTGATTATTTTCCCATAACAACAAATCCTCAAGTATTTTATTTCTCTTGGATTATATGTTATTATGGTTCTGTTGCTTTCCATCATTTACAATTCCCCTTTCCTGTCCCTATGAAACGATGTTTTAGTTAGGCTTATTAATTCATAATATATACTGTTTATGTTTACCATAATAGTTACAGTCATAAACAGCCTACAAAGCAAGTTAGAACCTATTATAATCTATATTATTAAAACATTAACAATTGCTCCACCCTTAAACTTTTTTCCCCGAAGTAAAAAAAAAGAACAAATCCAGCTCTTCACGTTATAGAGAAAATGTGAACCTCCCTGTTCTACAGGCTTTCTCCATAGCACAATTCTTAATTTCATAACAGAAAATTATACCATATTAATTATTTTTCTTCAGTAGAGAAACATGAATCATGTTAAATATTATATGCACACTGTGTGTTGTTGCTTGTGGCACGGTGGCTTAGTGGTTAGCACGGTCACCTTGCACCTCCAGGATTCAGGTTTGATTTTTTCCCCCGGATCTGTATGCAAGGGATTTTGCATTCTCCCCATACTTGGTGGGTTTCCTCCGGGTGCTCTAGTGTCTTCCAAAGACATGCGCAGTGGGTTAAATGGCATCCCCAAATTGCCCATTGTGTGTGAATGAGTGTATGTATGTACAGGTATGTGTGTGCCCTGCAATAGATTGACACCCCATCCAGGGTCTACCTTGCCTCATGTCTCCTGAGATAGGCTCCAGGCCCTCCACAACCATGTGTACAGGATAAAGCGGTATATGCAATGAGTGACTGAGTGAGTGTGTTGTTGCTATAGGACCTGTAATATATTGAAAAAAGCATGTTAATATAAACCTGTATGTTCTACAGAAAATGAATCAATATCTTTTAACAAATCAGAATAAAGAACTCAACAGCACTGTATTATAAATTTGCTTATAAGAAGAAATAAAAAGTCAGACAAATGCTTCGGCACTTAAAAGGTAGTGGTTAAGTGGTTATACCAACGTGTGTGTAATCATATGAGTTTGATTTTTAGATCCGATCGGATGAAGAGACCAGGACGGATATTGACTACTTTCTGGAAGGAGAAGCAGCGAGAGCTGGATTATTCAGTGTAGGCAAAAGGAGTGGCGCCGTCAAGATCCATGGCATCTTGGACAGAGAGAAAGCAGCTTTTTATGAAGTGAGTATGTCCATGCCAAGGCTCTAAGCAGCATCACATTTTCTGTGCTGATAGTGATAGTACTGATATTTATTGAATTATAATGGATGCGTCACAACTCCAGTGTCCTCCTGAATTTGACTTACTGTCTTTGTGGAGTTTCACATGTTCACCGCAGGTCCATGATCCCACCAGGTTCTCAGGATTCCAAAAACATACTGGTTTAGCCACTCGAAGGTTTCTATAGGTGTGTATGAGAATGTGATGTATGCATGTTGGCACATTGTGCAATGTGCTCGGGGGATTAGACTCCAGATCCAGCATGAAGCTCAACAGGATAAAGCAGTTACTGATGATGAGAAAATGGATTACCTTAGCATTTTTTTTAACTGTCAGAAACTTTTTATAACAAAAACAAAACAAATATTGAGTTGTACTCTAATTGCAAAGTTTCTCAAACAATGCCGTGCTTAATGCAGCTGGTCAAATATTTGAACTTTTAAATGTCTCATAATTCATATGTGCATTTTTTTTTTTCGTTTGTTGTTAAAATGAGCATTAAACTGAGGATATTATTTAAAGCGTATTTAGATTTTGAGTTATTGATATTTGGATAAACCCAGTGAGTAGTCAAACAGGCTACAGTATATGCAAAAATAAGTTGATGATAAATAAGATTTTTGATAATGATTAGATGTTACTCCCATTACTGTAACTAAATAAAAATTGTGGCCTCCTGAGCAACGCGTTTTGAGAACTCTGGGTCTGTTGGGTTTAAATGAAACGGCTGCCTCGTACTGCTGAAGGCAATGCTTGCACTAAATAAAGTCAATACTTAATATGGATTATGTTTACAATAGATGTGTCAGTCATAGAATTTTTAATTGCTTAGCGTTCGCATGTTATTGTTTGCCAGGTGGTTGGAGACAAAATATTAGATATGTATTTCATAACTGCCCCTGAGGCTCAGCGTCATTATGTGCATGATATTTTTCTTGGAAGAGAGATGGAACACTAACCTCATTATATTCAGTTAACTTTAATTAACTCATTAAGTTAATTGAAACTTTAAGTTAACTTAAATTGAGCAGTTATTATTATTATTATTATTCATTCATTCATCTTCTATACCGCTTAATCCTGTGTTCAGGGGGACCTGGAGCCTATCCCAGGAGACTTCGGGCACTAGGCGGGGTACACCCTGGACAATGTGCCAATCCATCGCAGGGCGCACACACATACACACTCTCGCACACCACTACACCACCGCGCCGCCACTATTATTATTATTGATGTTGTTTAACCAGACCTCAGCAGTATTGAATTATTTATAAATATTCTTTACAAGAGACTTATTATTCAAAATTCACTTTGTACTATGGCTGCATGACTGTGGTGACATTATTTTAAATGTTCATTGAAATATTATGTTAAATGTTAGTGAAATATTTGCATGAAAATAAAATGATGCTGCTAGAATAAAGTTAGCCAAATAAAAAAAGCGAAATTAAGATTTACTCGTAAGGATTCAAGGAACAATCATTTAATTGCAATTCATATATTGCATGCACACAATTCCTTCTCCATTTCTTTATTGGCCTGGGATTAACCAAGATACAAGATTAAGATTTTACCCAGGTTTGATTTCATATAAGAAGTTCCCTTCCTTAGCTTGTTTCTTACTTGGATCTGCTGGTGGCTCAGTAGTAGCTCGTTTACATAGACAGGAAAAGAAACAGGAAAAGGAAGTGGAGTGAAATAAAGGAAGTTTGAAGTATGAAAAACACATTATTTGAGGAGTTTTTCAGCTGGAGCAATAAAAGACATGCTTTGAGGGAGCTTTGAGACCTGTGTTAACTTGTAATAAAATAGTTTAGACCTTTAATGCATGTCTGAGATGTACTTCCATGCGTTGCAATGTACTATGTTAGATTATATTTGATCTGATGATAAAAATAAAATAAACACTGATTGCATCAGGTTAGGATGAGGGTACAGCATGATCAAATGCTTAATAGGGTGCTATATGTGCAATAAGTGGTTAACATTTTCACGGGAATAAATAAAAATTTTTAAAAATAATTTTATCACTCACTTCTAAGAAACCATTGTACGTTAAACATGTTTGTGTGCATGTGTGTTTTTATTTAGCTCAAAGGACAAGCTAAGCTAAGAGATGGAACATTTGCTGAAAAAGACCTCGACTTGAAAATCATAGTTCTAGACCAGAATGACTGCCCTCCTGTGTTTGATATTCAAATGATCGGTTCTGTCGATGAACTCAGTGAACAAGGTACATGGGACTTTAGCATTTTTCATGTTGTTATTATTGTCTTTTTTTTTCATTTGATTTTGCATTTAAACAGCCCAAATATTTTTCAATAAACATACACCTTAAGCTTTTTTTTTTTAATCATTAATACACTTTCTCCCAGGTACCCTGGTAATGATAATTACAGCCACTGATGCAGACGAAGAAAACACACCACATTCACAAATTGCCTACAGTGTTCAGGAGTCAAATGGAATGTTCAAAATCGAGAGATCATCTGGTGAAGTGCGAGTCAAAATGAACACTCTGGACAGAGAGGTGAGAGCATTCGTCAATTGAAACACAGAACCACAATAATGAGTCAAAAATACACATTACGGAAACAGTCTTGTCTTCTCTAATTGGCACATGCATTACATACACATTTCAAAATCCCTCATTTATACTGTGGTTTTGTAAGACCACCAAAAGCATCCAAATCTCCATAATATGAAAGGCTTACTTACTCTTTTGATGATGCTGGTAACTTTGCTGGCCACCATTTTAGCCATGTGGCATTGACCTTTGTTCTGACAGGGTCCTGCCATCACTAATCATAACCAAACTGACTTTAAGCCTTCTAAGGGCATCTGATTGTGTCAAGAAATAGGAAAGAATTGATCAAGGGTGGGGACTTGGTGTTGTCTGCCCATACAGAGGATGAACAGAAGTGGTGAGAGGTCCGATCCTTGATGGATGCCAACATTGATAATGAACGGCATAAAGGTTCAAAGTGAAATATAGCACTTGTGACATTGGTAAAGCAGCTTCATCCAGCTAACATAGTCTTTAAGGATATTTAACCAGAAGGCCTGCTAAATGAGACAGTATTGGCACCTTGTCAAATGTCATCTCCAGGTCTAAAAGTGAAATGTCCACTGTCCTGTTCTTCTCCCAATGGCACTTCAGAAGTAGAGAATGGTTATGGCAAAACCCACTCACACTGGTTGAACATGATGAGTCAAGTTTCAGTAATTCATTTGAAGTGCTTCAAAATATGTCATAAGATGTTGACTAGGTGTTTTGAAAAACTTGATAAATTATACAGTAACAAATTTAATATCAAAATAGAGCTTATTGAATCGGGAGACTGAAAATATGCATAACTCAACACCAAAAATGCAACCTACTGTAATACCTGATATTATTGCTCAGATTTTCAGTCCATGTCACCTGTTTCCATTGATCCATGCTCCAGGTCTGATGCTCATGTGTCCATTGAATGAGCACCAACCTAACATTTTTTTTATTTATTATATCCAAGTCATTAACTTTTTCAGCAATTTGTGCTAGTAGGTTGTCTGTAGGATTTGACAAGCTAGCCTATCCTTTGCTTCCCACGCAACAATGAGCCTTGGTCACCCATGACCTCCTACTGGTTTACTTGCCATTTCTGAGATCACTTTGTTAGGTAATAATCACTGTATACTTAGATCATTGCATAAGATCCAGTGTTTTTGGGGATGCTTTAACCCAGTCATCTCCAGTAGCAATCTAAAAAAAAAAAAAAAACTTATTCTTGAAAATTCGCAACCAACGCTCCAAAACCTAGCCATGGAATACAGGGCATCCTTAGTACTGACCCAAAGTCCTGCTAAAAATGGCAGAATTGCATCACGAAGGGCTTCTTGTATAAAACCTGTGCTAAGTCAGTTGTGCAGATGGGATGGTCTACTGTGTCAACCCCTAAAAGGGAGCAGCAAATGAAAAAATCGTTAGGTAATTTTTAACAAATAAGATTATTTGTTTCTTTATTTGTTTGTTATGCACAGACACAAGATACATATAAACTGGTCATCATAGGCACAGACATGGATGGAGGAAATGTGAAAGAAGGTAATACCAGACCAATGACAGGAACAGGGACTGTGACCATCACAATTCTTGATGTTAATGACAACGTCCCCATATTAGAGAAGACCTATGTAAGTTTTTTCCTATATTCTTTTGCTTTTATATATATAATTTGTCATTTGTCACATAAGGAGATGTACTGTAATGCTAATAATCTGAACAAATCTGAACATGTGAACACTTCTTTTGAGCATGTGTTTGTGGTATCTGTAGTATGAGGGCTCTGTAGAGGAGAACACCATATATGTGGAAGCGATCCGGATCAAGGCCTTGGACAAAGATTTGATTCACACGGAAAACTGGGAGGCTGTGTACACAATCATCTCAGGAAATGAAGCCGGTTACTTCAACATCACCACTGACCCCAAAACTAACGAGGGCATCATAATGGTCACTAAGGTAAGCTGGTAAATAAATAGTCATATAAAGTTGAACAAATTAACAAGCCATGTCATGTATAAGTTTAGAAAATTTTTTTGTTTGTTTTCACTGGACCTACAGTATGAGCTGCTGCTGTTATCATAAAGGCTGTCATGCTCCTATATCAGGACACATTCACAATCTGAGCATCCTTATTTCAACACACTGTTTGTCCTTCTTTTCCCTGTGTGTCCCAGGAGAGGATGTGAATTTTTGAGTCTGGTTCAGCTCAAACGTTTCTCATGCCTCCTTAACACTGCCTTTGAATTCTTTATTGTGGCTTTTAAATTTACTGTCCATATAAAATTATAATATATTCAAATCACACACTGAGCATGTTGGATAGTAAATTGAACCAGGATCTTTTGTTTTCCCTTGATGTTGTATGTGAAGCTATGTTTTATTCTTTTGGACTAAAAGTTATAATTGTTATAGTTAAAGTTAAAATATAATATATATATATATATATATATATTATATATATATTCTTTATGCGCATGCGCGAGCGTGCAGCAGCTTGATGCAGTTGCTCTCGGAATTCTTGTGTGTTTTTTACTTTTTATTATACTTTCCTTCTATTATTTATTTATAACTTTATTCTATTCAACAAGTAAGGTCGCCCTTTCAAACCATGCGTTTTGAAAGTGTTCTTAGTTACGCAATTTTAATTACACTTTCGGCGCTCCGGGTGATCAGCGCGCAACAGCAAGGAGGCGGCTCCTTTGTTTACAACAGGGAACAGCTGATCGCACTGAAGCCGGCCGGCATCAGAGATCCGATTCTGTATAGGACTTTAAACATTCCGGATGAGATACGGAGGAGGACGATAAGGGGATGCAGAGGTGGAAGGAAGCGGCGCAGAGGAGCCAAAGAGGAAGAGAAACGCGCGGCGCATAAGGAAAGGATGAGAAAGTACAAGCCGTATGTCCCGTCTCTTATCATGGGCAACGTGAGATCTCTGGACAATAAGATGGACGAGTTGACAGCTTTGTTAAAGACTGAAAACATCTTCCGCGAGTGCAGTCTGATGTGTTTTACTGAGACTTGGTTACATAGTGATGTGCCAGACTCTAATATTACACTGGACGGCTTCAGCGCGATACGGAGCGACAGGACGAGGAGAGAGAGCGGTAAGAGGAAAGGAGGGGGGCTGGCTATTTACATCAACAACATGTGGTGTAACCCCGGTCATGTGACTGTTAAGGAGCGCGTTTGTAGTCCAGATATTGAACTGTTGGCTGTCGGACTTCGCCCATATTATTTACCAAGAGAATTCTCACATGTGATAATAACTGCTGTGTACATTCCTCCATCCGCGAATGCCGCTGCCGCGTGTGACGTCATTCACTCTGTAACTGCCAAACTCCAGACTCGACACCCTGATGCCTTTCTCCTGATCTCCGGTGATTTCAACCACACATCACTGAACAAGACTATTCCCACTTTCACTCAGTACGTGGATTGTCACACTAGGGGGGAGAAGACACTAGACCTGCTGTATGCTAATGTTAAAGGTGCTTACAGTGCTGCAGCACTTCCCCCCCTGGGGAGGTCGGATCACAACCTAGTCCACCTCATGCCAATATACAAACCCCTGGTTCAGAGACAGCCTGCTATAGTGAGGAGTGTAAGAAGATGGTCAGAAGGTGCCACTGCTACGTTACAGGAGTGTTTCGAGGCTACAGACTGGGAGGTTCTCAGTGCATCATATGGAGAGGACATTGATGGAATGACGGACTGCATCACGGAGTACATTAACTTCTGTGTTGACACCTGTGTACCGATGAGAGATATTCGCTGTTTCCCCAACAACAAACCCTGGGTCACCAAAGACATTAAAGCGTGTTTAAATGAAAAAAAAAGTGCCTTTAGGTCTGGTGATAAGGAAGCAGTGAAGAAGGCTCAAAAAATGCTAACCGGGAAAATTAAGGAGGGGAAAGAGGCATACAGGAGAAAACTAGAACAAAGGCTGAAGCAAAATAACACGAGAGAGGTGTGGAGGGGCATGAGGAGCATCACTGGCTATAAGGCAAGCGGCCAGGCTATTGAGGGGAATAGGGAACGTGCAAACGACCTCAACACTTTCTTCAATAGATTTGATGTCCCTATGTCTCACACTCCCCCCGACTTCAACCCAAATCCACACATTCCTGCTCCTATGTCCTCCCCTACACAGAGAACAGTCACAGTCACTACTCCTGCACTCCCAGCAATCAACATCTCAGTGGATCAGGTTAAACATGGCCTGAGTAAGATCAGCCCTACAAAAGCTGTAGGTCCGGATAAGATCAATCCGAGAGTCCTGAAATCCTGTGCTCCCCAACTATGTGGTGTCCTCCAGTACCTCTTTAGCCTGAGTCTGTCTCTTCAGAAAGTCCCTGCACTGTGGAAAACATCATGCATTGTGCCGGTACCCAAAACACCACGTCCCTGTGCCCAGAACGACTACAGGCCGGTTGCTTTAACATCGCACATTATGAAGGTGTTTGAGAGACTGATCCTGGATACACTTCGTCCCCTGGTGAAGTCCTCTCTGGACCCTCTTCAGTTTGCCTATCAGCCGTTCATGGGTGTTGATGACGCCATAATTCACCTGCTACATCGCACCTACTCTCACCTTGACAAGCCTAGGACCTCCGTAAGGATGATGTTCTTTGACTTCTCCAGTGCCTTCAACACCATCCAACCAGCAGTACTGGGGGAGAAATTAAGGATCATAAACATTGACACCCGCTTGGTTTCCTGGATCATGGACTACCTGACCTGCCGCCCCCAGTATGTCCGACTACAGAACTGTGTGTCAGACACTTTGATCTGCAACACTGGAGCTCCACAGGGGACGGTACTATCTCCGTTTCTTTTCACCCTCTATACATCCGACTTTAGATATAACTCAGAGTCATGCCACCTGCAGAAGTTCTCTGACGACTCTGTGGTTGTTGGGTGTATAGAGGAGGGTGACACCTCGGAGTACCAGTCTGTTGTGGATGACTTCGTTTCCTGGTGTGAGCGTAATCACCTACAACTCAACATCAGGAAAACAAAGGAGATGGTGGTAGACTTTAGGAGAAGCAAGACCCCTGTGACTCCTATATCTGTCAAGGGGGAGATAGTGGACATTGTCTCCGATTACAAATATCTGGGAGTTTATCTGGACAACAAACTTGACTGGTCACTCAACACAACGGCACTCTACAAGAAAGGCCAGAGTCGATTGTACTTTCTTCGAAGGCTCAGGTCTTTTAACGTCTGTAATACCATTCTACGGATGTTCTATGAGACCGTTGTGGCGAGTGTCATTTTTTTACGCTCTGGTCTGTTGGGGTGGTAACATTAAGGTGTCTGATAAGAACAAACTGGACAAGTCCATTAAAAAGGCCGGATCTGTGCTAGGCATGGAGCTTGACTCGGTGGATGTAGTAGCGAAGAGGAGGATTCTGTCCAAAGTACAATCCATTGTGAACAATCCTTCTCACCCGCTATACAGTGTTTTGGCTGAACAGAGGAGCAGTTTCAGCCAGAGACTGATTACTATCAAGTGTTCCACCGAGCGTCACAGAAGATCCTTTCTCCCAACGGCCATAAAACTTTACAACTCTTCTCTGTAACTCATACAGACATGTATGTGGATTTTTTCACTGACTGGTATACAACAGGACACTAATACTTACCCATTTTTTTTTTTTTGGTATTATTATTTATTACCTTTATTACCTTCCTTAGTTAAACAACTGTGAGCACCTGTAACCGAGCATAAGCAATTTCCCTTTGGGATCAATAAAGTTCTTTGAATCTTGAATCTTGAATATATATATATATATATATATATATATATATATGTATATATATATATATATATATATATATATGTATATATATATATATATATATATATATATATATATATATATATATACACACACACACATGTTATGAATAGGTTTCCAATAGCATCCATAATTATTGTATGAATTAGTCAAAACCTTAAATGTTTTTTCCTTTTTGTTGATTATCAATAGATTTTGGATGCAAATTAATATGAAATAAATGAATACAATTTCTGCTTTCAGTGATCTGGGCCCGGTTTCTCGAAAGCATCTTATCGCTAAGTAGTTCTTAAGTTGTACCTTAAACTCTCTCTTAACGTTACGGCACGATTCCCGAAAAGTTCGTACGCTAAGTATCTCTTAGGTAAGTCACACGTTCGTAAGGTTAGTCTGGACCAACCTTAACTCACTCTTAGCGTAGTTTCACCTCAAGACGCTAGTCGCCGCCACTGAGCAGCAGTCTTCATAAATCGTCTCAGGTTACTTTGCTGTAACCCTGTTCCCTGAAAGGCGGGACCGAGATGCTGCGTGAAATGCTATGGGAAACATGTCGGCGGCTGTGAAGCATGTGTGTAGAAACACGCCAAATTTTGGCTTATATAACCTCGGTCAGGTGACGTCATCTAATTAGACTCAGCTGCAGGTTATAAATATCGGTGAGCCGGCGACAACCTCGGATTCATTTGTCTGAACGGACGTCCGGTCACGTGGCAGTGCGGCATTGCGACGCAGCATCTCGTTCCCGCCTTTAAGGGAACAGGGTTACAGCAAAGTAACCCCAGACGTTCCCTTTCAAGGCTACACTCGATGCTGCGTGAAATGCTTTGGGAACGAGAATACCAACGCCGCCGCACTGCAGGTGTCTGGACCCCAAGGTTGTGTAGCATGTGTGCACAAGGCTGCGGAGTCTCAGAACTATGTCTGGGAGCTACGTGGACATCCAGACTATAAATTTTACAAATGTGTGCGGGGAGGAAAAAACCTGCCGCATCACACACTTGCTGCAGGAGCAATAGATGAGGTGACCCCTCTGGTTGAATGGGCCCTGACTCCCAGAGGCAAAGTGAGCTCATGTGACTCATAGGAGAGGGCAGTAGCATCTTTCATCCAGTGACAAGGTATGTGTAGTGGCGGACGCACCCCCCCCCCTCCCGGTTGCGGCCTCCATAGCATACAGAAAGTTGCCCTGACTTTCGCCACTGGCTGGTTCAGTGGACGTAGGTCTGAAGAGCACGTACTGGGCACAGTAGGTGATGATGCAGAATTGCCTTGACTGCTCAGGGGCAGGTCCAGGCAAGATGGGGAGACTGACAAGTAAGCAGATCTCCGATCCTCTTGAGAGAGGAAATGGCCATAAGAAAAACCATCCTAAGGGTCAGAGGCCTGTCAAGTGCTGACTCTAGTGGCTTCAATCAGAACGTGGCAGACTGAAATAGCGAATGCGTACGTTCTGAGGGTACTAGGGCACAAGCCTGAAGACAATTCTCTTAGAGAAACTCCAGCACTGGAGCAATTCAGCAGAGGACTGGGTCAACCTGCTTAGCACACACTTGCTGTAGGAGGGATACCCCTTGCTAGTGCAATATATGGGGCGATCCCCTTGGTTGAATGAGCCCTGATTCCTAGAGGTGAAGTGAGCTCATGTGTCCCATAGGAGGGGGCAATAGCACCGCAGCTTGCGGTTCCAAACATGTAAAAGCTGCTCTGCTTTACGCTACCGGCTGATGTGGTGGACGTAAATCTGAAGAGTGTGTACTGGACATAGTCAGTGAAATCTCTTCTGTTCCGAAGCTGTAAAGGCGGAGGACAGGATGTTTCAAAAACAATATCAGATGATAGTTGAGTGAGAATGCAATTAAGTACATCCTGAGAGTACTAGGGCACAAGCTCGAGGACAAACTTTTTTGCAGCAGCAGCAGTTCCAGCACTGAACACTTCGGCAGTTAACTGAGTCTACCCGCTTAGCACACACTTGCTGCAGGGGAATACCTCTTGCTAATGTAATAGATGAGGCGATCTCCTGGTTGAATGAGCCCCGCTTCCTAGAGGTGACGTGGTACTGTGAGGCTCATAGGAGAGGGCAATAGCATCTCTCACCCAAAGGGCACATACTGGACACTGTAAGTGAAGTCTTTCCTGCTCCGAAGCTGTAACAGGTGGAGGACAGAGCCTTCAAGCTATATGGGCTGAAACACTTCGTATGTACAAATCTTTCACATACATTCATTTCTGAGGGCATAAGCTCTTCTAGGAGAGGGAGTCCTAGAATAGTCTTAATTACGCTGGCTGGAAGACCAGCTTGACTTAGATTCCCGGAAGCAGCGTTATCAGGAAAAATTAATAGAGACGTAACCTGGGCCACGTAAGGGCCAAGGTGTCCAGACCCAGGGGAGGGGCTGGAAGAGTCAGAGAGCAGCAAAGGGGACATTTGCTGGTCTTACGAGGTAAAGAGGTCCACCTCTGCTAGCTGAAATCTCTCCCAGATTGACTGACTACTTCGGGGTGGGGTTTCCAATCCCCGTGTGTCAGAGCTTGACTGGACAGTACAGATGCTCCTTATTTATATGCCCTGAAATGTAAATCGCCCTGAGGGAGAGGAATCTGGTGCGCTAGCTGTTTAGTGCTTTAGGGCCAGAAATAGGGCCATCATTTCGAGGCAATTGATGTGCCGCGCGAGATGAAAGCCTTTTCAGCTCCATGGGGCTGGATGGTCATCCAAAACCGCATCTTAGCCCGTGAGGGAAACGTCTGTTGTTAGCATCTGTGACGACAAGACGAATTTGGAGTGGGACCCAAAGTAGAAACCGGGGTCTGAGCCACATAGGGAGGGTACGAAGCACCTGGCGCGTAACCCTTGTTGGGGATTGGCCCTAGGTTGAAATCCCCTATCTTAGCCACGTCTGGAGTGCTCCCATGTGCAGACGGCCCAAAGGTGTCATTGTGGATACAGCTGCCATGAGAACCTTTGCTGGTCTAGCTTGATTTCCTTGTCTCGATCTTAGAGCCAAAGATGAGCTAGGACGACATGCTGATGTCGAAGCGCTAGCTACTGAGACTGGGCCAGCCAGTCGTATATGTAATTCAATACATTCATGTAGAGAGCTAGGCAGAAATGAAAGGATCTGATACTGGTAAGCTTCACTCCCGAAGTGAACCTCAGGTCCTTCGCTGTGTTGTGGCAATATGAAAGTAAGCGTCCTTCAATCGATTGTCACAAATCAATTGCTTGGTAGGATTTGAGAGCAATCACTTTGGCAGTCAATGACAGTCAATTTTGAAACTGTATTTATTTATTTAGATGGTGGTAAAAAGCACAAAATCTAAAAATTGGACGCAGCCCCACTGTTCCTATAGGAACTAAGCAATACCTGACTCACTATCTGGTAGGGGAACATGTTCTATGGCCCCGTTCCTCCAGCAGCCTCTGTCAGGAGATGCACACTTTCCGGTTTCATGGAAGTGGAGACCACGCCATTCTGAAACACGGAGAGTGATGTGATGTGGGGGGGGGTTCTTGTTAGCTCTTCGGTTAAATTCCTGCTGTATTCCAGGATGCCGAACAGCTAACATGTCGTTGAGGACCGGCGTCGTCCGAAACACCAAAGGCGGCGGAACTAAACATCGGTCCCGTGGTTTGCCCGGGGGGGGGCATGTTCTTAAAGAAGAAAATTACGTGCTCTCCCCCGGGGAAGACCCCAAAATCCTTCAGGGCCTCTTCTTAGAGAAGAAGACGGCGCGGCGGTCTGATCTTTTAGAGGCGATCTGTGAGGGGCGGCGAGCCGTACCCCAGTCCTTACTGGGGGGTGCGCGGCTACTGACGCTCTCCTTCTGCGCCTCTCGCCTTTCTGCGAGACTGAGCTTTGGTCGAGGCTGGGTGGCCGACGGCCTCGGCTCCTGTTCATAGACATTGGCCTCTCGAAACTTGGCGACGGAATTAACGGTGTCGCCAAATAGGCCTGATGGTGAGACAGGGACATCAAGGAGGAATGATCGATCCTTATCCTTGAGGCCCGTCAGATTAAGCCATAGATGTCTTTCTGCACACACCAGGGATGCCATAGAACGGCCGATAGCACGGGCTGTTTGTTTAGTCGCACGCAGGGACAGATCAGTAGCCCGGCGTAACTCTGTGAATGCTTCTTGATCCACAGTGCCGCTCGTGCTCAAATCATTCAGCAGATCAGCCTGGTGCACTTGCAAAACCGCCATGGTGTGCAAGGAAGCGCCAGCCTGACCTGCTGCTTGAAACGTCTTCCCTACCAGGTTAGAAGAAATTCTACACGGCTTGGAGGGGAGGGTTGGCTTCTTCAATGATGATGTTCCAGGAGTGAGATAGCTAGCTAGCGTCTCCTCAACCTGGGGCATCATCACATAGCCTCGTGTCTTAGCATCAACGATGTTCGAAAAGAACGAGGTTGGTGGTACAAAAATACGGGATGAAAAAGGTTTATCCCATGAACAGGATAGTTCACTATGGAGATCATCGAAAAATGGGAGAGAGCGGCGTCTTGGCGCCCTCTCCTGGCCACCCGACAGAAATCTAATTTGTCTGTCTAATTTTGAGTGTGTGGTGAGAGCTTGCTCCTGTGGCCAGTCAATGTGAAGCCATTCGACTGCACGCGTTATGACTTCCAGCAACCTTTCATACTCTGTCATTGCTAGAGCGTCGTTCTGAGGTGGCTGCTGCCATTTCTACAGAAGCAAGGGACAGGGTCTCTTCCATCGACTCACGAGAAGCACTGGAGTGCGCTCGTGAAGTGGAGGGAGAGACTACGTGATCGGGGGAGGAGGCGAGAGAAAGGAGAGGCTCCGTCTCTCGTGCCTCGGCCAGATCAACCTGTGATCCCCAGGAGTGCAGCGCGACGCGTGGTTCCCTGAAGAACGCAAGGCGCGTGTGGAGCATTTTTACCGGGAGATTGTCACAATGCTCACACTCTCCTTTAAATCCATCGAGAGCGTGGTTCTCACCCAAGCATTCAAAACAAAGAGTGTGCGTGTCGCCTTCGGAGAGATAGTTCTCACACGGACATACAGCCATTATCTCAGTGATAATTTTTATAATTATTTTTTTTAAGATATCTTTGTTTTAAATGCGTTTTTTTTGTTTTGTTTTTTTTAAATGTGTTTTGTGCTTGCACACATTGCGTTCACAGTGTCGTGAAGACAAATGAATCTGAGGTTGTCGCCGGCTCACCGATATTTATAACCTGCAGCCGAATCTAATCAGATGACGTCACCTGACCGAGGTTATATACAGTAAGCCAAAATTTGGCGCGTTTGTACACACATGCTTCACAGCCGCCGACATGTTTCCCATAGCATTTCACGCAGCATCGAGTATAGCCTTGAAAGGGAACAGCGGTGTATGCAAACACATTATGGCACGTTATCAAAGTGGACTATAGGCCTGTTTAAGAATTTTATTTTATTTGATGCTAGAACTAATACAGTGACTTTTAATTAGCTTATTTCATAATGTGAATAATGCATTAAAATTGCCAAACCATTTTAATATTAAACAGGTGGCAAAAATTTGGCAGCGATACAGCGTGGTGTTGTGCTAAACGGAAGATGGTGCCGTCTGCGGAGCCGTGTGTTTCATGTACATTTTTTCTTTAGGCAAAACTTCAAGCCTTTTCATATTTTGCCTGAGTTGGCTATTTTACAGAGGTTTCGCCTTCCAAGGCAACAGATTTTGGAGCTTCTTGTCCTGCTCAGACCTGCGCTTGCCAGGCCAATGCGTCATACTTACGCACTACGTCCTGATGTCCAGCTGATTGCTGCTTTTTGTTTAATATATGTTTCCTTGATCATTAGCCATCATTCATGACTGGATGGACTTGTCTTTTGACACGTTTTATTCTATGATGAAATTTGGTTTAGTTAAATGAGAAAATAAACTTGGGAGTTTCAGACACCGCATCCATTCATTTTTCTGTGTGATTGTAATGCTTTATACACCTATCTCACCTATGCGGTTTGACTCGCTGTGAGATAGGGGTATTAGCCGCCTCAAGGTTCGCGAGCTTCCGCATGTTAAACATGTTAAATTTTTTGGTGCGGAAAGATGGAAACTCAATCACGGCGCCAAAACTTGCGCTGAATCATGATGAACCATACTAAACCTTTTAAAAGCTTGTTTAATATTGTAATTCTCTGGAATGTGACTTTTATTATTTGAATCATGTCAATCTCGTTATTCATGACAGAGGGGCAGGGGGAGCTCAGTGGGTAAGGTGCTGGACTACTCATCAGAAGTTCCCTGGTTCGAGACCTGACACCACTGACGCCATCCTTCACCCTCAACTGCTCAGATAAAATCAGTTGTAGAGCTAGCAAGCTAACCTTATAAAAATAACTTTCACTGATTTTCGGATATGTGGTGGAATGAACATGCGTCATAGGCAATCTTTAAACGATGACTAAAGACTTATCTGGTTCTTAGATATTATAGTTAACCCCACACACCACCCCCATCCGATGTCTTTATAATTTTTTTTTTTATTAAAGGAGCTGGATTATGAGGCATTGAAAGAGGTAAACCTGCAAGTGGTGGTCAGCAACAAGGCTTCTTATCACAAGTCAGTAGTGATTGACCAGCCCACGGCATACCCCATCAAGATCAAAGTGGTGAATGTACCTGAAGCCCCTCACTTCCACCCTGCTGTCAAAGTCATCTCCATCTCTGAAGACCGCACCACCATTGACCTGAAGAAAGTCATTGCTACCTACACTGCCACGGACAGTGATACGCTGGTAACCGCCACTAACGTTAGGTGAGAAAAATAAACTATAACTCAAGACTTGAATCAGGGGAACCATGCACAAACTCTTACCATGTGGACCATCTGCACTGTATATAATGGGTTTAGAATTTAATAATATTTTAGCAAGTGAAAGAATAAAATAAAAACAATTTATTGGAATAGCTTGTGGCAATTAATTTTTCTGCTTCATTGAGAATCACATAATCCCAGTTAGTATTATTTTTTTGTTTTATTTCTCTTACAATAACTAACTTTAGACTTGTATAAAAATACTGTATCTTTGGTTGAAATGAATTTCATTTAATAAAACAATTGTATCATTATTGTTGTAGGTATGTGAAAATACAGGATGTTAACAACTGGGTGAGCATTGATGAACGAACAGCCGAGATCAGACTCAACAAATATCCAGACCGCGAGTCGAAGTTCCTGGTCAATGGAACATACTACACCAAAATCATATGCATTACCAATGGTAAGTCAGCCAAACATGGTGTTTCAGAATGTGTATTGTGTAACTCAGGGCTATAGATAACTGCATCAGGTTTGTAGTGCTGTGTTGCTGGTATCACCTTGAAATTGATAATTTTTTATATATAAACATGTCCTAAAATATTTTTATCTTAAATACCAATAGTTCTCCAATATATATGATACAAGGTTTTCTCCTATACTAAAACAGCAGCATTATCTCAGTGTTTATGGCATTAGCAAAATGTTGTATCAAGTGTAATAACATAACTATTAAAATGTCTTAATCTTTTTCATAGACCTTGTGCCCAAAACTGCAACAGGGACTCTTGCAATTCAGGTCCAGGATTTCAACGACCACTGTCCACTTTTGACTCACTCAGTGGAAACGATTTGTGATGACAACAGTGTAGTGTACGTCACAGCCACAGATGGAGATAAATACCCCAATGCAGAACCTTTTGAATTCAGAGTGGTTACCAAGGACACAAAACAGACCTGGAGTGTTGAACGCCTCAACGGTTAAGTTATTAGCTATTTTAATACAGAGTAGCATTAGATTACATTGTAACCCTTTCATAATGTAAATGATAAATGTACAACCCTGATACTTGTTTCTCCTTTGTATATCTCATGACTGATGGATCTCTGAATTCCTTTTCCAGAAACAACAGCCATTTTACGCAGCCAGGAGGACCTGTGGGTGGGACACTACACAGTGGAGCTGGAGGTTCTAGACCAGCAAGGAAAGTCCTGTGAGAGTCAAAAGCTTCACGTCACTGTGTGCCAATGCACCGAAGCACAAGTGTGCCAATCCCAAAGACGAGGCAGCACCCCCCCTGTACTGGGAGCGGGTGGAGTTCTGGCACTGCTGCTAGGAATCCTGCTTCTGTTGTGTGAGTACCATCACCTCAACCCTTTCCAAGATCTTCATTGTTTTGTGTATCTTTGTTTCTGTTTTATCCATATAAATTTAAGTCCATAACTGCACATGGGGGGGAAAAATCCTATAGTAATTACTATAGTAAATGCCAAAGTGTTTTTGAACCTTACTGTAGTAAAATTATTATAGTAAATACAAATTTTTTCACTACAGTATACAGTCAAACCTTGTATTGCGAACATAATTTGTTCTCGAAATGTCAAAACAATTGTAGATCAAATTGAATTTCCCCATAAGAAATAATGAAAACTCTGATGATACGTTCCATAGCCCAAAAATATTCATATAAAAATAATTCATACAAAATAAAACAAATTAACCTGCAGAAATCCTGACAAAGCATTTTTTCCATTAGCGTGTGTGTCTGTGTGTGTGTCTGTGTCTGTCTGTGTCTGTCTGTGTCTGTGTGTGTCTGTGTGTGTGTGTGTCTGTCTGTCTGTCTGTCTGTCTGTGTGTGTGTGTGTGTGTGGATGACTTACACACACACACACACACACACACACACACACACACACACACACACACACACACACACACTCTCGCACACACATGCTAACAGAAACAATGCTCTGTCTGGAAACTTCTTTAACAAGGAACCTCTCTAATGACATGCACGCATACACGAATGGAATCACGGTTTTCTGTCAGAGAAATTCTGGATCTATAACAAGGGATCTCTATATAATGTTATAATAAACAGTAAATGCTGTTGACTATACAAGTTACGCACACGCACTGAGACTGAGCATGGGAGACGATTACCCATAGTCACGAAAAGAACCATTAGCTCAGTTGTCATTAGCACATGCATACTACTTGTATATCAAGACCTCGCTCGTTTACTAAGGTAAAACTACAAATATTACAGTTTAATACAACATGTAGTAGTAACTATAGTATTTACTACAGTATACAATATTAATTACTATAATAAATATTAAAGTTTACTAACTTTAATATTTATTATAGTAATATAATACTTTAATACTATTAAAGTAGTATTGTATAGTGCAGAATAGTATTGTATTTTATTTTGATGGGTGGGGTAAAAAAGAAATACAAGACAGCCATAATAATATGTAAAACAAAGGCAAGATTTATGTAGACACAAACATGCATGACAAGACTAAACAAAAAAAATTATAAGGTGCATTTGGAGAAAGAGCAACACAACAATACAGTATGTGGACATAAGGGATAAGGGCCCGACAGCGGAGCCCTGGGGCTCGAACAACCAACCTTCCGATCAATAACACACTGAGCCACCACCCCACTCATTCTTCACCATGAACATAATTCTGTGGTCAGCCACTTAAGCTGTATTTCATTGTCTTCCAGGCCTTTTGCTGTTGTTGTGTTAATCAGTTAATTCCTTATTTTTAAGAATGCTCCAACCTGTTGTGTTGGCCACCTTCAATGTTTTTGCTATCCCTGTGTTGGTTTATTTTGTTTCTTCAGACTAAGAAGGAGGCCTTCAGAGGGCCTCCTTCTTTTCCATAAACACTGAGGGTGACATTGTGCAAATGTCACCCTCAGAACCACTTCCACGTCTTTTATGTGCTTAATTAGTCACAGAAAAACAAGGGGACAGGCCACACCTGGCAATGCAACTGCTCACCAGCCATTTGTTTTATTGCTTATGATCCCTTAAAACGAGTGTGTGTATAAAACTTGCTGTATGTCTTGAATGGTTAATGCCACACTTTTGTCAAACCCTTTTAGTTAAAACTGAAAGTCATGACTTTGCTCACATTTTGAGCGTTTCATTTTAAATGAATTGTGCTGGTGTATAGCGACCAAATGCTAAAAAACATCTTTTTGTTCCAAAATGTATATACTTGACTGTATATGTAATGAAGAGAACTTGGGAAACGGGAGATCGATGTTGTCTGAATGTAATGACAATTGTTGTTTTTTTGCAGTCATTCCGATGCTTTTGCTGTTGTGTGAGTGTGGAGGAGCTGCAGCTCTGGGTAAATTCCAGTCCTTTCCCTTCGGCCTAAATCAGGAACTCATCCGTTATCACACTGAAGGCCAAGGAGATTATAAGGTAATGTGTGTTCTGTATTATGGTAGATGTCAGGCTCTCAAGTGGAGCAACTGTCTAATACATTTACATTTAGGCATTTGGCAGACGCTCTTATCCAGAGCGACATACATTTTTATCTCATTACACATCTGAGCAGTTGAGGGTTAAGGGCCTTGCTCAAGGGCCCAACAGTGGCAACTTGGTGGTTGTGGGGTTTGAACCTGGGATCTTCCGAACCATAGTCCAATGCCTTAACCAATGAGCTACCCCTGGCACTTTTAATAACACTTGTTAACCACACTAAGGACTATTCATATCCTGGCCAAGTATGAACAGTTTCTCGGAGCGTTACTGTGTAGTTCATTCATTTATTTCCATTTAGTGATTTATCTTATTATCTTGTTAAGGGTGTACAGGGTGTGAAGCAGCAATATTTCCAGATTAGGAATTAGGACACCATGTACATTACACACATGTGGGAGGTGGCAGGAGAACCTAGAGGAAACCCTTGCTGACATGGAGAATGTGTGAGAACATGCAGAACTCTGCATAGACAGTAACAATATCAAACACTGACCCTGAAGCTATTGGCACGCCTTTGTTTGCTACATTGCTGTGTACATTTAACACAGCAATAGCAATTACACGATGGCATTTAAAAACAGAATGATTAGAAAAGAAGCTCAAGTAAACATGGAAGCGTGAGAGACCGCAAATTATTGTAGCTCGGGATTAATTTAAAACGCATTTCTAAATTTTTCTTCTAAATTCTTATTCATGAGGTCACTTGGTAGAGCATGAATAGGCATTATTTTATTCTCACAAAGGGTGCAAACAAGATGAACAGGAAGACATCCAGGGTTTGGCAAATTACTACATGTAAAGACACAAAAACAAAAGATGGCTGCATGATGTTTTCCATCGAATCGCAAGGACGAATAACTTTTAAAATGAGGAATAAACTTTATTGGATTGTCATGGGAAGTCCATACAATACACAATTTCAGCCAGAGACATTACTCAGTTGAGTTTTTATGTCAACAATGCCAAGGCTGTTGATTACAGGGTTTTTAGGACCGCATAACTTGCCTTGCTATCAAAATAAGCAATTGTTACTCCTCACCATTACTCATTCCTACTCAGGTTGTGTAAAGGTTTGGTACAGTTTGTTGGGACCAAACCTTTTAAGAGTTAAGTATAGACAAATCAGCCAATCTAGGAACATGTTAACATTATAAGTAACACTGCTCAATTCCAACAGTTCACATTCATAATTACAAATTACTTTTACACATCACAGTTGTATGATCACTCAGATATTTTAAGCAATAGATGAGATTTTAGCAAAAATACGCAGGATGTTGAGGTCCAGAAGAAAGAAGGCTGCCAGTTGTCCCATTTTAGCTGGTTTAATTTGCTCTTACTGCTATCAAATCCCCGTGCTGCCAGTACTGACTAATAACATCAGAACTCTACGCATTTGCAGAGGCAAAAAGTCGCATGAATAATGATGCAGTGGTTACCTAATCGGAATGTTGGTTTTGGTCGCGGCGCTCGGCGGCGCTATATAACTACAGACTGACGCCTCATGCCTTAGTTCATTCTCTGCCAGATTAATGAGCTGTGCTCCTTTAGAGCTGCACGTACAGTAGTAGCGGATAAAATCAAGTGAAACACTGTAATTAAACGAATTCATAATCGTTTAGTTTAAAATTTAAAATAGTACTAAAATTACAGTACAAATGCAGAATTCAAATTAAATTAAATCTTATTAGGATCAAATTTAAGCTCAATAAATGTTAACGCAGTGAGCCTTTAGATTTTATAACATGTAATTAGAAAAGACATGTGTAGGGTTTTGTCATCTTATATCTTGTGTTCTTTAAATTTGTAGTTGATTTATTAACAGAAATAAATGACCATAAAATGATAACATTGTCAGGACGTTCTACTGCGTCAGCAGATGTCGGTCATTCAGCCCCGCTTGTGTTTTTGCGTTACTATAAGAATGAAATGCAGTAGGCTGTTATGATCTTTAACGGGTTCGACCCATGTTGCACGGGCGGCACCATAAAGCACGGACACGAGGCGAGGTCTTACGAGAAAAATGGTAATTTATTTAGTTAAAATGGGGAAGGAAAGGGTTGAAGGCGGGAGAATGGAAAGAAAAGGAAGGGGATCAAGGTTGTGCATGTGCATATCCGGGGACTGTGCCACACTGGCATGCGGGCACACAGCTGACGATAAGAGGCGGTGGTCAGAGTGGCAGAACGGAGCACTCCTGTACGCTCCCTCGTGACGGCGCTTCTCCCGCTGTCGATGGCCGATGGGAGTCCTCGCTGGCGCAAAGACTTAACGCAAACATCCTCGCATCCTTTTCCTCTTCGGCAGCGGGGCTTGGTTGGCATGTGGGCACGGACTGGTGAGCGGTGAGCAGCGGACAGACCAACAGCATCGTGCTGACTCTGCTCTCCGCGGATGGCCGGACCGGCCCCTCCCAGCTCTCGCTTCTTTGAAGTCCCTGGGGCGCGTTCCATTTGTCCCGCTTGCATGCCGCACTTCTGCGTTGTTGCGCGCGCATCGCACTCACACCGCATAGTAAAATCCACTGTAACCCAACAAACCCCGAGTATTTTATAGCGCAGGGTGCAAGCCCGGGTTCATTAGCAAGGATAGCTCACCAGCCATGCCTAATTGCGCGGCCCCGCTCCTTCGCATATCTGAAGGGGAGGATGTCTAACTAGTGAGGGAGGAGCGATTTTGATTTGGGTGCACGCCGTGACAGGCTGAAAAAACTATTGTCCTCAAAAATGTAACAGATAAGGACTCAGATTAATGTGCAAAAATTATATAATAAAACTATATAGGACTACATAGCCTGTATAAGACTCAACTTTTATTTAAGCGCACTCACAATTACGAAAAAACTTTATTATTTTGTAGATGTTTGAAAGCAAATAAGCTGCGCTGTTCTGTATTGTTTTTGGTGAACTTGAGCGTGTCAGAAAATGAAGGCAAACTTTTTTAAAATGGTCAGTCAGTCTGCTTGTTGTTTTTCCGACGCATTCATAATCATTAGTCTACTTCTGCCGGTGCGCTCTTTTTGCGTGCGGTTTAGCGCTGATTAGACTACGTAGCAAATTAAAGAGGGGGATCACGATGCCGAATCGAAGTCCTGAGCCCAAACCTCATTTAAATTAAATTAACAAATATTATAAGTAAAAAAACAATAGCCCACGTTTAGAAAATGTTCATAACGTTCATTCTTTCCGACATGAGTCGGCCCGGTGTTATGCGCAGAGCGCCGGAAGATTTCCTGAAGCTCCGAAATCGCTGGGGCATTTTTTCTAAATAGATGCTATCTTTAATGACTGATGGAGGTTTTGAGCTGTATACACACATTCTTGCCTAAACAATTCTTAAAACTACACCTGTGACACACTAACAGTAATATTTCGAACATTTTGCAGGCTGCCATTTGGAGAAACGAAAGAATAATGAATAAACCAGTTGTTGGGTCAAAATAACCCAACCAGGTATTCATTTGTCAATGACCCACTACATCTCATATGACCCAACATGAGCAACCCAACAATGTGTTTAAAGTACCTGAAATAACACAGAACTTAAATAACAATAAACAGATACAGAGATATGTTATATAACAGTTTATACTTTGTACAAATCAAATTGTCAGCTAGTGAACTTGATCTAAACAACATTTAACCAATGTTTTTTTTTACTCATTATTGTACAGTACATATCAATAGCTCTGGTCCAGATTTTTCATGTTCGTTGTGTAAAGTACTCATGTAGAAATTACATCACTATTGTATTTACTGCGACGAGTGAAAATGTCACTTTGCGCCACCGAATGATTTTGAAATGCAACCGATTTATTTTGGCCACTGTCATTTTTACATAATAACCATTCCAATTGGGTATGCCCATTCTCATTCAAGTTGCCTGGCGACATAGCAGATATGCATCCAATCTAGTTAATGAGGCTGTTTAAGGTGAAACTGTGGCGTTTGTTTTTTACACATGTACTACCCTTTATTATTTTTTATAATGGAGAAAAATGTGAGGTTAAGTTTTGTAAGAGTTGTTGTAATTGTACTACAATGGAATGCAGTGTTCTAATCAGAGCTGAAAGGTAACTGAGTGTATTGACGTTAATACTGTGCGTAGAAATGAGAAATTTCATGTCTTTTTACTTACCTTTAGTAGCTTTATTAGATGATACTTTTTGTTTTTACTCAGTAAATATACTTTTACTTAAACACATTTGTGCATGGTATTGTATCACCTAACCACGCTGTGTAGTATTTGAATCTGTTCTGTTGCTACTTTTTGATTATTGTGTGTAATTTGCCTAGTCCAGAAATGTAACAGGAGTTTGAAATCAGCCGTGAAGCTGCTTGCAGACAGTTAAAAAAAAAAAAAACAGCATGTAAACTCTCAGGAAGGATTGCGAGGGGGGGGGGGGGTATGGGATAAACGTTTTTGCTCCTTTGAGCTAATCGAGCCCTGCATTTTTTCAAAATTTGACTCTTGCACTTTTACTCAAGTAGACATTTAAATGGGTGAATTTTGCTTTTACTAAAGTACAGTATTTGTGTATTTTGTCCACCACTGAGTCTAACTCTCTGTTTCCTCAGGAACTACCACTGCTGTCTAAGCCACCTGCGGATAGAGGCTATGGTGGCAATGGTGGCGGCGTCGCTAAACAAGCAGGAGGTGAATACGAACAAGAATGGGAAGAAAACCGCGGGAATTCCTGGTCTTTGGAGGAAATCAGACGCATGATGGAAAGACGTAATGAAACTATAATTGGAAGACATTCTGAACTTATTACAAGCAGAACCCTCGATTCAATGGCTCTGTCTGAGAGCTACTTGCGCAGTTATTTTGCAAAGGTTAGTACTACAGTATTTTACGCAGCCTGTGTAAAACAGCAAAACTGTTAGATAGAATCCTAGCACATCATAATTAATCTCCATGCATGATCAGACAGACATGATCTTAAAGTCGGAACCAGCATCGGGGATCATGGATGCGTGGGTAAGATAGCTTGTATAAATTGCCAATTAAAGGACTATTTAAGCATGGATGTTCTTGCACTCACTGACACTTGGAGCAGTTAAAAAGTTGATATTCACTTTGGTGCGTTTGTTTTAGAAGATGGTCAAAAGTTAGAGAACCAGGAACACACACACACAAATATAAACATGAAAATCTCCACAGATGACCCTGACTCTGTGGTTCTGTACTATTATTTTCCATTTTCCAGAGAGCTTTGTTACCCAGACTTTGAAGAAGCAAAAAGGGACATTAATAATAAAAGACATTACTTTAACCATTTCCAGCTAGCCAGCTCCATTTAGGTGACTTGCTGCTGAGCGTTAGCTGCAGTCACATGGACATAAGTTAAGAGAGGTTGGGGAAAAGAAAAACAATGTAAAAGTACTTTCCAATTCTATGATATCAAAAAGTTTTCAAAAACAATATCAATCTACTACCAGTGAAAGTCGGTGTGTCCGGGGCACAGGGAACTACGACCTGTTGCAAATCTGAAACAGCCAATTAGAGAACATCAAGTCACCTGCTCACAAAAAGTTGAAGGATCTCCATTTGGTTAGGAGTGATGCCGCTGTTTTATTTTGTTGATTTTCAAGCAGAAACAGTTTGATCTTATTTTGTTTATAACTGTTATTTTATTTGATATTACCTTCTGTGTGAATAACATGCAGATTTGTGTTATTCAGAACTGACATCCTTTATGATTTTTCAGAAATCACTGGAAACGGCGAAGCAAGAATTTGGTGTAAATCATCTGCTGGTGTCTAACTATGAAACTTGCAACTCAGTCACGGGCTCCTTGGAGGATATATGCAGCCATCTTAATGAGGAAAACAATCTGGATTTCCTTAATGATCTCGGGCTTCAGTTCAGAAGGCTTGCTGAGATTAGCTATGGCTCCGCCATTGCATTTGAGGGAAGCTCAATTTCCACGTCTCCCACATCTAGTTCAAAAGTGACCATCAATGTAAAAGATGCTGTTGATGGTGTTCATCCTAAGGGAACATCTTCTGGATCCTCCACCACCACCACCAATATAACTGAAATATACAGCACCGGAGGAGCCGCATCATCACCCACCATAGGCCAAACTCTGCTGATCCAGCAGCCATTGGTCTATCTGCCCACTACTCCTATGTATGTAGTGGAGCAACAGCAGCCTGCACTTCTTTTGACCGCTGGTCCAGTGCTGGGTGTTCAGGAAAGCAATGTGGTGTTGGTGGAGAAAGGGACTACCAATATAGCAATCTCTCCCCATAGCACCCTTACCAGGCTGGGACTGCAGCAAGGAAACACCAGAGTAGTGATGGATCAAGGTATAGGAGGCACAGTGATGCATGGGAAGAGTGTTCAGGAAAGCAACATGATGTTGGTGGAGAAAGAGGCTACCAATATAGCAATCTCTCCCCAGAGCACCTTTCCCAGGCTGATACTAAAACAAGCAAACACCAGAGTGGATCAGGGTATTGGAGGCACAGTAGTACATGGAATCTCAGGCCGCTCTGAGCATCAGGGCACTGTTTCTGGTACCGTTCATGTTGTAGAGACTCAGCGAGTAGAGAGCACAGAGCCTGTGCATGTTGTACAGAGCTCTTCACACTCCAGGATAAGCAATAGTACACAGGCCAAAGGGCAAAATGGAGGGGTCATGGCTCTAGGAAGTGCATCAGTTATCCAAAGTCCAATTTCATTGTCACGGCAAGATGTGCCTCTTTTTGCTGCTACAAATGGGAGCACTCACCAAGAAGTGCGAGAAGAAAGGGTTTCGGTTGTTGAGAGAAGTTTCCAGTCAAGCTCCACCTCCTAATGCAACTCCAAAGACAGTCTCACACTCTAAGTGCTACATTCTACAGCCAATCATGGTGGTTCCATTATCTAAGGTCCGTTATTGTGATTGCCATGGGGAGTCAAATAATCGAGTGGTGTCCTAAGCAATTAGTAAAATAGTACAGATATAAACCAAATTGGAAGCTTGTTGGTGTCTCTAATGTCCAGAGTTTATACAATCTGGATGTTTTCATTAAACATGATAAATGCATTCGTTGTTTTTAGTAAATTAGAAAAATTCGATTAAGGTATGTATAACACATTTTTTAGGCAATTTGTTTATCAGCACACTTCAAATTTAATTATAATTTTTTTTTTTTTTATTAATTAATTTTTAAGTTATACAGTGGTACCTGGGCATATGAATGCCCCGACTAAGTTGCACACAACTTTCAGGAGCCATTCAAAACTTGTTCGCGTCAGTGGAAAATCAAGGGAAGGGAGTATACTTTATTATTTTTTTTAATTTAGTAAAAAAATTGTAGGATCTTTATAAGGACAGTAACAAGAAGTGAGCTACTTTCAGGTTAATTTTTAAAGCAGCCTATTTTGTAATTAATGTCTATCTCATATTTAACTTCATTTACATACTTAATTTTCTAAATGTTTTGATTTGTTTTTAGATGCAAAGAAATATGATTATAATGTTTAAAATGGGATTTAAATGTTTTTGGGTGCCTGGAACAGATTATCTGCATTTACATTAAATCCTAAGGGGAAAAGGTGTTTCGCAATACAAACCTCCACCTTAAGAACTTGCCTCCAGAATGGATTAAATTTGTATGCTTAGGTACTGCTGTATATGACTGCATTTGAGGTTGCTCCTCCTCTATAAATCTGCCTGTGGCATGCTCTAAACTGCATCATATGTCGTGGGAGCGACGTACTTGCTGTTTGTTTAGAATTGTAATCAAATAAGAAAAACCTATAATATAAAATCAGAATATTTATAAAACTGTGATAATTAGAAAAACACAATACAATTTGAATCTATCCCAAGGTATCATGATAATATTGTATCGGGTGTTGGATGATTAAATAAGCCAGATTTAACTGTTTCTTCGTTTATTACTAAATAGAATAATACAAATTGTAATGATATATGTAAATATAAAGCAAGTTTATGCATGTAGCTTTAGTTGACCACTAATCCGACTGCAGGATCACTAATTTGTTAATTTTGCATTGTGGAGATTTTTTTTTTTTTTCTCAGTTGGCAATAGCCAACTTTCGTCTGGCTGAACAAAATGGTAAAATTATCAGATGAATGAATATTTTAAAAAAGGTTCAACAAGTTGATTATTAATATCAGTAGCAAATCTCAGTAAAAAGCAAAACAACAAAGAGAGAGAAAACATGGGAGCACATATTTCAATAGTTTTTTTTTTCTTTTCAATTTTTGTGATACGAATGTCAAAGTACACATTGAAACTCCAATGTTGATTTAACACTTTTGACTGACGCTGCATCTACTGTATAAACACTATGGTGTTTTAATTGACCATGCATTGCTGGGGATTTTACTGTGTACTTTATTATTTTAGTTATGATGTTGCTATGAAAACCAAAGTACAGTATAAGAGGCTCTTTGTTATAAAAATGTAATCAGTATTAAGTAAATAGAAAATGGTTTCGTAGTGTCAGTGTGTGTGAGTATTCTGCTCATTACTAATAATTAGCATAATAGGAGGTTTTTACGTACTGGTGTGTATTTCATGTAATAGAGATGGGTGTCTAAACAATTTACAATATGTATAATCTGTGGATATATTACTATCTTCAGGTAGCCTTTTGTTGTTTTGGTTTCTCTAGTAAGTTGACGTGTTTAACTCTTAAGGCAATAATAGTTGTATAGTGAACAATTTTTCTTCCATATTACCCTCTCTTTATAATAAAAAATATTTTTCACCGGTTAAAAATTTCACACAAATGCACATGAACAATTCCCTACTTTGATTCTTGATGCACTCCCTGAGCGACAACGCTGCAGTGCCACCTGCTGGAAGAAAACACTGGAATTAAAATGAATGATTTCCATATATTATGTATAAATACTGATGATAATTGTATGATGTTGGTACAAGCACTGGACAAAGCTTAAGAATAATATCTGTTAATGTGTTGGAACAAACTGGAAGACATTCTCCACACATTCTCCTCATTGACCTGTTTTGTTGCAAATTATATATACACACATACATTTAGATTATTATTATTTTTTAAATTCTTTTTTAACTTTTAAATCAGATTAAAGTGACATTAAAGTTGTACTCCTGAGAAAGATTTTAGAGATTAAGTTTAACTCAGGGGGACTTTTTTTTTTTTTTTCAATGGTTGCCATAATCCTCTTCCGTACATGAAGCTGACTGATGACATATTTGCCGGTAATCTAGTTGTGCGCCAGGTCTGTTTTTTTTTCTTTTTCTTAAGATATTCTGACCAATCTTGCCATCAGTTAAAATATTTCTCAAAATCCTTCCCATTTGCAGAGCAGTCAAACTGCCATGTCTGTTTCTGTAAGAATTCTGTCCAACCTTGCCCTCTTCTACACTGCAGGCCAATTTATTTGCACAGTTCCTGACACAAAGCTCTCTTTTAAAGTATTGTGTCTGGTCTTTATGGTGCACTCTTTCACTGTGGAGCATGATTGCATTAATACTATATTGATGTATGCGAAAAAAAAAGAATATTACAAGGTAACCGATAACACATGGTTTTTGTTTTAAACAGTAATTATAACAATTTGAGGTTTTTCTTTTTTTATTGCGTAAGGAAAGGGTGCTTGATTGAATAGCCTGTGCAATAGTAATATTTACTTATTTCTATTTTTAGAAAACTATGAAGTATCCATGATTGTAACATTAGGAATGATTGGCTAAAACTATGGACACTAATATGAAAATGGGTATTTTGTTTTTTTAAGAATTGGTATGGTTTATTAATGCTTTTTTAAGAATTGGAAAACAATAAACATCCTAATTTGTATGAACAAATGTTGTACTTGCAGTACGATCAAATCCCTAAGTGTGCTTGCATAAATGTGTATTTTCTAGTGTTTTAATATCCTCCACATGGAGGTGTAATATATTAAAGGCAAACTCCAATTATGCATGACACTGAACCAGCAAATGAGCATCAAGATGTCATGGTGTGTTCTTTGGACTTCATGGTGTTGTTGCTCCCAATATTCTCTTAGACAACCTCTGATGCCGTCACAGAGCAGCTGTATTTGTACTGACATTAGATTACACACAGGTGCACTCTATTTAGTCATTAGCACTCATCAGGCAATGTCTATGGGCAACTGATTGCACTCAGACCAAAGGGGCCTGAATAATTACGTATACCCCACTTTGCAGTTATTTATTTGTAAAAAAATAAAAAAAAAAAAAAAATGTTTGGAATCATGTATGATTTTCGTTCCACTTCTCACGTGTACATCACTTTGTATTGGTCTTTCACGTGGAATTCCAATGAAATTGATTCATGTTTGTGGCTATAATGTGACAAAATGTGGAAAAGTTCAAAGGGGCCGAATACTTTTGCAAGCCACTGTAATCATCCTATGTGTCGGAAGCAGCTGCAGTTGCAAAAACAGGCATTTATTCAACAATACACAGGCAACACACAATCCAGGAATGTGGTGTGAAACAGTGATCAAAAACACGCAAGTCCGGTGATTAGCAAAGAAAACACTAGGAAAAAGAAAATAACAAAAGCACAATAGCAAATCCAGAACACTCAGGGTTTTAAAATACAGGTTGTTTTAAGGCTTGTCAAATAAAGAACATGAACACTTAACTTCAGGTCTGAGTGGTGTTTGATGTGTGCATATGTAAAGTTGTCTGGGAATTGGCGATTAAATCTAGGTGTGTGCCACCAGTAGTTGGGTAACTGTAAACATGACAATGAGAGTTTGTTCTGGGAACTGCAGTTTATAGCTTGTAGTTTGGGCAGTAGTCTGGAAATGCTCACCAATTCATGGTGTACACATGAGACTGCCTTGGGTTGGAGGAATTGGACATTCAGAATAGATCATTATCATTATCTCTTTGCCATACCCTGCCAGTTAAAGGTGTTGTAGAGATCGCTCCCCTTATGACTTGAGTTAAGGATCTTTACAACAACCGATTGCATGTCAAGGGATGCTGGGGGTGCTATAAGGGGAACATTGTCCACTCGTAAAAGGTCACTTTCGATTGGGTTATCTCTCTGTCAGTATCATAGGAAATTGTGCTCACAGTGCAGGAGGTAGATTTTTGGTGGTACATGGTAGAGACAAGATAGTGAATATGCTTTGGTTCTTATAAACCTAAATATATAAAAGAGTGAGAGGTGTAACTGGGAGAAAAATGCCATCATGTTTGGCAAGAGTTAAGACACCCTAATATATAAAGTATATTACATTTTTAAGAAATTATGGAAGTTTGTATGAAATGGGAATGTGTACTGTATGAATCAAAATGATCAGATAGTCCCTGATGAGCAAGCTGAGGGTGACAATGGCAATGAAAAACTCCCTGAGATGGCAAAAGGAAGAAATCTTGAGAGGAACCAGACTCAACAGTAAACCCATCCTCATTTGGGCGATAACAGACAGCAGGGATTTATCTGAGGTCATACTGTGTGTTAGGAAGCTGGAAGTTCAATATAACTTTTTCATGTTTTTAAATGAATATGGAGTCCAGTTTTTCAGGTTGACTGTAGGAAATTCGAGTCCTGAACTATCGAGCAACTTCAGTCACAAGTCCTCAAAGAACAGCTGTTTGCATCGGCCAAGGCCAGGACCGACTTCATGGCAAACTGGAACCATCCCCAGTCAGATGTCCAATCAGAAGCAGGGGACCAGGACAAGCCACTGATGGCAGTCACTGACGATCAGGTCCTGATGGCAGAGGCGGTCTGGATCACTGGCAGCTCAGGAGCAGCATGTGCAGCTCAACAGAGAGAAGAGAGAGAGGAAAGAGCAAACGACAAGGAGAGATGACAGTTAGCCGCAAGCAGAGACTCTGACAGGATTAACTATAACAGCAACTAAAGCAGACTTTCAGGCTTTGTAAGAAAAAACAGCTACTCTTACGTACTTGAGTTAGAGCAGCTGTACTTCAAAATAATATTACTCAAGTAGAAGTAAAAAGTAGTCATCCAAAATATTACTCAAGTAAGAGTAAAAAAAAGTATTCGGTGAAAAGATACTGAAGTACTGAGTAACTGAGTAATCAGTAATGTCTGATTTATTTATTATTTATTTTTAGAAATTATGTAAGCAGACAAAATCGGCTGTATCCACTCTGGCAAAAACAAAGATTATCTAAAGTGTAGAATAAACGGTTAGAAAATGTCGAATGTAGCTGAATGTAGCGGAGTAAGAGTAGCGTTTCTTCTTCACAATTCTAAAGTAAAAGTAAAAAGTATGGTGCGGTGATACTATTCATAGAAGTACATTTTTTTTAATCAAAAAGTTACTTAAGTAAATGCAATGATGTAAATGTAAGGAGAGGGCTGTTCTTTTAATTTCTACTATATTTTCTAATCTGGGAAGGAGAATACTATGATCAATGGTGTCAAAAGCTGCACTGAGGTCGAGTAACTCAAATATAGTGACGCAACCCTGATCAGAGGCCAATAGGAGGTCATTTACTACTTTAACAAGTGCTGTCAATGTGCTGTGATGAGGCCTAAATCCTGCTATTCCTATGTACAGTAGATATGAACATAGCTGCTGCGCTACTATCTCTTCCAGAATTTTCAAAATAAAGGGAAGGTTTAATATTGGCCTGTGATTGGACAGCTGACGGGAGTCGAAGTCAGGCTTCTTAATTAAAGGTTTAATAACTGCAAATTTCAAATATTTTGGAACATACCCACTGCTGACAGAAGAATTCATTATTTGTAACTAGGGTTTGGTTACTACTAGTACTATCTGCTTGAGATAATGTGTCAGCATAGGATCTAATTTCCAGGTTGATGATTTTCAGAGGTGGAAAGTAACGAATTACATTTACTCGGTTTACTGTAATTGAGTAGTTTTTTTGTGTATTTCTACTTTTTAAAGTAGTTTTAAAAATCTGTAATTTTACTTTTACTTAAGTACGTTTTGTTTGAAGTATTGTAATTCGCTACATTTTAAATCATATTCGCTACTGAGTAAAAAATAAATGAATGAAAATGCTAAAATAATAAAAAATATTATGCTTTTGCGCTCGCGTGTGTGTATCATGTCCTGGTTGCGCGCCGCTCCAGACTCCACTCCAGGTTTTCTGACATCGGCATCTACTGTACCTGACCTTCCACACGGTCGCTTCCGCCCTGAGAGTGATGTCATCGACTAGCGCGACCATATATAAACCGGAGAGAGACGCGGGAAAGAGGAAAGAGGTTGTGATTTTGGCGTTTTGATATTTGGTTGTGCATTCTGGTTTTGACTTTTTGCCTCCAATTGACTTTGATTATTGCTCTGTCCCTTTGGTTTTGTTGGTCTTTGTATATATTTGTAGATAATTTCACTGTTTTTGGTTTAGGGAATCCGGGAAGGTAACTGTATTTTTGTTTGTGTTTTTTTTTTTTTTTTCAGGTAATCTGGCTACTAAATATAAATACCATTTTGTTTATTATTTTGGCCTGGGTCCATCCTGAATCTGATCCTCCTCCTCCTGTTGCGTGTGTGTGTGTGTGTGTGTGTGTGTGTGTGTGTGTGTGTGTGTGTGTGTGTGTTTGTATATACAAACCTCATTATTTCATCAGTTAATGATTGGATCTAGTTCTTTCTGCCATATACCACCATTTCCATACAGTGTAAAATAGAACCCTGAACCCTTCTTTTGCTGTATGGCCCTAGACTGGGACGTAACACCATATTTAAGTGACCACTTTGATTTTCAAGCACATCAAAGACAACAGCTTTATTATGCAAAGGTGTTCCTTCAGTTAAAAACAACTAGTTTGAGATTTATATCTGCTCATCTTTTTTGAACTACACTAGAATGCCTCATCCCACCCTCGCTGTTAAAAAAATAAAAATAAAAAAGTAACTCGCTAACTTTTACTCTGATTACATTTTTTTAATGAGCTACTTTTTACTTTTACTTGAGTAGATTTTTATAAGAGTAACTTTACTTGTACTTAAGTAAAATTTCACTGAAGTAACAGTACTTGTACTTGAGTACAAAATTTTATTACTCTTTCCACCTCTGATGATTTTGCAGAAGAGATGAGTGAAATTAGTTCATTCTCGTCAAGGAGAGTAAAGTATTGTACTGATATGGTTAGTTTACCATCTGCATTAAATAAATTGTTTGGTATCAAAGCCTGAATTTTTCACCTAATGTTTACAATTTTGTTATTGAAAAAGTCCTCACCACTGCATGTTATTGGTGTGTGGATTTCAGTTGTGATTTTATTCCTGGTTAATTTTGCCATGCTACAGTATTAAAGAAAAATCGAAGATTATGTTTGTTATTATAAGAGTGGAGAGATATATCGATCTAGCAACTGTGGTGGAAATTCTGAAAATATTATAAAGAAAAGTAAATCATACACTGGGTAAGAGCAAAGTAACATAGGTTTTATTTTAAACTTCTGCAGAAGGACCAGTCTCATACAGCAAACAATTGCAGCATAGAGAAAGGTGATCTCTTTCTCCAGCTGACCTATTTTATACACAAACATCTCTGTTGTAATACATAATCAACACCCCGTACATGAAGTTCCTGCATTCAAACTCATGACTCTTTATCTGCCCCAGACCAGATGTCCATACCTTATCATTTATTCAGGGACGACTACAATCAGGTTGTTTCTATTCTGTTCTCGGCCTTGTCTTTCTATGTTCCAGACAGGTTAAAAGCGTCTATATTCTACGTGACACACTTACTACAAGGATCAGAATTAATACATAATTAAAATATGATTTTTCCATTACAATTTCCCCCTTTTGTCATTCTATGACAACCTAAATATTTTAATTCTACAATTCAAAACAATACTAATAAGCTATACATTAGGCAAATTTCATCAGATATTGTTTCTCCAACCTGGGTTTTTAAACATCATCACTAGCACTCTAATGCACACAGAGGACACTACAGCTGTTTTTATTGGAATAGACCCCTGACACAAAAGCATTTTTGAAAAATTTTGCAACCTACTTAAATATACATGCTTTATATTTCTCTAAAGATTTACATTATGTCTTCTTCCATATCTTGATCTAAACATTCAAACTGATAGTCACCGGAATTTTGAACTCTGTCAGAAGTCGGGTCGTCCCAGTCCGTTTTCCGTTTTATGTTGTCAGTCTGTCTTAACATTTGATATTTTACTGTGTTCAGAACTAGTCCCTGTATACATCTGCAAATACAGGGTGTTATACAGAGGCCTAACAAGATTATAATCCCAATTGGTAAAACACTATAAACCAGCCAATAACCCCAGCCTCCCTACAATTGCGTTAACCACGAGATTCAAGACTCTACTTGGGGAGATGGTTGCAAAGCCTTCTTCATGTGGTTTATGATGTTGCTGATATTCTGATGATTGGCAGGTATATAGAAACAACAAGAGGTGTTTAGAACTTTACACACTCCACCTCTCTCGGCCAGTAAAATATCCAGAGCCATTCTATTTTGAATCGTGATCTCTCTAACCTGCTTAAGTTCATCATTTACTACCTGCAAGGCATTTACGTTGTAATTTCTTAGTATCAGTAACATGTATGCTAAACCATTTACCTTGTTTAGGGCTACAGCTGTTCCTCCGCCGAGGAAGAGTGACTAGCCTACATTTGCTCATGGGCTAGTCCACGGGTTTCCTAAAGTGTAACCATGAAATTTAATAGGGACATCTCTTTTTCTTCTATTCTCTGACATCCGTGGCCCCCATGATTTTTCTGTGTGTACTGACACACTAGGGGTTACATATGCAGGATAACATGAGCCTGTCCAATTGAAATACCTAGGTAAGGTCACATATGCGTTTGACCCACACACCCACATTACTGTATTTGTTGACGATAGTTCTATGAACGGACAACTACCATCATTTGGAAAATAATTACCATCTATACTACATTTAGGTGACCTACCTTTTGAACGATTGGTTATACGAACGTAAGTGGTGCACTCAGACCATCCTAAATCAGGTTCCCCATTTTCCCTTTGAACTTGCACAAGTTTGTTAAATAGACTTTACCATGGCCATTTCTCTCCGAATTCTCAATAAGTAGGCATGTCAGGGTAACCATAACTATTATTATTCCTAAATAATTATTGATTTGGGGTGTTGTTTTCTTATTTGTAACCTAGAGTCCAGTACAGCTAATTCAATGTCTGTAGTGTGAATAATCTCAGTCACTAATATTCTCCGTCCTCTAAAACAGTCTTCTATTCTGTCAGTAGTTACAACACTTACTTTTAACTCTAATTACTTTTATGTGTCACCAATGTTACTCAGTGCTACTGCTAATTTGACACCTTACAATTTAATCACGTGTTGTCCTCAAATGTAGTGTAGGCTACTTATTGTTGCGATGAATTTGAGTGGAGAGTTGTGGTTCTGCATTGTTTCTGTCACTCTAGTTGGTTCTTCTGACCCATGCACTTTGCGTGCAGGTGAGGGTCTGTCGGGGTTTACAGGAGAGGTTACTAGCACGCCACTGTTCACCCTTGTTGACCTCTGATTTCTCTTAGGTTCTGAGGTTTCTCTTAGGTTTGTGCGTTTGCTGGCTTTTACCACTGAGTGGCGCTATATAACTATAGACTGATGCCTCATTCCTTAGTTCATTCTCTGCCGGATTAATGAGACGCGCTCCTTTAGAACTGCACGTAGTGAAACACTGTATTTAAACGAATTCATAATCACAGTACTAAAATTACAGTACAAATGTCAAATTCAAATTAAATCAAATCTTATTAGGATCAAATTTAAGCACAATAAATGTTAACACAGTGAGCCTTTAGAGTTTATCATGTGTAATTAGAAAAGAAATGTGTAGGGTTTTGTGTCATCTTATTTCTTGTGTTCTTTAAATTTATAGTAGATTTATTAACTGAAATAAATGACCATAAAATTAAAACATTGTCTATTGGGGCGAGATTTCATCTGGGGAATATGAAGCACAACATATTTATTTAAATTCCCGAATGTTGCTTGCAGCAAGTCGCGGCACGGCGCACGCTAAATTGCGCCATCTTGCAGGAAAAAATGTGCATTCTTCATGGCCCCATCTGTATGTCTCAGTAGAGTCTTTCCATGGCTAGAGAACAAGAAGCCAGACCACCAATAGGCCACTTGAAACACTCGTTCCCCATCTTGCGGAAACTGTGGCAAGAGTATCCCAAGTTGACCATTCGCCAGGGAATCCTGTGCACGAAAACCAAAATGAGTCCATACACCCCTGATACTTTTCAAGTTGTTTTTCCTATTGCACTCATCCCCACAGTTCTGGTAGCATTGCATGGTAATCCATTTATACCCCTTTTCCACTGCTCTGGTTCCCGTGCCGGTTCCCAATTTTGGAACCAGTGCAGCGCTTTTTTTTTTCCACAGAAAAAAGTTGGTGCCGGTGCCCTAAAACAAGTACCGGCACCGGCCCCTAAACTCTGCTGGTCTAGTCGTGAGAACCCGTGACGTCACGAGCGGTGGGCGGAGTTATAGGGATTGTTTAAAAAAAAATGGCGGCGACCCAAATGTGGAGCACGGACGAAATTAAAGCGCTTTTAGCTATTTGGAGTTCAGCAGAGATTCAGGAGAAATTAGAAAGTGCTGTAAGAAAAAAAAAGTGCATGAGGAAATACGGGAAGAATTAATAGTCGCGGGATTCACTCGAACAACTGACCAAATTGTCTTGCACGTAATCGTTGTCTATGTCGATCTCTTTCAGCGGTTACAACACGTCGAATAAGCTGCTTTTGGATACTGAAATACATTTTCATAGTTTGGAGAATAACCAGTAAAAACTGACTTCGGCCATGTTCGTTTCTGTTGAGTGGGCGTGGCCTGTGACGTATTATCATGCAGCTCCCGTGCAGCTATCATGCAGCTCTCTTGAATCTTGACATGTCCCGTGATATTCACAAGTTTTGTACTGAGTGCTTGCCATGTCAAACACGTGGATGTGCCACGTCACATGAAAGAGCTCCACTACAGCCAATCCAGGCAGAGAGGCCATTTCAAACGATTTCCGCGGACATCACTGAGATACTTGTCACTAGGCAACTAGCACCTTGCCTTGCGTTTGTCACATGCTTTCAAAAATGCAGCTCAGAACTCTGCTACAAATAAACAGCATCAAAAGACTCAGTATGACAAGAAATTGGTGTTTCAGTCTCACCAACCTGGTGACCTTGTTCTTTTGGATAACATAGCACAAAAGATGCAGAAGCTTGCTAGGTTTAAATGAAGCTAGTCCTCCTGGATACAGCTACATATACCAGCCTCGGTTAACTGGTAGAGGAGGAGACGTCGCCGTTATTTACAATGATAATCTGACTATTATACAAAAACACGGACACAAATTGAATTCATTTGAAATTCTTTATAGTAACATAAGCGTATTTAAGTATATTAAGTCAGCTCAGTCGATCCCGCTAATTATAATTTACAGACCTCCAGGGCCGTATTCTGAATTTCTTAGTGAATTTGCAGATTTCATCACAAACCTAGTCATTTCTGTAGACAAAGTGTTAATTGCTGGAGATTTTAACATTCATTTTGAGAATCCAGAAGACCCTCTGAGAACAGCATTTATGTCCATACTGGACTCCGTAGGTGTAAATCAGTGTGTAGTAGGACCCTCTCATAAAGCAGGTCACACTTTAGATTTAATAATATTTTTCGGATTAAGTATAAAAAATTTATTCACAATTCCACTGTCTGAAATTATCTCAGATCACTATCTTGTCTCAATTCAAGTATGTCACAGTGATAATGAACGCACAGCACCGCGCTACCGTATTAAACGTACATTCACATCAACTACCACACAGAGTTTTATCAGTAATCTCCCAGAGTTACCAACTTCGATTAGGCCACCATCTGACCCCACAGAACTCGATCAGGCGACTGAATATTTAGAGTCGACATTTCGTTGTACCTTAGATAATGTAGCTCCAGCTAAAAGAAAAATTATTAGAGATAAGAAACTCGCTCCCTGGTATAACGATCACACGCGCACTTTAAAACAGACCGCTCGGAAATTAGAGCGTAAATGGCGTCAAACTAAATTGATAGTATTTCAAATAGCATGGAAAGAGAGCATCCTGAACTATAGGAAAGCTCTTAGTGTAGATAGATCAATGTATCTCTCCACTCTTATAGAAAATAACAAAAAGAATCCTAGATTTTTATACCATACCATACTATACCACTTTATTTCTAAAGCACTTTAAAACAACAGCAAAGCTGACCAAAGTGCTGTACAAAAAGTCAACATTTAGGCCATAAATAACATAGCAACAAAATAACATACTACTACTACTAATAGTCATAATAAAAAATAATGATAATAAAAGTAACAACAGAATATAAAACACAAAACATCTCAATAAAATACTTCACACTGGGTTGAAGGCCAGAGAGTAAAAATTAGTTTTTAAACGAAATTTAAAAACAGCCACTGATGGAGCTTGTCGAATGAGTAAAGGTAACTCATTCCATAGTTGAGGAGAAGCTACTGAAAAGGCTCGATCATCTCGAAGTTTGCATCGGGTTTTTGGGATTTGGAGAAGCAGCTTGTCAGTAGACCTGAGAGAGCGAGATGGAACACATGGGTGCAGCAATTCCACCAGATAGGCTGGAGCAAGACCATTTAAACACTTAAACACAAATAAAAGAATTTTAAAACGGATCAGAAAATACACTGGAAGCCAGTGAAGGGAAGCCAAGATTGGGGTAATATGCTCTCGTCTGCCTATACCAGTTAAAAAACGAACTGTGGCATTTTGCACCAACTGTAGCCGAGCCATAGCAGTGTGGCTGATTCCGAAGAATAAAGCATTACAGTAGTCAAGACGAGAGGTTATAAAAGCATGGACAACCGATTCCAGGTCCCGCCTTGATAATATAGGCTTAATCTTTGCTACTCGCCTCAAATGGAAAAAACAGGATTTTACAACAGCATTTACTTGACTATCCATTTTTAGAGTAGGATCCATTTTAATACCCAAATTTGTAATCAAGGCTTTCTCAAATGGGGCCAAGGAGGAGAGGTCAAAGCGAGGAGATTTGCGGAAGCCATTGGGTCTAAACAACATAACTTCTGTCTTTTCCTCATTGACATTAAGAACTTAAACGCCAACCATCTTTTACGTAACTTCAACAAAGCAGTCCAGAAGAAGCTTGACATGATTATTTAATACCGTAGCCAAATTAACTAGAAATAAGAACACTACAGAAATCTCCACAACATCTTCTTGCAATAGTGAGGACTTCATTAACTTTTTTAAATAATAAAATTGTAAATATCAGGCATAAAATTGAGGCTTAGAAACTGGACAATATAATTGATACAGATGTTAACCTAGCCATGTCAAATCGGAACCTACAGATGTCGCCCTTAAAACCCTGCGTGTTTTCCCGGATGCCACAATTTAGCGCGCGGCGTGCCGCGTCTTGCCGCGTCTTGCCGGAGGCAACATTCGGGAATTTTAAATAAATGTGTTGCGCTTCACTGAATATCCGCCAGATGGCGCATGGAAGGACTTTATCTAAAAGCCGGACCAAGTACAACAATGAATGTAAGGACGCGGATGAACAGTGCTGAAGCGAACATGAATTTTATTTTGTTTTATAATAGATCTTTCATGATGAATGAGTGTATATGTGCTTCACATTATCAAACACAGGCAAAGGAGACAGAAATTATTGAGGGATCCACTGAAAAAAGTAAACCTAGTTTAATGTGGTTTTTTTTTCTCATTCCATTAGTAAAAAAAATAATTTGCTCTTTTTAACTGAAGTGTCTAATTTATGCTTATGGGTGAATATTTTTTATTTATTTATTTTTTTTTTTAGTATAATGCTGTTTACAGCAGGAAACCAAAGTGAAATATTTCATTGTGATCAAGGTACTCTTATTAGGTTGAGTGTGATTTGCGCATGCGCAGTCTTTAGACCATAGTTTTGCCGGTATAATTTTATTTCCGCCTCAAACCGGAGCATGACGTTGAAACAAGTAAGGAAGGATATCAGAACCTGTATTTCAGTTACTGTTAGTTAAAGCCCCTGATTAAACTTAAATCTAATCCATTCACAAAGAACATTTCTGCTTCGAACCGTGTCTCATGACGCAGCATTTTCACGGACTGAATCACATGCGGGTGGAGATTCTCAAAGAAAACTCCTTTAAACCAGGTAAGAAAGCAAACTCATGTCATTTCTATGTTAAATGTATTCTATGTTAAAAGCAAATTCATGATTTATGTCAGGAACAACTACTTTGTAGATTGAGTTTTGTGTCCGTGTTTGCTACTGTAGCTAAAACCACCTATATTACCTGCATTAGCATTAGCTAACTAACGTGGTGATTTTCAAAAACACCGGAGTTTATACAGTAAGTCAGTTAAAATGTTCATTTGAATTAAAATGACACACGCATGTCTGTGTGTGTATATATATATATATATATATATATATATATATAAAATGCTGGGTTAAAAACAATCTGGGTTGTTTTTAACCCAGCTGCTGGGTAAATATAGGACTAACTAAATGCTGGGTTAATTTAACCCAGCAAGATGGGTTAAATATTCAATCCAAATGCTAGGTGATATTTAACTATAATGCTGGGTTAATTCTACCACATAAATGGTTCAAATGTTCTACCCATATGTTTGGGGTTTGTTGGTTCATTTTAACTGGAATGTTGGGTTAATTCTACCTCACAAATAGGTTATTATTATTTTCATGTTTTACAGTGAATCTGTAAAAAAAACACCCATGTCTATTAAACAGTTAAATTATTTTGATATACTTGCCTATTACAAAAAAACATACATATATGCAATAAACAACATCCTATTACATGTTCTTAGAAAAAAATATTTATTTTTCAAAAGCACAAGAACAGATAATCAACAGCGACATCATTACTATACTATCATTGATAAGGGCGGGATGGAGTAATTGCACAAATAGACTGAGGCAGCATCTACAGAGCAGGATCTCTCTGTGACTTCAGATATCTTTTCTGAAGAACAAAACTATCCAGCTATTTTTTTTTTTTTTTGGTTTGGTTAGATTAGTTCTGAACTCGCTTCCGTGAAACTATCGCTAAAACAATGTACTGAGCCCTCCTGAGGATATAAAGCTTTATTATTGTGTTTGAATAAATATTCAGATCTACCACAGCAGGTAATAAACTATGGTGTGTCATAAGCGAAGCAAACACCACGATTATGCCTCGTTTCGTTCGACGGGAACGTGGTTCACTTGGCCGCGGTGTATTATAAACCTGTGGAATGTTTCACTGTTTATGCTCACATAAGAGGAACAAAAGCTCAATGAGGACTAAACCAATGATTTCGGTAACTCCACTGAGTGTAACATCTGCATAGTGACACTGAACATCTTCACTTTTCCGTTTACCTCTGAGGAAAAAAAGCTGTATTTTGTTTGTTTATGTCTAGAATTTTTATAGTAGTAAGAGAGAGTTATAGTTTGGTCTGTACTGTTGTTCGCACCCTTGTAGAGAATAAATAAATGAATAACACCTTCATATCCCCTCTCAAGAGTGTCATAGTCCATTGTTAGTTTTAATGATCTGGCTGAAACTAATTATCACTACATAAGTACCCTAACACCATTGATCATGAGTCTCAGCTGAACCTAATTCTATACTTGTAACAGAAAATGTAGATGCAGATTCCAAATGTGTATTTATATAATAGATAGATAGATAGATAGATGTGTGTGTGTGTGTGTGTGTGTGTAGGCTCTACGCAGGGGCAAGAGCGGGCAGCGCACCCTTAAATGTCTGCACATGTTAATATATTCCTAAAATGTATATATTACAAGTTGATAAACTGATCTGCGGTAGCGGAAAAATCCGCTGAAATAGGACAGGCACACTAACCCGCACACACACACATACACACGCGCGCGCACACACGCACACACACACACCTCCCTTGAGCCCTGCGTCTGTCGGATTTCAGCTGTCACGGAAAGACTTTGAAGCAGTTTATATATGAATCTAAGCTTGAACTTATCAGCATTGTAAATATATAATACTTTTCAAATAAAATCGCTATTACTTTGACCCTGAAGTTTAGTTTAGCACACACAAAAAACAGAAAAGTCATTTCTGGTAAATCAACGGAATGTGTAGTTTATTTACAGTAATTCATTAAAAAATGAATATACATTGTACAGTACACGGTAAACACGGGAAAGATTACAAAATGAAAAAACAAACAGTGTCTACTTTATAAACAGCTTAGTATGTGCGTCGAGATGCTGAAATCCCTTGCATGTTTTTGCTTCCAAGTGGAGAGATATTTGACCGATAGCCTAGAACAAAAGATCTATAGGTGTGATCACAACCCCCTCCGACCGACCGTGCCATCAATCACTGACCACCTCAGAATATACTTGTTTTGCAAGTATTTTTAACACCATTCAAAGGCTTCAAAGGGGCAGTTATCGGCTATGACACGTTGAAGGAGAACTTAATAGTTCTCAAAAATAGTGTAAATGTCTGCAACAATCACTAACCATTAAAATGTTTTTTTTTTGTAATTAAACACGAAAATATTAATTATATTTCCATATATATACATACACACACACACACACACACACAAGGGCGTAGGTTTGCTACCTATTACTCCCTATAATAATGTAAACATTGCTAATTTATGTTTTGGAAAGAAACTTAAGTAATTATTTCATCTATATCTTTCATAAATCACACAACTAAAATATAATTAAACAGTTTATTCACCAACATTACCAAATATTTGTGACATTCACAGTCTACATCCAAGTTGTCTTTTTAATAAAAGTGCATTCAGCAAAATTTTGCATCCATAGAAAAAAACTGCACGGCACCAGGGCCTGAAATACTTGTTTTAAACAAAATTGTGTAAAATAATAAATAAATAAAATACAGCATTCATTTAGAAATAAAATGCAGCAGAAAATACTTTAAACAAACTGTAGAATAAACGTTAAAACGTAATAGCCCTCTGAAGCAGTGAAGTTGCAACTTTCAAATCAGCACTCTGGACTAGTGCACTTAAAAGTATGCCATTGAAACCTTAATGCATGAAAACATTTTAAGCTGAACATGTAAACACAACATGTAAACACTTGTAGTCAAGCCAAATCAAATGTTTTAAGATGATAACTTCATCTTTAAAGCTTGCACTTTTGGTGATAGCTTAATCCCATCAAGTTCTAGAAGAACTTTCTGAAAATAGCCTCTCCTTCAAGGATTATGGATACATCAACCGGTTCTTCCCCTTCAACAGCACGGACGACAAGGATTTTAAGAAGGTGTCACTTCGTCTGTCCCCCTGCATAAAATTTACAAGAAAATAAATCATTTATTTTGAGAAGCAAAAAAATCTGAATTGCTTCAACCTGTGCTGACTTCATAGAGAAAAAAATAATAATAAAAATAAATGATAATAAAAAAATGACCATCACTTCATATTGTTAAACTTAGGTTAAATTGCTTTATCTTGCATCAGTAAAACATGGCATGAGATGGCTTTACAATGTCAGGAAATCCTATGATGAATGCTGAGTTTGTATTTAAAGGGTTAGTCCAAACATGAAAATTCGTTCAATAATTACTCATTTATATATACATTTGCATTTATATGCTTCTGTCCAATACAACAAACACTATATTCAAGGTATTAATAAATTGTATAATTAATAAGAAAACAATGCTTTACCAGGCAATCATCAAAGAGATCCTCTTCAGATTCACGTCTCATCTTTACACTTTGTTTCTGTGAAAATATTTACATTGTATCATTACATAATCTTTTATTCGTACAGCTACATTCAGGCATTTCTTCATCTTTTGTAAGTTTGCCTTTATCCAAAGCAAATTACAAAAGAGGAAGGCGTCAAGCAGTGCTACTAACACAAAGTTTCTGACACCGTTAGAAAATACAAGATAGAACAGCGAGGGATTAAGGAAAAAGTGAGAAGCAAGAATCATGTGTGCAAAGATTAAGCATGCAGGGTCACAGGATGACTCGACTTATTTTTATTGTCTGCAATGCGATTTAGACAAATTAGAACTGCGGTAAAGCCAGCCGCGGTTCAGAAGAACACGGTCAAGCCAGCCGCGATTGATTTTAGTGTGCGCACATATTACAGTGATTACGGTAGTTTCAGGACCGACACAGAGACAACGCGCTTTCAGAGCGCTTTTCATTTAGACGCCCAGGACTGAGAGATAATACAACATGCTCGTCAATTTTTACTTGCTTATTTATTTGCATTTCTGCTTTAATATCCGTGTTATTTATTGGTGACTTTGACGGTTGTCTGTTACAATATTTTTCTTAAATATTCACCATTCAAATAATTGTTTTATGTAGATAAGTTACAGCAGAATTCGTAGAAAACAGACAAAATAATGTATTTAGTCTTTCTAAATACCAGAATTGATTATTTTGTTTTACTGTTCAAAAGTAGCAGTTATTCTTCAATGAATGTTTTCTATAATGAGGATTAACGTCTGCTTTGGAAGAGAGGTCAAATAAACAAATGTTCACAATGGGGAAAAAAAGTTAAATAAAATGCCTTTATTTCACTTCAGAGACCTATGAAAAAATAAATTCTAGTAAGTATAAAACGCCATGGTCAGTTTTTATCCCATATAATGTACACACATTATATGATAAAAAAAAAAGTAGAAAAAAACAATGATCAGTTCTTATTCAGGACGTCCCATACTATATACACACCACATATGAAACTATTTTACTGCAGCATTTTTCAGATATGGGGCATTCTCTCTGTGTTGTTCATGAAACTACCGTAATCGCTGTAATATGCGCGCGCACTAAAATCAATCGCGGCTGGCTTGACCGTGTTTTTCTGAACCGCGGCTGGCTTTACCGCAGTAAATTAGAGCTGCTGTCAATACTGTATGAACATATGTACAGGTTCTTTACTCGTAACTCATTAATAAAGTCCGGCTTCAGAAAAAAAACGTTTATTGCTAGTGCTCTTTTACCATTTAATGCTTTAACACACACGACTCAGTTTGTTCAGAAATGGCATCTAACTGGCGAGGCTTTGTCTGAAGACGCCGTTTTCACTCGGGTTGGGGGTAAGAAACACACATCTCGGTGTATTAATCCGCGCGCTCGGTTCGTTATTATTTTATTTATTTATTTATTTATTTACCACAGGACCCATGGGGGGCTCCGTAGGTTCAGGTTTTTACACGAAAACGGTGTTTTGTGAATCTCCACACTATTAAAAACTGAAATTGCTAATTGTACGTCCTGAGATTAAGATGAACATTAATTGGGAGTCATGAAAGCGAGAATCACATCCAAAAAAGAAAGCTAAACTTACCTCGAACACGACAAACTCCAGCTGCAGCCACACCGTGTTGTAACCTCCGTGATGATCCACAACGGACTGATCCACAGCGCCGGCACAGCGACTCCAAACACGCATGCGCAGTTTAATTTGCACACATTTTCGGCTTCAGTAGACACACAATACTTCAGACTGAAACACGACTGCCCCCTACAGGTAATGAAGGGCATGTTCACAGCTTCCCGCACGCAGCCGCGCAAAGCCGCGGCAAGTCACGGGATCCCTTTTCTCGAAACGCAGGTTTTTAATGGCGACATCTGTAGAATACTTTACTCCCCTTGAAGAGAATGAACTAATTTCACTCATCTCTTCTGCAAATTCATCAACCTGTATATTAGATCCTATACCGACACATTTTCTTAAACAGATAGTACCAGCAATAACAGAACCGCTGTTGAGAATAATTAATTCCTCACTCAGCATTGGTTATGTTCCAAAATCTTTTAAATTAGCAGTTATCAAACCAATAATTAAGAAACCTGACCTCGACCCCTGTCAGCTGTCCAATTACAGGCCAATATCAAACCTCCCCTTTATCTCTAAGATTCTGGAAAAGATAGTAGCGGAGCAGCTATGCTCATATCTACATAGAAATGGCATACATGAACTGTATCAGTCAGGATTTAGGCCTCATCACAGCACAGAAACAGCACTCGTTAAAGTAGTAAATGACCTCCTATTGGCCTCTGATCAGGGTTGTGTAACTATGCTTGTATTACTCGACCTCAGTGCAGCTTTTGACACCATTGATCATAGTATTCCTACATTGTAAAACAATGTTGAAGGAATTCACAATATGCAATAATTTCCTTTGAAAAGTTGATTTTGCGATGTATCTGCTACTTATGTTCTGTAAAACTTTCATAATGTCTCTAATCTGAGGTGTTGTTTCTTAATTGGTGATTTCTTAGGCTGGTGACTGCAGCAGAGGTAAGCTTTGGTCTTGATTCCTGGGAAGGTCTTCATGAGAGATAGTTTCATCATAGTGCTTGATGGGTTTTGGAATTACACTTGATAATAATCTTCTTGCAAGAATTATTTAAGAACAGCTAAACTCCATCTTTTAAAAATATAACTAATGTTGTTGTTGTTGGGCTGATTCTATACAGTATGTGTTATTTAATAAGTTTTACAAATCTGACAGCTTCCCAGGATGATGCATATATTCACTATACTGTGTTTCTACTTGCTTACTTGGATGCAAGCAACAGTGGCGGTCGGTCAATAGGGGTGTTGGGGTGCCACCCCCTTTGAGTTAGGCAGAGAAGAATGCTACTTTAACATGTAATTATTTTACATAATAATTATTTATTTTCATAATAAAATAAAGTAATTAAGTAATTTTTAGTCACAATATCCCGCTGTATTTCTTAATATAATTAATTCACAATTTAAAAACAATCTAAATTGTATTGCATTCATTTGACTTCATGTACGCGGGGCACCGGACAAACAAGTGTCTAACCACGTACATTTTTGAAAAGCATGTGATTTGAGGCTGAGCTCTAATTGAATTTTTTCAAATCATCCTTGGGGGACAGCACCGGACCCTTCCACTTTTGTTCTTAGCGAATCAATATTGTTTTAAAATATTTGGACTCATGTGATTGGGCCATTCTCAACTTATTAATGGTCAGCATATTGTTAGTTAATGTATTGAATAGTGTGAGTGTGTGTATGTGTGTGTGCCCTGCGATGGATTGGCACCCTGTCCAGGGTGTACCCCGCCTAGTGCCCGAAGTCTCCTGGGATAGGCTCCAGGTCCCCTGCGACCCTGAACACAGGATTAAGCGGTATAGAAGATGAATGAATGAATGAATGTATTGAATAGTGATTGACATGGAAACCAGCTAAATATTCTAAAAATTCTGTAATTTCTTCGCTAAAATACCCATTCACAAGGCGATCGGATGAAGTAAGAATGACCTGATCTTCTAATTTAGCAGCAGTCAAGTGATCACGGCCGAGCTTATATTCAGTGCTTTCCCAGCACTTCTTATGGCTATTGATTAAGTTCAGATTGATTAAGTTTAATTTGAATTTTTTTTGGGCTGGAAAACTGCTGGAAATAAGTAAAATGTCTAGGTTAATCTCATATTTGGCTTACATAATAAATTACATTAAATATTACAATAGAAAATACTAGGATAACGTTGCTGTCAGTGCTGTAGTTTTGCTGTAGGCTTGTGTGTGAATCACATTATTTAACAAAATTTGATGCTGCACAGGGCCATTTCTGTTAAACTTGAATATGATGATGCTGATTATTATTATTATTATTATTATTATTATTATTATTATTACTGGATGTGGGGTGTGCTACAGTACAGAACTGACATTTCTGATGACAGCTCAATGTCCCTCCCTCCCTTACAATGACGAATTTCTTCATCACAACATTTAGGCACCACCCAAACCCAGCTTTCATATTAATACCAACTCTAACACTCACACATCCTGTTACTGCTGTCAATTTCTGCTTTAATGGCAACACTTATGACTTTCTATTTAATAGCTATGATTTGTACTACTGTAAGTATTTGACTTGAAGGATTATAGAGATTTTTTGTTTCTTTCTCCTGGCTTTCATCATTGTCATTGTAATGTTGTGGTCATGTCAAATATGTAGGTAGTATTCGTTTGGGTAAACTATTCTCTGCAATTCTCCTTCAACCATGAGCGATGAAATTTATAATCCCTTTTTTTGTGAATTCTATTTTTTATTTTCACATTTCTTATACCAAATTTTGTTTGCCTATCTGTTTGGTAGTTCAGGTATTTATTTTTCATTTTTACAAAATACAAAATATATTTGTCTTTGTTACATTATATATTTGTTTATTTATTTATTTTTTGTTTGTTTGTTTAGTATTTTTATGTTTTGCATGGTTTTCGGTTGAAAACAATAAATCATTCCAAATGTAATAACCATAATAAATTTTAATTAATAGTTGGTAGTTAGTCACGAGATTGTCAACTTTACGTTCAACTTTAATTTTAAATCAAATCCCAGAACTCTAAACTCCTGGGTTCTTAAAACTATAGCACTGATCTCTTTCTTTAAAATCTTAAGTATGACAAATGTTTATGATGATGATTGTTAAAACGAGATTTATGCATTTATGAATGAACAGATAATCTGGGTTCAAGGTGGTAAAGAAGAGATGCAAATACATCATAGAGGGAAAAGGGCCTGGGTTATCCCTCCAAAGAGCCTGATGGAGAATGTGGACTATACCAAAGCAGAATATATTGCGAAAGTGAGTATTTATATTGACTTTTATTATCTGCCTGTGGTATGGAGATTAATTTCATGACATCATTACAGTTCAATTATGGTCACTGCAGGCAAATTACATATTAAGGGGAAAAAATGTAAAGTAGATATAGGTTGCATGTTAATTCTTAAAATAACTATTTAAAGAAAGGCATAAGAAAAGTACCTTGGTGGCTTTTTCTATTTTAAAAAATGCCATAATGTTTTTTTGTACTTGCAAAACAGATCAACTTGGTTTCAAAAGAATCAGCTTGGTATTGACTTTATATTCAACTTAGGATTTTCAAGGTATGATTTGAATATCTTTAAAAAGCGAAATGGCGACAATTTGATTTAATTTTACCAATTGTGAAAGTTTTATTAATTTTTTTTAGTAATTGTTTACAATTGTTTACCTCTAACAGTAGTCAAACAGTAGTTTACTATTTTATTTACAGTTTATTTACATTTACAGTAGTTGACTTAATGTAAGAAATACTTACTGTAAGTACATGTTCAGCCAGAAGGTTGAAATCAGGTTCACTATAAAACCATCATTTTAATTTAGAAACCAAGCTGATTGCTAATGACACAAAATATTGTTTGTAAGATTTTTTAAGCTATAAATAGATGTCATGATATTGTTTTTACCTTCAATGACATACTGTATCATATCATACATCATATTGCATGGTGCGTATAATAAGAACTCTTTCTCACATTTCCAAAAGTTTTACTGGAGCGTGTTGAATTGTCTTTGGTTGAAATTTGACAACACATGCCCTAATCACTAAGTACTGACCTCCACAAAGTTTTAAGATGAATGTACTGATAAACCATGCAAAACTACTCATGCTGAATCATCACAAAACATTGTAGAATGAACACTATTTACTGATGGAATACCTATTATACTTCATGATGATTTACTTTTTTAACAGTGATTTGGATACCTTTGAATCACGAAGTACAAAATATGAAATGGAAGATTTTATTCATAAAATTAAGTACATGTCTAACTTTAGGATTATCGTATTATTTATGAAAGTTAATAAGCCAAAAAGTCAGTAATGCCTTACAATCTGAGGGTAGGAAAGAGAGAACCAGGTCACTATACTGCATTCCTAATATCAGGTTAAACAGAACAGTTTACAGTTTCATTTTCACTTGTTTGTAGGATTGTTTGAATGCATCACTGCACTTTTCATTAGAACAGGGCAAAGAGAAGGGTTCATGCATGGGCCACAAGTCTAACATAAAAATAATATTTGCAGATTGGTTTCTCCTGAATCTTCTCTGACACATTATAAACTCGTATGACCGGATTTAGGTAGAATGAACCAACAGAGTCAAGACCAACCTACTTCACTATCAGAATTTCTCAGGAATCAGACACTAAAGTCAACAAGTAAGCTTGTCTCTCATTGGTTCTATCTTAACTGAAACTATTCTTTGGAGCCTTTTAAAAATAATGTGCTGTTGCATGACAGTTTTAGCATAGATTAAGCTTATGACCAGATGGCCTCAATTTTTTCAGTGAATTTTCTTGTGTTTCAAGTCAAGTGGGCTTTTATTGTCACGTCAACCATATACTGTACAGTACAGTTAGTACACAGTGAAACGAAACAACGTTCCTTCAGGACCAAGGTGCTACATACAACATAAATTAACAGAAACACTAACTAGCTAACTAAGAAATCTAATTAGCTGGCTAGTTTAAACAAGACAGATTGACATGACAACATAAATTTACAACATAAACATGTTGAGGAGACGGATGGCTTGTGGAAAAAAGCTGTTACAGTACAGTACATCATGTGGATGTGTGTTCCCGAATGCTTTGGAACCTTTTTCCAGATGGCTGGAGGGTGAAGAGTAAGTGTGATGGCTGGGTCCAATCAGCCACAATGCTGGTGGCTTTTGCAGATGCAGCGTGTGTTTATTATTATAGTTTACTATCATCTCAGTGATTGCAAGTTTCCCAGGCCATGTGGCTGCAAAACAAGCCCAAATTATCACTGCTCCACAAACATGCTTCACAGCTGGTATGGAGGGTTTGTGGCCAGGAGCAGAACTCTAAACTCTGAGCCCTACACATAAGCAGTCTCATTCAGTCCTCTTACTTTGGTGATCTATATCTCTCATTTTAGTCTCATGATGTACTGTACCTCTTGCATTTGAGGGTCTGGGGTAGCTCAGTGGTTAAGTCATTGGACTACGGTTCGGAAGATCCCAGGTTCAAACCCCACAACCACCAAGTTGCCACTGTTGGGCCCTTAAGCAAGGCCCTTAACCCTCAACTGCTCAGATGTATAATGAGATAAAAATGTAAGTCGCTCTGGATAAGAGCGTCTGCCAAATGCCTAAATGTAAATGTCTGAACAGAATTTGCTTTGGTGTCCTCAACTAGGAAGACTGGAAATTAAATTGTGAAGGTTCCTTATTTGTAAATGATTATTATCACTGTAGAAGTGGTCTTAGGCTGGGCTTAAAACCCTTCCAGATCACTAATAACATTGCTGATCACTAGCAATTGCTTTTGCAGGTCATAGCTTTGGTCTGTTCTTCTTGACCTAATCTAGACACACAGCTGAGTGCTACAAAAGTTGATGAAACATCTGCATGTTTTTATGCTTGAATGATTTATACTTCAAAGTACTGTATGGCTTAACAAACAAAAACATTCTTCTGAAACCAGTCAGGTACAGAAAGTGGACTGAAAATGAGAACCAAACACTTGCCAAAAAAGTCCTTCTGGTTTCTGATTGTTGGGTTACTTTTGTGCAAAAATGAGTACGACTACATACTAAAATCTTTCATGTTTTTGTTGGCTTTGTCACCTGTTAAAGAAAAACTAAAGTTGAAACTCTTCCCTCCTGAATGGTTTTGCCATGGTAGAAATCTTATAGTTTACTTACAGTACAGATAATTTAACAACGTCATGCTATAATTACTAAACATGACATTGGGTACAAAATGATAAATGATAATTCCTCAAGCTTCTCAATTTGACCTTTTTTTTGTCTTAGTTCATTCAATTATATCTCCCACATGTGTATACTGTATGTAATTGTATGAATTTGATTTCAGATCCGATCGGATGAAGAGACCAGGACGGATATTATATATTCTCTGATTGGACCTTCAGTAGTTGAAGGATTATTCAGTGTAGACAATTCGAATGGCTTTGTCAGGATCCATGGCATCTTGGACAGAGAGAAGACAGCTACTTATGAGGTGAGCGTATTCACTTAATTCTCTGAAGAATCCTGGGTTTATTGTGAACCTCAAAAGGGTAAAACATTTACTGCAGATGTACAAACATACTCTACTGTACTTACTACTGTATATCTACTCTAAAGAAAAAAAGTTAGTTAACGGATGTCTAGCATCAATTTGTCCACTATAGTAGGGGTCCTTAATGTGTTTGCAGCTCATATAAACGTTGAAAAAATTCTAGTCAAATTTATTTGTTTCACAAGTATGATATTAGTCTAATTATTTAAACATGGACAATATTTTTTAAATGTTTGAAAATTCTCTTTTGCAAGTTGGCACTTTTAATTTCCAAGAATCCGGTATTTCACTCCTTGAGTCACCTCGGCCGGGATCGTCATTTACAGACTTATGGCCTACTTTAAAACGTTTGCACCATTCAAATGTTTTACCTCAACTAAGGATTTAGTGCTTGACGTCAAAGGGTTCTGCTACTGAAAAAAATATAAAAAGCTAAATAAGCTACAATTTTATAGAAATTTGCTTCCGCTATTTTGGCAGTAACAAAAAATAAAACTTTGTCATATAGGGACAATTAACAGTAGCCATTTCACCTGTAACCATGAGAATTTGGTAAACAATAGGAAATTCTGAACCTGAAAGAACTTCACATAACAGAGGAGAACATGCAAACATCCACCCAAATAGAAATCTGTAAGATTGTAATATTACCATAAAAACCCACTTATTAAGATAATGCAATGTTGTTGTTGGATGATGAAATGATAAACAATCAGTTTTCTCATCATAATTTGCATGATGTGTGTGTGTGTGTGTGTGTGTGTGTGTGTGTGTGTGTGTGTGTGTGTGTGTGTGTGTGTGTGTGTGCGCACATACATTTGTATTTTCATTTAGCTCAAAGGGAGAGCTGTGCTAAAAGATGGAACACTTGCTGAAAAGGACCTTGATTTGAAAATCATAGTTTTAGACCAGAATGACAACGCTCCTGAGTTTAAGCTTCAGATGATTGGTTCTGTTGATGAGCTCTCTGACGAAGGTACTATGACTTTGATTTACTTGTTTGTTTGTTTGCGTGTTTGCTTGTTTGTTTGTTTGTTTGTTTGTTTTTGACATTGTATTTGGATTTTTTTTGTTGCAATACACAAAGCATATGAGATTAGACAGACAAGACTGCTCCTTCTATCCCATACTGATAAGGGACTGAAACGCAGAACACCAATGTGTGCAAAGTGAAGGGAAGAGGGAAGCTCAGCATGCAATTCAATTCCTGTTTTAACAAAGGTGTGCAAGTGTCACTGCCTAGTTTCAAGAAGTCATACAGTCATGTTCAAAATTAATATCCTCACTTTTAAGTCTTTGTGTAAAATCATCATAAACATCATCTGATCGTAGTGGCTTTCAGTATTAGGCAAAACCTAACATCAGATGAACATTATAGAGGGATTGTTTGATGTTATTAATTATCTGTTCTAATAAAGAATTGCCTGCAGTCTCATAACCCTTGGCCATGTGATACAACATGAAGCAGATTGAAGTTATTTATTTCCTAATCACAGCACATCCCATAGTATTTTATTATTCGATCACAGTGATTTGTAATAATATAGTGCCACATGTTATGGAACATGTTAATGTTGTGGAACATCTGCAAGACATTTTAGTTCCTGATATCATTTACAGTACAATACTGTATAATAGCTACTCTAAAAACATCAGCGCATTTCCTCATGAGCATCTTTCTTTCGTCTCTTTAAATTGTCCTGAAGGAATGTCAGCCTTAGAAAGCTTACTGACTGTTAGAAACTTAATCAATACTTTTTGCTCAATCGAAATTGAGAAAGTACTTTAAAATATGTTAATCAGCTACACATAGTTTAAAAATGAACTGTGTCATCAATGGCCTTATCTGTGATATCTCAAGAAAATTGTTTAATGACTTTGATCACAAGATTAATATTGCATCGTCATATTACCCAGTCCAATTTTTCACAATTTTATTTTGTACTTTGGATTATGGTTCTCAGTATATAGCCCAATCAATACATTTGATGTCTACTGATCTGATTGTTATCAATCTTTCCTCTAGACACCCATGTAATTGCAATCACAGCTTTTGATGCGGACGAGCAAGACACACTTTTTTCAAAAATTGCCTACGAAGTGATACAACAGGAGCCAGCGGGATTAACAATGTTCAGAATTGAGCGATCATCCGGTGAAATCAAAGTTAAATTGAACACTCTGGACAGAGAGGTGAGTGCCTTAATTACAAAAAGGTCATCATCACTATAATTATTAAATCAAAAGCAGCCTTACTGAATGTGAATAAATCCAAAACCTGTCTGAAAAGACATGATGTGAATGTTAAAATCTGAGCTTCATAAAATTTGAGTTTTCAGAATTATTAACATACTTGGTAAAGATGGATTTTTAAAAAAGATTACAAGAAAAGACCTGTGTTCAAATTGAAAATACTGAAATTTAAGTTAAACCGATTAATTTTATTTTAACAAAAAGAAACAATGCCTTAATGCAAGGTTATTATTATTATTATTATTTTTTTTTATATCTCTGCTATTACATTACTGTTTATTTTTGTAAAGACACAAGACACATACAAACTGATAATCACGGCTACAGACCTGGATGGAGGCTATTCTGATCCCCAAAACATTCCAAAGACGGGAACAGGGACTGTGACAATCAACATACGTGATGTTAATGACAACATCCCCGTATTAGAGAAGGAATCAGTGAGTGTTTTTTATGTACTGTACTTATTTGTTATTAATTGTGTCTAATGACAGTTGTTTATATATTTTGTGCATATGTGCGCTAAATATACTTACAGGCACAAGTGTTGCATAGCTATTAATCAAATTTTCACACAAATGTTCTGTATGTAATATATTTTTATTTGGCTAATCTCTGCAACAGTATGTTGTCTGAAGACGATCAAAACACAATAAATAAATTTCTCTTTTTATATATTAAGGAGAAGTTTTATATGGCTTGATCTAATCATGAAAGTTTAATCATATGTTGAGAAATCTATCCAAAGTCCACACACTCACTTCAGTGTATAGAAAGTGCTTCAATTAAGATTTACAGTAAGTCCCATACCACGGCGTGGCAACTTTCACCAATTTTTTTTTTTTCAATCAGACTATCAAAACAGAGCTTAAAGGTCTTGCAGATGGATATATCCATGCTTCCTGTCATAATGTCTGTCATCGTGTCTTGCAGTATGAGGGTAGTGTGGAGGAGAACATGATGAATGTGGAAGCGATAAGGATTAAGGCAGTAGACAAGGATCAGATTTATACTTCAAACTGGGAGGCTGTGTTTACTATCATTTCTGGAAATGAAGCCGGTCACTTCAGCATCACCACGGACCCCAAAACTAATGAGGGAATCCTGGTGGTCAATAAGGTGAGATAGATGACTTACACAGCACATACTGGTCATTTTATAAATCTCTAATTAATAAGACAGTCCTGGGTAAACCTGACCTTCGAAACAGTGCCATTTCATTAGGTACACCTTGTTAGTATTGCATTGGATCCCTTTTTGCTTTCAGACGTGCCTTGATTCTTTGTGGCATATATTCAACGAGGTTCTGGAAAGTTTCCTTGTAGATTTTGATCTATATTGACATAATAGCATCATTCAGTTGCTGAACATTTGTCACCGGCGCATTCATGATGGTCCCCCACAGCCCAAAAGCTGCTCTCATGGATTCAGAACTGGTGACTGTGGAGGCTATTTGAGTACAATGAGCTTTATGACATGGTTGATTATCCTACCGGTACTAATAGGCCCAATGTGTGCCAAGAAAATCTTCCCCACACAACTGCACCACAAAAGCAGCCTGAACCATTGATACAGGTCAGGAGGGATCCATGCCTTTATATAGTCATCTTAGGAAGCAATTGATTTCATCAGGATTTTTGGTTTAGAATAAAGATGTAACGCATAATGTAAACATACATTCAAATAAATAACAATGTGTGCAACCATTATAATTTACAAAGGATAATGCAATAAAATATCCATATATGTATCTATGAATGATGTTTTATATTTTATTATCTCATTTCCTTATTATTGTTCTGTCTTTTAAAGGAACTGGATTTTGAGGAGTTAAATGAGGTCAATCTGATAGTGGTGGTCAACAACCAGAGTCCTTATCACGAGTCAGTAGTGATTAAAAGGCCTATAACATACCCCATCAAGATCAAAGTGATGAATGTACCTGAAGCCCCTCACTTCAACCCTGCTGTCAAAGTCGTCACCATCTCTGAAGACCGCACCACCATTGACTTGATGAAGGTCATCGCCACCTACACTGCCACGGACAGTGATAGGCTGTTAACCGCCACTAATGTCAGGTGAGAAAAATAAATGATTACTCAAAACTCCATAGCTCTTTTTTTAAATCTAACAGTTGCTATCATAAGCATTATTTAGTAAAATATTTACAAACCTGATTCCAAAAAAGTTACTAAACAAGGACACTAAACAAATTTTGAATAAAAACTGAATGCAATGATGTGGAGATGGCAAATGTCAATATTTTATTCAGAATAGAACATAAATCATGGAACAAAAGTTTAAACTGAGAAAATGTATCATTTTAAGGGAAAAATATGGTGAATCAAAATGTCATGGTGTCAACAAAAAAGTTGGGACAAGGCCATTTTCACCACTGTGTGGCATCTACCCTCCTTCTTACAACACTCAACAGACGTCTGGGGACCGAGGAGACCAGTTTCTCAAGTTTAGAAATAGGAATGCTCTCTCCAACTGTTCAATCGTCTTGGGCCTTCTTTGTCGCACCTTCCTCTTTATGATGCGCCAAATGTTCTCTATAGGGGAAAGATCTGGACTGCAGACTGGCCATTTCAGTACCCGGATCCTTCTCCTACGCAGCCATGATGTTGTGATTGATGCAGAATGTGGTCTGGCATTATCTTGTTGAAAAATGCAGGGTCTTCCCTGAAAGAGGTGATGTCTGGATGTGAGCATATGTTGTTCTAGAACCTGAATATATTTTTCTGCATTGATGGTGCCTTTCCAGACATGCAAGCTGCCCATGCCACACGCACTCATGCAACCCCATACCATCAGAGATGCAGGCTTCTGAACTGAGCGTTGATAACAACTTGGGTTGTCCTTGTCCTCTTTGGTCTGGATGACATGGCGTCCCACATTTCCAACAAGAACTTCGAATCGTGACTCGTCTGACCACAGAACAGTCTTCCATTTTGCCACACTCCATTTTAAATGATCCCTGGCCCAATGAAAACGCCTGTGCTTGTGGATCTTGCTTAGAAATGGCTTCTTCTTTGCACTGTAGAGTTTCAGCTGGCGACGGCGGATGGCACGGTGGATTGTGTTCACTGACGATGGTTTCTGGAAGTATTCCTGAGCCAATTCTGTGATTTCCTTTACAGTAGCATTCCTGTTTGTGGTGCAGTGTCGTTTAAGGGCCCGGAGATCACGGGCATCCAGTATGGTTTTACGCCTTTGACTCTTACGCACAGAGATTGTTCCAGATTCTCTGAATCTTCGGATGATATTATGCACAGTTGATGATGATAACTGCAAAGTCTTTGCAATTTTTCGCTGGGTAACGCCTGTCTGATATTGCTCCACTATCTTTCTGCACAACATTGCGAGAATTGGTGATCCTCTACCCATCTTGGCTTCTGAGAGACACTGCCACTCTGAGAAGCTCTTTTTATACCCAATCATGTTGCCAATTAACCTAATTACTGTTAAATTTACTTTTTCCAGCCTCTTATTGCTCCTTGTCCCAACTTTTTTGGGATTTGTTGACACCGTGAAATTTGGAATCAACATATTTTTCCTTTAAAATGATACATTTTCTCGGATTAAACTTTTGATCTGTCATCTATGTTCTATTCTGAATAAAATATTGACATTTGCCACCTCCACATCATTGCATTCAGTTTTTATTCACAATTTGTTTAGTGTCCCAACTTCTTTGGAATCCGGTTTGTAATATGTAAACCCTTATAAAATGTTTTCTAATTCTCTTCTTTCACCTTTTAAAATATTAATCAATTCTATTATTTTCCCTAGCTACTGTTGTAAAAGCAAAGCAAACCCATCATGTGCGCAGTTCATTTGCATGCATGTGTGCATACTGTAGTATACTGCAATTTACTGACATTCAATCTAAAATATAGGTGTCGAATTCAGTGTAACCCTGACTGACACACAGGGCTTTCTGAAACATATTAAATACATTATTTGAACTATGATTGCATGCCTGACTAAATTTGACGTGCTGTTATGTCGACAGAGATAATCCATCTCAGTTGTTGATCTATTGCCAAGTAATCAACTAAAGTTTTAATTAAGTGAAAGGGAGGTCTTTTTTGACAGTCTTGATTCTTTTCTGTTCAAACCTGGAGGTGACTACAACATGTCAAAGAATTTCATATTGCAACCCAACTGGTTAAAGATTGTATGTCCTTACTCTCCTCTCTCATAACTCAAATTATTCACTCCTCTCCAACTTCTGGCAATGTCCAACCATCCCTCAAAACAGCTGCAATTACTCCAATCGTTAAAAAAAACAGGGCTCTAATCCTAATGATCTCAACAAATTTTGTTCCATTTCAAAGTTTCATTTAATTTCTACAATATTGGTAATCCATAACATTAATTCTCCAACCAAATTCACATCCCAACTTAAGACTCATGTATTCAGAAGCACTTATCCTACATGATTAAAGGCTGCATTCAAATCTCCTTTTGAATCATTATTTGTTTTAAATTATGACACGGTCTCTTGTTTCATTTCATATAGTTTTAATCACTTACTCAATAATAATAATAATTATTATTATTATTATTATTATTATTATTATTACCTTTAGGCTTGTATGGATGTACACTGTATTTTTGGTTACATTTACAGCTAAGAATTGAAATTGTGTTTTTTAGGTATTTGAAAGGAGAGGATAATGACAACTGGTTGAGCATTAATGAACAAACAGGCGAGATCAGACTCAAAAAATATCCAGATCGAGAGTCTAAGTTTCTGATTGATGGAACATACTACGCCAAAATCTTATGCATCAATAATGGTAAGTCAGCCAAAGATGGTCTTACATTTGTGATTATATGTGGCCTCATCCTGGTTTGAATGAATGCAGCAGAAACAAATTGAAAAACAAGGGGTTCAAGTCAAAGTGCGACTTGATTGTGCAGAGTAACAATTATGAGAGTAAAATCTCCATTTGATTCTCTATATAATCCCCTGCTACACTAATGCACTTATCCCAGTGTTTCAATAGTACTTGGATCTCATCATAGTAGAAAACGTCTCAGGTTACTTTGCTGTAACCCTGTTCCGTGAAAAGGCGGGAATGAGATGCTGCGTGTTATGGGGCCGGTTGTGGCCCCATAACATATAAAAAGCTGCTCTCCTTGTGTGTTTCACGTCTCGCAAGAGTCGGACCCGGTCAAGGGTAAACTCATAATGGAGATTGCTAAGAAAGGGGAGAGAGCGTCATTGAGGCTGCGCTGAGGAATCTGAGGAATGTTTCCGGTTTACTCCTATTTATAACCTTCAGGTGCGTCTCATCAGATGACGTCACCTGACCGAGGTTATATAAGCCAAAATTTGGCGTGTTTGATACACATATGCTTCACAAACGGCAACACGAAAAGATATTACCATAGCGTTTTCATGCAGCAGGAGTGTAGCCTTTGAATGGGAACTATCTCATTATGCCAGAGCCATGAATGGAATGCATGCTTCACGTATGAAACGCTGACCTCCCAGAAACTCCTCTAATAGCCCAAACATGTGAAACTGCTTTAAATTAAGTCCAGGACTGTATACAAGATGTGGTAAAAACTCCCAGCTGAGCTCCTGTAATGTACATGTTGTTGGTGAATGATTTTTTTGTACAGTTGTCATGGACAGATGCATCTCTTTCGTAAAATTTTCACAAGTTATCAGTCAATTTTCAAGGATCAGGCATTCCACTCCCTGACTGTTTACAGGAACAACTGCAGTCCGCTCTGAGCCACCTCAGTCAGAAACATCTGCATCATTCAGATGTTTTACTTCAGATAAGAGTATCATTGCAGTGTTTGTAAATGGTTTAGAACCTCAATGCATACTGTTCAAGTACTGTATTAGCACAGTAATAAAGTTAGTTTCACTTTAAAAACTTAAAAAAAAAACTTACATTTTAATTTTTTTAGCTGTAATAACAGAATTAATTCAATAATAACTTGAATATTACAATGTCTCAAATCTTTTCATAGAACTTTATTCCAAAACTGCAACAGGAACTCTTGCAATTCAGGTCCAGGATTTCAACGACCACTGTCCGCTTTTGACTCACTCAGTTGCAACGCTTTGTGATGACAACAGTGTAGTGTATGTCACAGCCACAGATGGAGATACATACCCCAATGCAGAACCTTTTGAATTCAGAGTGGTTACCAAGGGCACAAAAGAGTCCTGGAGTGTTGAACGCCTCAACGGTTAAGTTATTAGCTATTTTAATTCAGATTAGCATAAATGCTGTAACCTTTTCATGTAATGCTAAATGTAAAACTTCATACTTGCTTCTCCTTTGTATATCTCTGAATTCTTTTTTCCAGAAACGACAGCCATTTTACGCAGTCAGGAGGACCTATGGCCAGGACACTACACAGTGGAGCTGGAGGTGCTAGACCAGCAAGGAAAGTCCTGCCAGGGTCAAAAGCTTCAGGTCACTGTGTGCAAATGCACCGAGGCACAAGTGTGCCGACCCCTGAGAAGAAGCAGCACTCCCCCTTTACTCGGAACAGGTGGTCTTCTGGCACTGCTGTCAGGAATCCTGCTTCTGTTGTGTGAGTACCATCAGCCCTTTCTATGATCTCCACTGATCTGTGTATTTCTGCTTGTGCGTTATTCATACAAATTTAATAATCAGAAGTAGAGTCCATAACTGTCCATGAGGAAAAAAATACTATAGTAAGTGTTTTTGAACCTTATTGTAGTAAAATTACTATAATAAATACTAAAGTTTACCACAGTATATTATATTAATTACTTGGTAACAAATACAGTTTAACACAACATGTAGTAGTAACTATAGTATTTACTGTAGCACATATTAAAGTTTACTACAGCATGTAGAAATTACTATAGTAAATACCGCAGTTTATTACAGTATAGTATAGTATAGTACAGTACAGTACAGTATATCATTATATTTTTTAAAGGGTGGGGTCAAAAAAACAAGCGGTCAATAGCAAATATGAATAATAAACAAAAGAAAGATTGATGTAGACACAAACATGCGTGACATGACAAACATGGCTTTGTGACTAAACAGAGAAATGGTAAGGTGCACTTAGAGAAACTAATTAAAGAGTAACAAAAAAATATGTGGACACCAATTTTACTAGCAGTCAGGTCACCAATAAACACCTGCCTGACACCTGCCTACCTCGCCAGACGTGCTTATACCTTGATGAGATGTTGTGAACAGGTTATTTATATGAGTTCAGTTTATAACTTCAGCCTTTATTAATCACAAATTCATTACTGCACAGTGAAATTCTTTACTCTTTGGATATCCCTGCCTTGTGAGTAGGCTGGGATCAGAGCGCAGGGTAAGCCATTATGGGGTCACTGGAGTAGACAGGGATAATGGCCCAATAGTGGCAACCTGGAGGAGCTGGGGCTCAATCCACCAACCTGCCAATCAGTAACACAGAGACTTAACACACTGAGCCATCACACCCATCACCATGGTTAATGCTTTAAATGCTAATCATTTTCCCAAATTGTTCCAAAATTTATATACTTAACTGTCTATGTGATTAAGAGAAATTGAACAAAGGGGGGTCAATGTTGTCTGAACGTAATGACAATTGTTGTTTTTTTGCAGTCATTCCGATGCTTTTACTGTTGTGTGAGTGTGGAGGAGCTGCAGCTATGAGTAAATTCCAGTCCTTTCCCTTCGGCCTAAATCAGGAACTCATCCGTTATCACACTGAAGGCAGAGGAGATTATATGGTAATGTGTGTTCTGTATTATGGTAGATGTCAGGCTCTCAAGTGGAGCAACTGTCTAATTATTAGTCAATTAGACTCTAATAACACTTGTTAACCAAACTAAGGACTATTCATATCCTGGCCAAGTATGAAAAGTTTCTTGGAGTGTTACTGTGTAGTGATTAAAACTTCATTCATTCATGTCCAGTATTTGATTTACCGTATTTTAGTCAGAGCTGTCAAGTGTGCACAGGATGTGAGGCAGCTATATTTCCAGATTAGGTATTGCAAGACACCTACATTGTACAGTACACACATGCTCACACCTAGGGTGCGGGGTGGCAGGAGAACCAAGAGGAAACCCTTGTAGACAGGGAGAATGTGTAAGAGCAATCAACACTGGATAGACAGTAACAATCTGTTGCACTGTTGCACTCCTTTGTTTGTCACATTGCTAGTCATAGTCAATTACACGATGGCATTTAAAAACTGAATGATTAGAAAAGAAGCTCAAGTAAACATGGAAGCGTGAGAGACAGCAAATTATTGTAGCTCGGGATTCTTTTAAAATGCATTTTTACATTTCTCTTCTAAATGCCTATTCATGAGGGCACTTGGTAGAGCATGAATAGGCATTATTTTATTCTCACAAAGGGTGCAAACAAGATGAACAGGAAGCCATCCAGGGTTTGCCAAATTACAGCATGTAAAGACACAAAAACAAAAGATGGCTGCATGATGTTGATGGAATCCCAAAGACAAAGAACTTTGTTCTTTCAGGGAGAAATAAACTTTACCAGATTGTCATGTGCAATATGCAAGTCCATACAATATGTCATCTTAGCCAGAGACATTACTCAGTTGAGTTTGTATGTGAACAATGCCAAGGCTGTCGATTCCAGCATAATTTTCATTTTCCTTGATATCAACATATACAATTGTTATACCATTACTCATTCATACTTAGTTTGTCAGCAAATCAGCAAATCTAGGGACATGTTCACATTATAAGCAACACTGCTCAATTCTGGTTTTCTGGTCAGATCAGACTTGCATCACAATAGTTCACATTCATAATTACAAGTTTTACACATCACAGTTGTATGATCACTCAGATATTTTAAACAATAGATGAGATTTTAGCAAAAAATACGCAGGATGTTGAGGTCCAGAAGAAAGAAGGCGGCCAGTTGTCCCATTTTAGCTGGTTTAACATGCTCTTACTGCTATCAAATCCCCGTGCTGCCAGTACTGACTGAAGACCTCAGAACTCTATGCATTTGCAGAGGCAAAAAAGTTGCATGAATGATGATATGCCCATTCTCATTCAAGTTGCCTTGCGGCATACCGGATATAGTATGTATCCGATCAAGTGAAACTGTGGCTTTTTTTATTTTTTTTTACACAGGTACTAACCTTTATTATTTGTATAATGGAGAAAAAGTGTTCTAATCAGAGATGTAAGGTAACTGAGTGTATTGACGTAAATACTGTGCATAAGTAGAAATTTCATGTCTTTTTACTTACCCTTAGTAGCTTTATTAGTACTTTTACTTAGGCACATTTGTGCATGGTAGTGTATTATCTAACCACACTGGTTTGTAGTATTTGAATCTGTTCTGTCGCCACTTTTTGATTACTACGTGTAATTTCTTGACATGCCTTTAGTTTGAAACTCGCCCGATAATGTAACAGGTGTGTGAAATCAGCAGTGAAGCTGGTTGCAGACAGTGAAGAAAACAGCATGTAAACACTCAGGAAGGAGAGAGAGAGAGAATTTTTAGGGCCCTGCATTTTTTATTTTTTTTTTGACCTTTGCACTTTTACTCATACCACATTTAAATGGGGAACATTTTATTTTACTCAAGTACAGTATTTGTGTATTTTGTCCTCCACTGATTTTAACTCTCTGTTTCCTCAGGAACTACCACTGCTGTCTAAGCCATCCGTGATTGGAGGCGAAGGTGGTGGTGGCAGTAGAAAACTTGGAGGTGGATGGATAGAAGGACATAAAGAAGGAAGCTGGAATTCCTGGTCTTTGAAGGAAATCAGACGCATGTTAGAAAGACGTAATGTTGAAACTATAATTGGAGGACATTCTGAACTTATTACAAGTAGAACCCTCGATTCAATGGCTCTGTCTGAGAGCTACTTACACAGCTATTTTGCAAAGGTTAGTACTTTTTTTACACAGCCTGTGTAAAAGAGCTAAACTGTTAGACAGCACATCATAATTAATCTCCAGACATGATCAGACAGACATGATCTTAAAGTCAGATCCAGCATTGGGGATCATGGATGCATGTGTAAAATAGCTTGTAGAAATTGCCAATTAAAGCACTATTTACAGTAAGCATGGATGTTCCTGCACTCACTGACGCTTGGAGCAGTTAAAAAGTTGAGATTCAATTTGGTGCGTTTGCGTTAAACCAGTTGGGGGGGGGGATGCTTTGTTTATACTAATTCTTGCCATAGTTTAGTACCGAGCTTGTGAAAGACTGGATTTAGACTTGTAGTCTTGTTAGTGAGCAAGTTTGTTTTAAAAAAGAGCTTTCAAAGTAATATTATTTGTGAGACCATAGAAACAGTGGCAGCTGAAGCTCAAAATTATTTAGAGGACGCAGTTTTGATGTAGCACACCAGTTTAAACACCACTGCTTAGCTCATCAAAAGTTGGCCGCTGTTGAAGCATGCAATAGCATGCCACCAGTCAGAGAATTTGATTTCAATTTGCTATAGTTTCTACACTGAAGACATTAGAAAATAAAAATCAACATTTTAAAGAATTGAATTAAATAAAAATAAGTCAATTAAATAGCTAATTAGATTGTATATTTGCAACCCCATAAATAAATAAATGAATAAATCTGATGGTGACCTTAAAAATTAAATTTATCACTAAATAGCCTTTATTTAGTCATGTAGCCCTTGCATTTTCCAGAGAGCTTTGTTACCCAGACTTTGAAGAAGCAAAAAGGGACATTAATAAAAAAAAGACATTACTTTAACCATTTCCAGCTAGCCAGCTCCATTTAGGTGACTTGCCGCTGAGCGTTAGCTGCAGTCACATGGACATAAGTTAAGAGAGGTTGGGGAAAAGAAAAACAATGTAAAAGTACTTTCCAATTCTATGATATAAAAATTTTTCAAAAACAATACCAATCTACTACCAGTGAAAGTCGGTGTGTCCGGGGCACAGGGAACTACGACCTGTTGCAAATCTGAAACAGCCAATTAGAGAACATCAAGTCACCTGCTCACGAAAAGTTGAAGGATCTCCATTTGGTTAGGAGTGATGCCGCTGTTTTATTTTGTTGATTTTCAAGCAAAAACAGTTTGATCTTGTTTTGTTTATAACTGTTATTTTATTTGATATTACCTTCTGTGTGAATAACATGCAGATTTGTGTTATTCAGAACTGACGTCCTTTATGATTTTTACAGAAATCACTGGAAACGGCGAAGCAAGAATTTGGTGTAAATCATCTGCTGGTGTCTAACTATGAAACTTGCAACTCAGTCACGGGCTCCTTGGAGGATATATGCAGCCATCTTAAAGAGGAAAACAATCTAGATTTCCTTAATGACCTCGGGCTTCAGTTCAGAAGGCTTGCTGAGATTAGCTATGGCTCCGCCATTGCATTTGAGAGAAGCTCAATTTCCAAGTCTCCCACATCTAGTTCAAAAGTGACCATCAATGTAAAAGATGCTGTTGATGGTGTTCATCCTGAGGGAACATCTTCTGGATCCTCCACCACCACCACCAATATAACTGAAATGTACAGCACCGGAGGAGCCGCATCATCAGCCACCATAGGCCAAACTCTGCTGATCCAGCAGCCAGTGGTCTATCTGCCTTCTACTCCTATGTATGTAGTGGAGCAACAGCAGCCTGCACTTCTTTTGACCGCTGGTCCAGTGCTGGGTGTTCAGAAAAGCAATGTGGTGTTGTTGGAGAAAGGGACTACCAATATAGCAATCTCTCCCCATAGCACCCTTACCAGGCTGGGACTGCAGCAAGGAAACACCAGAGTAGTGATGGATCAAGGTATAGGAGGCACAGTGATGCATGGGAAGAGTATTCAGGAAAGCAACATGATGTTGGTGGAGAAAGAGGCTACCAATATAGCAATCTCTCCCCAGAGCACCTTTCCCAGGCTGATACTAAAACAAGCAAACACCAGAGTGGATCAGGGTATTGGAGGCACAGTAGTACATGGGATCTCAGGCCGCTCTGAGCATCAGGGCACTGTTTCTGGTACCGTTCATGTTGTAGAGACTCGACGAGTAGAGAGCACAGAGCCTGTGCATATTGTACAGAGCTCTTCACACTCCAGGATAAGCAATAGTACACAGGCCAAAGGGCAAAATGGAGGGGTCATGGCTCTAGGAAGTGCACCAGTTATCCAAAGTCCAATTTCATTGTCACGGCAAGATGTGCCTCTTTTTGATGCTACAAATGGGAGCACTCACCAAGAAGTGCGAGAAGAAAGGGTTTCGGTTGTTGAGAGAAGTTTCCAGTCAAGCTCCACCTCCTAATGCAACTCCAAAGACAGTCTCACACTCTAAGTGCTACATTTTACAGCCAATAGTGCTATTTCCGTTCCATTATTATGATTGCCATAAGTGAATAATTATAGAGTCAAATAATCGAGTAGTGTCCTAATTAGTAAAATAGTACAGACATAAACCATATACAGTATGAAATTAGTTAGTGTCTGGATGCTTTCACTAAACATGATAATTTTTTTGTAATACATAAATGCATTAGTTGTTTTTACAGATGGAAATAAATCAATTTAGTTACTGTATGTATCGCAATTTTTTTGTGAGATAATTTGTGTATTGGCACACTCAATTTCAATTATTATTATTATTATTATTATTAATATTTTTTAAGCTATACAGTAGTTCCTTGGCATACAAATGCCCCGCTTCACAAATGTTCCCCTCAAAAACTGGAATTCTGCAAGAAATTTTACAAGACAAAGTATTTTCGCCATACGAGCAAAAGAGCTGAGCCAAACCGAAAGCCAACTAAATACCAGGAGCCATTCAAAACTTGAGTGTTAGTGGAAAGACAAGGGAAGTGAGTTTAAATGTTTGTTTTTTGTGTGATTTAGCGCCATGAGTGCCAAGCATGTTAGTAAGGATGGCAACAAGAATAAAAGGGAGCCACGTTCAGGTTAATTTTTAAACCAGCCTATTTTAATGTATATTTAATATTTTACTTAATTTCCATGTCTTTGTAAATTATTTAATTGTTTTTAGATGAAAATGAATATATAATTATAGTGTTTGAAATTGGTAATATTCATAAGCTCTATTTTAGAGTGTTGTGGTCTGGTCTCTATGGTGAAATGGTGCACTGTGTAGCATGACTGTGTTGTTACTGCATTTAGATATGCAAAATTAAAAATTATAATTTAAATAGTTTGAGAGTTATCTTTTCTGTACATTTACTTATTTCTATTTTTAGAATACTATGAAGTAACCATGGATGTAATATCAAGAACAATTGATTTAAAAAAAATATGAACAGTAAAATGAAAATGGGATTTTTAGATTCATTTTAGAATTGGCATGGTTTATTAATGCATTTGGAAAGAACTTGAAAACAATAAACATTCTGATGTGTATGAATACTTGCAGTATTCAACCAAACAAAATTTTGTGCCTACAACATTTAGGGCTGACCAAATGTTGGAGACGGTAATATCTTATTAAAATGGGGTTTTAGATTCTGGATTTTTCTGAGTAATCATTTGAAATTAACTAAACAATATGTGATTGTATCCTTATTGTTAATAGATTAGAACCTATACTCTGTGTGTCACGACCCGCCAACCCCCAGCTCCTCAATGATCACCTGCACATGGGACCTGATCCCATTCCATGATCCACACTCCTTGCTTCCCCTCGCTTCCACTCTGCACACCTGTGCTCTATCAGCAATCACCTCTCTTCACTGTTTAAGTCGCGCTCTACAACACTTCTTTACCAGGTTATTGTGTGCTATATTAGCCCAATTCTCCGACCTCACTTTTTTCATCATTCATTAGATTTTCATGCTCATGGAACTTTGTGTTGTTGACCTCTGGGCTGGTTTAACGACTACGAGTTCGGATGACGGACCCCCTCTCTCATCTCCTCGGCTTTGAACGCAAAACCCTGAATCTCTGAACCCTGTCTCATGACCACAAATAATTTGCGCAAAGCTGCCAAAACCTGAGCTAGTTTCCATCGTCTGCACCAGCTTCCATTCGGAGCTTATTCCTCACTCGTCGACTCTCTGCACTTTTGCATTCCAGCAAGATGCACCTCACTAAGGAACACGTTTGACTCACTCGCTCTCGGCACAGAGCGCACCTGACTTGCACCGGCTCTGCACTTCCGCATTCCTGCAAGGCTCACACTGTGCACAGAGCTCTTGTGCCGGTTCTCGGCACTTCTGCATTCCAGCAAGGCTCTCTCCACACACACAGCCACCCGGCATGGAGGCCACGTCTGCATCAAGCGGACTATTAGTAAGATTCCCACGCTATCTACTAAGCTTGCTTCTAACCTTACCTTATCCAATTGCCAACACAATAAACCACAAGGAGCTTCTTCTGATCCTCCATCTGCACTTAGATCCACCATGACCTATTGGAGCCCTAATCTGGCCTCAAATGGATCAATGCTGTGATTTCCTACCACTGAAGGAGAATCACAGAGGAAGATTGCAACGCAATGCAAGTAAACAAACAAAGCTTCATACCTTGCTGAAATTGGTGCTCGCTACATAACTAAACTGTAAGATTATACTCAAGGCTCTGCTCTTGTGACTTTCTCAGGTCTAGTAAACAATACTAGAAAACTCCATTTAACTTTCACTCTTGAACCGTTTGTGTGTGTGCATGTGTGTGTTTAAGTAGCATAGTTTAATGTATCGTAGATTAGTCAAATAAATTCAATTCAATTAAATTTTATTTATATAGCGCTTTTAACAATGGTCATTGTCTCAAAGCAGCTTCACAAAAATGAAAGTTTTTTTTTTTTTTTTTAGAAAAGAAAATTTTGGGAAGTTTGTAAGTGTGAGAAAAATGTGTCTAGATAATAATGAGATGAATGAAATGTCTTTGATGAGCAAGCCAAGGGTGACGGCGACAGTGGCAAGGAAAAACTCCCTGAAATTAGGAAGTAACCTTGAGAGGAACCAGACTCAACAGGGAACTCATCCTCATTTTGGTGATGACTGATAGAAATGATCACTGGAAGCACAGAAGCAGCATGTGTAGCTCCAACCATCATAAAGCTGAATCCAGCTGGAGCTGGTCCTTCTCTGGATGCCTCAGAAACCTCGCAGGGTCGGCCTTTGTCTACTGAAGCTGGCACAATCTCCCGATGCCTCGGGATGGGTATAAAAATACAGAAAAGATGGAGAGAATTAGCGTAGTTGCCATTCAGGATAGGTGTACTGGCGTATGAAGTTATGGGATGAATTACGTGTATGCCAGATTAAATAGATGCGTCTTGAGTCTACTTTTGAACTGGGAAACTGTGTCTGCTCCCCTAACACTGTCTGGAAGGCTATTCCAAAGCTTTGGAGCTAAATATGAAAATGTCCTACCCCTTTTTGTAGATTTTGAAATTCTGGAAACTACCAGAAGTCCGGAGTTTTGTGATCTTAAGGAACGTGGAGGATTGTAGCGTATCTGAAGACTGGTTAGGTATGTGGGAGCTAAACCATTTAAAGCCTTGTATGTAAGTAATACTATTTTGTAATTAATTTTAAACTGAACAGGTAGTCAGTGCAGGGATGATAATATTGGGATTATATGATCATATTTTCTTGATCTAGTGAGAACCCTGGCAGCTGCATTTTGGACTAACTGAAGCTTGTTTATTGAGGATGCAGGACAACCACCTACTGTAGTAATGCATTACAATAGTCCAGTCTGGAGGTCATGAATGCATGAACTAGCTTTTCTGCATCAGATAAGATGCTCCTAAGTTTGGCAATATTTCTAAGATGGAAAAAGCCTGTTTCTGTGATATTTGAAATGTGATTTTCAAAGGACAAGTTACTGTCTAATATTACACCCAGGTCTTTTACTGTCGAGCTGGTAGTAACAGCACATCCTTCTAAACGCAGGATAAATTGTGAAAGCTGTTGTGTGCTGTTTTTTCGGCCGATAAGTAGTATATCTGTCTTATCTGAATTTATTAAAAGAAAGTTATTGGTCATCCAATCTTTTATGTCCTGGACACACTCAAATTCTTGTTTCTTTATAAAGCATTGTTGTCCTGGTTGTGTATTTTAAAATCTAAACATTTGCATTTATAACCTACTTGTATTTATAACCTCCACCTGCATCTAATCAGATGACGTCACCTGATCGAGGTTATATATAGCCAAAAATCTTGGCGTGTTTGCACACATGCTTCATGACTGGCAACGCGACAAAATGGTTCCCATAGCGTTTTCACGCAGCATCGAGTGTTGCCTTCAAAGGGAACCTGGTTTCAGTTACCACTTAGCTACAGCAAATGCGACTACCCCAGCACACACTCCTCAGTCTCCCCCTCCTCCACATGGTATTGGTCATGAACCACGCCTTCCTGCCCCACCTTCTTATGATGGAAATCTGTCTACCTGACGCTCCTTTCAGGCTCAATGCTCCCTTGTTCTCAAACTGCAGGCTGCATCATTTCCCTCTGAGCAATCCAAGGTCACCTATATCATCACCAATATATCAGGAAAGGCAAGGGAGTGGGGAACAGCATTATAGGATGACCATGTCCCTTGTTGTTTCACATATGAAGCATTTACTGATGAAATGAGGTAGATAGGCCACACACGTATTTCACCAAGGGAGCGTCGGAGGGATAATGGTGCCTGCTTTTGCTGCGGTCAAATAGGCCATGTTGAGCATTCCTGCTCACTAAAAGGTCGTCCCCCCCCCCTCCCAGTAGTTTCCGGGGGTACAGGGGAGCCCCACATCTACTTTTCCCCCAGACCAGCGATCATGTTTAACCGTAACCTTAATTCATGACAACCAGTCATATGTCACTCACACTTTAGTGGACTCTGGGGCCGACCAAAACCTAATCGCCTCCTCCGTTGCCTCCCAATTTAAGATTCCACTCACATCCCTTTGTTGACCATTTATTGTTCAGACTCTTGACGGCAGCAAACTCATTCCTATCACTTATCGTACCACCCCTGTTACCCTGCAATTCTCAGGCCATCATAGCAAGACCATCACCTTCCTCACCTTTCGAAAAGCTCATGCACCCATTATCTTGGGCCTCCCATGGCTAAGAATTCATAACCCCACATAGATTGACTTAAGTGAAGCATCCTGGATCAGAGCCCTGCTTGTATCAATTTTGCCTACCTTGACAGCATCTTGATTTTCTCACACTCCGAAAAGGAGTACAAGCTCCACGTTCATCAGGTCTTGCAACGACTGCTGGAGAACAAGCTAAGGCAGAAAAGTGTGAATTTCACTGCACATCCACCTCCTTCTTAGGGTATTCCATTTCACTGGCAGGCATCCAAATAGATCCCACCAAGGTAAAGGTGGTCACTGACTGGCCACTACCATCATCCAGGCTCGAATTCCAACGCTTCCTGGGTTTGCCAACTTTTATCACCGGTTCAACACCAGTTTTGTCAAAAGTATTCACATTCATTACTTGAGTAGAAGTATAGATACTAGGGTTCAAAAATACTTCTTTAGAAGTTGAAGTATCAACCCAAGCTTTTTACTTAAGTAAAAGTTTAAAAGTGCTGGTTTCAAAACTACTTAAAGTATAAAAGTAAAAGTACCGTGAGGGGCGACAAAAGCATTAAGGTCTCTCTTTCTGATCAAGCGACCGAGGGAGGGGGGGGGGTGCATTGTGCGCATTCTTATCATGCGACCGGGGGGGGGGGGGGGGGCGTTGTGCGCGTTCTTATCATGCGATGGGTGGGGGGGGTAGTTTCACAAAGGTTGACCCAGGACAACAAGCTTCACACTTGCTCCTTCTTCTCCCGGCAACTTACTCTCCCGGAACGAAACTATGATATCTACAGTGGGAGCCACGTAAAACAGCCACCTGGAGCATGACAGGTCCATGACAGGACCATGACAGATCCATGCTCGATCCGTGCACAGAATGTGATCCCCCGCGATGACGCATTTAACAATGCCCCGCCCCATAAACACCCCCATGCGCTTTCTAAAAAGATGGTTGCAATGCTGTATAATCCCGCCAGATGGAGCATTGACTGCTTCAGTTAACTGCAGTGTCCAAGCAGCCGTATACTATGTTAAATATATAACATAATTTACGTCAACATAGTTTCATAAATTGATGTGGTAAAAAAGAGAGAAAAAACAATAAAACAGATTTAAATCACTCAATACACAGCCCATGATGCTTACGCTATTTTTAATTAATTAATAAAACTATTTATTGCAATATTTTTCACGACATCCTTAACAATCCTTAAAGGCATGGTAACATCTAATTTATCTATACCGGTCGTTGTAGGTACGGAATACAAACACGGGCTATGTACAGTATTTTACATTTTACGTGTATTTTATCATTTTCTGTTTAATACAATTGTAGATAATATTTTGCTGCAAAATAAAGCTTAAAATTTAACTTCTGCTTGGGTTTGTTTTCCTTATTTTTTATGTTTTTGCTGATGATTTTTCCGCTGATAGTCAAAAATTGGCATAACAAATCGATTAATCGCGCAAAATATCTGGAACAAATATCTGTCAAGGGATCAGTATTTCTTTAGTCATTTAACCAGCATAACGTGCCCACATCAAAGATCTTATGGGGCATTAATTACTTATTGCAACTGTGAATAGATGCGGCAGCAGAGACAGATTAAATCCCCATAAACATTCACACTTGAAAACAATATTAAAACAACTAAACAGTTCCAGAGGGAGTACCTTGTTTCCCGGCTTCGCGGTGGTGTGCAGCCTGTTTATTTCCTGGTGGTTTGAGTCGGTCATCTTTAACTATACTGCAGAGATTTTGACTGTGAGCAACTGTTTGACTTAAAGCCTGGTGACCAACACCTGCAGGATAAATAGGTTCCTTGGGAGCACCTTTGTTTTATACAGAATGGGATAACGGTGGTGCTACTTTCTTGCTACTCTGTCTTGCTACTCTCTTGCTACTTTGTTGCTACTTTGTTGCTACTCTCTTGCTTCTGTCTACATGTATTTGGGTTTTGGTTGCTTTGGTTGTATGATTTCTTTGATTTTAGTTTTTGTTGTTTGTTTAGCCCGATTAAGTTTTGTTTATAATTTCTTTTCTTTCTTTTCTTTAAGTATAGTGTCAACTGTTTCTTCTTAATGAGTATGATGTATTGCTTTTCTTATTCAGATTTACTATAATTTTGTGTATTTTTGTGTCTGTTTGTTTAGGCCCCTGAGCTGGAAGACTAGCTGTTCTAGTACCATGGTGTCAGGAGTGTGGTGTAGAAAGACTTAGTTTACAGCTAGCCTACCCAGCTCCGGGTAAGCCTTGGTGGCTTCATAATTAGTGGGGTATTACACTGTTTAGTTCATCCAATCTATATTTTATTTGGTCTTTTAAATGTGTACCTGGTCAATGTAATTTGAATAAACATTTTGCATACTGATTCCCTGTCTCTGCCCTCCATGTTAACTTGTGTGCCTAAGTCGATTCAGCATTTAGTTCTCCTTACTGTAAAGGTGTGGCGTAATCAGCATTAAAATATATTTCGTAACACTCTAGGTGTTCATAGTGAGCTTAGACGCCCGATCGTGCCCTACGCCACAATCTAGCGTAATTGGCAGGATTCTGTGTTTGGCAGAGAAGTGAGTATTAGTGGCTGTTTGTTTGTTTCCCTTTCTCAATTTATTTTTTTTTTTTGTCGTAGTGAGGTTAGTGAGTGGAGTAGCAGCAGGACAGCAGCACGTGTCCGGTGGATTCTGAATATTGTTTCCCCTTTTTGTTAAGTGTTAGTGATTTAAAGTTATGGAGGAAGAGTTGCAGGAACTGAGGGAAGTAGTAGCTCAGTTGCGGGCAGAGAATGAGAGGTTGCGTCAGGAATGTTTTCCTGCGGTACCTGGCCCTCCTCCAGTGCTTCTGGTCCTTCTGCTGCTGCTAGCGCTCAACCAAGTAGTGCACAGACTGTCTTGCCAGAAAGATTTGTCTTTGTACCTCGAGATCGGAAATGCTCAAAATTTAGTGGCAGAGTGGGTCTGAATATAGAGGAGTGGGTAGAGGAGGGTAGAAGTTGTATGCAGGCTCGCCACCTGTCTGTGTCCGACCAAGCATTCTTCCTGTTTGACCATCTAGACGGGGAGGCAAGAGAAGAGATTAAGTATCATTCAGAAATCTAGCGGAATGATCCAGATAAAATTATTTCTATATTGCAGGACTTGTATGGTTGCTCACAGTCATATGTCTCTTTGCAGGAGGCATTCTTTTCAAGAAAGCAGCAGGAGGGTGAGTCATTGTTGGAGTTTTCACTCGCCTTGATGGGCCTTCTAGAATTATGAAGCAGCAATCGCCATATGCTATGCCCAATTTCCAAGGTTTGTTACGTGATCACCTTAGCGAGCATGTTGGTGACGTCGCCCTCCGTCGAGAATTAAAACAATTAATTCGTCGACAGCCTACTTTAAAATTTTTAGAGGTTCGTAGCAAAGCCCTAAGATGGGAATGCAAGGGTATGGTGGGGAATATGAGGGGCCAAAGTAATTCTGTCTCATCCACGTATTGAGAGAAATGTTGAGATCACAACATGAACAGTAAATAAGTTGACTCAAAATGTTGCTCAGTTACAGGTCCTGCAGCTTCATAGTCGGTCCTCACATTGTAGCCCTGTTATATGTAGGAGGTGCCAACGACCTGGCCATTTTGCCAGAGAGTATGAGGTGGGGCATTTTCCCCCTGGCCCTCAACCTCATTTGTCTGTTCCTTCATCGTTGGAGGATAAACAGCCTGGCCCATCTGCATTGTCGGGAAACTAATTCCCACCGTGTCGCAGAGTCACGGCGCGGTTGGGGAAGTGGATGGCTCAAGTCAAAATATGTCTTATTTAATGTCTTCCTGTCCACACATTGTTGTTCAATTTGGAGGAGTTTGTGTTCCATGTTTGGTTGATACTGGCTCCATGGTGTCTACCATTACAGAAAGTTGTTTTCGTGAACATTTTGAGCCATGGGGTCAGGATCGACTTCAGTCCTGCCAGTGGTTGCAGCTCCGGGCTGCTAATGGCCTTTCAATTCCTTATATTGGTTATATGGAATTGGATGTTGAGTTGTGTGGGCAGGTTATCTCCAAATGTGGAGTGCTTGTTGTCCGATATCCTCCGGGTGGCATTTGTAACCAGGTTCCAGGGGTGCTTGGGATGATTGTCCTGAGCCGCTGCCACCAGGAGATATTTGGGCGACATGTTCCTGCTCTTTTTGATTCCACAGTAACCATTGAGGCTCCTAAGGTTTGTTATGCAGGCCTTTCAGTATTGTCATAGAGTGGAGGACCAGTGTTCAGTAACACATTCCTGTCCTGTTAGATTGTGAGGTTGTAAGTCATGTCGCATCTCAGGGGGCATGATGACGTTTGTAGCAGCAACTTCTTCTGAGCAATATGGGGTTCTGTTTGAGCCTCCAGAGTCAGGACTACCTTCTGGTTTGTTGGCTTCTCCAGCATTGGTGCAGGTTGTAAAAAAAAAAACCTGTGGTAAATGTGGGTACTGCTGATGTTATGTTGCACTCTACCACTACTTTGGGCATTTTAAATAGTGTTAGTGTGGTAAGCCTGCCTACTGGGGTAACTGAAGTTAAGTCCATTGCAGCTGCAGTGAGTTCCCAAACCCCGAGGGCGATCCCCACTGTCCAGGAACAGATTGAAGCAGTGGATCTGTCTGTTTTGCCAGAGGTGGAACAGGCCCAGGTTCGGGCCCTTGTGTACAAATTTCAGTCTGTGTACTCATCCTATGAGGATGATTTAGGATGCACTGATTTGATTTCTCACGACATTCCTCTGCTGGATTCTGTTCCTGTTCTGGTTAAAAAGAAAGATGTAGCCTGCGTATGTGTGTCGACTACCATCAGTTAAATGCCAAGACAAGAAAAGATGCTTTCCCTCTGCCGCGAATTGAGCAATCATTGGACTCCTTGACGGGGGCCTGTTGGTTTTCCAGGTCCGGGGGTTTAGGGGCGGTCTTGTCCCAGGAGCAAGGAGGTAAAGTACGACCTATTGCATATGCTAGCCGCAGTCTACGGCCCACTGAGCGCAATATGTCCAACTACAGCTCCATGAAATTGCAGTTTTTGGCGCTCAAGTGGGCCATGACAGAGAAATTTAGGGAGTATTTGTTAGGACATAAGTGTATTGCTTTTACAGACAATAACCCTCTCAGTAATTTGACTACCGCTAAGCTTGGAGCTACAGAGCAACGTTGGGCTGCCGAGCTTGCAGTTTTTGACTTCGATCTTCGGTATCGGTCAGGTAAAAGTAACAAAAATGATGACGCCTTGTCGAGACAGAATCCCCCTGTTCCAATTGGGGTAAGGGAAATGCTGCCTGGGACTGAGGTCCCTACTACTGTGAAGCAAGCACTGGGGGTAGATAAAGTTGTACCGGTGAGTCAAGTTGTGATTTCAGCTTTGCCTAATTTGGCAGGTGATATGAGGAATTCGGGAAATTTGGGGTTTTTGGAAGCGGGGAATGTGCCCTACGTTTGAGGAGTGCAGATGGTTGTCCAAGCCTGCTTTGGTCCTACTTCGCCAGTGGGATCGGTTATTGGAAAGAGAAGGAATTTTGCACCGTCTAATTTTCCGTTCAGGTGGGTTGAAGAGATTTTGCAGTTGGTTCTTCCTTCTGCCCTAACTGGCGAGATTTTGACTCAATTGGATCAAGTACATGGGCACCAAGGTGTTGATCGTACCACAGAATTGGTGCAGCAACATTGTTACTGGCCAAGCCTGACAGCAAATGTAGTTCAGTGGTGTCAAGACTGTGAAAGGTGTCAGGCTGCTAAGCCAGTTGTCCAAAGTTTCATGGGCCATTTGCTAGCTTCTAGACCAAACGAAATTCTGGCTATTGATTTCACTTTGCTGGAGCCTTCCCGTGTGGGGCTGGAGAATGTCTTGGTGCTGACTGATGTCTTCACCAAGTATACGTTGGCAGTGCCCACTCGAGATCAACGGGCTGAGACTGTGGCAAAGGTATTGGTGATTGAATGGTTCTATAAGTTTGGTGTGCCTGCCCATATTCATTCAGATCAGGGCCGCAATATTGAGTCCTCCCTCATCCAACAACTTTGCAGTCTTTATCAGATTGAGAAGTCCCACACTACCCCTTATCAAGACAGATAGACCTAACATAAATTACAACATAAATTTACAAAAACTAACTAGCTAAGTAAGACATGTGCAAACAAGAGCAACAACAAAGTGACAGTGCAGCGAACACGACATAACATAACAGAATACTATGGTGTTGAGGTAGTGAAAAACTGTAAACATTCCTTAACCTTAGCAGCAAGGATTGAGGAATTAGTGCAAAAAGTAGTCCAGTAATGATTATTGTGCAAAAGAGATTAACAGTGAAGCATTTACAGATTGGTGTGTATGATAGTTTGGTAGTGTAGGTCAGTGTGTCTGCGCTTGTGTTGATTTGTCAGTCCAGTCCCAATATATTGAGGTAGTTGAGTTAAGCTGAGTGTGTGTGTGTGTGTGTGTGTGTGTGTGTTTATCAGTCCAGTCCCTTTTTGTTGAGGAGACGGATGGCTTGTGGAAAAAAGCTGTTGCTCAGTCTGGATGTGTGCCCCCGAATGCTTCGGTACCTTTTTCCAGATGGCAGGAGTGTGAAGTGTGTGTGTGTGAGAGGGGTGTGTCCGATCAGCCACAATGCTTGCTGTTCTCACTATCCTCTGTAGGGTCTTGCAGTCCGATATGGCACAATTCCCAAACCAGACAGTGATGCAGCCACTCAGAATGCTCTCTATAGTTCCTCTATAGAAAGTGGTAAGGATTGGTGGTGGAAGCTGGGCCTTCCTCAGTCTTCTCAGAAAGAAGAGACACTGTTGGGCTTTCTTGTGTAAGGAGCTGGTGTTGAGGGACCAGCTGAGGTCCTTCTCCAGGTGGACGCCCAGGAATTTGGTGCTTTCGACGATCTCCACAGAGGAGCCGTCGATGCTCAGTGGAGAATGGTCGCCTCGTGTCTTGCTAAAGTCAACAACCATCTCCTTTGTCTTGTCAACATTCAGAGACAGGTTGTTGCCATTACACCAGTCCGTTAGCCTCTGCACTTCCTCTCTGTACGCTGACTCGTCGTTCTTGCTAATGAGACCCACCACGGTTGTGTCATCAGCAAACTTAATGATGTGATTCGAACTGTGTGTTGCTACACAGTCGTGAGTCAGCAGTGTGAACAGCAGGGGACTGAGCACACAGCCTTGTGGGGCCCCAGTGCTCAGTGTGGTGGTGCTGGAGGTGAAGTTCCCGATCCGTACTGACTGAGGCCTTCTGGTCAGAAAGTCCAGGATCCAGTTGCAGAGGCAGGTGTTCAGGCCCAACTGGCTCAGCTTCCCGATCAGTTGTTGGGGGATGATAGTGTTGAATGCATTCGAACAGTACAGCATTCGAAAGTATGTGTCCTTCTTGTCCAAGTGTGTGAGGGCAAGATGGAGTGTAGTGGAGATGGCGTCGTCCGTTGAGCGGTTAGGACGGTACGCAAATTGCAGTGGGTCCAGTGAGGGGGGCAGCAGGGTCTTGATGATGGTGGGTGTAAGTGCAACGAAACAGTAGTCATTGAGACAGGACACAGTAGACTTCTTGGGCATGGGGACGATGGCGGTGGCTTTGAAGCACATGGGGACGACGGCGCTGCTCAGAGAGATGTTGAAGATGTCGGTGAGAACATCTGCCAGCTGTTCAGCACATCCTCTAAGCACTCTGCCTGGGATGTTGTCTGGTCCAGCACCTTTTCGTGGGTTGACTCTGCGTAGAGTTTTCCTCACCTCAGCTGTAGTGAGACACAGAACCTGGTCGTTTAAAACCTTTAAATTTTAATTGTTTTGCAGCACACCGCTTTTAGCCAGCATTAGCATCGCTAGCCCGGCTATCACAAGTTTGTTTACGCTTCTTCACACCGATTATTTTCCGTATTTAGACACCATGTCGGTTGTGATTCTGCCTCTGAGTGCAGGTGAGGAGACATTGGAGCTGCACTCAGTGGATTTGGAGCTGGAGGCTGTGGAGAAGCTGATCTGCGAGCTACAGGTGAAGCTGACCCGGCTACAGCAGCGGAAAGCCACGCTGGAATCGTCATGGACCGACGCTCACCTGTCTCAGGTAAATTCTCGGTGAGAGAATTCTCCTACAACCTCAACCCCGCGTGTTTCTCTGCCCAGGTCCAACACACCCTGCCCCGTCCAAGGACGCAGCCCGCTCAGGTTTCCTTCACCCCGGCACCGGGATAACACGGACCCTGGATACAGCAGCAGCGAAAGAAGCACACCAAGCCCCGGGCGAGGACATCTCCCCCTCCACCACCACCCGTCTTCGAGATCTCGACCCGAAACCGCTTCGCTCCTCTCCGCGAGACGGCACACGACACGCTGGTCATCGGAGACTCCATCGTTCGTCACGTGCGTGCTACCACAGGTAAAGGTAAGGTGCACACACTCTGTTTACCTGGTGCACGTGTTCTTGATCTTGCTGCACAGGTGCCTGGTGCCCTGAGGAAGAACATTGGAGCTGTGGTTCTTCATGCCGGCACGAACGACACCAGGCTGAGGCAGACGGAGATCCTAAAGAAGGACTTCAGGAGCCTGGTCGAGAAGGTCCACAGCACATCACCCACGACAAGGATCATCGTAACTGGACCGCTTCCCACATTTCAGCGAGGAATCGAGAAGTTCAGTAGATTATTTGCCTTTAATGAATGGTTACAATCTTGGTGTCGACAACAGAAATTACCCTTTGTTGATAACTGGAATGTTTTCTGGGAGCGTCCTAGGCTCTATCACACCGATGGCCTACACTCTAGCAGACTTGGAGCAGCGGTCCTCTCTGACAACATCTCCAGGACACTACGAACCATCTGACTGGCGGTAAGTTATACCGTAGATTCCAAACATATTAGCCACATCACAACTCACCATAGTGATAGACGCACACACATAGCTTGTCCTATAGAAACTGTGTCTGTTCCCCGAATAGTGAGAAAAAAGAATAAATTTGTTACATTTGCCCGAAACAATCTGATAACCATAAAACCAGAAAAAGGCAAAATAAGTAGTCAAAATCCACCTCTAAAGTTTGGACTACTCAACATTAGATCCCTTGCGCCTAAAGCACTTATTGTTAATGAAATTGTCTCAGATTATTGCCTTGACACACTCTGTCTCACCGAAACCTGGCTTAAACCAAATGAATATTTTGGTCTGAATGAGTCTACTCTGTCAGGATATTTCTATAAGCACGAGCCCCGTCTAATTGGTCGCAGTGGTGGTGTCGCCACTATCTACAATGATGTACTCACTGTTACTCAGAAAATAAGGCCCAGGTTTAGTTCATTTGAAGTGCTTATCATTAATGTTGCACTCAATGAAATACGTAATAAACCCTTTCTATATTTTACCCTGGCCACCGTGTACAGACCCCCGGGGCCATATGTCGATTTTCTTAAAGAATTTGGACATCTGCTGTCTCTTGGTTAACTCTGACAAAGTGTTGATAGTAGGAGACTTTAACTTTCATGTAGATGATGCTAACGACGCTTTAGCACTCACATTTATGGATTTACTAAATTCCTTTGGAGTTAAACAAAATATAATTGGAGCAACTCACCGCTTTAATCATACGCTAGATTTAATTATATCCCATGGTATAGATGTCTCTAATATAGAGATCATACCTCAAAGTGATGATATCACAGATCATCACCTCCTGATATATACTCTACCCGTAGAACAGATTAGCTGCGTCTCCCCACGTTATCAATCTGTTAGAAATATGAATCCCACTACTAAAGACAGATTCACAAGTAATCTGCTGGATCTGTCCCAATTTCTTATTAGACCCCTAAATGCAGATGATCTAGATGGAGTGACTAGCAGCATGGGCACTATTTTTACCAGTACATTAGACACTGTTGCTCCCATCAGATTAAAAAAAGTCAGAGATAAAACACTTGCACCGTGGTACAACAGTCATGCTCGCGCCCTAAAGAGAGCAACGCATAACCTCGAGCGAAAATGGAGAAAAACTAAACTAGAAGTTCTTAGAATTGCATATAAAGACAGTATGTGCAGCTATAGACAGGCTCTAAAAAGTGCTAGGACTGAGCATCTTAGCCAACTGATAGTAAGAAACCAAAACAATCCCAGGTTCTTATTTAGTACAGTGGCTCGCCTAACAAAACCTAAGATGCCTGCAGAGAGTATCCCATCACAGTTTAGAAGTGAAGACTTTATGGACTTCTTTAATGAAAAAATCAATAATATCAGGAAGAAAATAACAGAGGTTCAACCTCTAATAGTATCTCACGATCCAGTTCAGCCTATAGCTTCACATTTAGATTTTCAGTGCTTTACAGGTATAGGACAGGAAGAGCTGTATAAACTCATCACCTCGGCTAAATCAACAACGTGCCTGTTAGACCCAATCCCAACCAGATTTTTAAAAGAAGTGATGCTTACGGTTGGAGAGCCACTTCTAAATATTATTAATTCATTATATCTAGGTCACGTCCCTAAACCTTTCAAGTTAGCAGTTATTAAGCCGCTTCTTAAAAAATGTAATTTGGACGCGAATGAAATAAATTACAGACCGATTTCAAACCTTCCGTTCATATCAAAAATACTAGAAAAAGTAGTATCAGCTCAAATATGCACATTCTTGCAGGATAACATCCTTGAAGAATTTGTCAGGTTTCAGGCCCCATCATAGCACAGAAACTGCACTAGTTAAAATTATAAACGACTTGTTTTTAGCTTCAGACTGCATCTCATTGCTAGTCCTGCTCGATCTTAGTGCTGCATTCGACACTATAGGTCATAATATTCTCATAGATCACTTACAAAATTATATAGGTATTCAGGGACGGGCATTAAAATGGTTTACATCTTACCTGTCTGATCGCTACCATTTTGTAGATCTAAATGGAGAACCGTCTGGTGTAATGCCAGTGAAATATGGGGTCCCACAAGGGTCAGTTTTAGGACCTCTGTTGTTCTCAATATACATGCTTCCCTTGGGTAACATCATTAGAAGACATGGGATTAGTTTCCATTGTTATGCTGATGATACCTAATTATATATCTCAACTAAACCAGACGAAATACCTAAGTTGTCTAGATTAACTGAGTGTGTCCAGGACATAAAAGATTGGATGACCAATAACTTTCTTTTATTAAATTCAGATAAGACAGAGATATTACTTATTGGCCCAAAAACCAGCACACAACAGCTTTCACAATTCAGCCTGCGTTTAGAAGGATGTACTGTTACTACCAGCTCAGCAGTAAAAGACCTGGGCGTAATATTAGACAGTAACTTGTCTTTTGAAAATCACATTTCAAATATCACAAAAACAGCCTTTTTCCATCTTCGAAATATTGCTAAATTTAGGAACATCTTATCTGTATCTGATGCAGAAAAGCTAGTTCATGCATTCATGACCTCCAGACTGGACTATTGTAATGCATTACTAGGTGGTTGTCCTGCATCCTCAATAAACAAGCTTCAGTTAATCCAAAATGCAGCCGCCAGGGTTCTCACTAGATCCAGAAAATATGATCCTATAACCCCAATATGATCATCCCTGCACTGGCTACCTGTTCAGTTTAGAATAAATTACAAAATAGTATTACTTACATACAAGGCCTTAAATGGTTTAGCTCCCACATACCTAACCAGTCTTCTGATATGCTACAATCCACCACGCGCCTTAAGATCACAAAGCTCCGGACTTCTGGTAGTTCCCAGAATTTCAAAATCTACAAAAGGGGGCGGGGCATTTTCATATTTAGCTCCAAAGCTTTGGAATATCCTTCCAGACAGTGTTCGGGGGGCAGACACGGTTTCTCAGTTCAAAAGTAGACTCAAGACGCATCTTTTTAATCTGGCATACACATAACTCATCCCATAATCTCATACTCCAGTACTATCCCGAATGGCAACTACGCTAATTCTCCCCATCTGTTCTGTATTTCTTTACCCATCCCGAGGCATCGGGAGATTTTGCCAGCTTCAGTAGACAAAGGCCGATCCTGCGAGGTTCCTGAGGGATCCAGAGAAGGACCAGCTCCAGCTGGATTCAGCTTTATGATGGTTGGAGCAACACATGCTGCTCCTGTGCTTCCAGTGATCCAGACCTCATCTGCCCTCTGCACCTACTGACTCGTCCCTATGCTGAACTGGTCTTCAAGTCAATTTAAATAATTTCTGTCAAATTGAATTTTCACCTGCACAACACACAAGATGTTATATAATTTCTATCTGTTATCACCCAAATGAGGATGGGTTCCCTGTTGAGTCTGGTTCCTCTCAAGGTTTCTTCCTAATGCCATCTCAGGGAGTTTTTCCTTGCCACCGTCGCCATCACCCTTGGCTTGCTCATCAGAGAGATTTCATTCATTCGTCTCATTATTATTATCTACACATTTTTCTCACACGTACACAATTCCAATTATTCTCTTTTCTAAAATTATTATTTTTTTTTTTTGTAAATTTTCTTTCATTTTTGTGAAGCTGCTTTGATAAAATGACCATTGTTAAAAGCGCTATATAAATAAAATTGAATTTAATTGAATTGAACTTCCTCGCCGCCACGTTGTTCTGCCTGTCGAACCGAGCGTAGAAGTTGTTCAGCGCATCTGGGAGGGAGCTGTCACTGTCACAGGCAGGTGATGTCGTCCTGTAGTTAGTGATGGCTTGTACGCCCTGCCACATGCGCCGTGTGTCGCCGCTGTCCGTGAAGTGGTTGTGGATTCTCTGGGCATATGCGTGCTTCGCCTCTCTGATGGCCCGAGAAAGTTCGGCCCTTGCTCTTCTAAGCGCCACCTTGTCTCCCGCTTTGAAGGCAGTGTAGATGCGGTCATATTATTTCACCAGTTTTGACGCGTAGCTTTGGTTTAAAGTTTCACTCACACGACAGAAGTCCAATCTCTTTGTCTCTTGTAGTTTATTTTGTCAGCATCAAAGAATCAACACTTCATACAGTCGTCTTGAGTAAATCTACTGTGATTACAACATCAGTTGCTGCATCTTGCAAATCTCTGACTTTTACAACTACCTATTTGCTGTATCTTATAAATTACAGTCTTAGCTTACGTATATAACAACACTCTTGTTGTATATCTCTACTTACGGGAGCTTATGGTTACAACAACCTAGTTGTTGTATCTTACATTTCCAGCTTACGGGGAGCTCACGAGCTTACGGCCAAAAGCTTGTGTTTCCGTAGCCTTCCGCATCTAAACTGAACTCTCTATCATATGACAGTCACACAAATGCATGTAATAGTGGAATGAGATCACAGACCAACTTACGATTGTCAAAATGGATGCATAACAGAAATTTAAAGCTTATGGCTTATGTAACAACCTTAATGCTTAATACTTTACTAATGAATTGAACAAGATAGAATAAGTGAAATAACAACAAATAAAATAAACACAACAACAAATTCACAACAAGTACGATATGGCTCTTACAGGCAGAGTCTCGGGTCCTCAGAAGTGCACGCACTTCCGCAGTAATCCACGGTTTCTGGTTGGGTCGTGAGATGATGCTCTTGGAGACAGTGACGTCATCGGTGCACTTGTTGATGTACCTGGTCACTGATGACGTGTACTCCTCCAAGTCAGTGAAGTCGCCGTAAGTTGCAGTCTCCCTAAACATGTTCCAGTCAGTGCTCTTGAAACAGTCCTGAAGAGCAGAGATGGCTCCTGCTGGCCAGGTTTTCACCTGCTTCAGAACCGGTTTTGAACGCCTGATGAGTTTGCAGTTCACTGATCTTTGTATACAGTTCCCATAGCGCTTCCTTAGTGTGGCAATCGTAATATCCCAAAAGGCGGGACTTTGCTAAATTAACTAAATCCGACTACGCCACCCTGGTGGGGCGCCAGGGGAATACTCCCAATAAAGACACACAGGTAAGTTCCAACTATCAAAGGCAAGACTAAAAATCACCTGAGACGTGGGTATCAATACAAAAAGGATGTTTTTATTTATTAAAAACAAACAGCACTATTTGCTCCCAAAGACACAGAAGCAATACACACTTTACTTTGCCATTACATAAAAACACTCCTCAAAAAGGGAGGGAAAGGGGAAAAAAGGGAACAGAGACTGACAGGACACAGCAGGCTGGCTGCAGCTCAGAAAATCATCCAAAACCCACCCAAATTCACATCAAATTAGATGCCATGCACTCACTACAAGAAAGGAGTGTGTTGGTACACTTGCAATCGGTGAACACCCCAAACGCATGCAGCCAGCTCCCCTGTCCTGCACCGTGCCTGGCTCCTGATCAAAACAATAAGGAAAGAAAAAGAATACAACACCAACATGCACACACAGAACTAATACAAAGTCTACACAATCCACACTGAACAATAATCACATCAAACAAAAGAAAGGATATAAACAATTTCACAGACTCAGTAGTATATAGACAAAGGCACCAAGTCGTCTCCCAGTCCTATATACGACCGAGACCGGTGCCTAAACGCACCAAATTAACATAACAAAAAGAGACAACAACAACACAAACACTTGCACCATCACAACATAATACACAAAGCAGACATGCAAAACATCTCCATCCACACAAAACAAGAATAAAAGCCAATCAAAAATAAAAATAGAAAAACAAAAGAAACTTAACAAGCATGCACACCGTAGCTACCAGCCCAACGGCCTACAAAGCAGCCGAGTCGCAAGCAAGCAGTCTTCTTACTCATAAGCAAAACAGCAATGGCGTCGCCAATAGCATTTCAACTAGATATAAGGCGAAGGAATTAAATCAGAATCAGAATCAGAAAGAGTTTTATTGCCAAGTACGCTTGCACGTACAAGGAATTTGTTTTAGTGACGGAGCTTCCAGAACAAAAAATACAAATGACAAGACAAAAACAGCATGACGCAAAAAAAAAAAAAAAAAAAAGAATTTTTTTTTTTTTTTTAAATGGTTGACATCAAATGGAGTACGATGTGAGATACTTTTAAATATTCAGGTCCTGAGAGATGGTCGTGCCCAGGAACCGGAATGACTCCACTGCCGTCACAGTGCTGTTCATGATGGTGAGTGGGGGAAGTGCAGGTGGGTTTCTCCTGAAGTCCACGATCATCTCCACTGTTTTGAGCGTGTTTAGCTCCAGGTTGTTGTGACTGCACCAGACAGCCAACTGCTTGACCTCCCTTCTGTATGCAGACTCGTCACCGTCCTGGATGAGGCCGATGATTGTAGTGTCATCTGCAAATTTCAGGAGCTTGACAGTGGGGTCTGTGGAGGTGCAGTCGTTGGTGTAGATGGAGAAGAGCAGTGGGGAGAGAACGCAACCCTGAGGGGCTCCAGTAAAATGTTCCACTTCACTCCTAATACCAGAATCAGAAAGAGTTTTATTGCCAAGTACGCTTGCACGTATAAGGAATTTGTTTTAGTGATGGAGCTTCCAGAACAAAAAATACAAATGACAAGACAAAAACAGCATGACGCAAAAAATAAAAAAATAAATAAAAAATTTTTTTTAAATGGTTGACATCAAATGGAGTACGATGTGAGATACTTTTAAATAAGTTACATAAATATCTGAAGTCTGTGGTATTATACAGTATATTGCACAGTGGTATTGTACACAATATTGCACATATATTTATTGACCGTTAGAATGATGTTTAACTGTTAAGGAGGTAGATTGCCTGGGGGAAAAAACTGTTCTTATGCCTGACTGTCCTGGTGTTCGGTGCTCTGTAGCGTCGACCCGATGGCAAAAGTTCAAAAAGAAGGTGGCTTGGGTGTGAGGGGTCCAAAGTGATATTCCGTGCCCTTATCTTCACTCTGGATAAATACAGTTCTTGCAGCATGGGCAGGGGAGTGCCAATAACTCTTTCAGCAGACCGAACCGTCCTTTGTAGTCTTCTGATGTCTGCTTTCGTAGCTGAGCCAAACCAGACAGTTATTGAAGTGCACAGGACGGATTCAATGACGGCTCAGTAGAATTGTGTGAGCAGCTCCTGTGGCAGGTTGAATTTCTTCAGCTGGCGAAGGAAATACAACCTCTGGTGGGCCTTTTAAACAATGGAGTCAATGCGAATGTCCCACTTCAGGTCCTGAGAGATGGTCGTGCCCAGGAACCGGAATGACTCCACTGCCGTCACAGTGCTGTTCATGATGGTGAGTGGGGGAAGTGCAGGTGGGTTTCTCCTCAAGTCCACGATCATCTCCATTGTTTTGAGCATGTTTAGCTCCAGGTTGTTGTGACTGCACCAGACAGCCAACTGCTTGACCTCCCTTCTGTATGCAGACTCGTCACCGTCCTGGATGAGGCCGATGATTGTAGTGTCATCTGCAAATTTCAGGAGCTTGACAGTGGGGTCTGTGGAGGTGCAGTCGTTGGTGTAGATGGAGAAGAGCAGTGGGGAGAGAACGCATCCCTGAGGGGCTCAAGTATTGGTGGTGTGACTGTTGGACATGAATTTTCCCAGTTTCACTAGCTGCTGCCTGTCTGTCAGAAAGCTGGTGATCCAGTGACAGATAGAGCTAGGAACAGAGAGCTGATTCGCCAGATGTATACTAGGCAGCGCAGTTCTAAAGCCGCGCTGTCGAGCGCGCCGGCTCTCTTCCCCCGCCTGCGCTTCTTAAAGCATTTAAACAGTGCAGCTGCTCCGCCGGTTACAATGTTCAGTAAAACGTTTGAAAAATCGAAAAGTGGTTGAAAATTGTGTGATGTGTCCTGCTGAACGTTCAGCAGTTCATCCCTGGTATAAGTTATTACGTTTGAGAAACAAAAAACAGGACAAACTAACAAAAACAGTGAGACAAATGGAGAGCTCCACACTGAGGCAGCCATCCGCGGCGCCATCCTGCAAACAATTTCAATAAATAATACTCCTTAAGTAACCGTCTGCATGCACAATATGAGGAAAATATCCACATTAACCTCAATATATTGACCACATGGAAAGAAGATACACAATAAATATACTTACTTGGGTTAGACAATGAAGCGTGAAGCTGCATGATTACTCACTGCCGATGCCCAGCTCTATCTACCGGCCGGCATTCTCATCCTGCTAGCGCCGCTGTCACTATAACAATACACTAAATAGGTTTACTGCCAAAGTGATAAAGAATTTTATTGTAAATACCGGCATACCTAAAAGCGCGCTGCGCCATGAATAATCCACACGTCCATGCCGCCAACTCCACTAGAATGAAACTGTAAATGGTGTCAATTAGCATTAAGCTATTCACCTAGCTACATAGTCAACAGAATCCAAGCCTACCTTAACAACCAGGAACCAGGAACGAAAAGGGACACGCCCAGTTGAAGAGGACCCAGACACCACAAACATGTCACCACCAGTCAAAATAAGAGTCCTTAAATAGACTGTGTTCCCCTCATTAATCTAATAACCACACCCCCAGCTGAATCACAAATAAACAACCACTTACCCTGCTACATTCACATTAGCACTAGGTGGAATGTACACTCCGATAATGAAAACCGTGGTGAATTCCCGTGGTAAATAAAAAGGTCTACATCTAACAGTCACAAACTCCACCAGCGATGAGCAATAACTAGAAACTAGCACAGAGTTCTTGCACCATTTCGCGTTGATGTAAACACACAAGCCGCCACCGTGAGTCATACCGCAAAGAGCTGCATTTCTGTCGGCGCGAAACGAGGCTAGCCCATCTAGCTGAATAGCGGCGTCTGGTACTCTGTCACTGAGCCATGTCTCCGTGAAAACAAAGACACAGCAGTCTCTAACCTCATGCTGTGTAGCCTGCTGGAGTCGGATGTAGTCCAGTTTATTGTCCAGGGAGCAGACGTTGGATAAGATGATGGACGGGAGAGCCGGCCGGCTAGGGTTTGTTTTTAGCCTAGCACAGACTCCCGCCCGCTTGCCGCGCTTCCGCTTCCTCGCGCACAGCTTCCGATGTCCCCTCCTCCGGCTGCCGGCATCAGGCAATGCCGAGGCGTCGAGGCCTGGTTCGCGGAGCAAGCCGAGTTCACGTAGCATTTCCCGCAGCTCATCTTGGATGTTGTTAACCGGGTTATTTAGGTTGAAAAGTGTCTGGCTGTTGTATGTACGGACACCAGTTGCGGCGATATCCATACACCGAGTAAAATAAACGCGCTACACACAAAATGTAAACAACGTAGCACCATTTTGGCTCCGGAGCGGCCGCAGCGTGCTACTGCCGCGCCGCCATCTTGGATCCTTCCAAGAAAAAAAGAGGGAAAAAAACGATTAATAAAACAGATTTGTTAAACCACTCAATACACAACCCATGATGATTATGCTATTTATTATTAAATAATGAATTAATAAAACTAGTTAGTGAAATATTTTTTAAGACATCCTGAAATAATCCTTAAAGACACGGTAACGTCTGTAATTTATCTATACCGATCATTGTAGGTACGGAATACAAATGTGGGCTATGTACAGTACAGTATTTTACATTACGGTGTATTTTATCTATTTCTGTTTAATACACTGGTAGATAATATTTTGCTGCAAAGTAAAGCTTAAAATTTAACTTCTGCTTGGGTTTGTTTTCGTTATATTTTTTATGTTTTCGCTGATGTTTTTTTCGCTGATAGTCAAATTGGCATAACAAATTGATTAATGGCGTATAATATCTGGAACAAATATCTGTCCATACGGATCAGTGTGTCTTTAGTCATTTAACCAGCATAACGTCCCACATCAAAGATCTGATGGGGCATCAATCACTTATCACAACTGTGAATAGATGCGGCAGCAGAGACAGATTTAATCCCCATAAACATTCATACTTGAAAACAATACTAAAAGAACTAAACAGTTCCAGAGGGTTACCTCCTGTTATCACAGGACAGAAATCACCTACAGGATACTACTGTATTTTTCACTGCTTATATATTTTTGCCTTAGTTTCATTTGGTTTTACGCGATTGCATGTATTATTTGTGTGTGCGTATATGTGTGTGTGAGAGAGAGAATGAGAGAGAGAGAGCGCGTGCGCGAGAAAGGGCTTACATTGTGATTTGTCCGAGGTTACTAAAACCTGGCTTACTACTACTAATAAAAATTATTTCAATGTAACCCATGAGTCTCAATCACAAAATCAGCCAACGCTGTAAACAGATGACACAACAAATTATACAGTGGTGTGAAAAACTATTTGCCCCCTTCCTGATTTCTTATTCTTTTGCATGTTTGTCACACTTAAATGTTTCTGCTCATCAAAAACCGTTAACTATTAGTCAAAGATAACATAATTGAACACAAAATGCAGTTTTTAAATGAAGGTTTACGTTATTAAGGGAGAAAAAAATCTCCAAATCTACATGGCCCTGTGTGAAAAAGTGATTGCCCCCCTTGTTAAAAAATAACTTAACTGTGGTTTATCACACCTGAGTTAAATTTCTGTAGTCACCCCCAGGCCTGGTTACTGCCACACCTGTTTCAATCAAGAAATCACTTAAATAGGAGCTACCTGACACAGAGAAGTAGACCAAAAGCACCTCAAAAGCTAGACATCATGCCAAGATCCAAAGAAATTCAGGAACAAAAGTAATTGAGATCTATCAGTCTGGTAAAGGTTATAAAACCATTTCTAAAGCTTTGGGACTCCAGCGAACCACAGTGAGAGCCATTATCCACAAATGGTAAAAACATGGAACAGTGGTGAACCTTCCCAGGAGTGGCCGGCCGACCAAAATTACCCCAAGAGCGCAGAGACAACTCATCCGAGAGGCCACAAAAGACCCCAGGACAACATCTAAAGAACTGCAGGCCTCACTTGCCTCAATTAAGGTCAGTGTTCACGACTCCACCATAAGAAAGAGACTGGGCAAAAACGGCCTGCATGGCAGATTTCCAAGGCGCAAACCACTTTTAAGCAAAAAGAACATTAAGGCTCGTCTCAATTTTGCTAAAAAACATCTCAATGATTGCCAAGACTTTTGGGGAAATACCTTGTGGACCGACGAGACAAAAGTTGAACTTTTTGGAAGGTGCGTGTCCCGTTACATCTGGCGTAAAAGTAACACAGCATTTCAGAAAATGAACATCATACCAAAAGTAAAATATGGTGGTGGCAGTGTGATGGTCTGGGGTTGTTTTGCTGCTTCAGGACCTGGAAGGCTTGCTGTGATAGATGGAACCATGAATTCTACTGTCTACCAAAAAATCCTGAAGGAGAATGTCCGGCCATCTGTTCGTCAACTCAAGCTGAAGCGATCTTGGGTGCTGCAGCAGGACAATGACCCAAAACACACCAGCAAATCCACCTCTGAATGGCTGAAGAAAAACAAAATGAAGACTTTGGAGTGGCCTAGTCAAAGTCCTGACCTGAATCCTATTGAGATGTTGTGGCATGACCTTAAAAAGGCGGTTCATGCTAGAAAACCCTCAAATAAAGCTGAATTACAACAATTCTGCAAAGATGAGTGGGCCAAAATTCCTCCAGAGCGCTGTAAAAGACTCGTTGCAAGTTATCGTAAACGCTTGATTGCAGTTATTGCTGCTAAGGGTGGCCCAACCAGTTATTAGGTTCAGGGGGCAATTACTTTTTCACACAGGGTCAAGTAGGTTTGGATTTTTTTTCTCCCTAAATAATAAAGCCCCTCATTTAAAAACTGCATTTTGTGTTTACTTGTGTTATCTTTGACTAATAGTTAAATGTGTTTGATGATCAGAAACATTTTGTGTGACAAACATGCAAAAGAATAACAAATCAGGAGGGAGGCAAATAGTTTTTCACACCACTGTATATTCTGAAACGTTCATTTGAACACTTAAAAATATATACAAAAAACATAAATATAAAACTATCAACTATTATTGTTAAGGTCAGCCTGTGGCTGTTCAGGATCAAGTTTACGGGGCTTCGTTTGCAGTCTTTCGTTAATTTTACTTCTGACTCGAAACCAATATGGCTTATTAAAGATGCACTGTTTAATAAAACATGGCTGTTTTTTACTGCTCAGCAAAATAAACACTGTCTACATTTGAATATACTGTGGACATCTCAAAGTCATGATGTAATAGAGACAAGTCTCTTCAGATCCTTCTGCACTAATGTTATCATGGTGTAAATTATTAACGTATTGTTGATGTATTTCACTGGCGGACAAAATAGATCATGTGTCTGTTTAGTATTTCTTTTGAACAGCTGTGTTCATAGGTTTAATCAGATATTTTATCTGACAATGTTGATGCACTAACGGTTAAAGTGCCACAAGGTGTGTGTGACATTCGTCAGGTTTGCAGTGGGCGGAGTCAGTACATTCTCCATTGAGGTTTCTCACATTCCACTTCTCCTATGTTTGTCTTTTAATGAAGTTCTATAAACCCAAAGCAAGAAAAAATAAATATGGGTCTCTTAAGCACAAACAACACAGACGCAAATGATCAAGTGTTTAATTGTTGTTGTCGTTTTCTCAAACATGATTTTCCCAACTTGACGTTTATAAAGATTCAGACAGCCTGAATTTAAAGACTTTGTCCGCCAGCCAATTCCATTGAAACAGCAATTTTGTGGATGTGAGAGCGGTGAGAGGTGCTGCAACCAAGCTATAGTTCCTAATGAAGCGTCTGTAAAAGTTGGCAAAACCCTAAAAGCGTTGAAGTTCCCGCCTAGAAGATGGTACCAGTCAATCTGTGACTGCCTTTACCTTAGAGATCGAGGGGGATTTGCTAAAAACTTTCAGGAGATCGTGCTATTCAGCTGGGGTGTTCGAGATGTTGGAGCAGTCCTCAAGCGGAGAAGACGGGGAGCCTTTGGCAGCAGAGCGGAGACATGACGACAGACATGAAAGACTCCATTCCAAAACTCTTTTCTTGACCCAATCAACGTGGGGATTGTGTAACTGTAACCATGGGAGACCCAGGATGAGCGGAGCATGAGAGCTCTTAACAATCAAAAAGGAGATAATTTCTGAGTGGTTTCCTGAAAAAAGCAAAGTGACGGGTACTGTGTGCTGGTTGATGGGAGCCAGGAAACAACCATCAACAACCAGGGCCTGGACAGTGAGTGGGTGGCTCAGAGGCAAGGAGAGAATGTCAAGGAGGTTCACCAGTGAAGAGCAGATTAGGTTTTGGTCTGCCCTAGAGTCCAACAGGGCATACGTGCAATGCGGCTGATTCTTATGTGTCAGGATTACTGGAAAACAGGACGGATGGTTGGGAAATTTTCTATGATCCGGGCCCCCCGGTGCACCCAAAATTACAGAGGGGCCTGCCCCTTTAATGGGCAGTTACAGTACATGAAAAATGACCCAACTGACCACAGTAGAAGCATGCCCCCTTGTCTCGTCTCTGTTGGCGCTCCTCAGAGATACGCGTCCGGCCCCCCTGCATTGGTTCAGGAGGGTTCTCCAGTGAACTGGTTTGAGAGAGAAATGAGCAGCAGTTGTTAGGGTCCCCATCATGTGTAGGCAGAGCAGGAATGCGAGGCTCATGGGGCGATGCGACTGCTGCTGCTAATAAGACACGAGGAGCCAGGGTGGGAGCTGGGGGACTTGCAATTGCTGGATTTGTGTAGCAAGAGAGGTCAGGGTCTCAGTTAGCGTTTTAAGCATGCTGGTGACTTCCTGAATGTCACGGTGATGTGACCCCATGAGCACTCCCTGACTTTCGAGTGCTGACCTCAAGTGAGCAAACTCCGCTGGATCCATAATGGCCAGATTATACTGTCACGGCGACACTCGGGGGGAAAAACACATAGATCCAGTAGCAGAGAGAGAGAAAGAATGATCAGGAGTGGAGAAACAAGAGGCGGCGTGGAACTGGAACAGGAGTGCCTTAGACTGCTTGTGGAGGAGCTTATGTGGGTGAGATCTGGCGTGTCGTGACAGTTGGGAGGTACATGAGGCATGTACATGGGCAATGCCTGGAGATAAAATCTCCCAAAACATTTGGGCAAGTTTTTTTTTTTAAATAAATGCTATATTTAATAACTGATGGAGGTTTTGAGCTGTACTGTAAACACATGCATTCTCGCCTAAACAATTCCCAGTGTTCATTTGTAAATTACTTTCTACTGTACATCTTATTTGACCCAACAATGTGTTTACAGAAACAACCAAGCATTTTTTAGATTAATTTTTTTTAGTTATTCTAATGGTATATTCTGAAAGTCTATTTTTCCAGCTATTTCTGTATTTAAAGCTTGATGTCTTTATATGTAACTTCTTCTTTGTCTTTCGGCTGTTCCCTTTCAGGGGTCGCCACAGTGAATCATGTCTCTTTATGTCTTTATATGTAAATTTTTTTTTAAATAATAACCATAAATAGATACAAGCAGAGATATATAAAAGTTCATTCTTTGTCCAAGTAAATTTTTTAGCTATTGAACTTGATAATTTGTCTAAACAACATTTAACCAATGTTTATTTTTTTAAACTCATTATTGTACAGTAAATGTCAATACAGTAGCTCTGGTTCTATTTTTCATGTTTGTTGTATCGAATGCATCGAATGAAAATGTCACTTTGGGCCATCTGGCGGTCATGTCATGAATGACACAAAATGCGACTGATTCACTGTCGTTTTGCTGCGGCGGTAAGCACGGCGGCAATAGGCATTGACGTTGACTACCTACTGTATGCATGTGACAACTTACAAGTGTTAGCTATGCTTTTAGATTACTCTCTTACTGGCCTCTCTTTTCTCCACAAAGAAAAAACAAATAAGTACATTAATTAATGTGTCTACAGTATTATTATTATCTGCCAGTTCAACCTGCCTCCTCCCTTCTCACAGCCAACACTTGACCACATGCCACATAGAGTAAGTCTCTTTTAATTTATGAGCTTTCCTCTGACTTTCCTATATACTATATACAGGGGTCGGACGATGAAACTGAAACACTGGTGTTTAAATTGAACATGATTAAATTTGACCAGCCTGGTGGCCAAACTTCATTGTTTGCACATTCCACCAGTGAGAGCAGACTGTGAAGGTTTAATTGGCAGAGTAATAGCACAGTTTTGTTTAAAATATAGCAATGCGCACAACATTATCGGTAACATATCAGAGTTAAAAAGAGGACAAATTGTTGAGAGAGAATGTCTATCCTGCCCATTTCACAAGAAGCGCCAAGGCGCGCTTGAGAAGCGGATGGAGGAATTTTCTGATCCGATGAGAACGTGAAAGAAAGGAGGAGAATCCGTCTCTCGCAGCTCTGCCAGATGCACGTCGTTTTAAGCCCCAGAAATGCGCCGCAGCCCATAGCTTCTCTGTAAAGAATGCGAGCCGCACACGAAGCACTTTAACCGAAACAGTAAGTGTGGAGATCAACCATCCGGGATGGATTTATCACACGGTGAGACACATCTCGCTTGAAACTCAGCCATATCGGTGAGTTAAACACTTTCTTATTTTGCTGGCTTACATGGTGTGGAAATTGCGTTTCGAAAGAACGGAGGTATGGATCTCCTAACAAACTCCACCATATCGGTGAGTTAATACTTTTAAATTCACTTGCACACATCACACGCTATCACAATGTCCTGAAGACAAAAAGATCTGAGGAATGTTTCCGGTTCCTCCTATTTATAACCTGCAGGAGCGCTTCATCAGATGACGTCACCTGACCGAGGTTATATATGGCAAAATTTGGAGTGTTTGATACACACACATGCTTCACAACCGGCAACACAAAAAGATGTTCCCATAGCATTTTCACGCAGCATCGAGTGTAGCTTTTTAAAGGGAACATAAAACCACAGCTGCCCAACTAACTGAATTAACCAGAAATAAGACCACTACAGAAATCTCCACAACAACATCATGCAATAGTGAAGACTTCATGAAATTTTTTAATAATAAAATTGTAAATATCAGGCATAAAATTGAGGCTTTGAAACCAAACAATGTAATTGATACAGATGTTAACCTAGCCATGTCAGATTCGAACCTAGAATACTTTACTCCCCTTGAAGAGAATGAACTAATTTCACTCATCAGTTCTGCAAATTCATCAACCTGCATATTAGATCCTATTCCTACACATTTTCTTAAGCAGATAGTACCAGTAATAACAGAACCGCTGTTGAGAATAATTAATTCCTCACTCAGCATTTGTTATGTTCCAAAATCTTTTAAATTAGCAGTTATCAAACCTATAATTAAGAAACCTGACTTCGACCCCTGTCAGCTGTCCAATTACAGGCCAATATCAAACCTCCCCTTTATCGCTAAGATTCTGAAATGGCATACATGAACTGTATCAGTCAGGATTTAGGCCTTATCACAGCACAGATACAGCACTCGTTAAAGTAGTAAATGACCTCCTATTGGCCTCTGATCAGTGTTGTGTAACTATGCTTGTATTACTCGACCTCAGTGCAGCTTTTGACACCATTGATCATGCTATTCTTCTTCACAGATTAGAAAATGTAGTAGGAATTAAGGGTACAGCCCTCTCCTGGCTCAGATCCTATTTGACCGATCGTTATCAGTATGTAGACTTAAATGGTGATTATTCTGCATGTTCTCTAGTGGAGTTTGGCGTTCCGCAGGGTTCAGTTTTAGGCCCACTGCTTTTTTCCCTTTACATGCTTCCTCTGGGCAACATAATCCGTAAGCATGGTATTAGTTTTCATTGTTATGCTGACGACACACAGTTATACGTCTCAGCAAAACCTGATGAGAAAAACCATCTTACTCAAGTTGAGCAATGTGTGCAGGACATAAGAAATTGGATGCTAATTAACTTCCTTCTGCTTAATCCGGATAAGACAGAAGTTCTAGTCATAGGACCGCATACAGCTAGGAGTAAAATCTTAGATCACACCGTAACTTTAGATGGCCTTTCTGTTCCTCAAGTGCAACAGTAAAAGACCTCAGCGTGATTATAGATTCCAGCCTTTCATTTGAAGCTCATGTAGATAATATCACCAGGATAGCATTCTTTCACCTCAGAAATATTGCCAAGATAAGAAATATATTGTCGCTAAACGATGCAGAAAAACTAGTTCATGCTTTTATCACTTCTAGGTTGGACTATTGTAATGCCTTACTGTCTGGTTGTTCAGTCAGGTGCATAAACAAGCTTCAGCTAGTCCAGAATGCAGCAGCGAGAGTCCTCACTAGAACCAGAAGATATGAGCACATCACCCCTATCCTATCTTCACTACATTGGCTCCCCGTGAAATTTCGCATTGATTTTAAAATACTACTCTTGACATATAAAGCATTAAATGGTCTCGCGCCGCCGTATCTGAGCGAACTGCTAGTGTCTTACAATCCGCCATGCCTGCTTCAATCAAAGGATGCAGGCTGCTTGTCAGTACCGCGTATTATGAAAACTACAGCTGGGGTCAGAGCTTTTTCTTACAAAGCCCCAAAATTATGGAATAGTCTTCCAAATAGTGTTCGGGTCTCAGACACAGTCTCGGTGTTTAAGTCTAGGCTAAAAACCTATTTATTTAGCCAAGCATTTTTATAAATAGATTTGGCTTAGGTAAAGTAGCAGATCTAGGGGACTCATGGACGTAGAGTATTATGGTGAACTGGTATGTTTAGATGCTGTCTTCCTCACTCTCATTTGATCACTCAAGTTTGTTGACTGTGAGGTGATTGTTTGCTTTACATCTCAGGGAGCCCTCATGTTTGTGTTTCCTTCTGGCTCTCCCTTTTAGTTATGCTGTCATAGTTAGTCCTGCCGGAGTCCCTGCTTGCACTCTACAGTAAATATGCATTCACATTATACATTATTTGACTGTGACCATACCTAACTGCCATCTCTCCTCTACTTCTCTTCCTCCCCCTCTTTCTCTTTCCTCTCTCCCCCTGTCTCCCCCTTTCATTCTTTCTCTCTCTCTGTCGAGCTACACATGTCATTCCTGAGCTGCCAGTGATCCAGTCTCCCTCTGCCCTCTGGACCTGTCTGATCCATCCTGGTGCCCCGTTTCTGGTTGGAGGTCTCGTCGCATGGATGCCCCGTGTGTCTCTTTGGGAAGCGTCTGGTTTCTGGGGATGATTCTATCTACTTAGAAGATGGTTATGGCCTCAACTGGTGTTGTCAGCTGTTTCTCTGAGGACTTGACAATTCGAAAGTTCAGGACTGGAACTTTCTACAAGTCTATCTGAGTCTCCAATAACTACCTGGACTCCATTTTAACATCTATTAACATCAACTATTATAGCTGAACTGCCTGCCACCTAACACACTGTATAAATGCAGATCATTTCCTGCTATCTGTTTCACCCAAATGAGGATGGGTTCCCTGTTGAGTCTGGTTCCTCTCAAGGTTTCTTCCTATTACCATCTCAGGGAGTTTTTCCTTGCCACTGTCGCCCTCGGCTTGCTCACCAGGGACTATCTTTCGGATGTTACATATCTGACCATTTTGATTCATACACATTCACGTTCCATACAAACTCAAATAATTATTTTGATTGTGTGAAGCTGTTTTGAGACAATGTCAATTGTTAAAAGCGCTATACAAATAAAATTGAATTGAAAATTTTTTTTTATTGAAATTAAATGTGCACAAATGTGATCATGAAAACCATGTGGACAATGTGAAACATGTATTGTTCTCTAATGAGTCCGCCTTCACTGTCTTTCCCACTTCTGGGAGAGTTACGGTGTGGAGAAGCCCCAATGAAGCATACCACCCAGACTGTTGCATGCCCATAGATGGTTTGGGCTGCAATATCATGGCAATCCCTTGGCTCAACATTTGCGCTAGATGGGCGCATCACTGCAAAGGACTACCGAACCTTTCTGGAGGACCATTTGCACCCTGTGGTCCAAACATTGTATCCTGAAGGCGGTGCCATGTATCAGGATGTTAATGGACCAATACACACAGCAAGACCGGTGGCAGAGTGGTTTTATAAACATGAAAGTGGAGTTGAACATCTTCCATGGCCTGCACAGTCACCAGATCTAAATATTATTAAGCCACTTTGGGGTGTTTTGGATGAGCAGATCAGGGAACTTTTTCCTCCACAAGCATCACATAGTTTCTGTTTCATTGTCCAACCCATATATACAGTGAAACCTTGGATTATGAGCATAATTCATTTCCCGGAAGCAGGCTCGTATTCAAAGTCAAAATTTTGCCATAATGGAAACTTAAATTATTTGTTCCACAGCCCCAAAAAATGTATACATAAAAATAATTAACACAAAATATTAAGTAAAAATAAAACAAATTAACCTGCACTTTACCTTAAGAAAAAAAGTTAAAATAAATACAGACAGATAAGAGTTTCCATTTGTGCGCGCAGGCACTGTGTGTGTGTGTGTGTGTGTGTGTGTGTGTGTGTGTGTGTGTGTGTGTGTGTGTGTGTGTGTGTGTGTGTGAATCTAAAGTAAGCTCCCCTTCTCGTTTTACACAGTTACCCTTCCACTCTTTTCGCACACACAACAGAAACACTGTTTTATTGGAAAAATAAGCAAGAAGCCTCTAACGGAACACACTAACGGAATCACTGCTGTGAAGTAAAAATAAAACAAATTAACCTGCACTTTTTCTTTGAAAATAATCGTGACAGAGCAGTTTTTCTGTGTAGAGCAGAGAGAAAGAGTGTGTGTGTGTCTGTGAAGCCAATAGTAGGAGGGGTCTTACACAAAGAGCAGGCTGAGCCTTGAGCAGAGCGGGAAAATGGATCTTTAACCTCTCTAATGCGACTTGCTTTTGCTTTACTTGCGCGCTGTACACACACGCATACAGTACAGACACAAAAGAAAATATGTTTTATGCTCACACATGTGGTCACAGTGTTATAACAAACAGTACATACGTGCACAGATTGAAATGCATGGAAATGGCAGTAGAGCATGGAAATGGCAGTACAGGATGGAAATGGCAGTAGTAAATACTTTCTTCCAGAAGAGGCAGGAACATAGGGTGACATATAAGAGTGGAGGCAGAAGCACTCAGGTGGACTACATCTTGTGTCGACGTTGTAATCTGAAAGAGATCAGTGACTGCAAAGTGTTGGTAGGGGAGAGTGTAGCCAGACAACACAGAATGGTGGTGTGTAAATTAACCCTGGTGGTGAGGAAGGTGAAGAGGACAAAGGCAGAGCAGAGGACAGTGGTGGAAGCTGAGAAAGGAAGAATGTTGTGTAGTCTTCAGGGAGGAGTTGAGACAGGCTATGGGTATGTACTGTATAAAAGTTGCTATTGTCATCTGTTACTTTTTGTGACAGCAAAGTTGCATCAGCTTGTTAGAGAGCTCCGCTGCCTCTGTATATAGGATCAGTTAATGGGTGGGATGGATTTTCCATGATGGACATGAGTTTGTTCAGTAATCTGTTGTACCTGTTACTGTCTTCAATCTGTCAACTTTGCTGCAGTGGCTCGATAGTTCAGGACTGGAATTTCCTACAAGTCTACATGAGCCTCCAATAACTACCTGGACTCCATAATAACATCAATTAACATCAACTGTTATGTTGAACTGGCTGACACCTAACACACAGTATGAATGCAGATCAATTCCTGATCTCTGTTTCACCCAAATGAGGATGGGTTCCCTGATGAGTACAGTTCCTCTCAAGATTTCATCCTATTGCCATCTCAGAGAGTTTTACCTTTCCACTGTCGCCCTCGGCTTGCTCATCAGGGACAATCTGACCATTTTGATTCATACACATTCACATTCCATACAAACTTAAATAACGGCTTTGATTGTGTAAAGCTGCTTTGCGACAATGACAATTGTTAAAAGCACTATACAAATAAAATTTAATGTAATTGAATTGAACTGGGGCCTATCTAACAGATAGTCAGCTATCCAGGACACATGCCGACACCCATTCTGAGCAGTTTTCTCACTCAGTAGAAGAACTCATTCATCTTTTGTGGTGGCAAGTGGTGTCCCTCTAATTTAAGACATTCTTCTGATCTTTAACTACTAATAAATCATAAAATTATTCTATACTTGTGTTCTGTAGGGTAAACACAATTTGTGCACGTTTAATAGTTAGTTTTTAATACATATTTAATTTAGAGACTGCATTTGTAACAAAATATGTATGTTCCCACCATACCTCAGAGAGGTATCATGGAATGTTCATTCATTCATTCATTTTCTATACCGCTTAATCCTGTGTTCAGGGTCACGGGGGCCTGGAGCCTATCCCAGGAGACTTCGGGCACTAGGCGGGGTACACCCTGGACAGGGTGCCAATCCATCGCAGGGCACACACACATACACACTCACACACTCAATCACACACTACGGGCAATTTAGGAACACCAATTAGCCTAACCTGCATATCTTTGGACTGTGGGAGGAAACCGGAGTACCCGGAGGAAACCCACCAAGCACGGGGAGAACATGCAAACTCCATGCACACAGAGATGGGAATCGAGCCTGGCCGGGGAATCGAACCCAGACCCTGGAGGTGCAAGGCGACAGTGCTAACCACTACACCACCGTGCCGCCCATCATGGAATGTAATTGCCACAATATAACATTTTTAACACAAATAAAGTGGTTATATTGTGAATATAGATTTTATTATACATGTACAATTTTATTAAACACATATTTTGTTATAGCTAAGAAAAAAGTTGTGTCCCCCAAATTAATGGCTGTAGCGTTACAACAATAGATATCACTGGTTTAAGAAAAGGGAGAAATTTATTTGGACTACCTTCTTTGTGTAAAGGTTATTGCAGGTCCTGGGTGATCTGGCTGTGCATGGTGATTACATTCTTCTCTATTAATTTTCTTAAAATTAGCTACATTTCTGACAATTTCATATGTCACACTTTACTAGTGTTTGTGGTGTTATGTTGACAACTTGGAGATCGGACATAAAGTTTTTTTATATATATATATAAATGCACACGTATTAATATTTCCAACATGTCCCCTGATATTGAAATCATCATGATGGCATTTTGAAAAAGTCTGAATTTAGCTCATTTGGCTGTGGTGTTACTGTATTTCACAATATACACTCTTAAATGTTATATTTTTATAACACAGGACATTCATAATATAATTGTACAGTATCTCTATTATATATTATTTTGCTCAATAAACTAATTGTTAAACCTTTTATGCAATATGAAGTCTATGGTGTTCTATAATGTCTTTGGTATTACTTCAAAATGTATCTGAAATTACTTTTCTTCAGAGTTATTTAATCTTATAATGTCTTAATGTGATTAAGACTATAAAGGTTTTTTTTTTAGGTGATTAAGATTATAAAGGTGATTAAGATTATAAAGGTTCCACAATTTCTAAAACATAAACTATTCTCATTTGGCAGAAAGCAGAAATAGGGGAACAATTAAACATTTCTTTTAAAAACTGAAATTTAAATTATCATTGAAACATAATCATTAAAATTATTTATTTATTTATCTATCTATCAATTATTACATTAAGTTACATACCCCTGCTCGTTTTAGAACAAACCAAATTTTTTCTTCAAATATTGGTAACACCAGAGACATAAGTGGTTCTGTCACCAGTGTTTGATTAACTTTAAATGCATAGCAATACATTGTATTAAAAAAACACACATTTTTACAAATTCTGCCTCTCATCTGCCACCCAAATTGAAGAAATGGTTGTATTATATTTAAAGGCACTGAAGAAAAAAAAACATGATAATCATTGAACTATAACAACAATCTAGGAAATCAATCTTCAAAGAAAAGTAATCTTCAAAGAGATTACTTCAGGAGGAGATTGCCACTTGGATTGGAGGAACTGGGTGTTCAGAACTGATCAGTATATAGAATTGTTTCTTTGGGCCATAACCCGTCAATGAGGTGCTAGAGATCACCCCTCTTATGATTTGAGTTGTGGATCTTTTCGACAAAAGATTGCATGACGAGAGATTCTGGGGGTGCTATAAGTGGAACATTGTCCACTAGGAATCTAGTAGAAGGTCACTTGCTGGTACATAATGCAGGACTTTATGAGAATGCATTCTTTGTAATTGTTTTGGTTGTACAGGGTAGAGATAAGGTAGTCAGTATGCTATCATCCTTATAAACCTAGACCAATAAGAGAAGAGAAGTGGAACTGTGAGAAGAATGAAAGCCATCATGTTTGGAAAGAGTTAATACATTTTATTTTATTAAGTATATTAAACTGAAAAGATACTTGAGATCTTTGCTGTAAAATATCTCAGTTTTACTGCTATCAGTTTTCAGGTCTACAAATTGCTGACACAACTTAGGCCCAACTCTTGTTTGAAAGGCATATACATACTGTCAAACTTCACAATTAACTAAGATGGCGCCGGTGAGGTCGGCTGCCGTCACGACTGCTCCGACCACCTTTTCTTTGTTTTTGTTTTTTAAGTTAGTTTTCAGTGTTTTAAAATCGGCAAAATCACCACCATTGAGTACATTAGGTATGATAGAGACACTCTTGTTTCTATTGGTATACAATGTACTCACAATTCGACGGTTTTAACTCCGGATCCGAGCTGGCCGAGTGAGATCCTGAGGGAGAACAATGGACGCGACGCGAAGCGACGAACCCGAGGGAGACGAGCTGGGGTGAGGAACCGGCTCAGAGCCCGTGCACACCGCACACCTCTGCCTAGCATCCTGCTCGCCAACGTCCAGTCACTGGAGAACAAACTGGATGACCTCAGGGCCAGGATAAAGTTCCAGAGAGACATTCGGGACTGCAATCTCCTCTGCTTCACCGAGACATGGCTGAACCCAGCGGTGCCAGACCACGCCATACAGCCGGCCGAGTTCTTCTCGGTTCACCGCATGGACAGGACGCGGGACTCGGGGAAGTCAAGGGGAGGCGGCGTGTGCTTAATGGTGAAAAACAGCTGGTGCAACAGCGCGAGCGTTGTTCCTCTTGCACGCTCCTGCACACCAAACCTGGAACTACTGTCCATCATGTGTCGTCCATTTTATCTTCCACGGGAGTTCACATCGGTCATAATCAGCGCCGTTTACATACCTCCACAAGCGGACACTGAAACTGCCTTATGCGAGCTGCATGAGGCGCTCACACAGCACCAGACACAACACCGGGACGCTGCGCTCATTGTGGCGGGGGATTTTAATAGTGCCAACCTCAAACGCGCAGCGCCGAACTTTTATCAGCACATCACCTGCCCCACCAGGGGCGAAAGGACACTGGACCATTGTTATACCACGGTCAAAGACGGTTACAAGGCACAATCTCGTCCAGCGTTTGGTAAATCCGACCACGCCGCCATTTTCCTCATGCCAAAATATAAACAGAGGCTGAAACAGGAAGTTCCGGTCCTGAGGGAGGTCGCGCGCTGGACGGACCAATCGGTGGCCGCGTTACAGGACGCACTCGATGACGCAGACTGGGACATGTTTAGAAACAGCTCCGATGATGACGTCAGCGTGTTTACGGAAGCGGTTGTGGGATTTATTGAAAAGCTGGCAGACGATACGGTAGAGAAAAAGACTATCAGAACGTTTCCCAACCAGAAGCCGTGGGTGGATAAAACCATCCGCGACGCTCTGAGATCTCGCACAGCTGCCTACAACACGGGACTTGCATCGGGGGACATGGAACCGTACAAGGCTGCGTCATATAACGTCCGGAAGGCGGTGAAAGAGGCAAAGCAGCGCTACGGGAGAAAACTAGAGTCACAGCTTCAACAGAGTGACTCTAGGAGCCTGTGGCAGGGACTAAGAACAATAACGGATTATAAAGCACCAGCATCCGGTATGACGAACGCGGACGCGACTCTGGCAGACGAGCTGAACACATTTTACGCTCGCTTCGAGGCTGCAGCTAAAGACGCTAGCAATGCTAATGCTAACGGCGCTAATGCTAACGGCGCTAATGCTAGCGGCGCTAACGGCTGCAGACAGGAAGACACAGTCAGCACCGGGAACGCGCTCATCATCTCCGAGCACGACGTGAGGAGAGCCTTCAAGAGAGTGAACACCAGGAAAGCAGCAGGACCAGACGGCATCTCAGGTCGTATTCTCAGAGCCTGCGCAGACCAGCTAGCACCTGTGTTCACTGAGATATTCAACATCTCTTTATCTCAGTCGGTGATACCCACATGCTTCAAAGAGTCCATTATTGTTCCTGTTCCAAAGAAACCACATCCTGCTTCTCTCAATGACTATCGCCCTGTGGCCCTCACCTCAGTAGTGATGAAGTGCTTTGAACGCCTTATCAGAGACTTCATCATTTCTTCACTACCCGACACACTGGACCCACTACAGTTTGCATACCGTCAGAACCGCTCCACAGACGATGCAATCTCTCATCTCCTCCACACATCACTCACTCACCTGGACACTAGGAAAGGGAATTATGTTAAAATGCTCTTCATCGACTACAGCTCTGCTTTTAACACAATAATTCCTTCCACACTCACCACCAAGCTGGAGCACCTGGGACTGAGCTCATCTATATGTCAGTGGATCTTCAATTTTCTGACTGGCAGACCGCAGGCAGTAAGGATGGGCGGACATGTCTCAGCTACACTCACTCTCAGCACTGGAGCCCCCCAGGGTTGTGTTCTGAGCCCCCTGCTGTACTCTTTGTACACCCACGACTGCGTGGCCACTACCAACTCCACCTCCATCATCAAGTTTGCTGACGACACCGTCGTGGTCGGACTGATCACCAACAATGATGAGTCGGACTACCTAGAGGAGATTGGAAATCTGGAGAACTGGTGCCAGAGGAACAATCTCCTCCTGAACGTCAGTAAGACAAAAGAGCTGATAGTGGACTTTAGTACAAAGCAGGAGAGGAACTACCAGACCCCCGTCATCAACAGGAGCCCAGTGGAGAGAGTGGACAGCTTCAGATACCTCGGTGTTCACATCACGCAGGACCTATCATGGTCCTGTCACATCAACACCGTGGTGAAAAAAGCCCGGCAGCGTCTCTACCACCTCAGACGCTTGAGAGACTTTAGACTGCCCTCCAAGGTGCTCAGGAACTTCTACTCCTGCACCATAGAGAGCATCCTGACGGGAAACATCACGACCTGGTTCGGGAACAGCACCATGCAGGACAGACGAGCTCTACAGAGGGTGGTGCGATCAGCCGAACGCATCATCCGCACTGAGCTCCCTGACCTGCTCTCCATCTACAGCAAGCGGTGCTGGACTAAGGCCAGGAAGATCATGAAGGACCTCAGTCACCCCAGTAATGGACTGTTCTCTTTGTTGCGGTCTGGGAAGAGATTCCGCTCCCTAAAGGCCAACACAGAGAGACTGAGGAGGAGCTTCTTCCCGCAGGCGATAAGGTCTCTCAATCACACCTCCACACAGGACTAATAACATCTTTTAAGCTCACAACACTGACTGGACAATCATGGACACATTCATACACACTTGCACTAAATACTCATACATCTGGACAATTGCACATGTCACCTTTCATGCATATTTGCACAACCACTGTCACTTTAATACCATATTTCTATATTTTTGCAATATTTTATTATGCCCTTATGCACAGTCAATTTTACAAATTTTACTAGTTAAAATTATTTCTTTAGTATTTCCTTTTTATTGATTATTTATTTTACGTACAAGATTTTATTTTCTTATTTTCTTTTTTTTTTAAGGTCACTGGCGGTCGTATAAAAGCATTTCACTGCATATTATACTGTGTATGATTGTGTATGTGACTAATAAATTTGAATTTGAATTTGAACTATCTATAGAGGGGTCATGCGCTTAAGGATGGGGCCAGAATTAATTGATGTGAAAGAAGGAAATGGCAGTAGAGGATGGAAATGGCAGTACAGGTGAAATTAATTTTTAATGTTTTTACTTTTAATTAGTAGGGAAGTGAGTAGGGAAGTGACTACGTTGTAATGAGGCTGAATTAAGATATGAATCATTGATAGAACAAAGGTTGATAACAAACTAGAAATTAAGTTTTAGACTGGTGGACTTTACAATTTGTGTACAACTGGTTTTGTTGAAGTCTCATGGGAATATAATAATTGACTAATCAGGAACAAACAGCTTTTGAGATTGACAAAGAGGACACAATGCAACGTCAAGGGGGCGTGGGCAAGAGGTGGTCCAAATGAGAAAGGCGATGGTGGTTGAGAATGCTTCCGTGTGAGTCAATGTAATGGCTGAATTAAATCCAAACGCTCACATGTTGGAACAATCCCAATTCCACTGAATTATTATGAGTTAAAGAACAGAGTAAAGGACATACCCAGTCATGCAGATATACTGTAAAAGAATGCAGGAGATCAAACTCAGAGATAAACAGTTAAGCAGTGTAGAGGAAGTAAACAGTTTTATTAATAGTGAAGTAAATGAACCTACAAACTGAGCAAGATCCAAATACACTTGTCAAAAGCAAAAATACTGCAGCTCCAGAATTAACCATTGCTGAAGCAACTGAAAAAAAACTGTACTTTTATGGTAAAAACTTAGTAGGAAATTTATTTAATGAGACTTAATGGCTGAGTCGATCAGCTATTTTTGATGTTCTCCCACTTTAGGTGATGCTTCCTACAGTATACTTTATACAATGGGCCTCACATGGCTTCTTTCTTATAGACCTTAGAGAGGTCATAGAATTTCAGCTTGGATGTTGGGCAGATCCTGTTGTAAAGTGGGTCCGAGATGATTTTGTACCTTAAAACCATAACTAGTGTACACTTATAGATTAAAGTATGGTCTTTCTTCAATACATTAGAGATGTTCCAATATATCCAATATATCGGTCTTCCAATATATTGTTGATCTTCCGTTTGTAATTCTCAGTCTCTGTTATTACTGTGGCTCTTTTCTTGTCTGCTGGAACCAACAGTTTTTTTTTCTGTCTTTAGTTTCTTCTGTGCCAAAGCTTCCTTTTTTGTGAGATTGCATTAGGGGACAATTTTAACAATCTTGGTTGGGGACTTGAGAGAAATTGCAAAGTTGAGGCCAATTTAATGAGGTTTTCCTTGGCCTAATTGTGTTGTAAGATTTACCTCCCAAATATCTGAGTTTCTTACTTTCTTCAGAAATAACATTCATTCTTTAATCCTGTTCTATTTCTTTTATCGGTCTTGTTCCTTCTGTCTGTGCTTGTCAGAAGATGACTTCAGTGCATACAGTCATCTCTTTAAACAGCAACAGATTGAAGTCATTTATCTTTTTCTCAAGTTGTGTTCCAATATCTTTAGCTTTTGTTTGAAGTTCTGTACTGTATTTTTTTTTTCTAATATTAATATCTATATGTTGTATTGTGTTTTTTAACCAAACTGGCATACAGTATACTTCAACTTTTAGGTTGAAATGTAGCTTTGCAAACGTTCATGGTTTAAGATTTCACATTCATGTTGATAAAATGTATATCCAAAAAGGTTGGATACCAGCTTGACAAATGAGTCTATGTTTCGGAAAAGAATTTGATTGCTGTAGTAATGACATTAGTGTTTGCATTATCTGACATGTCATCAGATCCTGTAAAAACATCCGGTGTTCCTAAATCTATTGTAGGCCTTATGTATATCTGTCTGCTGCATTTCAGATTCTAAATCTAAAATCTAGGTTCATCATTTGTACCCAGTTGGCAGAAATGTTTTCATTTATGCATCTATGAATACCAGGTCTAGAAACCCAAAGAGTGTGTGCTGAGAACTGGAATTTACGTAGGCCATTCCCAGCATAAACACTGAGGGTGTGGCTCTGCGCCAATCCCAGTGTTCCTATAATAAACTCTCATCCACTGGTTAAGATTGTGGTAAATCCAATATTAACACAATGGCAATGCTATGGGAAAGGCTCACATATTTGGGTGCCTAGCTCATCTAACACAAACCACACATTTTCAGCTTAAATAATTCACATACAGTACAAAGTTCTCTTAGAGCACAAAGCCATATTGGCTTGTTTAGCAACCACTGTAAACATTGCTGTGGAGTAGTATCTGTGTACCAGGCCAATTTAATAAGGCCACACCATGGCCTTCCCACTGCCACTCATATATCTAGAATTTGAAAATATAATTACATGTTTTTGTCTGTTGTACTGTCACAGTGGAGATCTGTAAAGGCTGAAAAGGAGAGCTATTGTTCATTAAGAATGCATGGTGGAATCCAAAACAGTTGTTTTAAACTGCATTTATGTGTTAACATTTAAGGAATTATACTAAACCTGTTTTACTTTTCAATCAATATATACTGTAGTACCTTGCAAAAGTATTCATACATTTTGTCACGTTACAACTTCAAACGTAAATCTATTTTATTGGGATTCTATTTGATAGACCAACACGTGTCGTGTAATTGTGAAGTGGAAGGAAAATGATAAATTGTTTGAAAAAATTTTTACAAATAAAAATCTAAAATGTGTGGCATGCATTTGTATTCAGCCACTGCTTTCTCTAATATTTCTAACTAAAATCCAGTGGAACCAATTGCCTTCGGAAGCATGATAATTAGTAAATAGAGTCCAAATCATCCACAAATGGAAAGCGTTTGACACAATTGCAAACCTATCAAGACATGGCCGTCTACCTAAACTGACAGGCTGGGCATGGAGAGCATTAATTAGAGAAGCATCCAAGAGGCCCATGGTTACTCTGGAGGAGCTGCAGAGATCCACAGCTCACGTGAATCTGTCCACAGGACAACTATTAGTCGTGCACCCCACAAATCTAGCCTTTATGGGAGATTGACAAGAAGAAAGCCATTGTTGAAAGAAAACCATAAGAAGTCCTGTTTGAGACAAGCCATGTGGCGCACATAGCAAGAAGAAGATGGTCGTCTGGTCAGAGGAGACTGAAATTTTAATTTTTGTCCTTAAAACACTATCTGTGGCAGAAAACTAACACAGTGCATGATGGTGGCAGAATCATGTTGTGGGGATGCTGTTCTTCAGCAGGAACAGGGAAGGTGGTCATACAGTAGTTGATGGGAGGATTGATGAAGCCAAATAAAGGGCAATCTTAGAAGAAAGCCTGTCTGCAAAAAGACTCTGCAAAAGACTTAAGCCTGGGGCAGAGGTTCACCTTCCAATAGGACAACAACCTTGAACCTTGCTACAACAAAAAGGATTATATTCATGTGATAGGATGGCATGGTCAATTACATTTACATTTAGGCATTTGGCAGACGCTCTTATCCAGAGCGACTTACATTTTTATCTCATTACACATCTGAGCAGTTGAGGGTTAAGGGCCTTGCTCAAGGGCCCAACAGTGGCAACTTGGTGGTTGTGGGGTTTGAACCTGGGATCTTCCGAACCGTAGTCCAATGCCTTAACCACTGAGCTACCCCTGGCCCAATTAGAAGTAGTGTATAAACTTTTGCCTGGAATCATCGTCTGACAGCTTTCCAGGGGGGTGAATATATTCAATATATTTCTACTTACTTACAGTACTTGCATGTAAACAAGTAGAAATATATTGAATATAGTTACATTGATTAAGTGTTTCCAATTACAGGACTACAATAAATAAAATAAAAGATAATTAAATGTACAGTTGTGATTGATTAAGTTTGCTTAAAATAAATGTATTTTTTTCAGAAAAAAAATAACTGTTGGAAATGAGTAAAATGTCTAGTGTAATTTTATATTTGGTTTATGTAATTATAATACTAAAAATACTAGGAAAATTTGAGAATAATCTTTTATACTACATTTTTCATTTGCTGTCAGTGCTGTAGTTTTGCTGTATAAGTGTTTGTGATTAAGATTATTTATATCTTATCATGATTGTTATATCATGTCATATCATATTATATTATAACTGGGTGGATGACAGTACTATGTAGTGTGAACTGAAGAGCTGGTGTAAATTACGCCACAAGTACAGTCGTAATTCAAAAAGTAGATGTGACTCCCTCCCTTACAATGACCAAGGGCCTGGTGACGCAACATTTAGGCACCACCCACACGCAGGATGTAAAGCGGAGACCTTCAGCTGGCAACTCTCACACTTTCACCTTCTCACTCACACTCACACGTCCTGCTACTTCTTTGGATTTCTGCTTTAATGGCGACACTTCTGACTTTCTATTTAATAGCTATGATTTGTACTACTGTAAGTATTTGCTTTGAAGGATATTAGAGATTTTATGTCTTTCTCCTGGCTTTCATCATTGTCTATTGTAATGTTGCAGTCATGTAAAATATGTAGGAAGTATTATTTTGGGTAAACTATTGGCTGGAATTCCCCTACTAGTACTACTATAATAATAATAATAATAATAATAATAATAATAATAGTAATAATAATAACACAAAAAGAGGGAATATAAATTTTATCACTTAACCATGAGTGATACAATTTATACTCCCTTGTTTTGTTTTTGTTTTATTATCATCATTATTATTATTAGTAGTAGTAGTACAGTATATCTAATTTTGTTTGCCTATTTTTATAGTAGTCCAGGCAGTTGTTTATTTTTTACAAAATACTGTGTGTGTGTGTGTGTGTGTGTGTGTGTGTTTTATTTATTTATTTTTTTATTGTTTGTTTGTTTGTTTTGTATTTTCTGCTTTGCAGTTGAAAACTGTTAATCATTTCAAATGTAATAATCATGATAAATTATAGTTAATAGTTGGTAGTCACGTCATTTTCAACTTTACTAAATTACGTCACTGGTCTATTTTTTTTAATGGCTTAAGTATGACATCTGTGTATGGCCAAAATTGTTAAAATAAGATTCATGCTTTTATGATTAAACAGGTAGTATTAGTTCAAGGTGGTAAAGAAGAGATGCGAACAAAGCATCGACAGAAAAGGGCCTGGGTCATCCCTCCAAAGAGGCTGATGGAGAATGTGGATTATACCAAAGAAGAATATATTGCCAAAGTGAGTATTTATATTGAACTTATTACCTGTCTGTCACGAACTAACCGGGATGACCAGAATGATGATTGTGCTATCTGTCACGAACTAACCGGGATGAACAGATAGCCTTAGCAGTTAGCCCTGTAGCGTGAATGGTAAACCCAAACGCGGATAAACACGAGCAGGCAGGATAATCACGCGATTTACTATAAGGACTCTCACACTCAATGAGCACAGGAAAGACACAATCTAACCTTAGTCCTATAAACACACACTCAGTCTGAAAAGATAGCCAAGAAAGTGAGTACTCACATATACTGGAACGATTCCGAACAGACATGGGCTTAACTCAATGACAGAGCGATGTGCGGCGCCATCTTGTTTCCTTTTATGCTTTCAGCTTCGCGACCGCCTTACTTCCGGGTCCTCGTGCCGGTCGCGGCTGAGTGTGCATGACAGTACCCCCCCGTCCAGGACCGACTCCGGACGGTCCAGGGGTGGAGGATACCCGGTGACGGTAGTCCCTAATGAGCCCGGAGTCGAGGATGAAGCGAGCCGGAACCCAGGACCGCTCCTCGGGGCCGTAGCCCTCCCAGTCGACCAGATACTGGGTGCCCCTGCCCCGAGGGCGCGAGTCGAGGATCCGTCGCACGGTGTAGGCGGGACCGCCATCAATGATTCGGGGAGGAGGAGCAGGGGGGGTGGTTGGAACCATGGGTGAGGTGGTGAATGGTTTCAACTGTGAGGTGTGGAAGACGGGGTGGATCCGGAGCGCCGCAGGCAGCTGGAGCCGGTAGGTGACAGGGTTGATCCTGAGTGTGATGCGGTATGGCCCGATGAATCTTGGTGATAATTTTTTGGATTCGGTGTGCAGGTGGAGGTTTCTGGTTGATAGCCACACTTTGTCACCTACGTGGTACAATCGTCCCGGGGGGTGCCGGCGGCGGTGTTGGACCACATAGTTGGCGTTGGTGCGTCGGATGGCGAGGTTGGCTTGGTGCCATAGCCGCCGGCACCGGCGAACCAACTGTTGGGCCGATGGTACGTCAACCTCCGGTTCCTGGTGGGTGAACATTGGAGGCTGGAAACCATGGCACACCTCAAATGGGCTCAGGTTGGTGGCTGAGGAGACATGGAGGTTATGGGATAACTCGGCCCACTTGAGGTAGCAGGCCCAGGAGCGCTGGCGGTCCGACACAAAACATCTCAGGTAGCGCTCCAGCTGTTGGTTGGTTCGCTCCGTCTGACCGTTCGTCTGAGGGTGGTAGCCGGAAGACAAACTGCAGGACGAATCGATCAGATGGCAGAAGGCCTTCCAGAACCGGGCGGTGAACTGGGGACCTCTGTCCGAGACGATGTCCTTTGGGAACCCATGCAATCGGACTACGTGTTCCAAAATCAGCTCGGCTGTCTCCTTCGCTGACGGGAGTCCGGCGAGGGCCACCAGGTGCACTGCCTTGGAGAAGCGATCCACAATGGTCAGGATGACGTTTCTTCCATCTGAATCCGGCAGGCCCGTGATGAAATCCACGGCAATGTGGGACCAGGGTCGACGGGGAACTGGGAGTGGTTGGAGTTCCCCTGGAGTTGGTTGGTTAATGTCCTTCGCCCTGGCACACATTGGGCACGCCCGAACGAACTCGGTGATTTCCCTCCTCATGGAGGGCCACCAGAAAGCCCGGCCAATGAAGGTGGTGGTTCTCCGGCTTCCCTGGTGTCCTGCGACGGGTGACGAATGGCCCCACTGGAGGACCTCAGTTCGGAGTCGTTCGGGGACGAAGAGCCGTCTGGGCGGCACACCTGCCGGTGCTGGGTCCCTGGTCAGTGCCTGGCGGACCCTCGTCTCCAGGTTCCACTGCAGGGGTGCGATGATGCGGGTAGGTGGAAGGACAGGCACGGGGTCCGCCCGGGGCGTCTCTCGCTCGTGTTGCCGGGAGAGGGCGTCAGCCTTGGTGTTCTTCGACCCCGGGCGGTACGAGAGGTGGAAGTTGAATTGTTCGAAGAACAGTGCCCACCGTGCCTGTCGTGGGTTCAACTGCTTCAAACTGCGGATGGTGATCAGGTTTTGGTGGTCCGTCCAGACGATGAATGGCTCACTGGCGCCCTGGAGCCAGTGACGCCACTCCTCCAAGGCCCACTTTATGCCCAGCAGTTCGCGGTCCCCCACACCGTATCGCTGCTGAGTGGGGTTAAACTTTTTGGAGTAGAAGCCACATGGGTGCAGCTTCTGGTCTGGACCTCGTTGGGAGAGAACAGCGCCGGCGCCCACCTCCGACGCGTCCACCTCCACAACGAACGGTTGGTTGGCATCTGGATGAAGCAGGATGGGTGCGGTGGTGAACAGATGACAGAGTCGATGAAAAGCTGAGATGGCGGTAGGGTTGAGTCGAAAGGAGCTGTTGGAGAGCCTGGTAAGTGCAGTGAGCGGTGCTGCAACTGTACTGTAGCCCCGGATAAAGCGACGATAAAAGTTCGCAAACCCGAGAAAGCGTTGGAGCTGTTTGAGTGTCCTGGGTAGGGGCCAGTGACGTACAACCTCCAGCTTCTGCGGGTCCATGGCCACACCCTGGGGCGAGATGACAAAACCCAGGAACGTGGTGGAGTGCTCGTGAAAAGCACACTTTTCCAGCTTACAGTACAGCTGGTGGGCGAGCAATCTCTTAAGGACAGCTCGAACGTGTTTGGTGTGTTCAGTGGGGGTGCGTGAATAAATTAAAATGTCATCCAGATAAACAAACACCCATCGGCCTAGCATGTCCCTGAGGACATCGTTGATGAAAGCTTGGAAGGCCGAGGGTGCGTTGCAGAGACCAAATGGGATGACCAGGCTCTCATAGTGTCCGGTAGGGGTGATGAAGGCTGTCTTCCACTCATCACCCTCTCTGATGCGCACCAAGTTGTAGGCGCTCCGGAGGTCCAACTTAGTGAACATGGTGGCACCAGAGAGGGCGTCCAGGGCTGAGTTAGTGAGAGGCAGAGGGTGACGATTCCGAATGGTGATCTTATTTAGCCCTCGATAGTCGACACATGGACGAAGTTTGCCCCCTTTCTTCTTTACGAAGAAGAACCCCGCGGCAGCCGGCGAAGAGGAGGGCCTGATGGTGCCATTTCGCAGGGCGTTGGTGACATACTCCTCCATAGCCTGGGTCTCGTTGGTAGAGAGAGAGTAGAGATGGCCGCGGGGGGGGCTGGAGCCTGGCTGGAGTTCAATGGCTAGGTCGTAGGGTCGGTGAGGTGGAAGGTGGCTGGCCCGGCGTTTACAGAACACTTCAGCCAGGTCTCGATATGGTGGAGGAATGGCGTGGATGTCGACGTCGGGGGCCTCGGACTCCCTGGAACACGTCCCAGCCTGGGCCTGTAGGCATAAGTCGGTACAGGTCGGCCCCCATTGAAGGATCCGGTTCTGAGACCAGGAGATGAGTGGGTCGTGCTGTAAGAGCCAGGGATAGCCGAGGATGATGGGTGGAGATGATATGGGTGTGAGGTGAAATTGTATGGACTCCTGATGTTGGCCGAGGACAAGAGTGATGGGTAGAGTCTGCTGGGTGATGGGGCTGGATGAGAGGGGCCGCCCGTCGACTGAGATGATTCTCATTGGCTGGGATAACGCCTCAATCTTTACCCCCAATCCTTTGGCGTATGTTGAGTCAATGAAGTTACCCGCGGCACCGGAATCGATGAACGCGGCACTTCTGACCCGTTTGTGGCCAAGGTGGAGGGTTACCTGAACCGTGAGTCGGGTGGCGGTGTGATCGGTGGTGGCGGAGAGGTGGATGGTACCCGGGGAGTCTCTCCTATCTCTCACCGGGTCTGGGCGTTTCCCGGACGAGACGGGCAGGTGGCTCGGTGGTGCGCTGCTGAGCCGCAATAGGCGCACAGTCCCTCGCGGTAACGTCTCTGACGTTCCGCCACGGTCAGGGAGGCGCGCCCTAGTTGCATGGGTTCCCCGGCTCCGGTGTCAACCACGGCAGGGGGTGGAGATCCGACACCTCCAGGAAAAGCTGTGGTGATGGTGGGTGGTGGTCTTGGTGCAGTGTAGGTATAAGTGGATGGTGGCGGCAGGGTTCAAGGTGCTGGCTTCGGACGAGAGAGGAGGCGCTGATCGATCCGGAGGGCTAGCTGGATTAGCCCCTCCAGTGTGGCTGGGAGCTCTCGTCCGGCTAGCTCCTCTTTGATACGATTAGCCAGCCCCTCAAAGTAGGACGTCCGGAGAGCTGCGTCTCCCCAGGAGGTCTGGATGGCGAGGGTCCGGAACTCGGCGGTATATCTACTCACGGACAGTCCTCACTGTCGCAGGTGGTAGAGCTTTGTGTCGGTCTCCACCTCGCCCGCGGGATGTTCAAATGTTAGCTTGAGCTGACGGGTGAATTCATTATATGAGTGCGCAGTGTCTGTGTCAGCGCGCAAGACTGCCGTGGCCCACTCAGCTGCCTGCCCTGATAGCAACGAGACGAGGAGTGCAATGCGCAGCCGGTCGGTGGAGTACTTGGTGGCATTGAACTCAAACACCAGTTCCAGCGATGTTAAAAACACACTGCATTTCCCATCCGTGCCATCCCATTTATCTGGAAGAGCTAAAAAAACGTCAGAAGGGGGGGAGGGGTGGTGCGGTGCCGCGACCGATGCGGCGGGCGGACCGCTAGCCAGCCCACCAACCGCCGCCCGAAGGCCCGCGTTCTCCTGCCTAAGCTCCGCGACCTCGCGGCGCAAGGCCGCGGTGTCGCGGACACTCCGGCGCAGAGAATCGAGCTCCGCGGTTAGCGCATTAATGAGCAAAGCATGCTGATCAACCACACCGCGAAGGCGGGCGTAATCCGCTGGGTTTACTGCTGGCTCTGTCATTCTGTCACGAACTAACCGGGATGACCAGAATGATGATTGTGCTATCTGTCACGAACTAACCGGGATGAACAGATAGCCTTAGCAGTTAGCCCTGTAGCGTGAATGGTAAACCCAAACGCGGATAAACACGAGCAGGCAGGATAATCACGCGATTTACTATAAGGACTCTCACACTCAATGAGCACAGGAAAGACACAATCTAACCCTAGTCCTATAAACACACACTCAGTCTGAAAAGATAGCCAAGAAAGTGAGTACTCACATATACTGGAACGATTCCAAACAGACATGGGCTTAACTCAATGACAGAGCGATGTGCGGCGCCATCTTGTTTCCTTTTATGCTTTCAGCTTCGCGACCGCCTTACTTCCGGGTCCTCGTGCCGGTCGCGGCTGAGTGTGCATGACACTGTCGCTGGTATGAATAATAATTACATGGCATCATTACAGTTTCATTACAGTCACTGCAGGAAAAATTACATATTAATAGATTATGTTTGCTAAAATTAAATATAGGTTACAGGTTGCATGGTAATTCTTACAATAAGTGTTTTAAGGGCATAAGAAAATTACAGAGTAACCTTGGGGGCTTATAAAAATAAAAATGCTTTAATAGTTCCTCTTTTTGTACTTGGAGGTTTGGTATTGACTTTAGATTAGACTTTGGATTTTCAAAATATGATTCAAATATTTTTTTAAAGCGTGTTTTCCTGTATGAGAGCTCTCCAGTATGACGGCGAAAAGGTGGAACATTTTATTCATAAGATTAAGTACGTGTCTAACCTAAAGATATCTATAAATGTTATTAGGCCCATACGCCAGCAATGCCTTACAACCAGAGGATTTGAAAGAAAGAGCTCCTGCTTTCCTAATATCAGATTAAGCAGAACAGTTTAGTTTCACTTTTCACTTGTTTTTAGGATTGTTTTAATGCATCACTGCAATTTACATTAGAACAGGACAAAGAGAAGAAGTGTTCATGTGTGGGCCATAAGTCCAACATAACAATAATCTTTACAGATTGTTTTCTCCTGAATCTTCTCTAACACATTATACCCTCATATGACCGGATTTACGTAGAATAAAACAATAGATAATATCAGGGTCAAGTCCAACCTCCTTCGCTATCAGGACTTCTCAGGAATCAAACAAAGGCTGGTGGCAACAAGTAAGCTCGCCTCTCATTGGTTCTCTCTTTCAAGCATGGTGCTATGATTGTGTGTTTTTCCACATGAGCCCACATGCTACAGTGTGTTGATGCTAACAAGTGCATGTAAGGACTGGACTGTGTAGAACAATGTAGGATAATCTGGGGGGCGAACATTTACCATAAAGTTATATTATACATAACATAAAGTTATATGCAAAATATAGTGGACAAAAAGATTTTAAATATTTATAAATAAATAATGATCAGTTTTTTCGAAACTTCTCCCCTTATCTTTTATTCTGTATATTACGGCAAACATTAAAAATACTAAAACTGTTTGGTGCCTTTTGCAAATAATTTCCTGTTTTATGATGCAGTTTTGCTGTAGATTAAGCTGATCGACAGATGGCTTCACATAAAAATTTTTTTTAAAAAGCCCAAATTATCACTGCTCCACCAACATGTCTTGTAGCTGGTATGGGGTGTTTGTGGCCAGAAGCAGAACTCTGAGCTCTAAAGAAAATAAAGAAGAAATGAGGGGTGGCTCATGACTTTGGCAGAGTGCTGTACTTGCCTGCTAATTATATTCTTTTATTTTATCTATTTTTTAATGATTGTAAATATAGGAAGGGTGGACTTTTTGTTCTCACCTGGTTTCTGATTGTTGGATTAAACAAGTTCTCATTCAGTTATATCACCTGCATGTGATAATTGTTGCATAATGTGTGTAATTGTATGATTTTTATTTCAGATCCGATCGGATGAAGAGACCAGGACGGATATTGTATATTCTCTGATAGGACCTTCAGTAGTTGAAGGATTATTCAGTGTAGACAAAACGACTGGCTTTGTCAGAATCCATGGCATCTTGGACAGAGAGAAGACAGCTACTTATGAGGTGAGTGGATTCACTGCATTCTCTGAAGATTCCTGGATTTATTGTGAACCTCAAAAGGGTAAAAAAAAAAAATTCACTGCAGATGTAAAAATATAATTACTACTGTATGTCAACTCTAAAAAAAAAAAAAGTTAGCTAACAGATGTCTACCATCAATTTGTCCAGTACTGTAGGGCTTCTTAAAATTTTTGCGACTCATTTAAGAGCCCCTGTAAATGTAGAAAAAAATTCTAGTCAAATTTAATTGTTTAACAATTATGATATTAGTCTAATTATTTAAACATGGACAATATTTTTAATGTATAAAAAATATTCATCTTTGTTTCTGAAATGTTCATTGACAGCACATTTCTATTTGAAATTGTCATTACATTGGAGATGCCATTATTTACATTATTTACTTCCTTTTAAGTTATTGAGCATATCATCATTAAATACAAGGGGAAGTTTCAAGTCAAAGTGTCACTTGAAAATAACAGAACTGTTATGAAAGTAAAAACTTGCTTTATTTCTCTGTATAATCCCCTGCTACATTGATGTACTTATCCCAGTGTTTCACTAGTGCTTGTTCCCTTTCTAAAGCTACACTCGATGCTGCGTGAAAACGCTATGGGAACATCTTTCTGTGTTGCCGGTTGTGAAGCATGTGTGTATCAAACACACACCAAATTTTGGCATATATAACCTCAGTCAAGTGACGTCATCTGTACCTAACCCTAACCCTAACCCCCATGGTCCTGGGCGAATGAGCCTCAGGACTTCTTTGTGAAGAAGATAGTATGCCGGTCCGACTTCTTTGAGGCGGATTGTGAAGCATGGCGCGCCGCACCCAAAATCTTTATGAGGGGGAGCCCGGATCAAAACACTTTCCTTGTGTGCTTCACGCTTCGCGAGAGTCAGACACGGTCGAGATTGGGTGGCCGACAGTCCTGATTCTTGAGCACGGCGGGGAAGGAATCTCCTGAAGACTTGTTCATATAACTTCGCCTCACGAAATCTTTCGTACAAGGCAGTTGTGGTGAAATTTTACATTTAATCCTATCAGATTTAGCCAAATTCATTGAAAGGAAATGTTAAAGAATCAACTCGGTTTTGAACCAAACTACTACAGAATAAATAGTGCTTACAATACGTTACTGTTTATAGATCACCTACAACACTTGTCTAACAGAGACCTGCCTACCCTGTACTACTGTACTATGCAGTATTAGACATGGCTCAAAATAAGAACTTGATTAAAGTCTAGAAAATGTTAATCATTTATTTAAATGTGTGTGTGTGTGTGTGTGTGTGTGTGTGTGTGTCTGTGTGTGCACATACATTTGTGTTTTTATTTAGCTTAAAGGAAGAGCAACGTCAAAAAGAGATGGAAAACCTGTTGAAAATGACCTTGATTTAAAAATCATAGTTTTAGACCAGAATGACAACGCTCCTGAGTTTAAGTTACAGATGATTGGTTCTGTTGATGAGCTCAGTGACAAAGGTACTTTTACTTTTTTTTTTTTTACCTTTTTTTATTTATTCATTTATTTCAGTTTGTTTATTTTGTGTTTGATGTTGAATTTGTATTTTGGACAGTGAAACACAGTGCACATAGGTGGGGCAGACACGTTTTTGCATCCTATAGTGATAAGAGACAACACAGAGCCCCAATGTGAGGGGAAGAGGGAAGCTAAGCATGCAATTCAACAGCAAACTGTGCACCTTGTCTCCCAGTTGGGCATTTTCTCAGTCTTGCTTAGTTTTGGTAGAGTTTGTCAGATTCATGCCCTGTTTTCCTGAGTCACTGCAAAGTAATGCCCTATTTTGCAAGAGTCATGGACCTGTTTTGACAAAGGTGTGCTGGTGCCATTGACTAATTTCAAGTCATACCATCATGCTCAAAAGTTATTCCTCCTACTTTTAATTCTAGGTGTGTTTGTGTAAAATCATAACAAAATATATCTGATCGTAACGGCTTTTAGTATTAGGCAAATACACCCTAAGACAAACCACTACATATAACCTTTTTCACAGTGCCATTATTTATTTAACAAAAAGAAAAAGAAGAAATCATATGAGCATTACTAAATCCTCCATGATTCAATAGCTTGTAGAGCCAACTTTAGCAGCAGTAACTTGAAGATAATTATTTTCTGTACCAGTCTCTCACATTGTGGAAGAATTTTGGCCCATTCTTCTCTTCATAATTGCTTAATTTCCTTGAGCTTTGTTTAGATGTAGTTTTGCGAACCTCAGTTGTGCTTCCCTGTTCCTTCTAGGCAGTAGAGTCTTTCTCCTGGCAACTCGTACAAACAATCTCTAATTGTTCTGACTTCTTCTAATTGTGCTGATGCTCAGACTGTAGGGTCTGAGATGTGACTGTGGTTTTATGGATTTCTTTAAAGATTGTATGGTCTGAACTTGGGGTGAATGTTGTGGGACGTCAAATTCTGGGACTGTTTTGAATGCTGTAGTATGCAGATCCGAAAATTGTTTTGAAATAGTGTTACACCCCTTTTACATCCCTGGCACGGTGAAAAATTTAATTTTTGTTTTTGTCTTAGGTTGTATTTGCCTACTACTAAGACCCACTATGATGAGTTGATTTTTATGTTTTTACACAAAACGTAGAATTAAAATAAAGAGTAGTAACTTTTGAAAATTAATGTATCACCCTGATCCCAAGTCAGGTTCCACTACAGTAGTTTTTAAGCTTTTACTATCCAAGTTATGTCACATCCCCATGCCAAGCTTCCACCTGCCCCATGTCCTTTTTCAAAGCCTCACAATCAGATGAACCAATCAGAGATGGTGGTGTGGTTTCCCTGGGCCACTGGTAGGCATATCTGGAACCAAGTCTTAGAGAAGGGAATTGTTTGTTGATACTAATGATCTGTTCTAATAAAGAATTGCCTGCAGTTATAACATTGTCTCATAACACTTGGCCAAATTGAGAAAGTACTTTAGAATATCTAATTAGCTACACATAGGGTAAAAATCAGCTGTGTCATAAATGACCGTATCTGTGATATCTCAGGAAAATAATTTGATGTCTTTGATGACATGATTAATTTTGCATCATTATATTACCCAGTCCACTTTCACTTACTCATTGTCTATACCGCTTTACCCTGTATTCAAGATCACTGGGGGGCCTGGAGCCTATCCCAGGAGACTTAGGGCGCAAGGCGGGAACACCACGGTGGTGCTAACCACTACAGCCTTACCCAGTCTGATTTTTCACAGTTTTATTTTGTAATTGTAATTATTTGGAATATGGTTCTCAGTATATAGCCCAATCAATAAATTTGATGTCTAATGATCTGATTATCAATCTTTCCTCTAGACACCCATGTAATTGCAATCACAGCTTTTGATGCGGACGAGCAAGACACACTTTTTTCAAAAATTGCCTACAAAGTGATCCAACAGGAGCCAGCGGGAGAAACAATGTTCAGAATTGAGCGATCATCCGGTGAAATCAAAGTTATATTGAACACTCTGGACAGAGAGGTGAGTGCCTTAATTACAAAAAGACCATATTCACTATAATTATTAAATCAAAAGCAGCCTTACTGAATGTGAAAAATTCCAAAACCTGTCTGAATAGACATGATGTGATAAAATATTTAGTCTGAAAAGTTTAAAATCCGAGCTTCATAAAATTCGATTTTTCAGAATAATTGACATCCTTGGTAAAGATGGATTTTAAAAAAGGATTACAATAAAATGTGTGTTTAACTTGAAAATATTGAACTTTACGTTAAACCTATTAATTTAATTTTAACAAAAAGAAACAATATATTATAAGAAATGCAATGTTATTATAATTTTTTTCTATCTCTGTTATTATATATACCGTTTATTTTTGGAAAGACACAAGACACATACAAACTGATAATCACGGCTACAGACCTGGATGGAGGCTATTCTGATTCCCAAAACATTCCAAATACGGGAACAGGGACTGTGACAATCAACATACGTGATGTTAATGACAACATCCCCGTATTAGAGAAGGAATCAGTGAGTGTTTTTTTTCTTATGTACTTATTTGTTATCCGCAGTGTATAATGACAGTTGTTTATATATCTTCTGTGCACTGAATATACTTATAGTACGGGCACAAGTGTTGCCTAGCTATAAATCAAACTTTTATACAAATGTTCTGTATGTAATATACTTTTTGGCTAATCTCTGCTACTACAGTATGTTGTCTGAAGAAGATCAAGACACAAAAAATAAATTTGCTGTTTATATATATTGAGCATTAACCACTTTAGCTTTTACATGTGGCTCTCAACCAGTTTGTGTTTACAGAGAAAAGGAGAGGTTTTATAAGGCTTGATCTAATCATGAAAGTTTAATCATATGTTGTGAAAAGTACACACAATTTATGCATTTATGCAAGTGGGACATGTTGAATATGCTAAACTTATCTATTACATATTCAGTATGTTTGTCAATTCGGATGACATTTAAATTTATGGTCAATAGACGTGCATGTAGTCCGTGTCAAAGAGAAATTGTGTCTTTTATGCAATCTCTATGTAAAAGTGGAGAAATAATTTTTTTATTTTGATCCTATTGAGCTTCCTGTCATTATTAAAAATATAGATGGCTGTATCCATGCTTCCTGTCATGAAGTCTGTCATTATATCTTGCAGTATGAGGGTAGTGTGGAGGAGAACATCATGAATGTGGAAGCGATAAGGATTAAAGCAGTAGACAAGGATCTGATTAATACTTCGAACTGGGAGGCTGTGTTTACTATCATTTCTGGAAATGAAGCCGGTCACTTCAGCATCACCACGGACCCCAAAACTAATGAGGGAATCCTGGTGGTCAATAAGGTGAGATAGATGACTTACACAGGTGGCACAGACACAGAACATTTTGGAAAGCTCTATTTCACATGACATTTGTGGGTCAATCTGACAGTGGAGGTCTTTATGTTGGTCTTTATGTTAAAGACCCCCCCCCAACTGTATTTAAAAAGATAATAATAAAATCCCCTTCTCAACTGTGTTTGACTGATGGCATTTAGTTAGTAACCTAATAATCCAGTTTAAGTATCAGTCCAAATACGTAATGTGTTTGGAATATGTTTGAAACATAATAACCTTTTGTTTTTGCACAAGTGTTTTGTCATTTTTATTACATTTTGTGAGCATATAGTTTAATAGTTTAGGTTAGTTGTTTGGCAGTCATGGAACACCATTAACTGTGAGCAAAACAATAAAAATCTGCTAACCCTATTTGTATTCTTTAGTTTAATGAGCAGATTCCAAATGTTAGCCTTATGATTTAAAAAGACTCACCAGCCACTTTATTAGGTATGCTTTGCTAGTACTGTATTGGACTCCCTTTTGATCTCAGAACTGTCTTGATTGTTTGTGGCATAGATTCAACAAAGTCCTGGAACCTTACTTTAGATAGATTTTGATCTATATTGACACGATAGTATCATACAGTTGCTGCAGAGTTGTCGGCTGCACATGCATGCTGTACCACCACATCCCAAAAGCTGCTAATGGATTGAGAACTGGTGACTGTGGAGGCCATCTAAATACAGTCAGCTTTGTGGCATGGTGTGTTATCCTATGGTCATAAAGGGATGAATATCAATAATACTCAGCAAGAGTTTGGCATTTAAATCATGGTACTGATGGGCCCAATGTGTGCCAAGAAAATATCCCCCACACCATTGCACCACTACCAGCAGCCTCAACCGTTGATACAAGGCAGGATGAATCCATGCTTTCATATTGTTATCTTGTGAAAAAAATGTTTTCGTCAGGCTTTTTGGTTTAGAATATAGATGTAAAGCATAATGGAGATCCAGTCAAATAATTAGCAATGTGTGCAAACATTCTAATGTACGACGGATAATGGCATAATATATCCAAACATATTGTTTATACCTCTGAAAGATATTCATATTTCATTTTTTAAAAAGCTTGGAATGCTCACTATAACCTCTCTTACTCACTCATCGTCTATACCACTTTATCCTGTATTTGGGGACGTGGTGGGGCCAGGAGCCTATACCAGGTGACTTAGGGCATGAGGCGGGGAATACCCTGGACAGGGTGCCAATCCATTGCAGTGCATCATACATTAAATTGTGTACAAAGTGTAATACCCATTAACATAACTCATCCCAGTACTCATACTCCAGTACACCTATACCGAATGGCAACTACGCTAATTCTCCCCATCTGTTCTGTATTTCTCTACCCATCCCGAGGCATCGGGAGATTTTGCCAACTTCAGTAGACAAAGGCCGACCCTGCGAGGTTCCTGAGGCATCCAGAGAAGGACCAGCTCCAGCTGGATTCAGCTTTATGATGGTTGGAGCTACACATGCTGCTCCTGTGCTTCCAGTGATCCAGACCTCATCTGCCCTCTGCACCTACTGACTCGTCCCTATGCTGAACTGGTCTTCATGTCAATTTAAATAATTTCTGTCATATTGAATTTTCACCTGCACAACACACAAGATGTTATATCATTTCTATCTGTTATCGCCCAAATGAGGATGGGTTCCCTGTTGAGTCTGGTTCCTCTCAAGGTTTCTTCCTAATGCCATCTCAGGGAGTTTTTCCTTGCCACCGTCGCCGTCACCCTTGGCTTGCTCATCAGAGAAATTTCATTCATTCGTCTCATTATTATCTGCACATTTTTCTCACACATCTACACTTCCAATTATTTTCTTTTCTATAATTATTATTATTATTTGTTTTTATTTATTTATTTTCTATTATAATTTTATTTATTTATTTATTTATTATTTTATATATAATTATTTTATATATATAATTATTATTATTATTATTTTTTTTTTTTTTGTTAAATTTCTTTAATTTTTGTGAAGCTGCTTTGAGACAATGACCATTGTTAAAAGCGCTATATAAATAAAATTGAATTGAATTGAATTGAATTAACATGATGTAAATCAAAGCAATACCTACGTATAGCATTTATATACTTTCTACTCTTACTACATAAACTTTTGTTGTATTTTATTATCTGATTTCATTATTATTGTTCTGTTTATTAAAGAAACTGGATTTTGAGGAGTTAAATGAGGTCAATCTGATAGTGGTGGTCAAAAACAAGAGTCCGTATCACAAGTCAGTGGTGATCGAAAAGCCTATAACATACCCCATCAAAATCAAAGTGGTGAATGTGCCTGAAGCCCCTCACTTCAACCCTGCTGTCAAAGTCGTCTCCATTTCTGAAGACCACACCACCATTGATCTGAAGAAGGTCATCGCCACCTACACTGCCACGGACAGTGATACGCTGTTAACCGCCGCTAATGTCAGGTGAGAAAAATAATTGATAATTCATAACTCTATAGCTTCTTTCTATCTAACCGTTGCTACCATAAGCATTAATAAGATATTAAACATAATATCCTATAATGAGCTTCATTAGAACTTAAGCAGGTAGTGGAATTTATCAATGAAAATGTGAAGAATTTATTTCCTTGCAGGAACATGGTCTGGACAATAATAGTCATCATCTTGTTCTTCTTCTTCTTTCTTTTCTTTGACATGTTAAAGTCACCTCCAGATTTCGATAGAAAAATCAAGACTGTCAAAATTTCCAAGACCTCCCTTTCTCTTGATTAAAGCTTCAATTGGTTGCTTAGCAATAGATCTGCCACTGAGGTGGAATATCTCTGTATATTAGTTATGCATGAACTGTTACAAACTCAGCTCACACACTATGTTCAGAGTCTGCTTTCATCTGTTGACATTTCCTTTCCCATGCTGTCTTGCTCCTCACCATGCGGTCATGTTTTCCCATGCTGTCACGTCTCCAACCTGCCTGCACACTGGTTTCTCATCCAGCACTGATTTCTTCCAGCTTATAAGGAAGCGCAGCATGCTAGCTCCCTAGATTATTGTATGTTTCTTCACCTCAATATTCTCACATTTCGTTTCATAGTTTTTACGTTGATTTGTTTTCTCGTTTCCCCACTTCTCGTCTCACAATTTGGATTTGTCGCTTCGCTCTGATTTGATGGCTTTGAAACGCTCACTCTTGTTTCCTCAATTGCGGCACTTTTTTATGTTTTTGCTCGACGCCCTCGCTGACGGATCTGAAGTCATCCTTCCGCTCTGTCGACCATGCCCCCGCTCAGAGATTTCTGCTGATCATAACTCTGATGGATCTCACAGCTTCGGACTCAACGCCTCGCAACCACACCTCCAGCTCTGCACCTCGATCCATCTCTTGCCCCTTCGTCGCCCTTCTGACAGAATAATCTGGCCAATGCAATGGATTCAGCAGGACAGGATGAGGCTGGCCCTGAAGAGCCAGGGCGTCTCTTTGGGAAGCAGCAGCAAGACCTCCTCACCACTAGGCAGACCCTCACCAACATCACTACTCAGATGCAACAACTCCAATTCAAGCAACTGGCAACAGAGGTCCTCACAGGACAACAAACTGTATCCTTGTTCATTCTACTCCCGTCATCTGTCCCCAGCTGAGAGGAACTACAATGTAGGCGAGTGAGAATTACTGGCCATCAACCTCTGGAGGAATGGAGGCACTGGCTGTAGGAAAATGAGATCCCTTTTTTCCATATCACAGATATGACATGATAGACCAATCACAGAAACCTTGAATATCTACATACTGCCAAGAGGCTCAATGTCCACAGGCTCGGTGGGCATTATTTTTCTCAGGATTAAATTTCGTCCTGTCCTACTGGCCAGGCTCTAAAAACACCAAGCCCAATGCCCTCTCACGTCAGTTCTCCTTCACCCATGACTCCCTGCTTTGTAACACTATCCTGCCTTCTCAATGTTTAATAGCAGCTGTGGAACTAGACATCGTGGTTAAAGTCAAGCAGGTGTTGACTCAGGATTCCGGCCTGAGCAATGCCCCCCCGAATAGTCTCTTTGTCCCCTTTTGCCTACGCTTACAGGTCTTGGAATGTTGCTCTCTCCAACTCAATGTTACTCCAAACCTCCTCTTTGTCCCCCTTTGCCTACGCTTACAGGTCTTGGAATGGGGTCATGGATCCAATTTGGCCTGTCCTCCAGGCACCGCCCGTAACCACTTCATCATTCAACAGAGTTTCTGGTGGCCCACATTGATGGACGACATTTCCTGCTTTGTGGCAGCCTGCAATATCTGCATCCGCTGTAAACACGACAACTGGCCCCCGGCTGGCGTCCTCAGACACTTACCCATGCCTCACCATCCCTGGTCTCATATCTCACTGGACTATTAAAGGGCCTGCCCCCATCTGATGAGAACACTTGTATTATGACCATTGTTAACCATTTTTTTCCAAGTCTGTCCACATAGTTCTGCTTCCCAAGCTCCCCTCCTCCAAGGAGACAGCAGAGCAACTGATCCTCCATGTTTTTCATCTTCATGGACTCCCCACTGATATTGTCTCAGATCATGCCCCATAGTTCATCTCATGCTTTTGGAAGGCCTTTTGCAAGCTTGTCGGGGCCATTCCTAGTCTGTCTTCTGGTTTTCATCCCCAATCCAATGGCCAAACAGAACAAAAGAACCAGTCTCTGGAAGTTGCAATCTGGTGCATGACCACTCATGACGCTACCATCTGGAGCAAGTTCCTCCCATGGGTCGAGTACGCACACAACTCCCTGCCATCCGCTTCCACAGGGTTCTCTCCATTCCAGTGCTGTCTGAGCTAAAAGCTACCGCTGTTTCCAACTCAAGAGGAGGAGGTAATGTTCCCCTCAGCCCAATATTTCCTTCGCCGCTGCAAATGGACATGGCTACAAGCAAGAAGATCCCTGCTCCAAGCCTCCAAGTCGTTCAAGAGACAGGCAGACCATCACCGCACCAAGGCCCCCAGGTACCGTGCAGGGGAGAGAGTCATTCTTGCTACCAGGGACATTGCTTTAAGAACGCTCTATTGAAAACTCTCACCCTGCTTTATTGGTTCCTTCACTGTATCCAAGGTAATCAACCCGTGCGCCATTTGACTGTTGCTCCCATCCTCTATGCATTGAGTCAACTCCATCTTCCATGTTTCACAGCTACGATGCATTGTTAACTGCCTATTAATTTGAACTCTCACTCTTGTTTCCTCGATTACGGCTCTGCTTCACGTTTTTGTTTGATGCTGTCGCTGACAGATCTCACAGCTTTAAAGTCACGCTTCCGCTCTGTCGATCACGCTCCCACTCAGAGATTCCTGAGAGAGATTCCTCACAACTTTGACGGATCTCACAGCTTCAGGCTCAATGCCTCGCAACCACACCTGCAACTCTGCGCCTGGATCCATCTCTCCACCCCTTCGTTGCCCTTCTTACATGAACAATAATAGTTCACATAATGTATTTATTACATTTCAGAAAGTCCTGTGTGCCAGTCAGGATCACACTGAATTCGGCACCTATCCATTAGATTGAATGCCAGTCCATCGCAATATACTATGCACACATGCATGCAGGTAGACTTCAAATACACCTACCTGAATGGTACATGATGGGTTTGCTTTCCTTTTACAACAGTGGCTGGGGAGAATAATAGAATGCATTAATATTTTAAAAGATGAAAGAAGAGATTCAGAAAATGTTTTATAGTGGTTTACAATTTCAAATGCTCACTCATATACTTTACAAAAATGGACAGGGCCAACTGCTGATTTCTGAGATGAACTAATGATTTTTAAAGGTAGATTACCATATCTTATTTTCCCATAGACCGATTGTGACTAAACAAAGCCTACATGTTACATCAAGCTCGGCCAAATGCCATTTTAAAATTAAAACCCATTAAAATTCATTGAGTTTTCACATACACAGACAAAAATCGCTAAAATCTTGATGTGTTCTATTACTCATCTTATGTCCCCCCAAAACAATTTTCACAAATATCTTAAATGTACAGACACACCAACTTTACAAGTTTATTATATGTATAGATTTACAAAATACAGTAGCTTTTGGCATGAAATTTCTCTTATTTGCTTTGTATAATGTTAAATCAAATTGAACTTTGTTTATTCTAAACTGTGATAATTCTTGCAGGAACCTCACACCCTCCTGACAGCAGAAGTTGTGACATGTCTAAAAATATCCATATAATATGGTGGCCATGTAAAAAAAATTAGCACATAATTTAACACTAATTAAAGTGTAACTGTTATAGGAGGATATATAAGAGATTAATTGAAAGTTTTAGGAATTTTATTATTTTTCTATACCACAAGATTTTATTTTTCATATTGTAATTACCTTTAGGCTTGTATGGATAGAAATTGTATCTTTGGTTAAAGTTACAGCTAAGGGTTGAAACTGATGTCTAAAAATGCTAGTATTATTCAATTGTTGTAGGTATGTGAAAGGAGAGGACGTTGACAACTGGTTGAGCATTAACGAGCAAACTGGCGAGATCACACTCAAAAAATACCCAGATCGAGAGTCTAAGTTTCTGACTGATGGAACATACTACACCAAAGTCTTATGCATCACCAATGGTAAGTCAGCCAAAGATGGTCTTAAATCTGTTGTTTACATCTGGCCTCATCCTGGTTTTATGACAAGTGGTTCAAGTCAAAGCAGGACTTGATTGTGCAGAACACAGTAATGAAAGTAAAAACTCCATCATTTTTCTGTTTTATTCTCTGCTATGCTAATGCACTTATCCCAGCATTTCAGTAGTGCATGGATACAATCAAGGTAGAAGGTTTCTTGGTACACCAGAGTCATGATCAGACTGCCTGTTTCATGTATAAAATGTTGGCCTGCCAGGAACTCCTTTTATGGGCCAAAGATGTGGAAGTGGTGTTGTTGAATGTACAGAATGTACAGTTCCAACAGACAGATACATCTCTTCCAATTTTCAAGGATCAGACATTCTACTCCCTGACTGTTCATGAGAATGACTGCAGTAGGCTTTGACACACCTCATCTAAAAATGTTTGCACCATTCAGATGTTTTACCGCAGCTACTGTAAGAGTTTATCACCATAATGTGTTTGAAGTCTTCTGTAAATGGTTTTATCAGTTGTTAAATTTTTTTCACAATTCACAGTGTGACTCATATAAACTAAAATTCCCCATTTGAAGACACACTTTCCTGGGTCACATGATATGTTCATATATCATTTGTCCCACCTCTTGGTTTGGTGGAACAATCCAGAGATGAATGCTTAAAAATAAATAAATGAATGATGAAATAAATAAATAAAATAAAATTCTGACTCCTAATGTGTAAAATTTCCCATGGGGAAGGGGAATATTGTGTTGATTCCTATGTAGAGTGAGTGCAATATTAAAACCTTTAATACCTAAAGTATTAATACCTAAATACTTTAATACCTAAAGTATTCTCAGAGTAATAGATTTAGTTACATTTTTAAATCTTAGACATGTCATCTCGTAATAACAGAATGTCCTAAATATTATAATATCTCAAATCTTTCCATAGAAATTTCACCCAAAACTGCAACAGGAACTCTTGCAATACAAGTTAGTGATTCCAACGACCACTGTCCGCTTTTGACTCACTCAGTGGAAACGATTTGTGATGACAACAGTGTAGTGTACGTCACAGCCACAGATGGAGATAAATACCCCAATGCAGAACCTTTTGAATTCAGAGTGGTTACCAAGGACACAAAACAGACCTGGAGTGTTGAACGCCTCAATGGTTAGTAAGTCTTTTATTCAAATTAACATAAATGCTGTAATCCTTTCATAATGTAAATGCTAAATGTAAAACTTCATACTTGTTTCTCCTTCATATATATATCTCATGACTGATAGATCTCTGAATTCCTTTTCCAGAAACAACCGTCATTTTACGCAGCAAGGAGGACCTATGGCCGGGACAGTACACAGTGGAGCTGGAGGTGCTAGACCAGCAAGGAAAGTCCTGTGAGGGTCAAAAGCTTCAGGTCACTGTGTGCAGGTGCACCGAAGCACGCGTGTGTAAATCCCAAAGACGAAGCAGCACCGGCACTGTGCTCGGACTAAGTGGAGCCCTGGCAATATTGCTAGGAATCCTGATTCTCTTGTGTGAGTACCATCACCTCAACCCTTTTTCTTTGTTTTTTATGTCCTCAAAGCATAAGTGTGCTTTTTACTCTGCAGTTCATATGTAATGATTTTGTTGTTTTTTTCTCAGCTTTGTTATATAATTCAATCTTGCTATCTTTGCCTGTGCATTCCTGAATACTGTATGTTAGGGAGGAGCACAATACTGTTTGCATAGTCAAGTTCTTTTAATATACATTTTAAAAGTGAGGGTTAAGGGCCTTGCTCAAGGGCCCAACAGTGGCAACTTAGTGGTTGTGGGGTTTGAACTGCGGATCTTCCGAACAATAGTCCAATGCCTTAGCCACTGAGCTACCCCTGGCTAATATGGTAGTGAATCTTAGTATCAGATTATCAGATCAGTATCAGTTTCCCCTATTCCTGTTAAGTTTTTTCAAGCTTCTCTCATGCTGCTTCATACATATACAGTACCGGATGATGTTCACAAACAATTCTTGTCTATTGCCTTAATAGAAAGGGATTTCTTATAGACAACTAGTGGAGTTCAGGTATAGTTGTCACTAGGCATTTCAGGTATGGTTGATTCCCACTCTTCAGTTTCTTGATACTGTTTTCCACGTGTCTGCTGCAGTAGATGTTGCTCCACATCCCACAAACATCATTGCAGCTGCACATTTTAATCATCCTTCTCTACAACCCCTGCCTCATTATTCAGGACATACAGTAAAACCTGTAGAAATAGGTACTGATGAATTTATCTCTAACTGAGTTCCACTTTAGCATGTTGTCCAGTCCTAGTCCTACATCTCTGCATGGTTCTCTGGCATGTCTCGAGTCTCTACAAACAACATTTATCTGATCTTCACAGTGTTTATGGTCTTTCACACCTGGTACTGTACATTGTCCGGCCCAATACGGCATCCTCGTTGCAAAGGTTTTCTGGTGTACTCATCAATGCTTTTGTCAACAATTTCTTGTCTCTCATTTCCATAGACTTTCCCGGGGTACCTTTATCTCCCAATGCAGGTATTCATCATGTGAGATTATTAAAGGGGACTCCATTATGCTCAATTTCTTACAGAAAGAGGTGACTGGCCTCTTGTCCAACCTGGGAGGACAGCATCAATTTGATAATTGATTTACCTTCTGCTACCCATATACTGTATTCTAGGAATCAAGGGTGCTGAATGCCTGCCATGTTACAGCTACTTTTTGTGATGTGGGTCGCTGTGTGAAGATGTTGCATGTGACTTACTGGGAGGATATATTTGACTTGGTAGACATTCTCAGCATTCGTCGCACACCTAGGAGCTCCAGTGCTCCACACTGCGAACTACAGCAGCATTCAAATTTCAAATTTTATTTGTCACATACACAGTCATACACAGTACGGTATGCAGTGAAATGCTTATACGACCGCCAGTGACCTTAAAAAGAGAATTAAAGCTTATAATAAGATATAAATATGAATAAAAGAAATACGATACAAAATTTTTATTTAACTAGGTTAAAAATAGAAATAAAAATAAAAATATGCTGTACAATAGAAAATTTAAGAAATTTTGAAATTTGTTGAAAGAAAGATTGTGTGCAAATATGCATAAAAAAGGGTCTTGTTAAGGTGCATTATTAAAGTGTCTTTGTGCAATGGTCCAGAATGTAAACGTAAACATGTAAGTGTAGATGTGAGTGTAGATGTGCGTGAATGTGTCCATGGATGTTAAAAGATTGTATTAGTTCTGCATGGTGGTGGTGTGGCCTGCGGGAAGAAGCTCCTCCTCAGTCTATCTGTGTTGGCCTTCATGGAGCGGAATCACTTCCCAGACCTCAACAGAGTGAACAGTCCATTGTTGGGATGGCTGAGGTCCTTCACGATCTTCCTGGCGTTGGTCCAGCACCGCTTGGTTTAGATTGAGTGCAGGTCAGGGAGCTCGGTGCTGATGATGCGCTCAGCTGATCGCACCACCAGCATTCTGACCCCTTTGCATCTTTAACCTTGTTTTTAAAAAAGTAGAATATGCAAACATACACTACCGTTCAAAAGTTTTAGATCACTTTCTAACTCCATGATCGTTCCTGATTTTTATTTCTTTCTACATTGTAAAGGAATGCTAAAGGCGTCCAAAAAATGCATTAATCTCCTTTGAACAGTTGATATTGAGATGTTTCTGCTACTTCTGCTCTGTAAAGACTTCATAACGCCTCTAATCTGAGCTGCTGTTAATTGGTGATTTTTCAGGCTGATAACTCTAAATGAACTTCTGGTCTGCAGCAGAGGTAGGTTTTGGTCTCGTCCTCCTGGGACGGCCTTCATGAGAGACAGTTTCATTATGGTGCTGGACGGATTTTGCAAATGTACTTGACAATACTGTTCTTGCAGGAACTATTACAGAAAGGCCGACCTCTGTGTCTTAAAATAACAACTAACTGTAGTTTTTCTTGTTGTTACGTAATTACCTAATCCCATATGTGTTATTTTATAGTTTTGAAATCGCCAGTATTGTTGTAGAATGTAGAAAATAAATCACTAAACAAAAACAAAGAAATTTGCAAGTGTTCTAAAACTTTTGAACGGTAGTGTATATGAAAGTTCTATTTGGAGACATGCCTACTGCACCTGTATGTGGATGTACGTTATTCTCACGAGTTTAAATATCATTCGGCGCTTGATCCGTGCTCACCAGATGTTACGAACGCCAGTCCTTTCTCGATCTTAACGCCCGTGTGAACAAGTCCTTAGTCAAACCGGACATAAAACTGATTTACATCTACAGAAGACTTAAAGGACAGTATGGTAATAAGATTCCATACTGTCCTTTAAGTCACAGGAAAATATTTAAATGACGCAAACATTTTTAAGGAATAAGACCATGAATGATGATTCTGGCCGAGGTGGCTCGGAACCCACTGCGTCCTTGTGAATTGTCCTTGTGAACATTCAGTGAGTGGAACATCTGATCCTTGAAAATTTGATGGGTAGCTTGTCACCAACCTGCGGAAGAAATGCATTGACACAATTAGAGTGCACTGTTCAAGAGATGTTAAGCATTTAAAAATGATAAAAGTTCAATTCATGTATGAAAAGTATTGGTGAACATTGGTGATACATTCATGATCACAGCATTTTAATGTATTGACTGTACAGATTTTCAAATGCACTGTATTAGCTATCAAAATATGACAGAAAGTCACTGCATACTGTTTACTTTATACAACTTGGGCTATGGAAAATATTTTGCAGTGATTCCGGTGCTTTTGCTGTTATGTGAGTTTGGAGGACCTGAAGCTCTGGGTACATTCAAGGTCTTTCCCTTTGAAGAAAACCAGCAACTCATCACCTACTGCATTGAAGGCAAACCAGAGGTAGTGTGTGTTCTGCTTCACTCTAGTTTTGTAGGCTTTCAAAGTGGACCAGGGGGGTGTTCTTCGTACGTCGCTTGAAACATCCGGGATGAACTGACACATCTAAGATGAGATCATCGTGCTAATTAAGACCTGGCTAAGTCGGTTCTTCCAGCACACCTGTTGTTGATGATTAGTTTGGCCGGATTGAGTTGTCTAGGATTATTGCGCGTTCGTGCGTTGGTTTAAAAGGCGATATGCATCGACAGTAGAAACACTGATCACAAGTCCTTTGATTGGTTGACGAAATGACAAAAGAACAAGCTCAATTTTTTTTTGTAACACCTGTTATGCGCTGAAATGCTTCCCTGCCATGGATTCCCCCTCCTCACACACACACATACACACACACATAATCGCTATCAAATATTATATTAGAACATAATATGCACATATGTTTTACAAATTAAATGAGACAATAAAATAAAATAAGAAATATGAAAATAAATATGTTGTATATGGAAAAATAGAAATATGAATATTTTTTTCAAAAACATGTATACTTTTATATTGTTTACTTTATAATAAAATTAGTTTTGTCCAATTTTTCATTATAAAAAAATTATATATTTGCATATTTATAACGAACCCCTGAAAAATAAATGTGTTACAAAATAAACATTTTACAAGAATTTGAATTAATGGTCTTGAGGGCTGTCTCGTGCCTAGAGTTTATTATAATAATAGAAAATCTATGAATTTATGTTCTAATATAATATTTGATATCAATTATATATATATATATATATATATATATATATATATATATATATATATATATATTATGGGAAGCCGTATATATATATATATATATATGCAAGATACTTTTCTTTCCCCACGTGAGTCAGTCCACGTCAGCGCTCTTTAACCAATCAGATGTGACCTCACCATTTCAACCAATCATAACCCGGCAGGAGCGCAGCCTTAATCCTGTTTACATGAAATAAACCTGCTACCGAGCAGGTTCAAGCTTACGGACATGTTGCTATGACAACAAGTGCGAGATGAGCATCGGAGAACGAAACAATCCAAGATCAGGACAAATCCACAACAATCAAATCCAGCTAACTGAGTTAGCGACGTACGAAGAACACCCCCCAGATGTCTAAGAGCACTACACCTACAACCAGTGCACTAAGCAACAAATCCACACTGAGCACTATGTGTATCCTAGTCATGTATATATCTCCCCATCTCCCTAATTTAGTCATGTACAATTCGGGAGGGCCGAAGGCCATCACTAGTTTCCTCCGAACCACATGACGCCAGCCAACCACATCTTTTCGAACTGCTTGCTCACGCACCACTGGGGACGGGGTAACACACTTGCAGGATAGCGCTATTTTCTCCTTCCACTTGTATGAGCTCACAGATGCCCCTGATTAGCTATTGGGAGCACTAAGTACCTCACATCCCTCCCTTCTGAGAGAGCTCAGCCAATCAGCTCTCTCTAGACTTCCAGGTGCAAGAGGTTACAGCATCACCGGGGAACCGAACTCGCGATCTCCGTCTGATAGGGCGAGCACTTTACCACTGCACCACTCGGACACCCAGATTTGACCACTTTCAAATAAAAGTGTGGACAGTACTCTTTGTGAAATAAAACAGAATTGATTACAGTTTGAACAGGACTTAAGTGTTGCTATCCTACCAAGATAACATAGTGTGTTTTTACAATCTCCCTGTTTCATCAGGTATCATCAGCGCTCATTCATTTCCCCATGAATGGAAATGGTATCATCAGCGGGCAATTGGAAACTGGATTGGGAGCATATGAAGGCCATTATCAATCTGATTGGGAATCTCAAGAGGATTATATGAAAAAGCAGTGGTCTGTCAACCAGCATGAAGTTGACTATTTTGAGAATGAGGCACCTATGATGGGAGGCTATTCTGAATGTTTTATAAAGAGCACTATTGATAGCCTCGCTTTACCTGTGAACTACTTTGGCGAATACTATACAAAGGTTAGTACTTTTTCACAACAGAACCTTAATGCAGAACTTAAGATTTTTTAGTGTATGCTGGGCATTTGTAAAGAGCTTCAGAGATAACATCTTTTAGCACAGTGTGGTGTTCATATCTACTGTATCTATTCATTCAGTAATTTGTCTTTAGTAATCCTTGAATCCTGGTATAATTTGGAGTTGATTTGAAAGCTGAGTGGGAATAGGAATACACCCTAAACGGGACACAAGTACACCAGAGGGCACTATACAAATGGTCACACATGAATCTACACCTAGTAGTGATTTAGAATAGTTATACAAGACTACCTGTTAGAATGTATATAAAATGTTGGAAATAAAATGAGAACCAAGAGGATACTCACATGAGCACCCAAAACTTTTTGAGGTGCAGTTTTGTGGTTCAGGCGATAAACCACTGATCACAAGGTCCCAGGTTTAAACTAAGAAAAAAATAGATAAAATGTAAGTCGCTCTGGATAAGGGCATCAGCCAAATGGCAAAATGTAAACGTTAAAACAGAGGAGTCTCTACTACCTGCTCTCTAATGGTGCTATGCTCCTTCTTACCACAAGGTAAAGTTTTTAAAAGTCTGTCTGTAGACAGATATTGTTCTTAAATATCAGATTTGGCCCAGCAAGACTATGCAGTAATTACAGTAATTCAGCTTTTTGGGGAAATATTTAGGTGAAATATCAGTGTCACATACACACAGACACTGCAAATACACTTTCGACTCTCCAGTTCGGCCCAGTAGATGTTATTTTAAATGCAACTGTAATGTGAGGGGTGATTTCTAACGTCATGTGTTGTTGCAGAAAACGATATATATGGCGAACAAGGAAGCTGCTGAAAACCAGTTGCTGGTGACTGCATATGAAACCTGCAACTCACTCACAAGCTCCTTAGAGGACATCTGCAGCCATCTAGAGGAAAACAATCTGGATTTCCTCAAAGACCTCGGGCCTCCATTCAAAATGCTTGCTGAAATTTGTTGTGGCTCAAGCATCGACTTCGAGGACAGGTCCATTTCCACATCTTCCAACAAGGATTTATCTGGTTCACAAGTGGGCATCAAAGTGCAAAGTGCTGCTGGTAGTGTCCACAATGAGGCTACCTCTGTCTCTGCATCAACCACTCAAATCACAACGAATTATGATGAGAGTCTTATCACCGGGAGAGCCACATCAGCAGCCAAGGCAGGCCTTGTCCAGCAGTCTGCAGACTACCTGTCCTATACACCCATGTACATAATGGAGCAACAGCATCAGCCTGCCGTGTTTCTTGCTCCTGGTCCAGTGTTGGGTGTTCAAGAAAATGTGGTGCTGGTGGAGAATGGGCATACCAACATGGCAGTAATTGCCCAGAACACCCTTCCTTTGCTGGAGTTGCAGCAAGCAAACACCAGAGTACTGGTGGATCAAGGTATTGGAAGCACAGTGCTACATGGTTTGTCGGGTCACTCTGAGGGTCAGGTCACTGTTCCTGGTATTGTTCAGTTTGTAGAGAACCAACGAGTACAGAGAGTGGAGCCTGTGCATGCTGTGCAGAGCTCCTCACAATCCAGCATCATCAAGTGTCAGAGGATGAAGGCCACTGGACAAAGCACAGAGATTGGGGCTTTAGGAAATGCATCAGCTGTCCCAAGTGTGGATTCATCATCGCAGCAAGATGTGCCTCTTTTTTCTGCACAAGGGTTTCAGGTGTCAAAGGAAAATTTCCATTCAAGCTCCACCTCTTAATCCAAATACAAAGTCTCTCAGATCTTCTACATAAATACCCTTATTTTGGTGAATTCATCAATTCAGCTGTGAGGGATGTGTCACAAACCTGACTGACCAGAAGAGCAGGATGGCACCTAACAAAACGAGAAAAGCAAACACCTTTTTCAAAAACTGTTCATTAATTCACAGTGATGAGCATGAGCATTTAGACTAAGTTTTCATTTTTTTTTACATGGGCTCTTAAACAACTATTGAAATCTAGGTCATTTTATTTGTTCTTCTCTGTAACAATTTTGCATCTCTTTCTTTGTTATATTGCTTTCCACGGATCACAGATTTCCTGCTTTTTTTTCACAGCAACTGGCAACTTTTTATATTTAGGTGGATTTGACATACTGGTGTATATTTCATGTTAGATAGATGAGTTTTCACACACTCTGTATCATCAGTTTATTTCTCCCAACATGTAGTGGATAATTTGTTTGTCAGTTTTCATTGCTGCAGTGCCACCTACTGAAATAAAAAACTGAAAAACCAAGCCTTATATCCCATGATATTGATATCCTGTATACAATAAATAAATAAATAATTTTTATTTGAATGCATCTTACCAAGGGAAACATTCTTGAATATAGGTATTTTTTTTAGAATTTAACAATTTTATTATTACAAGATTATGTTTATTATGTTTATTTCTAATCAAATGTTACTAAAATTGCAAGCAAAACTTTATCTGCCAATAGAACAAGACATCTTTTTATACATTTAAGTAAAAAATCTATACAAATTAGCCTAACAATCTTATATTGTTATCCCGAATTGCCTGTAGTGTGCGAATGTGTGCACGAATGTTGACCAGAGGTCCTACCATGGTTGTAAAATGGGAATAAATACAATGGCAATTACCACTGGACTCCACTGTCTCTAGTTGGACTAGAGAGCTTCTTAGATGGATGAATGCGATGGTTTAATACTATATAGGAATTGTACTACACTATACACAAAAAATTATTTTGTTAATTATTCACACACTCATTCAATTTGGGACCGCCAATTAGCCTAACCTGAATATCTTTGGACTGTGGGAGGAAACCGGAGTACCCGGAGGAAACCCACCAAGCACAGTGAGAACATGCACACAGAGACGGGAATCGAACCCAGACCCTGGAGGTGCAAGGCGACAGTGCTAACCACTACACCACCATGCCGCCGGAGTGGAACCTGTTATATATATATTTTTTATTTTTTTTAAGCTTTTATTATTATTATTATTATTATTAAAAATCTACTGCACGTGCATAGCATTGCCACATCGCAGCTCCAGGGGTCACAGTCTGAGCTTGAGCTCAGATTAATGTGTGTATGTGGAGCCTTATAAGGTTTCCTCATGCATGTTCATGTGGATTTCCTCTGGGTTCTCTTGTTTACTCCCAATGTCCGAAAAACGCATGCATATGGATCGGTTGCACTTAATTGCTAAAAAAAAAATTGTTGCCGGTATATACTCTGGATCCACCGCAACCTTAATCAGACTAAATCGCTCAGTTTGGCTGAAGGAAGAAATGAAAAAAGCTTGTGCATATGACAGTAAAGTTCTTGAATTGTTCACCTTTCTAAAAAAAGAAAAAAAAATTAACAGTAGTTCATAAACATGGTGTCCAAAAATGAAAGCCTTATTCTCTATGCAGAGTAAAAAAGGGGCAGACTGTGCACGTGCAGGAGTGTGTCACATTATGGCATTTCACACACCCATTGCATTTTCCTCACTGTGACTACAGAATGACCAATCTCTAAAAATAGTGCTATACATAGTGCACAGGGTGTGGACATCCCGGGTTCAAGTGAACATACACTGAACTAGGGTTTTATTTTAGGAAACAAAAAAAATCACGTTTGTACACGTTTTCCTAAAAAAAAAAGGGAGAACTTCCTCTTTAAGAGCAGCCAGCTGATTGGACAATACCAACAGTATGTGATGTTTCCCGCCAATTACAGTGTAGGGGGCGGGATTTGATGCAAAAAAAGAATGCGAGCGGGGAAAGAAAAACATGACGGCGAGGCGCAAAGCGCCCTACTACCAGTGTTGCCAGATCGGAGGATTTTGCTGCGTTTTAACGGCGAGTTATCTGCATTATGCATGCATTTGATTAAAAGGGCATTGGTGGCTCAGTTGTAGGTTTCTATCCTGCCATGCAGCATAATCAGAAACCATAATCAAACCAATGCAATCAAGCCACATGAAAGTTCCATTTGTGGTGTTTCAAAATCACACACACACCAGGCTTTCCATATGGATTACTGTGAAGAGACGTCTGTGGGGCTGGAGACAGGACGGTGAGGGTACAATCTGGGGAACCCATTGCTGTGTACATGGATGGTGCAGATCCATTGCAGGGCGTGCATGCACACAGACACACACAAACACACACATTCACACAGTATTTGGGATCTGCATGTTTTACGACTGTGGGAGGAACCCAGAGTACCCAGATGAAACACAGGGAGAACATGCAAACTTCACGCACATGAGGTGGGAATAGAACACTTGATCCTGGAGGCCACAGTGCTAAGCACTAAGCCACTGTGCCACCTTATTTGGGAACATTTTGAGATCCCAATAAGATAATTACTGGCAGGGACATCATGATTAGAACAGATACCTGTCCAAGGTTGAGTGTTAAATTCCTGTCTGTGTGCATGTAGTTTGCATGTCCTCCCCGTGCTTGGTGGGTTTCCTCCAGGTGCCCTGGTTTCCTCTCACAGTCCAAAGACCTGCAGATTAGGCTAATTGGCGTTCCCAAATTGCCTGTAGTGTGTTAATGAGCATGTGAGTTTGTGTGCCTTGCCATGGATTGGCACCCCACCCAGGGTATACCCTGCCTTGTGCCCCAAGTCTCCCGGGATAGGCTCCAGGTCCCCGTGACCCTGTACATAGGATAATGGAGTATAGACAATGAGTGAGTACAGATTAGGATGACAAGTGAATCTTGGAAAGGCTCTAGGTCCCATGACCCTGTATTGTACAAAGCATTAAACGGTATAGATAAATGAATGAATGAAGTAATTATTTCTTGGCCATTGGTAGCTCAGTAGTGGGTTTCACCTGCCACACGGAAGTGCCAGTTTCGGTTCCCAGCCACTGACTGGATGATGCACTGCCGGTCGAAAGCCTGGATAAAATGGGAGGGTTGCATCTTGAAGGGCGTCCGGCGTAAAACCTGATCCGTGCAGATTGGATGTGATGCTCGATGGGACCTGCTGAAAGACCAACAACAACTTTAATAAAGCACTTTCAAAGATACAGAGGTCTGAAGAAATTTGAACAAACCTGTACTTTATATGGTTGATTTTAAACCAGCGACACAACAACAAGCGGAGACTCTTCGCAGATATACAGTGGATTTTTAAATCAGCAGTTGACACACATACAGATTTATGTAAAGTTTTAGCTCGGTTTTGGATCGAATGATATGGATTGATATTTCCACATCTGGCAACCCTTCCCCTACTACAGTATAGTGAAGATTAAAGCGGAGTGTAAATCAGTGACAGGGTAAAAAAAAAAAAACACAGGATAATACATCACCTGGGGGAATTATAACACATTATAGTGTACAGACATTTATTTACAGAGTTTCAGCATCATTGGGGACAGTTTATTTATTTAGTCCTATTATTATTCGTGCATTTCTGCAGCAGTAAAGACGGACAGAAGGGTGAATTGTTGACGCTATGGGAAACGCCGCGGCCGCCAAGAAAGGCAACGAGCTGGAGAGCGGTAATAACTCCGTAACGTCTGATTATCGTCGTCATGAGGTCATGACAGGCAGTTATGGAATCTGGTTTAAATTCATAACGGACGCGAGTCTTTTCTTGACATGTGTGTGTTTATTTATTTGTCGTTAGCATGTTAGCGTTTAGCCGTCGCTTGGTAGCAGTGTCGATTTGATAAGCTTAAGATAAAGTTGACGGTTAGACTCGAAGTTTATTTAACTCTTAAGTTAAAACAACGATTGTTTTTGTTAGAATAAAAAAAAAACTAGCTGGATATCCAGGAAGAAATACACAGCGTTTGCTAGCTGGATATCATATTCGCTAGTCATTATTAAATAAATGCAGCAAAACAACACTTAGTTATTAATAACAATAATTTATAATAATAATACTGATGAATATCATTGCGGTTGAATCATCCTGAATGTTTTAATCCAAGTTGTTGATTTAAATAAAACTGTAAACAGCGACCCGGCTAATGCTAATGCTGTAGGCCCGAGGAGGTGCGTTCAAGTGTGCCTGCTATTTGCGGTTAAAATAGATTTCTCATGGGGAAATGTACAGTGACTGAATTAATCCCGAGATCCCTGGACTGAATTCGATTCTGTCCTGTGGATTAGGTGCCAAACTGACCACGAAGAAAGCCGGTGTCTGGTGTGTAGTATCTAAGTCATGGCTAAGTGATCTGAGATTGAAGTTTGAAATGTTTAAAATGATTAAGTTCTTATAGGTCTAAAGTTACAGGCTTTTTAAGATTAGTCACTGTGTGCTGCAGTTTTTTGTTTTGTGTGTGTGCTCACAGTGTACCAACACTAAGGATCAGACTCACCAGTCACCTCCTGATACGATATTATTATCATCGTGTGTTGTGATAATTCAATACAATGTACAGTGGTACCTCGGCATACAAACAGATTTTCGCCTTAAGAACAAAAATTTAGCAAGAACTTTTCCTCGCCATACTAGCGAACGAACCGAGCCGAAGCAAACAAGAAGTCGCGTTATAAGAGGGTATTTATAAAATGCTGATACTTATAGAATCGCAATATAAATCGAATCACCGCCTAGGTATTGTGATATCGTATTTTTCAGCATACGAACGACCGAACCGTACACCGGCTAATTCGTGTGCATGTCTATAAGTCATTCAGAATTTGTTTGCATCAGTGGAAAGCCAAGTGAAACGAGTTAAAGCATTTTTTTCCTATTTTGTGCAAGATTTAGTGAAGACAGCACCACGGGTCTCAAGAAAGTTAGTAAGGACGGACGCAAGACTGATCCACTTTCAGTTTGGCTTTTAAAGCAGCTTGTGCCGAGAGGAATCATAAATTGAGGTTTAATGTCTATTTGTTCAAGATTTTGCTTCATTTACATCTTTCCTAGAATTTTTTTTAGATTTATATTGTTTTTATATTCAAAATATGATTGTAGAGTTGGAAATTGGTAATATCGGTTATACAGCATGCAGGAAAATATACAGTACTGAAATTTGCGTATCTCGAAAGCGCACATGCTTTTGTCGACTGGACGCACGTGTTCCTGGTGGTAAAAAGGAAGTTGTGTTGTGCAGTTGTTGTTGGAAATGGGTCTCTCGACGGAGGAAAAAAGTGTTCATAGCTGAGTATTATTTCCGCTCATATGGAAGTGGTTGTGAATAGGGACAGAGTTTGAAAAAGGTGGCAGAACAGTTCAGAGAAAGATTTAATAAGACAGCAACAAGTAACACAGTCATGCTGTCTGTTGTTATAGAATTTCGCAGTTTGTTTTGTGGTAGTGTACCGTGTCAATATTACGCCAGCAAATCAACTGGGATATGTTAGAGAATTTGATATGAACGATATAAAGAATTTTTATATGAAGCGAGGCTGTACACACACACACTTCCAACACTTACATTACGCAATAAGTATCAATCAATCAACAGGCTAAGTGTGTGTGTGTATGTTAGTTTTCTTTCAGGAGAAATCAACCCACAGATGATAGCGAGTTAATATTGTTCACCTTCTCATTTCAGTCCTTTATATTTCGGCGCATACTGTATTTTTTGGGGGTCTGGAACGGATTATCTGCATTTACATAATTTCTTATGGGAAAACGTGTTTTGCAGTACGGAATTTCATCTTAAATTCGTATGCCGAGGTACTGCTGTATCGCGATTTTATAAATATCACAATTTAATATTACATTTCTCCCAAACTTTGTTACACGTTTAAAGCGTTAAATGTGTAATGAGTGGGATTGAATCTAAACCGTTCACAGAATTTAGAGAAAAAGGCAGATCGGAGGCTTTAGCTGTGCATGATGTTTGGTAATTTAACGCCATGAAAATGTGTTTGTTGCGCCATTCGTCCGTTTCTCGGCTCGGTACAGAATTGTTATAAAAAACAGCCAACTCTGATCACAGGCTGAGTAACTGGTTCATCTCTGTTATAAATGTAATAAGGATAAAAAAAATTTTTATTTTGTAGTCAGTGTGGCGATACGTGAATCACTACACAAAACTGAATATATATATATATATATATATATATATATATATATTCAAATTCAAATTTTATTGGTCACATATACAGTCATACACAGTATAATATGCAGTGAAATGCTTTATACGACCGCCAGTGACCTTAAAAAAAGAAAATAAAAGCTTGTACGTAAAATAAATAATCAATAAAAAGTAAATACTAAAGAAATAATTTTAACTAGTAAAATTAACTGTGCATAAGGACATAATAAAATATTGTTATACAATATACAATTACAATATTGTATTTATTATACAATATTGTATATTATACAATATACAGTATATTATACAATATACAATATTGTATATTGTTATTATATATATATAATTTTATTAATTTTTTTCTTCTGACTAACATCACTGTGTAACTGGAAACTGGAGTTAGTTTGAACGCACCATGGATCAAACCAACTAAGTAATCTGATTGAAGTGTGTAAGTCTCTAAAAGTTGACTTGTGTGATATTTTTTTAATGCAGCAAATACAAACCACACTTCATTTGTGTGTAAATTGACTTTATATGAAGAAGGCCGTGAATTTAGTACAGTTTCGGTTTTAAAGGTGCAACAACAGAGTTCCTGAAAAGTGTGGAGGGTTTTTGTTTCCGGATGTTCTTACAGAAATACTGTAGGTGGATGTTTTTTTTTTTTGTCTGAGAAGTACCAGTCCAAAACGATCCGCTATGATGGTTAAATATTACATTAAATCGTTACTTAGTGTATCAACTAAAGCACAGTTAAAACACAGGCTTCGTTTTTGACGATGGAAGTTTTGCTCAGTTTGCATTTGTTTTCGTACACCTAAAAAAAATAACAAAAACAGGAAAAATCAAGAGCCGTAGAAAAAAAAAAAAACTTGTTGGCGTCAGTGGACCGCCAAACGAAAAGCGTTTACAAACATTTGACTTTTTTTTTTTCGAGTCAGCGAAAACGGTTTAGAAAGAGTCAACCCACGATACCGACGTTGCATTCAAAAGCCATGTGAATTAAACAATAAATAAATAAAAGTATTGAATTTTTGTATTGGTGATATTTTTGCATTGCTAGAACTGGTATTATCTGCTTTTTTATGTTATTTCCTTTGGGTAAGTTTGTATGCCGAGGTACCACTTTAATTCTTTTAAAGTGCGGCGATGAAGTGCGGCGATGATCACTTCCGATTCCTGCGAGCAGTCGTGTTGATTGAACGTTACTTTTGAACTTGATTGAACCCGTGCTTCCCCAAGTCAGAAAATGTTGATAGATGATGATAAATTTTATCTGAATTAGCTTTTTGATGAGTCTGATTAGAATCACTGCTTTTTCTTTTCCTGATCACAGGGAGGAAAAAAAACAAACACTAAACCTGAACTCTTGAGTGGGTTTTTTTTTGTTTTTTTTTTCTTCCCCCTCCTGCCTATTCGGAGGTCAGAAACTACAAATCACAAGGTGTATTTAAGTGCTGTTCTAGGACAAGCGAAATTCTGGTGTGTGTGTGTTTGGTGAAACCTCACGTGACTCAAAGTCGCAGTGATTCTGGTTCAAAATGTAATTCAGATATAATTTTCCATCATTAACCTTTTCTGACAAAACAGAATTGAGAATTTTGCAGCACATTTCCCTAATTAATTATTATAATTTTTTATTATTATAATTGTTTACGTTCGAGCATCACTTCCTGGTTTCTTCAATCTGTTTTTGTTATTATGCAGAGCTCTGCGGAAAACACCACCAACAGTCTCAGAAGTGCTTCCAGGAATAATAAATAGTCCATTTACAGAAACACACACACACACACGAGACCTCAGATGGTTGTCTTGTTAAACCCCTGGGCCACAGCTGATCTCTGCCCGTATATGGTGAAGAAGTGACTTATGCCCATTCATAAAACTCACAACTCTGCTCGGGGGTTTGTTGTTGTGTGTGTGTGTCGACTCACACTCTTCTCCTCGAGTGTCTTAACCTCAGCACCATGCAGCTCCCACACACATATGCGCGTGTGTTTGTCATTGACTCGAATGGCTTCTTGTCATCAGACCTTCGTCAGAGGATAAGTGTAATTACGAGCTTTGAAAGGCTTGACGTAAGCAGCCCCAGGGCTCGTGTCGGTTTGAATGTGACGCTGATAGCGAACACACACTGTTCCGCGAGATAGCGCTGGCTCTGAGCAGCGTAAAAACACCAGCGTAAGCTCGAGTCCGTCTCAGGGAAGTGGGAGTGTTACGGTTCAGATCGCACACTTCAGCACGACCTTAAACAATTTCACACGGTGAGAAATGCAAACACGCGTGTAACAGTAAGTAGAGCCGGATGATGAATGACTTTTTGCAGAATAAATAAAGTCCAGAGAACTTTTTTTTTTTCCAACTGGGAAAATAGGACAAGAATAAATGTTATTACTGAACGGCCACTTTTATATGTTCAAGTCAAACCGGGTCATATAGAGACGTAACTGTGTTTAGAAGTTCCACTTTGACTCATAACAATAAAAAGAAGAAGAAAAATAAGACGATACTATTCAGGCCTGCGACTAGTTTCCACGTGTAACCGCAATCTTTGGCGATTTTAACGCCACGCCTTTAAACATCCTCTTTGTTTCTAATTAAAAACATCAACATGTAAAGTTATTGACTAATACAGAAAAGTCAGAAGATCAGTTCCTGAAACAGACTTCTCTATACGTTTGAGAGGTTTCTAAAATACGAACACTAAGCCTACAGTACTGTGTAAACGTGTATGACAACAGTTTCAGGTTGTTTTAGCGCGTAGATCCTGATACACAAATGTTAAACTAATAATCTGTAGATTGAAGGTTCTCCTAGTCCTGATTATCGTGATGGAGGAAATATTAACAAGTGTGTCTTTATTAAGTATGCTTTTATTTTCCTTGTCTGAAGGCTAAAATTAGTTCAGAATTTACATCAGATGCGATCTGATCTGTTAACGATCTAACAAACATGAAGCATGTGGTGTTTTTCATAAAACCGAGCAGCGCCGTCACGCATCTGACTCGTTTTGTGTCCTTGTCTATCTTTTTTTTTTTTTTTTTTTTTTTCCCCCCTCCACTTCCTTTTTCCTTTTTTGTCTTTCTCTTATATCCTTGTTTTTTATCTTTAACACCTGGTATATTCCCCAAGCTGTTTAATTTATGAAGCCTATCTCATTTTCTTTTTCCACTTTTTATTTTTATTTTTATATAAAAAATAAAGAATATAAATATCTAAAGAATATAAAATATTCTTCTTTATATAAAAAAAAGCTTTTCTTTTCTTTCAGTTTTTCTTCTTCCTTCTTTCCTTCCCCTTTAGTTACTTCCTATTTTATTTCTGTTTTCCATCCCTTTTGCTCTTTTTTTTTTCTTTAATATCTTCTGTTCATTTCTTTCGTTCTTCCTTCTGCTTACTGTCTTCCTGTCTTTTCCTGTCTTCCTCCTAATGTCTACACCTTTCTGTTATTCCTTTACATTTCACCCTTTTCTCTGTGCTGTTCTCTTATATTTATTCTGTCCATTTATTTTTTTTCCCCTTATTTATATTCCTTCATATTGGTTCTTTATTATTTTCATCAATCTTTCTTTCTTTTTCTCACACTCAATTTTTCCTTTTTCTTCCATCCTTTCTTTTCTTTGTTGCTTCTTCTTTACTTCTTTAAGTTTGCATTTTTTTTTTCAATTCTTTATCTCCTATTGTTCTGTAAACTGTATCACGCTGTTTTATTTCCATCTGCTTCCACTTTCTTTTTTCTTCAGTTTTCCCTTCTTTCCATTCTCTCTCTCTCTCTCTTCTGTCCTGTCTTTATCTTTTTTTCCTCATCTTTTTTTCCCCACTTTCTTTCATTTTTAATTATTATTATTTACTTCAGCTTTTAGGAGTCTTTACTTTGTTCTTTATCCCTTTTTTTTCTTCTCTCCCCATCGTGTCTCATCTCTAACTTTTTAAGCTCTTTTATTTTTCTACGCCTTATCCTTCTCTCCTTCTTTCTCCTTTACCCTCTTTTATTTTTCTTGTTAGGTGCTTTCTTGCTATGGTTATTTGAATTTTTTTTCTTCATTATTATACCCAAGGATTAATATAGGATGTACAGTAGTCATCAGTGACTCTTCTGTCTTACTCTCTCTCTCTCTATTTCTGACTGAAATTGTCATGTCTGAGTCATGTCTTGTGCAGATGATGTTATTGTTTCATATGAAACTTTCTCCTTTTCTCTCTTTGTGTCTCTCTCTCTCTCTCTCTCTCTCTCTCTCTCTCTCTGTCTCCCTGTTTGTCTCTCAATCATCCCATCCACCTGGGTGAATGCTCCTGCACATCCCTGGTGATTTATAGAGACGTTTGGTATGAACATTATTTCATTCGATGATCACAGTGAGAGAAAAAGTGTCGATTGGCTTCAGTAGCTGCTGCAGCACCAAAGCACGACGTTTGCCACAGATCCCTGTGACCTGTGTGTCGTTTCTAATCCCCCCCCTCCCCTCCCCATTGGGTCACCTAATGATTGTGTGTGTGTGTGTGTGTGTGCTAGCATTTGCATGCTCCTCTTCTGGGTAGAATTAGCTTCAGTGCTGTATGCGGGGTGAATTAGCGCTTTAGCAGAGCTATTAGCATGGTGTTGTGTGTGTGTGTGTGTGTGTGTGTGTGTGTGTGAGAATTACTAGCATTTTGATTAGCGCAGGCGTTCTGATGTGTGTCTCTCTCTCTCTCTCTCTCTCTCTCTCTCTCTCTCGTCCTCTGCAGTCAAAGAGTTCTTAGCCAAAGCCAAAGAAGATTTCCTAAGGAAATGGGAATGTCCACCACAGGTGAGCGCTCTGCACCCCCCCCCCCCCATCAGAGAGAGAGAGAGAAAGAGAGATGTTTTGTCCCTGAACAAGCCATTTGATTTCCTTCCCTCTAGAGCACAACTTGTCTAGATGACTTTGACAGACTGAAGACGCTGGGCACGGGCAGTTTCGGGAGAGTCATGTTAGTAAAACACAAGGGGACAGAGCAGTTCTATGCCATGAAGATTCTGGACAAACAGAAGGTTTGTGTAACCGAGCATGTCCGTATCAGGCCCAGGCGTTTCAGCGCGTTTTACTCGCTTTTCAATTCAATTCAATTTTATTTGTATAGCGCTTTTAACAATTGACATTGTCTCAAAACAGTTTTACACAATCAAAAGAATTATTTAAGTTTGTATGGAATGTGAATGTGTATGAATCAAAATGTTCAGATAGTCCCTGGTGAGCAAGCCGAGGGCGACAGTGGCAAGGAAAAACTCCCTGAGATGGTAATAGGAAGAAACCTTGAGAGGAACCAGACTCGACAGGGAACCCATCCTCATCTGGGTGAAACAGATAGCAGGAAATGATCTGCATTTGTACAGTGTGTTAGGTGGCAGGCAGTTCAGCTATAATAATTGATGTTAATAGATGTTAAAATGGAGTCCAGGTTGTTATTGGAGACTCAGATAGACTTGTAGAAAGTTCCAGTCCTGAACTATCGAATTGTCAAGTCCTCAGAGAAACAGCTGCTAACACCAGTCGAGGCCAGAACCGTCTACTAAGTAGAGAGAATCATCCCCAGACACCAGACGCATCCCAAAGAGACACACGGGGCATCCATGCGACGAGACCTCCAACCAGAAGCGGGGCACCAGGATGGGTCAGACAGGTCCGGAGGGCAGAGGGAGTCTGGATCACTGGCAGCTCAGGAACCACATGTGTAGCTCGACAGAGAGAGAGAGAGTGAAAGGGGGAGACGGGGGGAGAGAGGAAAGAGAGACAGGGCTTAAAGTATTCCGGCACCGTGCCGGATCTCCGGCGTGCGGCCGTGAGGGGAAAAAAATTATAATATTTTAGACCCTGCGCATGCGGTTTAATATTTTCGAGCCAGTTTATTTCACCTACCAATCATATGAGAGGAACGCAGCTTTAACTAACGTTACAAGCCTATCAGAAGCAGAGAAGGGCGGGTCCTTGCAACACGGTATGATTGACACCCATACGTCAATGTCACGTTAGCGTTGTCGGAGAAAAAAAAATGGAGCGCAAGTTTATGAAGCCTGGGGATGATGTCCTAGAAATAGATAAAGGACTCAAAAATAAATGGCGCTGGGCGTGGATTGAAGAAAGTAGAGATGGCGAGCCTTTTGGCAGTTGGTGCAAGAAACTGAGAACCCGGGGCTTGTTTCTGCACGATTTGCTTGAGGAAGCTACTGTATGCCAGCAGCGGTAAGAAAGTGCTTGCTCATCATGATTTAGACTCCGGTCATAGAGCCCCTGCCCGTGCACTCAAACTTACCATGACATTGCCGGGAGCAACTGTTACAGCTGACACACCGTTGTCGATGACTGACCGTGTCTGCGATTTAAAAATACGTTTGTGCACATTTATAGCAGAACATGATTTGTCATTCAGAATTTCGCATCCACTGGTCACCCTGTGTAAAAAAAACTGGCAGAAGTCAAAAAAGCGTTAACTAGCTTGTCGGTTTCAAATCAACATGCGAGTTACATGAACACTCATGGAATTGCATTACAGTTCAAAAAATGTTTGTCTGAGAAACTAAAAAAATGCATGTTCTCACTCAATGTTGATGAAGCAACAACCTTGAATATGGATAAAATACTCAATGTGCTTGTTCGCTTTTTTGATAATGAAAGCAACAGAGTAATAACACAACATCTGGCAAGCAGAAAAGTCAACATTGCACTTTAAGCACTTGCTATTGTTTATCAGTTTTTTAAGCACTTTAAGCTCTTGTTACTTAATTTTTGTTATTATTGTCAATATTTGAAGTAAGTACTTCAAATAAAAAAAGTCCCCCCCCCCCCCAAAAAAGTTCAGGCTCAGGATTTTTTTTTACTTTAACCCCTGGAAAGAGGGGGAGAAAGAGAAGAAGAGGAGAGATGGCAGTTAGGTTTGGTCACAGTCACATAATGTATAATGTGAATGTATATTTACTGTAGAGTGCAAGCAGGGACTCCGGCAGGACTAACTATGACAGCATAACTAAAAGGGAGAGCCAGAAGGAAACACAAACATGAGGGCTCCCTGAGATGTAAAGCAAACAATCACCTCACCGTCAACAAACCTGAGTGATCAAATGAGACTGAGGAAGACAGCATCTAAACATACCAGTTCACCATAATACTCTACGTCCATGAGTCCCCCAGATCTGCTCCTTTACCTTATGGCAAATCTATTTATAAAAATGCTTGGCTAAATAAATAGGTTTTGAGCCTAGACTTAAACACTGAGACTGTGTCTGAGTCCCGAACACTATTTGGAAGACTATTCCATAATTTTGGGGCTTTGTAAGAAAAAGCTCTGCCCCCAGCTGTAGTTTTCATAATGCGCGGTACTGACAAGCAGCCTGCATCCTGTGATCGAAGTAGGCGTGGCGGATCGTAAGACACTAGCAGTTCAATTAGATACTGCGGCTCGAGACCATTTAATGCTTTATATGTCAAGAGTAGTATTTTAAAATCAATGCGAAATTTCACAGGGAGCCAATGTAGTGAAGATAGGATAGGTGTGATGTGCTCATATCTTCTGGTTCTAGTGAGGACTCTCGCTGCTGCATTCTGGACTAGCTGAAGCTTGTTTATGCACCTAACTGAACAACCAGACAGTAAGGCATTACAATAGTCCAACCTAGAAGTGATAAAAGCGTGAACTAGTTTTTCTGCATCGTTTAGCGACAATATATTTCATATCTTGGCAATATTTCTGAGGTGAAAGAATGCTATCCTGGTGATATTATCTACATGAGCTTCAAATGAAAGACTGGAATCTATAATCACACCGAGGTCTTTTACTGTTGCACTTGATGGAACAGAAAGGCCATCTAAAGTTACGGCCTTTAAACGGCCTAGTTACATAAAGTTATGTATGCGGTCCTATGACTAGAACTTCTGTCTTATCCGGATTAAGCAGAAGGAAGTTAATTAGCATCCAATTTCTTATGTCCTGCACACATTGCTCAACTTTAGTTAGCTAGTTTTTCTCATCTGGTTTTGCTGAGACATATAACTGTGTGTCGTCAGCATAACAATGAAAACTAATACCATGCTTACGGATTATGTTTCCCAGAGGAAGCATGTAAAGGGAAAAAAGCAGTGGGCCTAAAACTGAACCCTGCGGAACGCCAAACTCCACTAGAGAACATGCAGAATAATCACCATTTAAGTCTACATACTGATAACGATCGGTCAAATAGGATCTGAGCAAGGAGAGGGCTGCACCCTTTATTCCTACTACATTTTCTAATCTGTGAAGAAGAATAGCATGATCAATGGTGTCAAAAGCTGCACTGAGGGTTGAGTAGTAATTTTATTAATTTAGTTTGTTTGGATCCCTTCTTACTAGAATCTATACAAATAAAATTAGTAACCAAGTTGTTTGGTTACTAACCTGCCTATCTATCCGTCTGTCTGTCTCTGTACATCTATTTGTCCGCCTGTCTATCCGTCCGTCTCTGTCCGTCTGTCTGTCTATCTGTCAGTCCGTCTCTGTCCGTCTATCTATTCGTCTGGCTCTGTCAGTCTGTCTATCCATCTATCTATCTGTCTGTCTGTCTATCGGTCTGTCTCTGTCCATCTATTCGTCTCTCTGTCTGTCCGTCCGTCTATTGGTCTATCCGTCTGTCCGTCTATCCAGCTATTCGTCTGTCTATCTTTCTGTCTAATGTAGTTTGTTTAGATCCCTGCTTACTTTGTTTGGGCGGCTGGCTGCTTGGTTGCTTATTCATTCATCCATTTAGCTGGTTTGATTACATATTTATTTGTTTATTTAAATGATTGATTACACAGCTGCCCAGTTCTTATTTAGTTGCTCGGTTCCATAGTTATAGTTAGTTGCATCATTACTTACTTAATAACTTACTTTTTTCAGTGACCTTTTTTTTTCCTCCAGACCTTATACAATAAATGTGTTACAGTAGTTTTTTCTTCAGAACCAGTTCACTGTGTTGCAGATCCTATTTTCACAAATGTCTTCAAGCGTGATGATAGATTGTATATATCGTATTTCCCACCCGTAGTATTTATATACACAGATGTGGTGTCCATGGCTCATTTACTCCTGCTGTACCTCCTGATGGCTCGTGGTGTGTGTGTTTTGTGTTGTGTTGTGGTGGGGTGTGTGTCTTTGCAGGTGGTAAAATTGAAGCAAATAGAACACACGCTAAACGAGAAGAGAATACTACAGGCGGTCTCGTTCCCTTTCCTCGTCAGACTGGAATACGCCTTCAAGGTGCCGTCTCGGTTTCCCTCCTGCTTTCTCCAGTGTTGATTCACCGCGTGTGAGAAACTGAACGATCATGCTGTTTTTCTTTGTTTTGTTTTTTTCCCCCTCACTCTTCATCTTTTTAGGATAATTCCAATCTCTACATGGTGATGGAGTACGTACCGGGTGGCGAGATGTTCTCACATCTAAGAAGAATCGGGAGGTTCAGGTGTGTGAATCGCTTTCTATTATATTCACCAAAAATTAATTTGACTTGAACGCTTGAACGTTCTTGATATTCAAACTGTTCATGCATGTTAAACAACCTGTACAATAAAACGGCAAAAACATCCAGTTAGTAGGAAAAACTGCATCGTGGGAACTTCCTCATTCAATGTGTATAGAGTTTCTTTAAAGTACTCAAACACACATCTGAAGTTGAACAGGTGCTCTCTAGTCTTTTACTTTTTAAAATGTTTTTTTTTTTTTTTAAATCCCTTCACAGTGAACCACATGCACGGTTTTACGCAGCGCAGATAGTCCTCACCTTCGAGTACCTCCACTCTCTAGACCTCATTTACAGAGACCTGAAGCCAGAGAACCTTCTCATCGATCAGCACGGTTACATACAGGTAACAAGCAACAAGCCTTTTTTAATTCTTAATCTTAGTTTTTTTAATGATAACGTGTCCCCACCAGGAGGTGCTGTTTCTACAGTTCTACTGTAAGTTGACCTGGTTACGGTTGGGTATTATATTTAAATAAAATGTTAGATGTTTCTTTACATTTCCAATACATTTAATTCTCACAATGTTTTTATTTTGAATAAAATAACTTAAGGTCACAACAACAAAAAAAAATTATAATTTTTTTTTTTTTAAGTCATTAATCTGAAGTCATCAATAAAGAGGGTATAAAGTGATGGGGTTCAGTTTTATTTTTTGTATTTTTTTTTTAAGACTTTGCTAATTCATACTTCTGGTTGATGTGACAGTCGCTTAATGGTTTACATGTCATCTCACACCTCCAATGTTGGGGGTTCAAATCTCTATGAACTTGTGTCCTCCCGGTGCATTGCTGCGTTTTTTTACCCACAGACTAAAAGTGCTATAGTGTAGGCTGATTGGTAATTCCAAATTTTAAAAGCGACAGTATGATGAGTGGTCCTAATGTGTGTGCCTGTGCCCTTTGATGGGTTGATATTCCATCAAGGCCGTACCCTTCTTGTGCCCTGAGATCCCTGGGACAGCCTCCAGGCCTCTTGTGGCAAAACACAAGAAAAGAAGTATTTAAAATGGATGGGTGAATGGATTTGTTCCGTCAGAGATACAGCTAGTCCTCGACTTACGAACAAGTTAAGAATATTTGCAGATATTAACGGACCGTGGTTCTAGTTCGTAGATCGCTGATAAAAATAGACACTGCAGTGCACCGATACCAATATTTACAATAATATATAATAATTTTTAGTGTGAATGTGAACTTATAAAATGTCTAAAGTCCAGTATATTGTAAGCGTGTGCATGTGAGGGTGCGGGAGAAATTGATTGAAATGTCTGTCCTGTAAAGCTGTTCCAATGGTGAATAATCCTAATTCATGAAAACTCTCAAGAAAACGCAGTCCAATACGGTGGAAAACAGCTCTGAGATAAAATGGCGTCCGGGCTTCTGCTCGCGATTTAGAGCAGTGTAAGAACACTTACATTTCATTCTGAGATTCATTTTTCACAGGCGGTTATGTTTTTTGGCCACATGATGGCAGTGTGGAGAAAGGGGACAGAGATTTAGTCAATTGGATTGGTATTCTTTACATTGAATATTCGTGTCAAAAATGCATAAAACTCACTTACAAACAAATCGGACTTGTGTACCTGCTCCCAGAACTAGGGCTGGAAGATATGGCAAAAATGTATTGCACGATATATTTCTTAATTTTGGTCAATATGATATAATTCCGATATCGATAATATTAAAAAGCTTCAGGAAAAAACTGCCGAGGAGACACACAATGGATGTCTGCAAATTGAATTTGCAAAGTCTATAATACCTCCAGGCTCCTCCTATTAAAATTATAGAATTTTTTTTTTTATATAAAAACAGTACAAAAAAAAATAAGGTTAACTTTTTATTGGTATTTAGCCTTTACAAACAAGAAATGTGAAATAAACTAACAAATAAATAAAAAAACTCAGACTCAGCTTATTAGTAGACTTAGCAGAAGCGCACTGACACACACACACACACACACACACACACACACTCTTGCCCCCAACTCCTTTCGGGTAAAGGCGAGTGTGTGTCTGTGTGTACGAAGCGTGCACACACACACACACGCCTTTACAGCCCCCACCCACCCCTAACTCCTTTCGGCTTTGCACACAAATAGACACACACACACTCTCTGCCTTACACACAAACTCCGCTCTGTCGCGAAACATGAGAGGAGAGGAAAAATGGATCTTTACTATGGAATAAAATCACTGTCAAAAATATTCGTGCGTAAAAAAAAGATTTGTGTGTAATCTACGGCCACGACAGCGTACAGATACAAGATTTTGTGTGTTTGTTACAATACAACTCTGAAATATACGACTCTGACCGCTTACAGATACGAATCTCGTTGTTACAACTCCTCTGTTTCACGGACGAATTGTGAAATTACGGGTACGAATGCTGTGCGTGAAACCACTGTCAAAAATACGTCATCAAGATCACAGGCATTACTATCAGAGGGAAGATTAATCGATTCCACCATATGCGCATGAGCCCTTTAGCGGTTTAAACCACAGGCGCCAAAATGGCGGATCAGCAGCCAATAGCTCACTCATCGTCTCAGGTAAGTGCACAATTCCACGTTTAAGCGCCCATATTCTGAGTGCTTACTTACTATAGTTAAACTATCTTCTTAATATTAATCCTTTCTGTAATTAGTGATAACTAACCCTTAGAAATTTGGGTGGAATTGTGCACTTACCTGAGACGCACGAATATTTTTGACAGTGATTTTATTCCATATTTACGCTCTATGAGACTTGCTTTTGCTTTATACGCGCGCTGTACAAACATGCTAACAAACATAAAATTAAATATGTTTTACACACACACACACACACACGTGGTCACAGTGTTATAGTAAACAGTACACGCGTGCACGGATGTTGATTATACCAGTAAGAGACGAGCACTAAGACCCAGCAGGGGAGACGATTACCCACAATTCCGCAGCGCAAGAGAGAGAAAATCCGTTGGCTCATATATTCAAATGTATACCGAAATATCGGAAATGTGTTTAAAAATCGTATCACCGTTATTGAAAAAAATAATAATAATTCTATCTCGATATATATTGATATCAAATTATTGTCCAGCCCCTCCCAGAACATACTGTATATAATAGCAATCTTTTGCATCACAGGTGACTGACTTCGGTTTCGCGAAACGAGTAAAGGGCCGAACCTGGACGTTGTGTGGAACCCCTGAGTACCTGGCGCCGGAGATCATCCTGAGCAAGGTGAGGCATGGTAGTGTGTTTAGCCATCAAAGCTTCCAAACTGTATAAAATGTATTTGTCTTCACAGTGCTAGACCAGTTTACATCTGGATTCCCGTAAGTAAGATGTCTCTTTCTCTTACTTTGTCCTCACTTCTGCTCCAGCTGTCCAATCACGTACATTTCCTTTCTTTCATCTCTTTTATATTTATACATGTACACATACTGTTTCTTATCTATTTGTATTTTCCATCTCTTAATTATCGCAGATTTATGTTTATCATGTTTTTTTTGGCACGACTCAGATTTTTCTGATTTTTGCGGATGTTGTAAACCAAGCTTTCCTTTTTAATAGAACGTTAAACAGTTTAAGTGATTGGCAATAGTAGTCCTAGTAGTAATATGTTATATGGTTGTGTGAGCTTGATGTGCTCTATCCTCTGTGCAGGGCTACAACAAAGCAGTGGACTGGTGGGCGCTGGGAGTGCTCATATACGAAATGGCTGCAGGTTACCCCCCGTTCTTCGCTGACCAGCCCATTCAGATCTACGAGAAGATCGTGTCTGGAAAGGTAGGAACAGATCACACTGTGTGTAGCGCTGACTTTCATGCTAAAAGTGCTTGTTAAGCCTGCCACTGCAGTTCATGGTACAGGCATGGTAGTGCTACAGGTTCTCACATATATTAAATGGTTACATGAGAAACGTTGACGCAGCAGGGACAGTTTGTTTCTGCTTGTAACCTTAAACCTTCTGGCATTTAAATTCAAGGTGATTTAGTTCTCGAGGAGTTCAGTACAGAGTGTGTCTTAGTGATGCTGCTGTTCAAACAGCAACAGGACGTTTAGGTGGAAAATGTGTCTTACCTTGACTAGACATGGAGGCAAAGATTCAGACAAGCAGAGGCGTTCAGACACAGAGACAGTCAACCGTAAAAGATGGATCTAGAAACAGAGACAGAATTGTTTCAGAAACCGATTCAGGCGAGCAGAGTCGCACGTAAAGGTGGATCCTGACTGAGACACGGACAGATTCAGACAGACGACCTAAAGACAGATTTTTAGACAGGGACAGACAAACGGACATGTTCAGACAGACATAATAGTCATACATGAAGACCAGAAACGGAGACAGAAACTAATAGATTTGGACAGACGGGTATGTCCATACACAAAGACGATTTTAGACCTCCCCAATTCAGACAGACAGACAGACAGACGTATCCGTCCACACAGACAGATTTGGACCTTTGGACTGATTTTAGACACACCAATTTAGACAGACAGACAGTCAAACATAAGTCAGAGCCAGAAACTGAGACAAAGCGACAGACAGACAGATTCAGGTACAGACATAGTCAAACATAAAGACAGATTTAGACACAGACTATTTCAGTCACAGATTCAGACAGACACAGCCAAATATAAAGATACAGGCAGGACAAAAGACAGATTTGGACATCTGGACGGACAGACACATTCAGACATGATAGTCAAACATAAAGACCGAGAGATTCACACAGACATTCAGACAAAGTCAGCTACAGAAACAGACATGGATATTTAAGACAAGGGACATGTTAGGACACACAGACAGGTTAAGACAAGACAGAACAGACAGACAAAATACAGCTTCATAGCTTCACCCCTGATTTGAGTATATATGGATGGTATCTCAGCTATTACTGAGACGCCGCGTCGAACAACGCAGCGCCTCTAACGCATCCTGCCGTCTCTTCTGTAGGTACGATTCCCGTCTCACTTCAGTTCAGACCTGAAGGACCTGCTGAGAAACCTGCTTCAGGTCGACCTGACGAAACGGTACGGCAACCTCAAGAACGGCGTCAACGACATCAAAAACCACAAGTGGTTCGCCACGACGGATTGGATCGCCATCTATGAGAGAAAGGTGGGGTGACATGGCCCTAATCATCACCACTGACGTGACGGACACAGTGGATACAGACTCACTGTGTTTTTTTTATTTTGTACAGGTGGAAGCTCCGTTTATTCCAAAATGCAGAGGTCCGGGAGACACTAGCAACTTCGACGACTATGAGGAGGAGGACATCCGCGTGTCCGTCACAGAAAAATGCGCAAAGGAGTTTGCCGAGTTTTAGTCTGGACACATCAGAGCTATACGTATACTTGTATACGTATATGTATTTATCAATATATATATATATATATATATATATATAAAAGTGTGTGTGACTGTGTGCGCATGAATGTGTGTGCGAGCGTGTGTATAAAACCTCACAGCAAATGAAACAAGGGGATCTTTGCACTCTAAAGACACAGGGACGGCGGGGAGACCACCACCACCTCCGAGTTACTCCATAGCTCCTTCATTCCGTCGGGTTCATCAAGAGGCCAAGCGCTTTATATCCTACATCAGACTCTTCACTCGCTCATATATACACACACACACAAACACACACAACCCACTTTATTTTCATTTTTTTGTTTGATAAGTGTCTCGGGTGTTGTTTTTTTCCCCCCGTTGTTTTAAAGGTGAGAAGGTTTTCAGCAGTGTTCAGGACTAGGATTTTAATCGCCATATATGTCGAGTGCCAGTTTGTTGTGTAACGCTGCCGTATGGGTGGATTCCTGACTGTAGCCCTCCTGGCGCTTAGTCGTGTCATAAACGTAGTCCACCTGGAGAATACGAAGTGTTCAAAAACTCCGAGCGCACACCCACCACCAGGAGGCCTGGGCAGAACAGGGATATAAATTGTGTTTTAAAAATGTACGTGCACTAGAGCTGTGTAGGTGAATCGATCTCTCGTGGGTTGATTTAATTAATTGAATTGCGGAATCAGTTTTTGATTTGGAATCGATTCACATAAAAAAAATTAAAAGAAAGATTAGTTGGGTAAAGTTAAATGCTAAAAAGCATAAAGTTGGGCAGATTAATACTAGCGCTTGCAGAAAAAGAGAAATCGGTGGCATCTTGTACAAATACGCATATTTTGTGCGAGTATCGCTGCTGCTTCTTCTGTTGGTGCTTGGTTGATTACCGCCGTCTACTGGAGGGGACTGGAGTGTGGAGCAGAAGATTAACATGTCACTACAGTGTTTATTAGATACTTTTAGTTTTCCCAGAGATCCTCCCTGACCCCGTTGACTTGGGATCGGCTCTAAGTATGCCCTGGTTCCATGCATTTACATTTAGCTTTTTGGCAGACGCTCTTATCTAGAGCGACTTGTAGAAGTCCAGGGTTTGATGTTTGACTGGAAATCACACTGATCCAGCAATTTTAATCATTTAAAACTTGTAAGAAATATCGCTGCTCGAAACAGTAAACTTTAGTGCTGCTGAATCAAATCAACAATCTGTCCAAGATTCACAACTCTTAACATACTCAACATGGAGCCTGTTTTTAATAGTAGTTAAATCTGTTCCTTGCAGATTTGTTGAAGTCGGGGGAAAAGCAACAAATTCAAGCAACTGGCGCAAGAGATTTTCATTCAGGTCGATTGTCAAAACTTTAGTTCCCCTTTTTACTTCAGGGACCTCATGAAACCAACCGCAGCAACGTGAGATCAGAGTTTTTGCACGCTCTGAACCCCTCGGACACAACTAGATTGCTTTGCTTTGAAAAACTTTCTCCAAAGCGTCCTGCTCCTTTGGGAAATTCTTGTCCTGTCAATAGTTTTTACTACATCACTCTATATCCACTTGTATAATTTACACACACATGAAGAGAGCACTGGTTTCACCCGATATAGTCTCGTCGTGTTTCTCTGCACACCTTCGCATGCTGCTCTTAATTTTTTTTACCACATCTGTTACTATTATTATTTTTATTATTATAGTTAATTTACTATGTTTTTAGAGGATGTAGTAATATAGCAAAAGTGATGGCTCTGCCACTAGGTGGGATTTCGCTTTATCCATGGGTCTGAGATTCTTGTTTGCACGGTATCTCAAAAAGAAGTGACTGAACGTTTGTAGGATTTTTAAGGAATTATCATGTTAAGCTGTGGATGAAGATTAAATACAACAAGGTCAAAAGTCTGATATCTATACAGTATATTTCTTTTTTTTGTTTCATTAGCATCTAATTTTATTTAAAAAGTGGCGGAGTCATCCTCGTCCATGCTGAGACAGGATAGAACTAGGCTTAGTTTGGTTTAAGGGTCTAGTTCATGACTTCAGCCGTAAAATGGCGGTGTTGGAATTTTTTAATTTTTTTTATATAACTTTTTGTGCAGTAGACCAAAAGCCTTAAACAATGAGCCCAAGCAGAAGCATGTTCTTGTTTATGGCGGTACAAGATTCAGAACCGTGTCGCTGATGTGCCTCAGAATGAACGGTCACTGACATAATTGTCACGGATTGATGAGGGATGAGTGGGTGGGTGGGTGGATGGATGGGTGCATGGGGATATGGATGGGTTGTGACAGACAGACGAATGAATCGGATGGTTCGGATTGATTAGTTCTGTGGTTAAAAGGGTGGATGGATAGGTGGTGGGTGTTGTGGTCAGTTCAATGGGTCAGTTAGTGGTGGATGAAATAGGGATGGATATCAACAGATGGGCTGCAGTCAGTAATGATCTCCTGTACTAAAAATAAATACACTGAGCTGCACGGCAGGCGAGCGCAGTTAACCGGCACACTGCTCAAACTTGATGCCAGTTGTGATGATAGCAGTGTCATGTAGCTACGATTTGAAGGATACATGTTGCGTTTTTGTCTGTTACATTGTTACATGCTTTGTGTCATATATTTTTATTTTCAATTCTGAGTAACGGCAGCAGTTAATCTTACATCAGACTTAACCTCTGTCCACTTTTTTTTTTTTTTTTTTTTTTTTTAAAGCAACTCCAGCTTGTAGAGGTGCTGTTTCTTTACTTTTTGTCTTTTGTGCACATCTAATTATTATGAAAGGGTTTCTATTTCAGGCAGTGTTGAAAGCATGACCAAAACGTTTGAGCTGTGGGTGTAGAAGGTTTCATCCATCATGACCGAGCCCACAGATCTTCATTGTATGAGTTGAGTGTTACAGTGACCCTTTTATTTTATTTTTTTTTCAATCCAAATATAACAGGCTTGTCCTGTATTTTTGGTTAGCTATACTGTTGCATTTATGTATTATTTTGCAGCTTTGACGTATCTCCACTGATTAAGAGCTTATCTTATTATACCCTGGTACATGTTTATGATTTGGCTCAGAACACTCAGAAAGTACTGTACATTTTCAGTCAATGATCTGTAGCAGATACCGTTCGCTGTGAAAGTGGAACTGACAGTTTCCTCATTTTTTTTTGTGGAAACCGAATCTGAGACTTGCCGGATGCACATGAAATCTTTTTTTCTTTTCTTTTTTTTTCTCTACACCCTACAACACATTTGAATTTAAAGTTGCAAGTCATAGGTATGGATGTTTGCAATGCTTGATTTTCAAGGTACATTCTCACAGACACATACTTTGAAAAATTATTTTAAAAAGGAAGAAAAAAAAAACACTGGGGTTTGTCTGCCTCATCTCCTTTGTATCACGGAATTCAGTTATTGTTCTGCTCATAATGCATATATGCATTGTTTCTTATATATGTTTTTATTTATACACATTAGAGATGCTAATAAATTTTATTTTTAAAATTGCATGGTGATTTTTTTATTTTTTTTATTACTGTTGCAGCATTCCTTCATCTATTGGATGTATTCTAGCCTACGCGAACAGTCCTGGCAGTGCCTTCAAGATTCAAAGAACTTTATTAATCCCAGAGGGAAATTGCTCTTGGTTATACAGTTGCTCAGATTAATTTACCGGGAAGGAAGAAAAGTTCAGTTGGCGGGGGGGGGGTATATATTAGACAGGAAAATAAAATTAAAGAAACAGAAGTGTAAAATTCAACGAAAAATAACAATAAATAGAAGTAAAAATAGAATGGAATAGTAATTAGTTCTGGCACATAATTTAGTTACCTATTGCACTAAAACTTAGTGTAAGTGAAAAGAAGTATTGCACAAGTGTATTATTATCAGATATTGCACTTAGAACATTGAGTTGTGTGAACAAAAAGTGTCAGAAGTGTAAAATGTTATTGGTTATTAACCAGGAACTACAGACAGTCCCTGACCTGTAGTGAAAATGCTATAGAGAAGAGTTATAAAATTTTATGTCCGTAGGGAGAAAAGATCTCCTGTGGCGCTCCGTAGAACACCTGGTCATAATTAGTCTCTGGCTGACGTTGCTCCTCTGGTCGGTGAGAACCCCGTATAGCGGGTGAGAAGGATTGCTCAAGATTGTTCGTATTTTGGACAGAATCCTCCTCTTTGCCACGACATCAACAGAGTCCAGATCCAAACCCAGGACAGATCCGGCCCTTTTAATGACCTTGTCCAGTCTGTTTCTGTCTGCCGCTTTTATGTTACATCCCCAGCAGACCACAGCAAAGAAGACGACACTCGCCACCACAGATTCGTAAAACATCCGAAGAATGGTATTACAGATGTTGAAAGACATGAGCCTTCTCAGAAAGTACAACCTGCTCTGTCCTTTCTTGTAGAGGACCACTGTGTTAACTGACCAGTCCAGTTTATTATCCAAATGGACTCCTAGGTATTTGTACTCAGAGACCATGTACACTGTCTCTCCCTGGACAGATATAGGAGTCACAGGGGTTCCACCTTTCCTAAAGTCGACCACCAGCTCCTTCGTTTTCTTGACATTAAGTCAAGTTCCTTAAAGGAAGCATTCGCAAATCTTGAGTCGCATTAATCTTCATTAACAATTTCCTACATTACCCACAATATCCTTTAAACATCAATTGACAGTGGTGCGGTAGGATTACCCATCAAGTCGTCATTCCTCAACTAATTAATTGGAATTATAAACACTGCTGCACCTGTGCTAGCAATCTAACAGTACTAATTTTACCCTGTGATGTTGGAGCATCAACCAACAAACCGGAACTAGAATCTCTAAACATCGTTAGTAAGAGATCATTTAGGTATAAGTGTTGTAGCACAGTGGCTTAGTGGTTGGCACCATCGTCTTGTGCCGTCCGGGTTCGATTCCCGCCTCTGTGCATTCTCCGGTTTCCTCCAACAGTCCAAAGACCCTGTATACTGGATAAAGTGGTATGGACAATTAATGAGATGAACTGTTGTACCTGTGATAATTATGTGAAAGACCAAAGTCTTATTACATCATAAAATATAGGAGACAATTCCGGGGCATGCAGTTCAACAAGGGAAAAGTGTAGGAGTGGGAGAAATTAAAACTAAAAATAAAATAAAAAATTTAACTTTTTTTTTTAATTGGAAAATCATTGATTATTTGGTAACATTATGTTTAAAGCTGTTGATCTTTAATTGCTCTCAGATTCACTGTAACAATAAGAGTTCATTCAGTCTGAAATGAAATGAATATATTTTTAATAAATCAGTGATCAGTTTCCTGATATTGTTTTTGCAAACTATTACAAAACACAAATTACTCACTCACTCGCTTGTTGTCTATATGGCTTTATCCCTGTGTACAGGATCATAGGGGGCCTGGAGCCTTACTGCAGAAGATTTAGGGCACAAGGCAGGGTACACCCTAAACAGGCTGCCAATCTAGAGAGATACGAGATAACCACGAGATAAATCATTTAAAAATAATTTGTTATTTAATACATAACATATATATAAATAAATATATATAATGTATATATTTTTATTTTTAAATGTTTACTGTATACATAATTTACCAAAATAATTATTTTAAAACAAAAAATAAATAAAAAAAATTAAAAAGCACTCTTTTTTTTTGTTGTTGACATTTTTGGACCAAACGATGACCCGTAGTCAGTGGTGCGTAATAAAGACGTCATCATTCCGCTGCCTGTATTCAGACAACACGCTTTCTGTAAGTAGCTAAGTACAAAACTCCATGATATTTTATTATTATTATATAAAATGTTTTATTTCTAGCATCAACTATCATATAGCACAGATACGCTAGTTGTGTCTAATTTGGCTTTTTTCCCCCTGGTTATGTGCCTGCCTTGTTTAGTTTATTTTTTTTACTAAATATTTTAAGCTTGTCTATATAGTCCACCTGCCATGTATCTCTTTAAATATTCAGTCGCATAAATTAATTCAAATAAATAAAATAAACAGTTTATTGCTGTGACGGATACGAAAGTGCTCAATCACTGACCAGACTCTGAGTACAACTAGCCAATCAGAGATGAGAAGGCGGGACCTACAGGGAATATAGGACAAGTAGCGGGAAATCGGTACATGGCGCCGAGTCTATGATTTGATCTTGAACGTTCAGTTACAGAATGGCTGGACTGGAGCTGCTCTCCGATCAGGGTTACCGGCTGGATGGACGGAAGGCCGCCGAGCTGCGGAAGGTCCAGGCCCGCATGGGGGTGTTCGGGCAGGCGGACGGGTCTGCGTACATGGAGCAGGGCAACACGAAGGCGCTGGCGGTGGTGTACGGACCGCACGAGGTACATTTATTACACACATCACTCAGTACTGCAGGGAGAGCGGAGAGTCTCGTTCAGGGGCTCGAGGCCTCCAAGCCGATAGTTTCACCTGAAGCTTCATTCCATAGAACTTCTTTTAAGGGATCGTTGTACTGCCATCTAGTGGACACTTAAAATTGTATTTGTCACATACACAGTACGACATGCAGTGAAATACTTTTTTATATATACATATAATATATATATACCACCTGTGACCTTAGAAAGAGAACCAAAGCTTATAATTAGAAATAAATATGAATAAAGGAAATACGGTAGAAAAATTAAATTTAACTAGGATTAAAAAATAGAAATATACTGTACAGTAGAACATTTTAAAAAAATAAATAAATTTGGTGAAAGACAGATGGTGTGCAAATATGCATAAAAAAGTGTCTTGTTAAGGTGTCTTATTTAAAGTGTCTTTGTGCAATGGTCCAGAATGTAAATGTAAACATGTAAGTGTAGATGTGTGTGAACGTGTCCATGGATGTTAAAAGATTGTGTTAGTTCTGTATGGTGGAGGTGTGATTGAGAGACCGTATCGCCTGCGGGAAGAAGCTCCTCCTCAGTCTCTCTGTGTTGGCCTTTAGGGAGCGGAATCTCTTCCCAGACCGCAACAGAGTGAACAGTCCATTGTTGGGATGGCTGAGGTCCTTCACGATCTTCCTGGCGTTGGTCCAGCACCGTTTGCTGTAGATGGAGTGCAGGTCAGGGAGCTCGGTGCGGATGATGTGCTCGGCTGATCGCACCACCCTCTGTAGAGCTCGTCTGTCCTGCATGGTGCTGTTTCCAAACCAGGTCGTGATGTTTCCCCATCAGGATGCTCTCTATGGTGCAGGAGTAGAAATTCCTGAGAACCTTGGAGGGCAGTCTGAAGTCTCTCAAGCGTCTGAGGTGGTACAGACGCTGACGGGCCTTTTATTATAATTTTTTTACCACGGTGTTGATGTGACCGGACCATGTCAGGTCCTGCGTGATGTGAACACAGAGGTATCTGAAGCTGCTGGTTTTTCAAACAGCAACACACACACACGCGTCACAGAAAAAGGATAGCAGCACAATTAATATGTTGCATTCATCACTGACAGTCGTGTGCGTGTGTGTTGCTGTTTGAAAAACCACTGTTTACAGGAAAACACCATCTCTGAATCTGTGAAAATTAAATGAAGAACCGGAACAGAAAGGGAAAGTGAAGAAGAAATACTGTAGGAAGATCATTATTTAATATCTATCTGTTTGTCTATCTGTCTGTGTTTGTGTGTGTGTGTGTGTGTATGTATATAGTGTTTAATATTGGTGGAAAGAGTGTGTTCGGTGTCAGCAGGCTCTCCAGCATGGGAAAGATTTCACATTTTTATACCCAGCACTAACAAAAGTATGTGAACCCCTGGGGTCCGTTATTCGTACGTCGCTACCCCAGTTAGCTGGATTTGATTGTTGTGGATTTGTCCTGATCTTGGATTGTTTTGTTTCTCAATGCGCTTCTCACATTTTCTGCCATAGCAACTTGTCCGTAAGCTTGAACCTGCTCAGTAGGCTGCGCTCCTGCCGGGTTATGATTGGTTAAAGAGCTCCACTGACGCGGGCTGACTCACGTGGGAAAAGAAAAATATCTTGCATATAAAAAAAATGCCCCCCTGCCATGGATTGCCCCCACATACGATCGCTATCAAATATTATATTAGAACATAAATTCACAGGTTTATTATCAAATATGATATTACTATTATAATAAACCCTAGGCACGAGACAGCCGTCAAGACCATTTAATACAAATTCTTGTATAATGTTAAGTTTGTAACATTTATTTTTCAGGGTTTTGGCATGAAAATGCAAATAAATATTTATATAAAATAAAAAATTTAACGAAACAAATTTTATTATAAAATAAATAATATAAAAGTTTACATGTATATGAAAAAAAAATTAATATTTCAATTTTTTTCATATACAACATATATATTCTCGTATTGCTTATTTTATTTTGTCTCATGTAATTTGTAAACCATTAACCTATGAATTTATGTTCTAATATGATATTTGATGGTGATTATGTAGGGAGGGGGAGGGGGGCATTTCAACGCATAACAGGTGTTACAAAAAAAATCGGAAGGGCTTGTGATCAGTGTTTCTACTGTCGATGCATATCGCCTTTTAAACCAACTCACGAGTGCGCAATAATCCTAGTCAACTCAATCCGGCCAAACTAATCATCAACAACAGGTGTGCTCGAAGAACCAACTTAGCCAGGTCTTAATTAGCACGATGATCTCATCTTAGATGTGTCAGTTCATCTCGGATGTGTCAAGCGACGTACGAAGAACGGACCCCTGGTCAGCACACTCGTATGTGGTTATTTAACACAGTTGGAAGCACACAGTTATACAGAACATCTTTATACACTGATCAGCCTATTGATTGAAGTTCTGTGTAGTCCGACGGAGTTACTGTAGCTCGGGTTGCCGAGACCCTGTATACGGTATAAAGCAGTATAGATGATGAGTGAGTAACAAACCAGCATTAAGTACCACCCTTTTCTTTTCTTTTTTTATTTTTATTTATTTATTTTTATTTTCCATGTGTTTTCTTTCAGATCCGCGGGTCTAGAAGTAAATCCCTACATGACCGTGCGGTCATTAACTGTCAGTACAGCATGGCCACATTCAGCACGGCGGAGAGGAAAAGGCGACCGCACGGCGACCGCAAGTCCAGCGAGATGAGCCTTCACCTGAAACAGACCTTCGAAGCGGCCGTCCTTACCCAGCTCTACCCACGCTCCCAGATAGACATCTACGTTAAGGTACCTGCGGATGGATGTTAATAACAAAGCAAGCATTGTCATTGTTGGTGTTGAACAATAGCCATGTTTCCACTAAGGAGATGTTGGCTTTGAATGAAGCAACCAGTTTAGAAAGAGTGTCCAAAGTTGTTTTATTTCTATTGTATTTATATGGATGCACTAAGAAATTTATTTTTCTCCCATACAGATCCTTCAGTCAGACGGCGGAAACTATAGCGCGTGTGTCAACGCGGCTACTCTGGCCCTGGTGGACGCCGGCATCCCCATGCGCGATTACGTGTGCGCCTGCACGGCTGGCTTTGTGGAGGACACGCCGCTGGCTGACCTGTGCCATGCTGAGGAGAGCGGTGGTGGCACCACACTATCCCTGGCACTCCTGCCTCGCAGCGAGAACATCGCGCTGGTGCAGATGGATGCCCGTCTCCACCAGGACCACCTGGCAGCGCTGATGGAGGCTGCAACAGTCGCCTGTAAGGGTCTCAGTAAAGTGCTGGACAGTGTAGTGCGCCAACACCTGCAGGAGGTTTCCGTGCAGACGCGAGAGTGAGGAGGACTTGATTAACTCTTGAGAGGGACCGACCTCAAAAGGGAACCCGTCATCATCTACGGAATTAACTTTGGATCAGAAAGGAACGAAAAAAAAGAACAAAAATAAAAGAATCAACTGAGAATTTAATTGAATTAAAAATAAAACTTTTTTTTTAATTGTGGTAATGCCTTTTTTCTCAATACACTCTTTGTTGCAGTGTGTCTGTGCTCTGGTCAGAAAACGGTGCTTTCAACAGTATTAAAAATTGACAATTTTTTTTCTAATAATTGACCATCATTAAGAAAACTGGAATAAATTAGCAAATAATCAAATAGTGAGGGATGTTTGTGTGAGTGTGTGTATATACATACACATGAAACTGAAACGCACCACAATAATTCATTAGTATGGTGTAGGGCCTCCTTTTGCGGCCAATATAGAATCAATTTGTCCTGCTCAGTGGCCAGAGGGATCTTGAGCCATTCCTCTTGCAGAATATTGGCCAGGTGATGCTGGTGGAGGAAAACGTTTCCTGACTCGCTCCTCCAAAACACCCCAAAGTGGCTCATTAATTTTTAGGTGACTGCGGGTTGATGCGGGTAGCTACAGAAGCCAGTGCAGGGAGCGGAGAAGTGGGGTGAAAAGGTTGAAAACGAGACGTGCAGCTGGATCAGCTGCAGAGGACGAATGGTGGACAGAGGCAGACCTGCCAGAAGTGAGTTGCAGTAGTGCAGCCTTGAAATAACAAGGGACTGAACGAGCACATGAGTAGCTTGCGAAGAAAGAAACGGGCGGATTCTTCTGATGTTGTAAAGAAGAGATCGACAAGAGTGATGTGTGGGGAAAATAACAGATGATTGTCCAGAGTCACCCCAAGATTGCGAGCAGTGGCTGAAGGAGTGATCTGATTGTTGTCCAAGCAGGTCACAAGGTCTTGACCGGGGAATGAATCGCCAGGGATGAACAGCAGTTCGGTTTTACTCAGATTGAGCTGCCATCCAGGAAGAGATGTCTGCCAGACATGCTGATTCAAGGAAACCAGCGACGCACATACAGTACAGGCCAAAAGTTTGGACACACCTTCTCATCTATCTGTCAAGTACATAAACTCCACATGTGTTCATCCATAGTTTTGATGCCTTCAGTGAGAATCTACCAATGATAATGGTCATGAAAATAAAGAAATTGAACACACTGAATTAGTGAAGGTGTGTCCAAACGTTTGGCCTGTACTGTAAATGCAGTACGAGAGATTTTTACTCTTCCACTAGTTACTGCTAATTGCATTTAAACATTTAAAACATAAACTACAATTAGGAAAGTATGAAAAATAATCCAAGAGTCCACTGAACTGGATGAGTAAGCAGAGTTTTATTGCAGCAATAAAAGCCAAAGCAGGTAAACACTTGTGCTCAGGTCAGAATCCAAGGCAAGTTCAATCTACACTCCTTATATACTGTTCACCAAGGGACACCGTCTCCTCCATCAGTTCTCTCAATTATACACTTCTACCAAAAAGAATTGGTTTCCATGATTTCTTCACGTGCTCTTAAAAAGTCTTAGAATTCTATTTTCCACCATATTCTCTTACGCCATTTCCCGACTGTGGCTGCTTAATAATTCTTTTCATTATTTTCTCTTTTTTTTTGTGCATATTTAACTTTGAACAATTTATATTATAAATATATTATACATATATATTTATTCATTCATTCATCTTCTATACCGCTTTATCCTGTGTTCAGGGTCGCGGGGGACCTGGAGCCTATCCCAGGAGGCTTTCGGGCACAAGGCAGGGTACACCCTGGACAGGGTGCCAATCCATCGCAGGGCACATACACACACACACATTCACCCATCCATTCACACACTATGGGCAATTTGGGAACGCCAATTAGCCTAACCTGCATATCTTTGGACTGTGGGAGGAAACCGGAGTACCCGGAGGAAACCCACCAAGCACGGGGAGAACATGCAAACTCCATGCACACAGAGACGGGAATCGAGCCTGGCCGGGGAATCGAACCCAGACCCTGAAGGTGCAAGGCGACAGTGCTAACCACTACACCACCGCGCCGCCATTTCCGTATATATATAAAATTAAATCGGTAACAGGGTGGTGCTTATTTTCTCCCATACAGTTATATTTTTTTATTACAAATAATTACCTAAAATTAATTACATTAAGATTTAGGCATCTCTCTTTTGCTGCTACATTTATTTTTTTAATAATATTTTGTTTTATTCATTGTCTTCATGATAATATGATGTTGAATTGGCATACCACACTTTGAGAGACCATGCTTATGATATGTTAAATCTATCATGCAAAATGATTCTACCTTTTCTGAAGAGGAAGTCATTTTACAGTCATTTTAAAGAGATGAAACGCCCTGTAAGGTGCTATATGAATAGATGAAAAATATGCGTAAAATATAATCAAACAAATATGATAAGTAAATGAATTCATAAACACACACATTTACAGTAACTCCCATTTATTTATTTCATTATTTATTTATTAATTTTTTTGTTGTTTTTTTATTTGCTGCAATCAAGTTAAAATGCCACAGAGAGATTTTTGTGATAAGGCAAAAAGAAAAAAAAGAAAATAACCAAGCTTTGTGCTATAGTTGGTGCGGTGCTGCTGGGAGCATTTCAGTGATGCCTCTTGACACACACAGAGGGGTACTTCAGATAACAAGGAATGTCATTCCAGTTCCTACTGGCTGCAGAATAGAAAATTATACATTTAAATGACATGTTATTTGAATGAAAATCAAAAAACCAAAGGCTAAAGTTAGCAAAGATAGACTATACATTCGATATTTCAAGATCTACTTACCGGTGAATTGATGTGGAAAGTTCATATGCACACAGAACTCATTAGGTAGAAAATTTGGTTCACCTGGATTCCACTTGGTAAAAGTCACTGGAGTGCGGTCAGACCAGTTCCAGTTGAATGCCTAACAAAATTAATAGTAGAAACTCTTGAGTCATTCTATATTTTGGGATAAATTTCATATCAGTAAAAAAAGTACAAAAACAATATTCATACATTTCTTTAGTGTAACATGACTCCTCTAGTTGCGCCGCTTAAACATTAACATTTTTTACATTAACATGTCTTCACTACTCAGCTTATCAAATATGTTATGAACAGACTAGATATCATTACAATCATTTCATTATGAATGAAATTAATAACAACAGTTAGTTCTGACCAAGTAAAGTAAAGGAGGCCGCATACGAGCGTTAAGATGTTTAACCTATACTGTAGGTAACACTCCACAGCATGGGTGTTCTAACAACCGTTAATTACACTACTGTCCAGTATGGATAAAAGTAGGTTGACACAGTCTGCAATATGTCATCTTAAACAACACGCTGTCTCCTTAGTAATTGCTACTAAGTCATTCCAATCTGTCTGTGTTGTTTTGTTTATGGCTAATGTGAGCTACAAACTTAATTAGCTTCTAACACAGGGGTAAATCCCAAATCCCTCCCTAATCCCTGATCAATGGCATTACTTGGTGTGTGGAACAAGAGATTGCACACTTAGTGCACCAGATTTCCATTTTACATTATTTGGGATTCAACCCAGGATGGTATGTGATATTCTAAAGCGGAATCGAAAAAGTGGAAATATAAAGTAAATATCATATATTTCTGAAGACTGTCCACCACCTCCATTGTTTATTCTCCTCAGCTTTTGGTTACATAGTAACACAGTACTGGTAAATACTGCAAACGTTTTATCAACTATCTTCCTAATAGAACTTTATTCTGTAGCTCAAAAACAATTTGACTCAATGCCCAGCATCACATGACGAAATATTCCCCTATAGCATACATTTTGAACACTTGTGCTATGCTTTTCTCTGCTTCTTCAAAAATGCAGACGTCCTTAAGAACAGGGTCAGAACAGACCCTGTATCTTATTATTTTCTCAGCTGCAGACATCTGTTTAATACACTTGGATTTTAGAAAATGTGTTGATGATGGAGAACTTGAATGTGTGCTGTGACATACTGCACGTAGACTGGTAATGCTAAAGATGTAATAATGATGAATGATTATGTAGACTATTGGGCAAATTAATTGACGTAGAACATGGTGCCTTATTAGACAATTTCCTTATTTTCACCCATAATTTTGTGGTAGGATTTGCCTGGCTGACCACTTCTTATTTTCATAAACAGTTTTACATCATATTTGGACAAATTATTTAATTAAAATGATAAAAAAAAAAAAAAAAACTGAAAACATATAATGTAGATAACATAGTTGATGGTCAATTAATATACTCAATGAAAATAAACTATTATAAATGAAATATTTCATGAAATAAAAAAGCGCCTAATACAATAATGTACGCTAATGTAAAGAATGATATCAGTCATTCTAGTAGTAACATATTGTAACGTTTATGGACATTAATAAAGTTATGTATTTATATTATTTAAATGCAAAAATTAAATTTTTGGAAAAAAATTGGATTTGGAAATATATTTCTTTTAGAAAAAATGGCTGTGGCTGTTAGTAATTTTAACAAAAAGAATGTTAATTTGTTAACTAAATGAATCATATGATATGCGTACTGTTTGTGTGATGTTAAAACACTTTCATCAGTGGACATAGAATTGACTCCAATTTATAGAATGATTTACATGCTGTAATATTTGATTAACAGTGTAATTGTTTCTTTATCTGGCCATGAGTGGGTTAATAAATCTGTACAGCTATATACCTTCCCTGCTGTTGAATATGTGACTGAGATGGAGAAGATTTTGATAAATAACTTACCCGCGGACTTCTAGAAAGGCCAATCCATGTTGGATTCTGGCCGGGGTCTTGAGCACGGATAACAGACTTGGCATGCTGATGATCTTTCTCACTGTGTATCGAGACCAAGTGTGCACCGTGACTCTGGCAATGTTTCTAGAAAAGAAAAAAAAAGTTTGGCATCATCGCATGTTCATTAACTGCAGTTAATATGTATAATTTTGCATATTATTTTATATAAGCAGAGCCTCCCTGGTACTGTAATCCCTTCATTCATTCATATTCAGTAAGAGTTTTATCCTAATCTGGTTCACAGTGAATCCAGAACCTGTCCCGGGAGGTTTAATTTAATTTAACCTGAGGGTAAAACAAAAATGCACTCTGGATGGGACATCATCCAATCTGGGAAAACCATGCACAAATTCACGTTTTCACCATTAGGGTCAGTTTAAAGTAACCACTAAACCTACCAGGCATATTTTGCATGCAAGTGAAGCATGGGGGTGGATCAGTGATGATTTGCAATATCATGGCATTCCCTAGGCCCAATACTTGTGCTAGATGTGCTTCTCACTGCCAAGGACTACCGAACCATTCTGGAGGACCATGTGCACCCAGTGGTTCAAACATTGTAAAAAATAGTTATTGTATCCTAAAGGCAGTGCCGTGTATCATGATGATAATGCACTAATACACACAGCAAGACTGGTGACAGAGTGGTTTGATGAACATGAAAGTGAAGTTGAACATCTCCCATGGCCTGCACAGTCACCAGATCTAAATATTATTGAGCCACTTTTGGGGTGCCTGGCCACTATTCTGCAAGAGGAATGGCTCAAAATCCCTCTGGCCACTGTGCAGGACTTGTATCTGTCATTTCCAAGACGAATTGATGCTGTATTGGCCAGAAAAGGAGGCGCTACACCATACTAATAAATTATTGTGGTCTAAAACCAGGCGTTTCAGTTTCATTGTCCAACCCCTGGAAACAAGTTTGGAAACACCTACTAATTACCTAAGTCCAAATTGTTCTTACAAAACTGTTATTTCATAATCTCCAGTATTGTAAAAGAATTTAGAAAAAGAAACACAAACAAACAAAACAAACAAAAAAAAAAAAAAAATATATATATATATATATATATATATATATATATATATATATATATATATATTGAATTAGAAGGTGTGCCCTAACTTTTGGCTTGTAATGATTATGAAGTATGATCATACTTTTGTATGATTGTATGATTGTATGTATATATGTATGTACAGTGGTGTGAAAAACTATTCGCCCCCTTCCTGATTTCTTATTCTTTTGCATGTTTGTCACACTTAAATGTTTCTGCTCATCAAAAACCGTTAACTATTAGTCAAAGATAACATAATTGAACACAAAATGCAGTTTTTAAATGAAGGTTTACGTTATTAAGGGAGAAAAAAAACTCCAAATCTACATGGCCCTGTGTGAAAAAGTGATTGCCCCCCTTGTTAAAAAATAACTTAACTGTGATTTATCACACCTGAGTTCAATTTCTGTAGTCACCCCCAGGCCTGATTACTGCCACACCTGTTTCAATCAAGAAATCACTTAAATAGGAGCTACCTGACACAGAGAAGTAGACCAAAAGCACCTCAAAAGCTAGACATCATACCAAGATCCAAAGAAATTCAGGAACAAATGAGAACAAAAGTAATTGAGATCTATCAGTCTGGTAAAGGTTATAAAGCCATTTCTAAAGCTTTGGGACTCCAGCGAACCACAGTGAGAGCCATTATCCACAAATGGCAAAAACATGGAACAGTGGTGAACCTTCCCAGGAGTGGCCGGCCGACCAAATTTACCCCAAGAGCGCAGAGACAACTCATCCGAGAGGCCACAAAAGACCCCAGGACAACATCTAAAGAACTGCCGGCCTCACTTGCCTCAATTAAGGTCAGTGTTCACGACTCCACCATAAGAAAGAGACTGGGCAAAAACGGCCTGCATGGCAGATTTCCAAGGCGCAAACCACTTTTAAGCAAAAAGAACATTAAGGCTCGTCTCAATTTTGCTAAAAAACATCTCAATGATTGCCAAGACTTTTGGGAAAATACCTTGTGGACCGACGAGACAAAAGTTTAACTTTCTGGAAGGTGCGTGTCCCGTTACATCTGCCGTAAAAATAACACAGCATTTCAGAAAAACAACATCATACCAACAGTAAAATATGGTGATGGTAGTGTGATGGTCTGGGGTTGTTTTGCTGCTTCAGGACCTGGAAGGCTTGCTGTGATAGATGGAACCATGAATTCTACTGTATACCAAAAAATCCTGAAGGAGAATGTCCGGCCATCTGTTCGTCAACTCAAGCTGAAGCGATCTTGGGTGCTGCAGCAGGACAATGACCCAAAACACACCAGCAAATCCACCTCTGAATGGCTGAAGAAAAACAAAATGAAGACTTTGGAGTGGCCTAGTCAAAGTCCTGACCTGAATCCTATTGAGATGTTGTGGCATGACCTTAAAAAGGCGGTTCATGCTAGAAAACCCTCAAATAAAGCTGAATTACAACAATTCTGCAAAGATGAGTGGGCCAAAATTCCTCTAGAGCGCTGTAAAAGACTCGTTGCAAGTTATTGCAAACGCTTGATTGCAGTTATTGCTGCTAAGGGTGGCCCAACCAGTTATTAGGTTCAGGGGGCAATTACTTTTTCACACAGGGCCATGCAGGTTTGGATTTTTTTTCTCCCTAAATAATAAAACCCCTCATTTAAAAACTGCATTTTGTGTTTACTTGTGTTATCTTTGACTAATAGTTAAATGTGTTTGATGATCAGAAACATTTTGTGTGACAAACATGCAAAAGAATAAGAAATCAGGAGGGGGGCAAATAGTTTTTCACACCACTGTATGTATGTACAGTATGTATGTATACATGTGTGTGTATGTGTATGTGCATGTGTGTATGTGTGTGTGAGTTAAATTTTGGCATAGTTGAAATTAACTGAACCTCAGCAGAAGGCCAATCCAATTTGGTTGCGTGATATTTGAAGCAACGTCCATTAAAGGCAGACCATCCACTTGGACATCTATGATGATGGTTATGATGATGATGACATTGATGATGATGTTGATGTCCTACATACAGTATATATATTTTTAAATAGCATGGAAAAATTAATATAAAAATATTAAACAAAAGGTATGGAATTACGCAATTCAACAGCAGCAAGCAGTCAGTTGTTATTTTAAGACATGAAGGTAAGATGTTCCGGGTCAAGTACAACCAAGCCACCAAGCACTATGCTGAAACTGGCTCTCATGAAGACCTTCCCAGAAGAGCTAGACCAAAACTTAACTCTACTGCAGAGGAGAAGTGCATTTAGAGTCACCAGCCTCAGAAATCACCAATTAAGAAACAGCACCTCAGATTAGAGCCGTTATTAAGAATTTACAGAGCAGAAGTAGCAAATACATCTCAATATCAACTGTTCAGAGGAGATTATTGCAAGTTTTGGACGTCTTCATTATTGCTTTACAGTGTAGTAAAAAAAAAAATTTAATCAGCAAAAAACATGGAAGTATAAGGTGTGTTCAATCTTTTGACTGGTAGTGTGCTTAGCATGTAGCTCTGATTTAATAGAAAAATAACCATCATATTAATTTCCATGAATCTGTAAGAAAAACGTCTACTTTTATTTGAGAAGTGTTAGTGTTGATGGTTACAATAATCATTAAGTTTATATATATATATATATATATATATATATATATATATATATATATATATATATATACAGTGGTGTGAAAAACTATTGGCCCCCTTCCTAATTTCTTATTCTTTTGCATGTTTGTCACACTTAAATGTTTCTGCTCATCAAAAACCGTTAACTATTAGTCAAAGATAACATAATTGAACACAAAATGCAGTTTTTAAATGAAGGTTTACGTTATTAAGGGAGAAAAAAACTCCAAATCTACATGGCCCTGTGTGAAAAAGTGATTGCCCCCCTTGTTAAAAAATAACTTAACTGTGGTTTATCAGAAAGCACTTAAATAGGAGCTACCTGACACAGAGAAGTAGACAAAACAAATGAGAACAAAAGTAATTGAGATCTATCAGTCTGGTAAAGGTTATAAAGCCATTTCTAAAGCTTTGGGACTCCAGCGAACCACAGTGAGAGCCATTATCCACAAATGGCAAAAACATGGAACAGTGGTGAACCTTCCCAGGAGTGGCCGGCCGACCAAAATTACCCCAAGAGCTCAGAGACAACTCATACAAGAGGCCACAAAAGACCCCAGGACAACATCTAAAGAACTGCAGGCCTCACTTGCCTCAATTAAGGTCAGTGTTCAAGACTCCACCATAAGAAAGAGACCGGGCAAAAACGGCCTGCATGGCAGATTTCCAAGGCACAAACCACTTTTAAGCAAAAAGAACATTAAGGCTCGTCTCAATTTTGCTAAAAAACATCTCAAATACCTTGTGGACCGACGAGACAAAAGTTGAACTTTTTGGAAGGTGCGTGTCCCGTTACATCTGGTCGTAAAAGTAACACAGCATTTCAGAAAAAGAACAACATGGTAGTGTGATGGTCTGGGGTTGTTTTGCTGCTTCAGGACCTGGAAGGCTTGCTGTGATAGATGGAACCATGAATTCTACTGTCTAGCAAAAAATCCTGAAGGAGAATGTCCGGCCATCTGTCGTCAACTCAAGCTGAAGCGATCTTGGGTGCTGCAGCAGGACAATGACCCAAAACACACCAGCAAATCCACCTCTGAATGGCTGAAGAAAAACAAAATGAAGACTTTGGAGTGGCCTAGTCAAAGTCCTGACCTGAATCCTATTGAGATGTTGTGGCATGACCTTAAAAAGGCGGTTCATGCTAGAAAACCCTCAAATAAAGCTGAATTACAACAATTCTGCAAAGATGAGTGGGACAAAATTCCTCCAGAGCGCTGTAAAAGACTCGTTGCAAATTATCGCAAACGCTTGATTGCAGTTATTGCTGCTAAGGGTGGCCCAACCAGTTATTAGGTTCAGGGGGCAATTACTTTTTCACACAGGGCCATTTAGGTTTGGATTTTTTTTCTCCCTAAATAATAAAACCCCTCATTTAAAAACTGCATTTTGTGTTTACTTGTGTTATCTTTGACTAATAATTAAATGTGTTTGATGATCAGAAACATTTTGTGTGACAAACATGCAAAAGAATAAGAAATCAGGAGGGGGCAAATAGTTTTTCACACCACTGTATATAATTTTTATTTTTTTTTAACTGTATCTATTTACTTTCATTATTTACTCCACAAGCCTAAAGTGAAGCAGAATGTGCATTTCTTAAACATACTACAATTAAAATACAGGAAACAAATCAGAGTTTTACTATTAACTTCTCAATTAAAAGTGTACTGATTAACAGAAATAAGACTCTTACCAAAAGCTGTTACTGCCACGGCAAGAAGAAGAACAAACACCACTTTAGCCTTGCCAGCCATAGTTAGTTCTGGATTTTGATGCACTGCAAGAAAATCAAAGTTACTTACATACAGTATAAATAGAACATGTTACAGAATTAAAAAACATCTACTTACATCTACTTACAGTATGAGTCTCTTCTTGTTTGATGTGAAACCCAGAGGTAAGTCAGGATGCTTATATAGTGATGTGCTGCTTTCCAAAGAAAAATAACCTTGTGACTTTTGTAAAAGAAACAAACAACTATTTATTCTGTAAGTTTAACTAAACGTGTGTTGTAATATGGCCAATCTTGATTGGTACGGTGGATGCACACATATTCACATTACCCTGGAAATACCATGTCTGGTTGGACTTCCATGTAGGTGTGAAAAAACAGGACTTTATTGAGAAATCAACTACTGCTTTTCTTTGAGGATGTGTCTGTCTGTGCCTCATAACTATACTGACATTATCTTTAACATATTTTAATACATTTTGCATGCTGTTGAATATGCTGTGAGGGGTGTTGAAGTCAAACTAGGACCTTTAATTGTCCAGAAAAATAGGACAGAGTTATGAGAGTAAAAATCCCTGTTTCTCTATATAATCCCCTGCCACACTAATGGTCTTATCCCAGTGTTATCACTAGCGCTTGAATACCATCAAGATAGAAAGTTTCCTCAGTACACCGGAGACATGATGATCAGACTGCCTGCATCACGTCTAAAATCCTGGCCTCTCAGTGACCCAAACATGTGAAAATGGCTTGGAGCGAGGTCAGGACTGTATGTGGATGTTGAGGTCCCAGTAAGTTCCTGTAATATGCAAGTGGTGTTCCTGAATGATTGTGTGTACTGTTCCCTCAATCAGATGCAATTTTGTGATAAGTTTTGATAAGTGGCAATTTATAAGGTTTATGCATTCCACTCTCTGAATATTCACAGGAATGTCTGTAACTCCTTCTGAGCCACCTCAACCACATCACATAATTCACGGACATATGGCCTTCTTTACAATGCTTGAATCATTCAAATGTTTTACTGTGGCCAAGAATTTCATCTGTGCTTAACGTTTTTTTGTCAATGTCAATCATTTCATGCCATAATTTAAAAAAAAAAAATGTCATCACATTCTGGTATATCTCGAATGCCCCACATAGTTTGAGGAGACCTAAAAGGATGTTTGGATTATTTTTGGCTTTTGCACAGAGCAGTATGGTTGGTGTTATTTTACTATCATTAGAAAACCTTACCTGCATTACAACTCTAAAAGACAAAATTGCTCCAGACCTGAGATGGACCGTAGGGACAAAAAGATTGCTCATGACAAAGTGGCAGTGGACTGGTTCAAAACCAAGAAACTGAATGTATTTAAAAGGTCCATTTAAAGCACCTAGTGCAATTGAGAGACTGTTACCAGATATTTTCATGACTGTGAAGCAGGCATCATGAGCTAAGAACTTCTACTAATTTAATTAAATAGTTACAACTTAAACATTTTTGTTCCTGGAAATTTTACTTTAAAGCCATAAACGAATAAACAAACTGACAAACAAATAAAGGCAGAATGTTTAATAATTTATTGTATACTTCTTGTACTCCTGTAGAACATTTCTATTACTTATAATTGCTTCAACTTCTTTTTGGCTCCCACTTTCAGTAGAGCTGGAGTTAAGTTACTACATACAACTGTAGATACAACCTTAAAGCATTTACAGTATAAAAGCTATAAACCCTCTTTACCAAATAAAAAAATGTACCTGTTTCTCTGGAAAGTTTGTGTACTGCTTTGCTTACACAGCTGATGAAAGATGTTCATCTCAAACATCCTGATTCCCTGGAAAGGCTTACAGTATTTACTAGGCTTTTACACTGAATGTTAGACATTCCACATTATTAGTAACATCTGTACACCTGATTGGACACGTAGCAAAATAGAAACATGACAACTACTGAAATAATTGCGCTTAATTTTTGTCTTTCATATATTGTGCACAAATTGTGGTAATGTCTCACAGAAAACAGGTGGGGAATATCGAGGATGACTGCATTTTGGGGTTGGGCATTTTAGAAAAATGGGGTGCTGTGCTAGTCACTGGGGGACCGAGCGAGTATACTGGGCGAGCTTTTGCAGTGTAGTAGCGCGGAGTTGAGTCGAACGCAGATCCACGAGTTCGCGGATATTTTCACGGTGCATGAACGCGAGTGCACCTATACCCAGAGGTGGAAAGTAACGAATTACATTTACTCGCGTTACTGTAATTTGAGTAGCTTTTTTGTGTATTTCTACTTTTTAAAGTAGTTTTAAAAATCTGTAATTTTACTTTTACTTAAGTACGTTTTGTTTGAAGTATTGTAATTCGCTACATTTTAAATCATATTCGCTACTGAGTAAAAAATAAATGAATAAAAATGCTAAAATAATGAAAATATTATGCTTTGTATAAATGCTCCGTTGCGCCGCGCGTGTGTGTATCATGTCCTGGTCGCGCGCCGCTCCAGACTCCACTCCAGGTTTTCTGACATCGGCATCACCTGACCTTCCACACGGTCGCTTCCGCCCTGAGTGACGTCATCGACTAGCGCGACCATGTACAGTAGAACCCGGAGAGAGGCGCGGGAAAGATGAAAGAGGTTGTGATTTTGGCGTTTTGATATTTGGTTGTGTATTCTGGTTTTGACTTTTTGCCTCCTATTGACTTTGATTATTGCTTTGTCCCTTTGGTTTGGTTGGTATATATTTGTAGATAATTTCACTGTTTTTGGTTTAGGTAGTCCGGGAAGGTACCTGTATTTTTGTTTCTGGGGTTTTTTTGTTGTTGTTTCTTTTTGCAGGTAATCTACCTACTAAATATAAATACCATTTTGTTTGTTATTTTGGCCTGGGTCCACCCTGAATCTGATCCTCCTCCTGGTGTGTGTGTTTGTATATACAAACCTCATTATTTCATCAGTTAATGATTGGATCTAGTTCTTTCTGCCATATACCACCATTTCCATACAGTTTAAAATAGAACCCTGAACCATTCTTTTGCTGTCTGGCCCTAGACTGGGACGTAACACCATATTTAAGTGACCACTTTATTATGCAAAGGTGTTCCTTCAGTTAAAAACAACTAGTTTGAGATTTATATCTGCTCATCTTTTTTGAACTATGCTAGAATGCCTCATCCCACCCCGCTGTGTGTGTTTTTTTTTTATATATTTAACAAAAAAAAAAAAGCAGAGCCAGATCAATATACAATCGACACCCACAGCAAACATTTAAAAACAAACAATAATCTGTTAATATAAGAGTGACCATGGAAACACCCAAGGGCAAAACAATTCAGCAAAAGAATCACCCCCACTGTTAAAAAAATTAAAATAAAAAAGTAACTTGGTAACTTTTACTCTGAGTAAATTTTTTAATGATCTACTTTTTACTTTTATTTGAGTAGATTTTTATAAGAGTAACTTTACTTGTACTTAAGTAAAATTTCACTGAAGTAACAGTACTTGTACTTGAGTACAAAATTTTATTACTCTTTCCACCTCTGCCTATACCAACCTGATGCAGCACACGATCAATACGGGTAACACAGCTCCTATTCGGCTACGTCCAAGACGTCGCGTTCTCGATCGGGCAAGGGCAATGACAATTTCGGCGCTCCAAAAATCTAACGCTCCAGCCACTTTTGAACGGTTGATGGAGAAAGTACTTGCGGATATCCCTCGCAACTGTTGCGTAGTTTACCTGGACGACTTACTGGTGCAACTTAAGGGAAGTATTTCTGGCTATCCGGCGGGCAAATTTGCAGCTTAACCCCAAAATGTGCCAGCTGTTGCGGCAAGAGAACGCTTTTCTGGGTCATGTGATTAGTGCTAAAGGGATTGCTACCGATCCAGCCAAAATTACTGCGTTACAGAATTGGCCCAAACTGGGAAATGTGTCACAGTAGCGGACTTTGCTCAGGTTAGCCTCTTACTACCGCCATTTCGTGAAAGACTTCACCACGATTTCAAGCCTGCTGCATGGGCTAACGAAAAAAAAGAACCAGCCGTGTCGCTGGGACATTGTGCATGCGCGTGCTTTCGCTCAGTTGCGTGAAGCTTTGGTCATGTCTCCTGTTCTCGATTTTCCAGATGCATATCGCACGTTCATCCTCCACACGGACGCAAGTGATGTAGGGCTGGGGGCTGTTCTGTCTCAGGTTTCCGAGAACAAAGACCGTGTTATCGCCTATTTCAGCCGCGCGTTGCCTGGACCCGAGAGGAATTACTGCGTCACGCGGCTTCACTAGTTTGGCTGCTCAGTTTTAAAGAGCCCAAGGGACAGTTAGCGCGTTGGCTCGAGCGGTTACAAGACTACAGCTTCACCATTCAACACCGAGCAGGAAAACTACACGCTAACGCCGATGATTTATCCCGCCGGCCATGCAGCAAAGCGCATTGTCGGTACTGCGAGCGGGTTGAAGAGCATGGGTGCGGTTGCGACGTAGAGCACTCCCCAGAACCATCGACTCAGAACATTCCCCCCGCATAATCCTCCTGACCCTTTGGTGGTGATCAGCCGTCCGAGTGCAGCCGAGTTACTGCCTTGTCGAGGGCATCGTCCACAGTCACTTCGCCTGTGCCACAGCTGGACAGTGATCAGCTCATTGCTGAGCAGGAGAATGACCCGGTCCTGCATAAGGTACTAGGTTGGGTTAAAGCGAGCCTGAGACCGAATTATACCGCAGTTGCTCATCTGGGGCTAGAGATAAAAGCTCTCCACTCTCAGTTTACCCGCCTAGCGTTGCACGAAGTTTTACTTTACCGCCGCTGGGAATGGCCGTGCGGCACTGGCGAATGCTTTCAGCTGCTGGTACCGAGGGCTTTGCGGACATGTGTGCTGGGGATGGTTCATGTACATTCAGGTTCGGGACACTTCGGGGGAACTAAAACTCTGCGACATTTGTACGAGATGCACACTCCCGTGGACCTCGTGTTCGGACCACCTCCCCAACCGGATTTACAGCCGGGGGCGAGACTTTGCTACTGTAGAGCAGGTATGGGTGTATTCCCCCGGAAGGAAGAGGGGGCTCTCGCCCAAGCTTATATACCCCCTGGGAAGGTAATAAGCAATATTTAAAATAAAACAAACCAGTAACCAGTAAGTTAAGTTAGTGTTCCATAAATTAAAGTACTGTGTATAACCAAGTGCTCTAGCAAAAATAGCTACAGTTTACAGTACAAACAGTGTGTGTGCTGGGGGGGATGAGGATACCTCCTTTACAAGACAAAAGACGATCAGAGGTGTGAATGCGTATCTCCGCTTTTCTCTTCAGTGTGTGTTTTCTAGGTTCCTAGGGGTGCATTCATAAATTCAGTCTGTCTGAATCTTTATAAACACCAAGTTGGGTGTTAAACAACAATTAAACAACACTTAAACACTTAATAATTTGCGTCTGTGCTATTTTGTGCTTAAGTGACCCATATTTCTTTTTTCTTAGTTTAAAAAATGCTTTGGGTTTAAAGACCTTGTGATATCCCTGGACAACAACCAAATCACTCCTTCAGCCACCGCCCGCAATATGGGGTAACCGTGGACAATCATCTGTCATCTGATCATCAATATATACAGTAGGAGCCATGTCAAACAGCCGCCTGGACCATGGCAGGTCCCATCGCGAACCATGACAAGTCGTGCACGGAATGTGATCCTCCGCAATGACATAGTTAGGCAGCCCTTTACAGTATGTTCAATATACAGGAAGTTCTTGTATTGTCAACATAGTTTCATAAATACTGTAGATGAAAAAAAAAAGATTAATAAAACTGATTTTTTAAATCACTCGATACACAACCCATGATGCTTATGCTATTTAAAATGAATGAATTAATTAATAAAACTCGTTATTCAAATATTTTTCAAGACATCCTTAATAATCCTTAAAGACAGAGTAACATCTGTAATTTATCTATACCGATCGTTGTAGGTACGGAATAGAAATGCAGGCTATGTACAGTATTTTACATTACAGTGTATTTTATCTAGTATTGTCATTTAATACACTGATAGATAATATTTTGCTGCAAAGTAAAGCTCAAAATGTAACGTCTGCTTGGGTTTGTTTTTCGCTGAAGTATTTTTTTTTCACTGATCAAAAATATCTGCCCATATGGAACAGTATTTCTTTTGTAATTTAATCATGCACAATGCTCCCCCATCAAACATCTGATTGGGCATTAATAACTTATCACAACTGTAAATAGATGCGGCAGCAGAGACAGATTAAATCCCCATAAAAATTCACACTTGAAAACAATACTAAAAAAGTTCCAAAGGGTTGGCGACTGTTATACTACTGTTTTTTACTGCTTATATGTTTGTCCTAGTTTCATTTGGTTTTACGCAATTTCATGTGCTGTGTGTTTGAGAGAGAGAGACAGTTGGATTATGCTGATTATGGTGATGCTCTCCTCGCTGGAAACACTCTGTAAAATGTCTCCTCCCTATCAGCAGTCAGAGGCCTGAGAGGCACATCTGGATGTTGTGTGCTTTTCTTGAGGTTAAGGCTGTGAGGACAGCCTGGAGTGGAAGTTAAAAATGCTGGTGAGATGGTCAGTTCAGCATTGCCCTTATCCAAGTCTGGGGACCCAAATAGCCGATGCCCACAGATTCTGATTATTTGCAATCAGAATCTGACTGGCCGCACACCCCAGAGGTGTCATCTGCTTTCTCTTTTTCGTGAATGAGGAGAGCATCTGTGTCCAGAGAAACATGAATCAGTCACACATTATGAAACCAAATCATAATACTGTACACAATATTATCACTTACATATCTGAACTCACACCCAAAAAAAAGGAACAATTTGCTTACCGTAGCTGAAACACGTTGTGGTCTCTGTGTCTTATAAAATGTGACTGCTTCCATTCTTAGTATTGTCAACCAATAGAATTAAGGAAGCAATGCAATTCTTTACAAAATTTGTGCGCTCTTTATTTGTAACCTGGAATGCGATACTGACCAAATAGGATCTGATTAGTTAGCCACCTGTGAATATTGTAGCCAACCAGAATGGGTTAGTTGGAACACAAACATTTGTGACACGGATCATCAGGTTTGCCTGAGCTGGTTTTAACACAAACACATTTCACGCCGACAGGTTGAAAGAACCCCCTTCAAACAACATTTAGCACAATCTAACAGTCGGTAGGGGGGGGGGGGGTTTAGTCAATAGGTTTCTCACCTCTCACTCCTAAGTTTGTCTTTGTTCTTTTAATATGGTTCCTAAAACCCAGCATTTTTAAACTGAGAAAAATAAATTAATGTGTTCAAGTAGCCTTTATTGTCACTTCAACCATATACAGTTAGTGCACAGTGAAACGAAACAACATTCCTCCAGGACCAAGGTGCTACATGCAACATAAATTTACAACATAAATTAACAGAAGAGCTAAAACTAGCTAACTAAGAGGCCTAGTTACTTATATAGCGGAGACAAGACAGAACCTAATTTTTTTAACATAAACTAACAACATAAATTAACAAAAACTAACTAGCTAACCCAGAGACAACAGACAACATAAAGTGCACGTGCAAATGTACAAACAAGAGCAAAATGCGCTACACACAAAACGTAAACAACGTGGGTCACTTAAGCACAAAATAACACAGACATAAATAATCAAGTGTTTAATTATTGTAATTTTCATAAACATGATTTTCCCAACTTGGCGTTTATAAGTGCCTCCATTTCTCCGTTGGCTTTAACACAAACACATTTGCGCACAGCGAAGTCTAAAGAACCCCTCCCAAAAATACACAGAGAAATTAGCATGTCAAAGTTGTCCATGTCAATACCCAGGCTATCCAGACACTACACAAAAAAATAAGCATTATGCTGATATACTCGGTTAACTAACAAGACTCAGGCTAAAGACATGGCAATCAGCTAGACATGGTTATTAGCTAAACATGGTTATTAGCTAACCATGGCAGTCAGCTACACATACATCTAGCTAAGCATGTCTTTAGCCTGCACATACCTGTAGCTACACTTACCTAATAGCTAAACATGCAATTAGCTACACTTACCTAATAGCTAAACATGCAATTAGCTACACTTACCACATAGGTACCACAACACTAGGGACTCAGGACACAGAAGTATCGAGGCTAGGGACACAGAGGCTAGGGACACAGATGCACAGAGGCTAGGCTAGGGGACACTCAAAGGCTAGGCTAGGGGAAACACAGAGGCTAACTACTTACCTATTCTCTAACAAACCACACAACATGACTCAACCCCGCATCAGCTCCACACACACTTAAACAGCTTTTACATCATCATGCTATTCGGCTTCGCCTTTTTTTTTTCCTGCAATTTTCGGAGAACGCGCGAGTTTCCTCGTCTAAGAACAACAAACTGAATTCATCTCCAAACAACTAAAACTCAGACACAGAGGTACGTTATCATGTCTACCATTCAGCTCGTTCAGTGTGTGGAGTGCAGGATGTTTAGACATTCTTCCTCCGTCATTAACGATAATTTTATTTGTGATAGGTGTGTGTTAGTGAGCACTCTGACGGAAAAGATATCAGAGTTAGAGGAGCGCATCCAGACTTTAGAGAGTGTTAGAGAGTGTGAGAGCAGCGTTATATTCCCGTAGCCGACAGTCTGGGTGCCACAGGCGGAGATAATCAGCCCCCGACTCCGGCATTAGAGCCATCACAGCGGGGCGAGTGGGTATATTATAGTATACTCGGCGGCATACTCGTTCAGCCAAAGCTAACGCTAAGGCTAGCCCACCGGAGCACACCTCTTCTGCGCTTCACGTGTCCAACAGGTTTGCTCTCCTCAGTGCTGCACCCGCTGAGAAACCTGAAAGAGCTCTGGTTATAGGAGACTCTATACTGAGGCACGTGACATTAGCTAGACCTTTAGGGGCGCCAGCGGCAGTGGTTAGGTGTATCCCGGGAGCCAGAGCACCGGACATAGCAGGTAATCTTAGGCCTCTAGGACAACACAGGTTCTCTAAGATTGTGGTACATGCCGGAGCTAATGATATACGCCTTCGTCAGTCAGAGGTTAGTAAGAGTAACTTTACAGAGGTGTTTAAATTAGCGAAGGCGATGTCCGATGAAGTAATATGCTCTGGTCCCATCCCAATGATACGTGGCGACATAGCTTACAGCAGGTTATGGTCGTTGAACCGCTGGATGTCTAGGTGGTGCTCCGAAAATAATGTGGGCTACATAGACAATTGGAAGACCTTTGAGGGCAAAGCTGGCCTGTTAGGGCGGGACGGTGTCCATCCCACTCGGGAAGGTGCTGCTCTAATTTCCTGTAGTATAGCTCATAGTCTCAGTAGAGGTCTAGTTAATCGGTGACAATCCAGAGCCCAGGCCAGGGAGCAGACAGACAGGCTAAACCAACCGTCTGCTAGCTGCATAGAGTCGTCACTCAGGGTTCAACATATTGAGACTGTGTCTGTTTCCCGATCTAAGCAAAAATGTAGAAAGACTCAGAAAGTCTGTTTTAATAATTTAATTAACATAAAGACCACAAACTCGGATCATACTGAATGCGCAGCCGGCACCTCTGATCTGAAGCTAGGACTGTTAAATATTAGATCTCTCGCATCAAAAGCGGTTATTGTTAATGAAATTATCACAGATCAGGCGTTTGATATACTCTGTTTAACTGAAACATGGGTTAAACAGGACGAGTATGTAGCTCTAAATGAAGCTAGTCCTCCTGGATACAGCTACATACACCAGCCTCGGTTAACTGGTAGAGGAGGAGGCGTCGCAGTTATTTACAATGATAAGCTGTCTATCGTACAAAAACACGGACACAAATTTAACTCATTTGAAATTCTTTATAGTAACATAAGTGTATTTAAGTATATTAAGTCAGCTGAGTCGATTCCACTAATTATAATTTACAGACCTACAGGGCCGTATTCTGAATTTCTTAGTGAATTTGCAGATTTCATCTCAAACCTGGTCGTTTCTGTAGACAAAGTGTTAATTGCTGGAGATTTTAACAGTCATTATGAGAATACAGAAGACCCTCTGAGAACAGCATTTATGTCCATACTGGACTCCGTAGGCGTAAATCAGTGTATAGTAGGACCCACTCATAAAGCAGGTCACACTTTAGACTTAATAATATTTTTCGGATTAAGTATAAGAAATATATTCACAATTCCACTGTCAGAAATGATCTCAGATCACTATCTTGTCTCCATTCAAGTGTGTCACAGTGATAATGTACGCACAGCACCGCGCTACCGTATTAAACGTACATTCACATCAACTACCACACAGAGTTTTATCAGTAATCTCCCAGAGTTACCAACTTCAATTAGGTCCCGTCTGACCCCACAGAACTCGATCAGGCGACTGAATATTTAGAGTCGACATTTCGTTGTACCTTAGAGAATGTAGCTCCAGCTAATAATCCGTAAGCATGGTATTAGTTTTCATTGTTATGCTGACGACACACAGTTATACGTCTCAACAAAACCTGATGAGAAAAACCATCTTACTAAAGTTTAGCAATGTGTGCAGGACATAAGAAATTGGATGCAAATTAACTTCCTTCTGCTTAATCCGGATAAGACAGAAGTTCTAGTCATAGGACCGCATACAGCTAGGAGTAAAATCTTAGATCACACCGTAACTTTAGATGGCCTTTCTGTTCCATCAAGTGCAACAGTAAAAGACCTCGGCGTGATTATAGATTCCAGCCTTTCATTTGAAGCTCATGTAGATAATATCACCAGGATAGCATTCTTTCACCTCAGAAATATTGCCAAGATAAGAAATATATTGTCGCTAAACGATGCAGAAAAACTAGTTCATGCTTTTATCACTTCTAGGTTGGACTATTGTAATGCCTTACTGTCTGGTTGTTCTATTAGGTGCATAAACAAGCTTCAGCTAGTCCAGAATGCAGCAGCGAGAGTCCTTACTAGAACCAGAAGATATGAGCACATCACCCCTATCCTATCTTCACTACATTGGCTCCCTGAGAAATTGAGCATTGATTTTAAAATACTACTCTTGGCATATACTGTAAAGCATTAAATGGTCTCGCGCCACAGTATCTGAGCGAACTGCTAGTGTCTTACGATCCGCCACGCCTACTTCGATCAAAGGATGCAGGCTGCTTGTCAGTACAGCGTATTATGAAAACTGCAGCTGGGGGCAGAGCTTTTTCTTACAAAGCCCCAAAATTATGGAATAGTCTTCCAAATAGTGTTCGGGACTCAGACACAGTATCAGTGTTTAAGTCTAGGCTAAAAACCTATTTATTTAGCCAAGCATTTTTATAAATAGATTTGCCATAGGTAAAGGAGCAGATCTGGGGGACTCATGGACGTAGAGTATTATGGTGAACTGGTATGTTTAGATGCTGTCTTCCTCACTCTCATTTGATCACTCAGGTTTGTTGACGGTGAGGTGATTGTTTGCTTTACATCTCAGGGAGCCCTCATGTTTGTGTTTCCTTCTGGCTCTCTCTTTTAGTTATGCTGTCATAGTTAGTCCTGCCGGAGTCCCTGCTTGCACTCTACAGTAAATATACATTCACATTATACATTGTGACTGTGACCATACTGCCATCTCTCCTCTTCTTCTCTTTCTCCCCCTCTTTCTCTTTCCTCTCTCCCCCTGTCTCCCCCTTTCATTCTTTCTCTCTCTCTCTCTCTCTCTCTGTCGAGCTACACATGTCATTCCTGAGCTGCCAGTGATCCAGACTCACTCTGCCCTCCGGACCTGTCTGATCCATCCTGGTGCCCCGTTTCTGGTTGGAGGTATCGTCGCATGGATGCCCCATGTGTCTCTTTGGGATGCGTCTGGTGTTTGGGGATGATTCTACTTAGAAGACGGTTCTGGCCTCGATTGGTGTTGTCAGCTGTTTCTCTGAGGACTTGACAATTCGATAGTTCAGGACTGGAACTTTCTATAAGTCTATCTGAGTCTCCAATAACTACCTGGACTCCATTTTAACATCAATTAACTATTATAGCTGAACTGCCTGCCACCTAACACACTGTATAAATGCAGATCATTTCCTGCTATCTGTTTCACCCAGATGAGGATGGGTTCCCTGTTGAGTCTGGTTCCTCTCAAGGTTTCTTCCTATTACCATCTCAGGGAGTTTTTCCTTGCCACTGTCGCCCTCGGCTTGATCACCAGGGACTATCTGACCATTTTGATTCATACACATTCACATTCCATACAAACTTAAATAATTCTTTTGATTGTGTAAAGCTGTTTTGAGACAATGTCAATTGTTAAAAGCGCTATACAAATAAAACTGAATTGAATTGTCCACGGTTACTGACCATTTTGATTCATACACATTCACATTCGTATATGACCATTAGTTCATCTCTGAAGCCAAACAATAACTTATTTTTATACCCCCCCCCCTTTATCCAGCTTTTCTTTAACTAAGCTACCCCGCAAAATCACCGCCAAAGTGGGGAAAATAGAAACCCGGTTATGAGCGTTTAGCTCACTAGGTCATGTACATCTAGCCTCAGCTTGTGTCCCTCATGAACTGCATAACATTATATTCCAGTCACAGAAATAACCTGAAGATTAACTCTTACCCAAAGAATAAATAAATGCTGAATTTATCTAAATCCTGACAACACTCATTCGCATTTTCAGAGAGCACGAACACTCTTTTTATAAGTTTTTCGAGGAGTGCAGCTTTGGTAATAGGGACATTAATAGTATTTTCGAATCTTTAGGGTCTTTTTATGTTAAAGAGGAGTGACATTGTGAGTTTGTGACATTGACAGTAAGCTGTAATGTTAACTCCAGACTTGGTAAACAGACCATTAAGTTCTAAAGTCACATCTGACCGCTGCTGGTTCTGCCAGTGATATTTAAAACGGCCGATAAAAACTAAACTGTAAACTACCCCAAACAAATTTTATTAAAAAGTCACCACTTACCGCTAATAAGGTCCATTAAGCTGCCATCTTCATCTCTGTAGTGCAGTTTGGTAGAGTCAGTTCGGTGGGGGTGGGTTGTTAAAATCACGTGATTGCAACTCAGTGCAGCTAAATTGGTGGCTTTTGTTAAACGTGTTCTTGAGAACAAAGCACCATCTAGTGGTGACACCAGGTGAATGAATGAATAGGGCTTGATCGGGCGTGTTTACTGTGAAATCGTGACATGGATTTCTGGCAGGAGAGGGGATCATGCCGTCCATAGGGCAGCCACAAGCAATTCGCATGCCATTCATACGGCCGTGGCTATTTGAGGTGGCTCCTGCTGTATACTGTATTTGTGTGTGTGTGTGTGTGTGTATATATATATATATATATATATATATATATATATATATATATAGTGTATCTTTGTTGAAAACTTCTATGTATACTGTATGTAGCTGCCTGCTTCTCTGTGATATTTACATTAACATTTTCCAGCTCTGATTACTGCCAGTGATAATGAAACTTGCTTACATTTTTAGATCAAACATTTGAACATGTGAGAAAAGGCATCCAGTAGAGAGACAAGTCCATCACTAGTAAGTATGGAGTGCAATATAAGACTACTTTGAATCTTTTTATGATGATTTAAAAGGGAACTCCTTCAACCTTGGATAATTTTGAGTCCAATTTTTATTTATTTATTTATTTTTACAGTGTAGATATCCTTTCTGTATTGTCTTATAACATTTATGAGCCTGTGAGTGAGCCTGTGAGTGATGAAAATAATGATGAAAATAAGTTGTTTACACTGATGCACATGCTTGTCCTGTTGGATTAAATTGCATAGCCTTTTGGTGAATGCTGGTTGTAGCGTTCAAACTTAATACTGGACTGATTACGATTATGGTCTCTCATACTAAAAAAAAACAAGTTGAAAAATTCTTGAGTTTCTCTTTAACATATCTAGTATTAAATATGATTTTGTTAATCTGTTTCTCGGTCAATAGAGAAGAAGTTTTTTTTCTCTTTTGAATCCGTTCTTTGTAAAATAATAAATAACAATTTCTGTAAATTTAATGTTTTTGCACATAATATGAACTAGAATTTTTTTACCTTAATTTTATGATTTTTGTTGTGGCAGCCTTTTTTTTGACCATTCTTTTATGTTTTTTTTTTTTTTTACTGTGGAGTTTAGGAGTGGCTTGATACTAGGAATGCAATATACAGTATGTAGCCCATTTCCTAAAGGCTGTGCATATTGGCTCTTGGTCCACTGACCTCACCCGACTCCTTGTGAAGCTCACCCAAATGATTGACTGAGCTTGAATCAGGCTGTAGTCATCTCTGTTGCCCAACACACTGTTCCTTCCTGTCAACTTTTTATGAATATCCTTCAACACATTACCTTCTGTGGTTTATCCTCATTGTGACAACAGAGTCAATCATCTTCTTAGCATCTGTCAAGTCAGCAGTCTTCCCAATGCATGTACTGAACATGACTGAAATGTACAAGGTACTTACACACTATTCATGTATGAATAGTAATTTACTCATATAAATAAAATAAAATATTTTGAGATATTGGACTTTTTGACTTTTATAAGCTGTAAGCTATAGTAATCGAAATTTAAACAAAAAAGGCTTGAAAGAAGCACTTTACATGTACTGAATCTAGAGAATGAGTTTCTCTTTTTAAAACTTGTATTCTATGATATTCTAATTTTACACATTTTTTTGTGTTTTTGTGTGCTTGTATGGGTGTATTTAGGTGTGTGTAGTCCTTTACATAAATTTTACATAAGAGTAACAAATTGGGATAGTATATCATGCCTCTCACCTGTCAGCTAGAATTATTATTATTATTATTATTATTATTATTATTATTATTATTATTATTTCAGACATGGTCATTAAATGTGTACTCATTTTCCCCCCTAGGCATTCTAAGGAAATTGTCCATTAAAATACAACAATGCCTAAGCCTCTAAGCCTATAACAATCAGGAAATTAAGTTTCTGACCTGATAGTAATGTGTATGTTTGTAGCTAACTTTCAATAAAATCATGGAAAGTTAATCCTAGTTATTACTGGTTGTAAATTTTATGTATCTCATCTCATCAAAACAGAACTGTCAATACACTTAAGTATAAAATATAGTTAGCAGAAGATTTTAATGTGTAGTGATTTAACCGTAAAATATTAATCATAAATTGTGTACCTAAACACAGAGGTGGAAAGTAACGAATTACATTTACTCGCGTTACTGTAATTGAGTAGCTTTTTTGTGTATTTCTACTTTTTTAAGTAGTTTTAAAAATCTGTAATTTTACTTTTACTTAAGTACGTTTTGTTTGAAGTATTGTAATTCGCTACATTTTAAATCATATTCGCTACTGAGTAAAAAATAAATGAATGAAAATGATAAAATAATAAAAATATTATGCTTTATATAAATGCTCCGTTGCGCCGCGTGTGTGTATCATGTCCTGGTCGCGCGTCGCTCCAGACTCCACTCCAGGTTTTCTGACATCGGCATCTACCTGACCTTCCACACGGTCGCTTCCACCCTGAGTGACGTCATCGACTAACACAACCATATATAAACCGGAGAGAGACGCGGGAAAGATGAAAGAGGTTGTGATTTTGGCGTTTTGATATTTGGTTGTGTATTCTGGTTTTGACTTTTTGCCTCCCATTGACTTTGATTATTGCTTTGTCCCTTTGGTTTGGTTGGTCTTTGTATATATTTGTAGATAATTTCACTGTTTTTGGTTTAGGGAGTCCGGGAAGGTACCTGTATTTTTGTTTGTGTTTTTTTTTTTTTTTTGGCAGGTAATCTAGCTACTAAATATAAATACCATTTTGTTTATTATTTTGGCCTGGGTCCAACCTGAATCTGATCCTCCTCCTGGTGTGTGTGTGTGTGTATATATATATATATATATAAAATGATTGGATCTAGTTCTTTCTGCCATATACCACCATTTCCATACAGTTTAAAATAGAACCCTGAACCATTCTTTTGCTGTCTGGCCCTAGACTGGGACGTAACACCATATTTAAGTGACCACTTTGATTTTTAAGCACAAGAAAAAGAACAGCTTTATTATGCAAAGGTGTTCCTTCAGTTAAAAACAACTAGTTTGAGATTTAAATCTGCTCATCTTTTTTTGAACTACGCTAGAATGCCTCAACCCACCCCCGCTGTTAAAAAAAATTAAATAAAAAAGTAACTCGGTAACTTTTACTCTGAGTAAATTTTTTAATGAGCTACTTTTTACTTTTATTTGAGTAGATTTTTATAATGGTAACTTTACTTGTACTTAAGTAAAATTTCACTGAAGTAACAGTACTTGTACTTGAGTACAAACTTTTATTACTCTTTCCACCTCTGCCTAAACAGATAATGTTTAATCTGAAATATTATATATGTAGGGAACAATATAGTGCAAAATGTATCATTGTACCCAGTAAAGAGACCAATAACTTAAAACTGCGTGCTGGGCCACCGAGGCCTCAGGGTGCCTCTACAGAGCAGATGCATCCTGCTGTAGGATGGGAGAGCATGGATAAACTGTCCAATTAAGTAAGTGATGTTTCCTTTAGCCATAGGATGAACATGTATGAGATCATTGTGTCTTGTGGGAATGAGTAAACCTATGTATTGAAGCATTGAAACAGAACACATGTATGGGAGTATTGTGTTGGTGGGAACAGGATGTTGAAGAAATATAACCAAAATATAATGATGTAACCGTATATAAGCATGAATCGTATAAGAGACACACGCTTTTCCTCTGTAGAGAAACTGCTCGGCTGTATTTTGGAAAGAATAAAGTTTGGTGCCCTCAACAAGTTTGATCTTTTCTTCTTTGGTTAATTGTCTCTATCCCTGTAGCTACAACATATGATAATATGATGTTTAAATGCAGTACTGCATTTTGGGTTCTTTGGACGTTAAATGGATCTTTTGTACTAAATGATTCTACATGAAACCATTCCTGAAGCAGAAACCATTTGTGAAAGTGCTATAAAGTGCTACAAGAATAGATGGAGAATATACCTTAAAATATAAGCAAACCAAAAAAATTATTAAATTAGTTCACAAACATTTTACTCTCATTTATTTTATTTTATTTTTTAGCTTTTTTAATTTGCTGAAATTATGATAAAATGTCAAAGAAAATGGGAAAAAAATCCAACATTGTGTTATTGTTGGTGAGGTGTGGCTGGGAGCATTTCACTGACTCCTCACTGACTCCTCTTGACACATACAAAGGGATAGGCATTATTACATGGAATGTCATTCCAGTTCTTAATACCTGAACCAAAGAAAATGACATTTGAATGAGAAACAAACGTTAGAACAGCTATACTCTAAACAAAATCCAGTGCTCATAGGACGTTTCCAGATTTACTTACCGGTGAAGAAATGAAACCAGTTCATATGCACACAGAACTCGTTTGGTAGAGAATTTGGTTCACCTGGATTCCACTTGGTAAAAGTCACTAGTGTACCATCAGACCAGGACCAGTTCAATCCCTAAAAGGATGAACATTAGAAAGTTCGTAAGAGTCATTATTTAATTAGAGGTACTTTTAATATAAATAAAAAAGTACAAACTACAAAAACATTGTTTTTTCTCAATGGTCAGGTTGGAAAGATTTTAAAACCACTCTTAAACTACTTTGACCCTGTTAGTCAGTAACTGTTGGTCACTAGCTCAAAGCTTTTTTCACCAGTTGTGGAAGAATAATGCGACAAACGCCCCCTCTTGGTTTGTGGTTTATGTTTTTGTGTTTGTAGTTTAAGTTGTGTTTAGTTTCTGAACTTTATTTCCCATGGTGCACCTCGGTCAGGTGAGGGGAGCACTCACCTGAAGCCGAGGTGGCTCATTAAGCTCATTATAAATAGCCTGACTGAAGTTCAGTCAGGTGTCAAGCATTTGTTATAGTTACGGTTTTTGTGATGGTTGGTTTTCTGTTATATTAAAAATGTTGCTAAGTGCTCTTCAAGAAGAGATTGCGTTTTTGCTTTAAGCTACTGTATCAATAAATTTCTGCCACGAACACGCCACCCACTCACAACGACAGACAACTTGTGACAATAAGCAAATGGTAATCTGTTGATAATAAATAGTGTTTGTAGAACTGCTGGATAAAATCAATATCTGTAGATGAAAGGAATGACTGGTAAATGACAGGAATCGTAATTAAATAGAACAGATTGGTTTAATGGCTGCTTTTCAAAGTAGATTCAGAAAAGTTAGGAACAATATAGACCCAGCTGTGTCTATAGCATGATGGAAGAAAATCTGAAATAAAAAAAATTTAAAGTGGCTGTAATATTTTTTGATTAAAAAAAAAAAGCTTACAATGTGTGGTAAAATGAGAGAGACTGGAAGGAAACTGCTAAAAGTTTGGCTAAAACTGGCTTAAAGACGTTTTAGACAGAAGTAACTGTCCTTTTATAGTAACAGACACCTGTTACTATAAAAGGTGAACTATAAATAAAAGGAAGATAACGGGAATCTGTTCTTTATTAGCCTGAAAACTTCAAAGAGGAATAAATGACATTGTGGCTATACAGAAAACAGTAGTTACTTATTGATATAATCTATATGAGGACATGGATAAATCCACCCAGCAAAGAGAGTGGTGAGGACTCAGAAAGAAAGTTTTGATTGAAAAGGAGATCAACCAGTAATAGAGATGGGTGCTTATTGTAACGGATTTTGTGCAACCATATTGTAGCCTGTTAGACCCCTCTGGGTATTAGAAATGCCAAATGTTGATTTGAAATTATTAATGATTTGAATCATATTGGCAAGACAACTGACCTAGCTCACGAATACACTATATATCGACCAGAAATATTAAGACACAGTGTACAGGCTTTCAATTTTATTTGTATAGCGCTTTTAACAATTGACATTGTCTCAAAACAGCTTTACACAATCAAAAGAATTATTTAAGTTTGTATGGAATGTGAATGTGTATGAATCAAAGGCTGAATTAAAGAATGAATTAAAGGCTTTCACAGATGTACCTAAGAACAAGGAATCAGAGAAACCTGGAGCTGCATTTACTCTACCTAGTTACAAATTAGAGGGTGGCAAGAGAACGTCTGATTATGTCTGAGTGTACAGTGTGCTGTTGAGCTGTGTGCATTGCTAATGCCATTTAAAGTGGGCACAATAACAAATAACAATTCGGCAGTGGACTGGGTCTATCTGCACCAATTTTTAATACATTCCTTTTGAGGGCATAAGCTCTTCTAGGGGAGGGAGCCCTAGCACTTAGAATAGTCTTAATTACGCTGGCTGGAAGACCAAGCTTGACTTAGATTCCCGGGAGCAGAGCTATCAGGAAAAACGCATAGAGGCCTAACCCGTGGCGTGGCCACGTACGGGCCAAGGTGTCCAAACCCAGTGGGGGAGTCAGAGAGTAGCAAAGGGGACATTTGCTGATCTTACAAGGCAAAGAGGTCCACCTCTGCTGGCTGAAATCTCTCCCAGATTGACTGACTACTTCGGGGTGGGGTTTCCAATCCCCGTGTGTCAGAGATTGACTGGACAGTACAACTGCTCCCTATGTAAATCGCCAGAGGGAGAGGAACCTGGTGCACTAGCTGTTTAGCTGCGCAAGCACAGTCCGCCCTGGCGATAATATATGAGACTGCCCTAGTGTTGTCCATCCGCACTAGGACATGGTAGCTTCTTAACTGCAGGAGGAAGTGCTTTAGGGCCAGAAATAGAGCCATCATTTCGAGGCAATTGATGTGCCGCGAGAGAAGAAGGCCTCTCCAGCTCCCTTGGGCTGAACAGTCATCTAAGACCGCACCCCAGCCCGTGAGCGAAGCGTCTGTCGTTAGCATCTGCGACGACAAGATGAACTTAGAGTGGGACCCGGAGTAGAAACCGGGGTCTGAACCACATAGGAAGGGTACGAAGCACCTGGCGCGCAACCCTTATTGGGGATTGGCCCTAGAGTGAAATCCCCTGTCTTAGCCACAACTAAAATGCTCTCATGTGTAGAAGGCCCAAAGGTGTCACCGTGGATACAGCTGCCCTGAGAGCTAAGATTTCTGAAAGTGATGATCACTTTCTGGTCTAGCTTGATTTTCTTAGAATGGATTCGTTTACTTTTGGGTCTCAATCCTAGAACCAAAGATGAGCTAGGACGACATGCTGATGTTGAAGCGCTAGCTACTGAGACTGGGCCAGCCAGTCGTCTATGTAAATCAATACATCCATGCATTTTATATAAGTGCGGGTGAAAGAGCTAGACCAAATGGAAGGACGCGATACTGGTGAGCTTCGGCCCCGAAAGCGAATCTCAGGTCTTTCCTTGTGTTGTGGCAATATTTCTATATGAAAATAAGTGTCCTTCAATCGATTGTCACAAATCAAACGCTTGGTAGGATTTGAGAACAATCACCTTAACAGTCAACCTTTGAAACTGTATTATTTATTTTAGATAGCAGTAAAGCCCGCAAAATCTAAAAATTTGGACGCAGCCCCCCATTCCTCTGGGAACCAAGGAATACCGACTGTAGTAGCCTGACTCACTGTCTGGTAGGGGAACATGTTCCATGGCCCCATTCCCCAGCAAAGAGATGCGCACTTTCCAGTTTCATGTAAGTGGAGACCACGCCATTGAAACGCGGACGGTGATGTGAGAACTGAATCCTGTAGTTTTCTCTACAGTGCTTAGTACCTAAGGAGATATACTTGGCAGTAGCTTCCACGCTGCCAGTTTCTCAGAAAGGGGCAAAGTTCTGGCGGCTTGGTTAAACGGGGGGGATATTAGATGTTCGGCATCCTGAAACATGGCGGGAAAAACCGAAGAACTAACACTTTATTGGAGACTGGTGTTGCCCGAAACACCAGTGGTGGCGGAGCAAGAACACCGACCTCCTGGGGGTGTCAGGGAGAACACTTCATTCTTGAAAGGAATTCTGCGTGCCTCTCCCCATTGGCGGCCACCCCCATGGTCCTGGGCACATGAACCACAGGGCTTCTTTCTGAAGAAGACAATATGCCAGTCTGGCCTTTCTTGAGGCGGATAGTGAGGCGCGTTGCACCCCAAGCTTAGGGTGGCAGGTTCAAAAACATACTCCTTGTGTTTCACGCCCCGCAGGAATCAGACCCGGTCGAGACTGGGTGGCCGACAGTCCCGACTCTTGAGCACGGCGGGGAAGGAATTTCCCGAAGGCTTGTTCATATAACTTCGCCTAATGAACCTAGTGGCGACCGAGTTAACGATATCGCCAAACAGGCCAGAAGGCGAGACAGGGGCATCCAGGAGGAATGCACGATTCTTATCCTTGATGTGCCTGAGATTCAACCACAAGTGCCTCCGCACAAAAACCATCGCAGCCATAAAACCGCCAATAACATGAGCTGTCTGCTTTTGTTGCACACAGAGACAAGTCTGTGGCCCTGTGTAATTCCAATACGCCCTATCTGAAGAGCCCCGCCAGTGCACAAGTCTCTCAGCAGGTCAGCGTGAAAGGCCTGATCTTTTTCTTTTTTCTTTTTTTTAAGACCGCCATGGTGTGCAATGGAGCAGCACCCTGAAGCAGCACCCTTCAGGAAGGATGATGCCCCAGGAGAGAAATAGCCTGTTTGAAGCTTCTCTTCTATTTGGGCGTCATCATATAACTCCGCGCTTCCACATCAACTATATTTAAACAGTAAAATAAGTAAATGGCAGGAAAACACGGGATAAATACAGCTTACTCCATGAAAGGGTTAACTCATATGGAGATAGCTAAGAGGGGGGAGAGAGAGAGCGTCGTTGAAGCTCCGCCCCCTGGCCACCCGACAGAAACTACCGTTTTAATGTTTTCCCAGCGCATTGAAGCTATTTCCATCTCTGCAGAAGCAAGAGAGGATATTTATCCTTGCCCATTCACAAGAAGCGCAGGGTGCGCTTGAGAACGGACAGAGGGATTTCCCAATCCAACGAGGAAATGCAGTTTTAAGCTTCGAAAAACTAGTTTTAAGGCTCGAAGCTTCTCAAGGGATGCGGGGCGCGCGCAAGCACTTTAATCGAAGCAGTAAAGTGTAGAGATCGCCTTCCGATATGGATTATAACACGGAGGAACATCTCGTCTTAAAACTCAGAATATTGGTGAGTTAAACACTTCTTATTTTGCTGGTTTAAACACAGACACGCTCAACACAACGAGGTCAAAGTGAAGACAAAGAATCTGAGGAATGTTTCCGGATTACTCCTATTTATAACCCGCAGGTGCATCTCATCAAGATGACGTCACCTGACCGAGGTTATATAAGCCAAAATTTGGTGTGTTTTATACACACATGCTTCATAACCGGCAACATGACGAGATGTTTCCCATAGCATTTTCATGCAGCAGCGAATGTAGCCTTTTGAAAGGGAACATAATGTTATGGCTGAAACAAACAGTGCTGGTAGTAACATTTACAGGCCATTTGTGGACATTAACACCTTATAACACACCTAGAGTAAAAAAAAAAAAAACATCTAGCTTTTAGTAGCTATAACGTCAACAGAAAAAAACGTGAATAAGATTGTTCAGCTACTGTAAATGAAGTATAAAATGTGTAAAAAAAAAAAAAATTTTTATATTAAAACATGATTTTCCTAAATAAGGAAAATTAGATGTTTTTAAGAAAAATGTTTAGAATAAGTATAATTTTGATAAATGGACATGAAATAAGCTCTAAATTAAAGAATGACTTATGTGCTGTAATATGTGATTAATATTGTTTTTCTTCATCTGACCATTAGTGGGGTGATGAATCAGTCACTTACTGCCATATACCTTCCCGGCTGTTGAGTACAGTATGTAACTGAGATGAAGAATATGTTGATAGTTTGCTTACCTTAGGACATCTAGAAAGGCCAATCCAGGTTGGATTCTGGCCAGGATCTCGGGCACGAATAATGGACTTGGCATGCTGATAGTCTTCCTCACTATGTATTGAGATCAAGTGTGCACCATGAATCACACAGTGTTTCTAGAAAAGACAAAAAAAAAAGAGTTTTGGCATCATTAACTGCAGTTACTATGCAGAATTTAGCATATTTTTTTCATATAAGCAGTATTCCAGGCAATGTAATTATCTTTATTCATTTAGATTCAGTAAGAGCTTTATCCTAATCAGGTTCACTGTGAATCCAGAACCTGGGTTCTGAGGATGAACTAACAGTACACTCAGGATGGGACATCAGTGTCTTAGAAAATCATGCACATATTTACTTTTACACCTCTAGCAACAATTTCGAGTGGTCATTAAATAGACCAGCAATATTTGTATTAAATTCCTAGAAATAGGAAGAACCCGACAGGAAACTGAGCTCAAGATCGAAGCAAATGACTTATAATACTACAGTGGTAGAAGGTGCCATGGCTATCCTTTAAGCATCTCTGGGAGTTTGTAGACTCCAATTGGTGAACTATGACTCTAAAAAGCAATACAAAATATTTCAGCAATATTATAAAGGCAGGAGTGCGCAACTGTATAACAATGAGTGTGATATTGGTTTTATACAACAGTGCTACAGCCACGTAGCTACGACAGTTAATGAAATTAACAATTATTAGAGCTCTTGTAATGCAGAGTGAAACATATAGTCATATAGTTAACTGTTTTAAAATCAGATCCAAACAGATTTCTTGATCAGAAATAATTGTTGTAAAACCTTGAATTGCGAGCATAATTTGTTTCAACAATCTGCCTGTAAACCAAAGCACTCGTATAACGAAAATAATTTTCCTATAAAAATAATGGAAGCTCAGATAATTTATTCTATCCCAAAATATTAATATAATCATAATTGATATAAAATATAAACTAAAAATAAAACAAAATTAACCTGCATTTTACCTTTGAAAAGAATCTTAGCAGGTGTGGGGGAGATGAGAGGAGAAGAGGAGATTATTGTGTAGGATGACTGGATGACTTTCACTATAACTAACGGAATGACAGATCTCTGTTGAATCACTGAAATCTTTTTGTTTTTGTGTGACTTTAACAAGGAATGTCTCTAATGACACTTGCTTTTGTCTCCCTTTGATGATTTTTTGGAAATGTGATATTGAATTGTCATTAAACAGGTTCATTGCTCATACTGCTAAAGCCTTTTAAACCTTTTTCTTCATGAGGGCCTTTGTTGCTGTACAGTAACTAATGAACAGTCACTACACTTAGATACAAAGTAAAAAAGAATGTTTTACGTGCACACATGTGGCGTCTAACGGACGCTGACTATATGAGTGAGGCAGGCCGACTGAGTCTAAGCGTGGGAAACGATTATCCACAATCCCACAGTGCAAGAGAGAGAAGAACCATTGGCTCAGTTGTGATCATGTGGCGCACGGCAAACAAAACTGTTATTGCAAGGCAGCGCTCATTTATCAAGTTAAACTGTATTAAACATTTTTGCTTGGTTTTGCAAAACAATCGCAAACTGAGTTACTTGCAATCCAAGGTTGTACTGAGTATAGAATAAAAGTAAAAAGAATGTTACAGTATAATCAACTTTGGGTTCACCATGGCCCTGATCAGGATAAAGCTCCTACTGAAGATTAGAAATATGAAAGTGCAATATGTGGAGTATAAAATATGCGTAACTGCACACACACACACACACACACACACACACACACACACACACACACACACGCACGCACAGTGTATATACAGTATGTGTGCGTTTGATTTCTGCATATTTGAAATGAACTCAACCTCAGCAGAAGCCCAATCCAGTCTGATACCAAAATATTGGAAGCAACGTCCTTTAAAGAATGACCATCCACCTGGACACCTTATACATCCATGGTTTCCTACATTGGAAGAAAAATTTTAAAGTAGCATGTGGGTTACAAAGCATGGAGATTATTTTTAACCCTCATATTGTGTTCCTGTCAAATCTGACCGATTCACAAGTTTCCTCTTTTAAAAAAGTGCAGTAAATTTTATTCATTTCACGTGGGGTTCAATAACTTTGTTTGAACATGACATTTGAACGCAAAAAATACATTTGACATATTTTTTTTAAATAAAATTTGTGTTTTATAAAACTTTTATACACTCATGATGTTCCCGGTCAAAAATATAAAAAATCAAACACATAATTTTTACCACACCTGTTGAAAAACAAAATTGCAACCTTGTTTTAACCATAACTTTCTTGCAGCTGTGGTATACATTATAAAGCTTTTTTTATGTCTTACAATACTTACAGCTCAGTCTTTGGCAGCCTGATATACTGCTGTGGAAGCTGTGGAATTATATTTGACAGCAACAGTGATGAGGAGAAAATAAGCCAGGTTGACAGTGAGGAGGGTTCAGAGGGGCAAAAGTTAACAGAGTATAACCTGAGAAGGAAGACCCAGCTGAAGTTGTAGTCTGGTAAAAAAAATGGAACCAAACCATGACCCAAACACATATCGTGTCTCGTGCGGATGACGTCAAGTCCTTTTTCTCACGGACTCCATTGTAACCATTGTCATTAACATGCAGAGGTGTCAAGTAACGAAGTACAAATACTTCGTTACCTTACTTAAGTAGAAATTTTGGGTATCTATACTTTACTGGAGTAATTATTTTTCAGCCGACTTTTTACTTCTACTCCTTACATTTTTAAGCAATTATCTGTACTTTCTACTCCTTACATTTTAAAAATAGCCTCGTTACTCTATTTTTATGATCAGAACGCGCACAACGCCCCCCCAGTCGCATGATAAGAACGCGCACAACGCACCCCCCCCACCGTCGCATGATCAGAAAGCGAGACCTTAATGCTTTTGTTGCCCCTCACGGTACTTTTACTTTTATACTTTAAGTAGGTTTGAAATCAGTACTTTTAAACTTTTACTTAAGTAAAAAGCTTGGGTTGATACTTCAACTTCTAAAGAAGTATTTTTGAACCCTAGTATCTATACTTCTACTCAAGTAATGAATGTGAATACTTTTGACACCACTGTTAACATGACAAACCTGGAGGGGAGAAGGGTTTATGGAAACACCTGGTAAGACATTGACCCACTGAATTTTGGAGCCTATGCGGGTAACGTTTGTTTTTGTGTGGTGTCTACAGATCACTCAACAAATCTGCATCCAGCTTATGGGATGAGTACACTGTTCTGACAATTTTACATGTTACAATGTCTTTGCAGACCTTCCATATCCTGTCATGTGTGATATACTTTGATGACAAGAGCAGCCTGAAGTCAACAAGACAAACTGGGACGTTTGGTAGAAGTGGGTGGAGCGCTTGTCATTTACAAACCAGGTCCAAACATCACTGTTGATGAGCATCTCATCTGTTTTAGGGGGACGGTTCCCATTTAAGCAGTAAATGCCAAACAAACCATGTTATGAATTTTTTAAGTAATTGCTTCAAAAAAGTGACATTGGTAAACATTTCAGTGAAGTACTCTGTGATAAACAGAAAAATAGTTTTCATCTCAGCATTTGTTATAGTCAAAATTATATCTATATAATGTTTTCCCCGCTAAAAAAAAAATTAGTACAGGTACTGTAAATGAGGCCTGCAGATCATACACAGCAAATACAAATTCAAAACATGTAATGTTCACAAGAGCTGAAGTTGATAAAAAAAAAGATCTAATACAACATTATCTGATAATATATGTATTATTGTGGATTTATAATGAAATTAACTGACCTGGTCAAAAGTGACCGGGAACATTATGAGTGTGAGGCACAAACAAATACCACATGAGGGTTAATTAGGTTTTGAAGAATGAATCAGCCCTTGGACTATTTAAATTAACATGAAATGCGTTATTTATATCTTACATTGGCTTTAAATACATACTGGAGTCAGTGATATAATGGAATGTAATTATAAGATTTCATAAATGTACTTATGGCTGATTGTACAAAAATTTAAAAAACAATTAGAAGAAAAAAAGCATAGTTTTACTAATTACTGCTCTATTATAATAAATGTGTACTCTTACCGAAAGCTGTTGCCGCCATGGCGAGAAGCAGAAAAAACACCACTTTAGTCTGACCAGCCATAGTTCAGGAATTTAATGCGCTGAAAGAAAATTAAAAGTTACTTATATACAGTATAAAGTGAATATGTTACACAATTCAAAAACATCTACATACAACTTGGAAGTCTCGTTTTGACAGTGTTCTCGATTTAAAACACTGAGGTACTGTAAGTTATGATGCTTATATAGTGATTCTCTGCTTTTCCAAAGAAAAATAACAGTCATTTGATCTTGGTCAAGATAAACTTTATGCCTATATTATAATTGGCCAAACTTCATTGCTATGGTAAATTCACAGAGTTATTTCTATGAGAAGTGCCTTCCACTACACTGGAAAACTATGTCCGGGAGGACTGGCAAGCAGGTGCACTGTGTGGAAAAACAGAGGATTTGACTAAAAAAATTTACTTTTGTGTTTTTTTCTCTTAGAAAGCTTTCTCAGTAAACTTGACCCATGAGCAGACTACTTCTTTAATGGCCCAAAAATATGGAAATATGATGTGACAATAATTCCCAGCAGAGTTCCTGACTTTGGGTCCCACCATGCTGCTCGTCCTTCCTACAGTATAATCATGTCTTGCTCATACAAAATGCATAATGAAAGAAAACTCCTTATCTTTACTCAACACTTTGTCAGGCACATGCTTAAGGAAATTTAATGAATAAGATGAAACACAATGTTAAGTTTAACCCCATTCAGGAATCACAGTGTGTGTGTGTGGGGGGGGGGGGGGGGCTAAAGTTGGTGAATGTAGTAAAAAGATATGACACATAACTAAAATTCCAGAGAAACAGGATGTTTATGAGGAATGTACTGCTTTGCTTAAACAATTGATGAAGAACATTCATCTCAAAACACCTGTTTATCTGGAAAAGTCTATTTACTAGACTGGTACATTGAATGTCCACTTTCCACACATTAATGCCATGATGGTTAGCAAAATGTGAATATTTCTGAAATGATTTACTCCGATAACCAGATAACCGATAACTTTTGTTTAGTATGCACATAAATGCCTTATGGTGTTACAGTAATGCTTGCTTTATTTTATTGGTGATGAGCTTTTTGCCTTGAGATCTTATTTGATTAAGATAGATGTGAGCTTAAGATAAAGAGCTTGTGACCAACAACAGGATGTCTAGCGGGGGACGTGTTGTGGAGAATGTCATTGGCAACCTTTGTAACTGCCAGTAATTGTATTTTTGTAATTATTGATGTGTTTCTTAGAGTACATATCAATTAAAATATTTACGTAACTTGTACAATGTGCTTTTAGTGTAAATAGAATTTGATGAAACTGGATCATCATGAAAAAGATTTCCAATCCGGATCAGTATGGCCCGGTTTAATAACGACCACCTCAGGAACCAGTGGATTTATAAATATTATAATGATATTTAACTTTATGAAAGAAATTTTACTCATGTCAAGTTTGAAATAAATGGAATTGTTATTTTTATGAGACATCTTTTGAGATAGAATTCTACACAAGTCAGAGCAAAACAAGGTGTGATTTAGATTAACTGGGCCAGAAACTCTATCTCAGCCTCAAACCCATCTTAGTCCATGACCCGTCACGTCGTGCCTCAACCCGGCCCAGGACCTCAAGGCTGTTTTCAAAAAAACGTGCGCCCCCAGAGGTGGAAAGAGTAATAAAATTTTGTACTTAAGTAAAAGTGCTGTTACTGTAGTGAACTTTCACTGAAGTACAAGTAAAGTTACCCTTATAAAAATCTACTCAAGTAAAAGTAAAAAGTAGCTCATAAAAAATTTACTCAGAGTAAAAGTTACTGAGTTACTTTTTTTTTTTAACAGCGGGGGTGGGGTGGGGGATGAAACACCCTTGCATAATAAATCTGTTCCCTTTGTTGTGCTTGAAATCAAAGTGGTCGCTTAAATATGACCAGGGGTTTGCTTCATAAGAATTTGTTGGCATTTCACTTTCAGCTGTGTCTGCATCACTGGCATCTGTTTTGTCCGCCTCCATCGTTCTTGTGAGTTTTAGCACGTTTGTTTTCCATCAATCAATCACTGCAGTGGTTTCCGGAGTGCTATTTCTTTCCTTCCCCGTTGTATTTTTCCATTGTTTTTCATTTTCATTCTTTTATTTTTACTCAGTAGCGAATATGATTTAAAATGTAGTGAAGTACAATACTTTAAACAAAATATACTTAAGTAAAAGTAAAATTACAGATTACACAAAAATTACAGAAGTACACAAAAAAATCTACTCATTTACAGTAATGCGAGTAAATGTCTTCTCAAAAAATTTGCATATTGTGATAAAGTTCATTATTTTCTGTAATGTACTGATAAACATTAGACTTTCATATATTTTAGATTCATTACACACAACTGAAGTAGTTCAAGCCTTTTATTGTTTTAATATTGATGATTGTGGCATACAGCTCATGAAAACCCAAAATCCCTATCTCAAAAAATTAGCATATTTCATCCGACCAATAAAAGAAAAGTGTTTTTAATACAAAAAAAGTCAACCTTCAAATAATTATGTTCAGTTCTGCACTCAATACTTGGTCGGGAATCCTTTTGCTGATTCTTGTGTCTTGTGTCTCAACTTTCTCTTCACAATATCCCACAGATTCTCTATGGGGTTCAGGTCAGGAGAGTTGGCAGGCCAATTGAGCACAGTAATACCATGGTCAGTAAACCATTTACCAGTGGTTTTGTCTCTGTGAGCAGGTGCCAGGTCGTACTGAAAAATGAAATCTTCATCTCCATTAAGCTTTTCAGCAGATGGAAGCATGAAGTGCTCCAAAATCTCCTAATAGCTAGCTGCATTGACCCTGCCCTTGATAAAACACAGTGGACCAACACCAGCAGCTGACATGGCACCCCAGACCATCACTGACTGTGGGTACTTGACACTGGACTTCAGGCATTTTGGCATTTCCCTCTCCCCAGTCTTCCTCCAGACTCTGGCACCTTGATTTCCGAATGACATGCAAAATTTGCAACCTGTAGCCCATTTCCTGCACACGCCTGTACACGGTGGCTCTGGATGTTTCTACTCCAGACTCAGTCCACTGCTTCCGCAGGTCCCCCAAGGTCTGGAATCGGTCCTTCTCCACAATCTTCCTCAGGGCCCGGTCACCTCTTCTCGTTGTGCAGCGTTTTCTGCCACATTTTTTCCTTCCCACAGACTTCCCACTGAGGTGCCTTGATACAGCACTCTGGGAACAGCCTATTCGTTCAGAAATGTCTTTCTGTGTCTTACCCTCTTGCTTGAGGGTGTCAATTATGGCCTTCTGGACAGCAGTCAGGTCGGCAGTCTTACCCATGATTGCTGTTTTGAGCAATGAACCAGGCTGGGAGTTTTTAAAAGCCTCAGGAATCTTTTGCAGGTGTTTAGAGTTAATTAGTTGATTCAGATGATTAGGTTAATAGCTCGTTTAGAGAACCTTTTCATGATATGCAAATTTTTTGAGATAGGGATTTTGGGTTTTCATGAGCTGTATGCCACAATCATCAATATTAAAACAATAAAAGGCTTGAACTACTTCAGTTGTGTGTAATGAATCTAAAATATATGAAAGTCTAAAAATAATGAACTTCATCACAATATGCTAATTTTTTGAGAAGGACCTGTATGTGGGTATCTTATTTGTGGGTTTATTTACGCAGCTATTGAATTCGGAGATGCGAATATGCGAATAAAAAACTAACTTTACTGCCGTCACAAACCGGGTCAGTACCGTACTGTATGTAGTGAGCATAATAACGTCACTGGATACATTTGTTACATGGACCACAAAAAAATCAGATGATTCAGCACTATCAGCCTAATCAACCAAAAAGTCAGCCGAAAGGAAAATATGATGAAGCCTATGTTGCGCTTGGATTCATGGTGGTGATGGTGAGGGCAGAGGAGAGACGCGTGTGTGGGTTTTGTGTTTTAAACCGCTGGCAGTAGACCGCACGAGACCGAACAAAGTAGGAAGACACTTAGAGACATCACACCCCAGTCATGTTAATAAGCCACTAGACTTCTTTGAAAGAAAGCTCTAGATAAGTGACAAAGTAAGCTTGTTATAACAATTGCACGTGTTTTTTATCTGTGTTTTTATATGTGTTTTTTTGAACTTGGTGTTATTTGATCTTATTGGTTTAGAAACTTATATTTCAATAAATAGTAAACTTGGCCGATTTCGTTATCATTTTGTTGACAAGTGAGGCTTGAAAATTCGCCCACCCCTTAAGTGGGGAATGACAGAAAATGTTTGAGAACCACTGGACTAATGATATACAGCTACAGTAGGTGTCTTTTTTTCTTGTCCTAATAAAACATTGTTTTTTGTTTCTGTTGTTTTTAAGTAACTTTTAAGAAAATGGTAAATACCACTTCTACTACAGAATACTCATTTCCATTTTTAAATAGACTTTTACCAGAGAAGTTCTTATTACAAAAGATTTCCTGTTAGCACTTCTTGTTAAACACCCCCCCCCCCCCCCCCCCGTGTTTTTCTTTTTAATCTGCAGGTTAATGATGGCAGCGAAACTGTCAGATGTTGTGAGTTCTTGAGAGGTTGAGGTATCTCACAAGAAACAATCAATTTGACAGGCTAAAAGGGCCTGTTTTTGAATGTACTTGGGGACAGGTATATTTCCTTGTGTAGCCCTTTTTTTCATTTAAGGGCTGATGTGGCATGGAATAATTGGCCAGTATAAATTAGAGTAATTTAGTTAGAGTAGTTTAATAGTGAACACAAGAGCATTTACACACACACACACACACACACACACACACACGATATGAGGAGAAGCCTCATATTTGGAATTTGGAGCAGTGAACAAAGGGAATCATTTTCATGTTTAAATTGGACACCAATTGGACACGGATAGTCTTTAAGTTGTGCTGGAGAAGACTCCATAGAGGTTTGACTCTTCTGTCATGAAGGCAATCCAGACAGATTTTTTTTATATTTTTATTTATTTGTAATTTCTTTTCCAAGTCTAATTAATTTTTTTTATTTAGTCTAATAATCTATATCTTTGGTAGATGGCTTTTACCTTGTCATAATAAAACTTTATTTTTGTCTGTTGTTTTCAAATATTTGTGAGTCCAAATAACTATGAGGAAAAAAATCCTAAATACAGTACCACTTCTAGCGCAGAATAATCATTTGCCTATTTACATAGATTACTTCCGAAGAATTGCTAGTTTCTCAAATTTTCCTGTTTCCTTCTTGTTAAAATTAGGTTGAGGTTTTTGTTTTTACTCTGCAGGTTGATGATGGCAGAGATGCTGTCAGTTATTTTGACACTTCTGAGGGGTTCAGGTACATCAGAAGAAATAATCAATTTAATTAGAGACCAAAATTTACTGTTTTACATTTACTGTAGGTATTTGTCAGATGCTCTTATCCAGAGCGACTTACAAAAAGTACTTTAAAGTTTACATCACTGGATACATACTAAGTCCAAGTATTGGAGAAACAGATGTGTCTTGAGTCGTCGTTTAAAGATAGTCAAAGTCTCTGCTGTACGGACGTCTAGAGGAAGTTCATTCCACCACCTAGGTGTCAGAACAGAAAAGAGCTTGGATGAATACCGGCTCTATTATTATTATTATTATTATTATTATTATTATTATTATTATTATTATTATTACTATTATTATTATTATTATTATTATTATTATTATTATTATTATTCATGGTTTAGTCTGACCTAAATTAGTCATGGTTTTGCTTTTATACAACAATTATTGTATAACAAGTTATGACTTATTGACAAATTATGATTTTGTTTGTTTATTCCATATCATGAAAAGGTTCTCTAAACGAGCTATTAACCTATTCATCTGAATCAACTAATTAACTCTAAACACCTGCAAAAGATTCCTGAGGCTTTTAAAAACTCCCAGCCTGGTTCATTACTCAAAACCGCAATCATGGGTAAGACTGCCGACCTGACTGCTGTCCAGAAGGCCATCATTGACACCCTCAAGCAAGAGGGTAAGACCCAGAAAGAAATTTCTGAACGAATAGGCTGTTCCCAGAGTGCTGTATCAAGGCACCTCAGTGGGAAGTCTGTGGGAAGGAAAAAGTGTGGCAGAAAACGCAGCACAACGAGAAGAGGTGACCGGGCCCTGAGGAAGATTGTGGCGAAGGACCGATTCCAGACCTTGGGGGACCTGCGGAAGCAGTGGACTGAGTCTGGAGTAGAAACATCCAGAGCCACCGTGTACAGGCGTGTGCAGGAAATGGGCTACAGGTTGCAAATTTTGCATGTCATTGGGAAATCAAGGTGCCAGAGTCTGGAGGAAGACTGGGGAGAGGGACATGCCAAAATGCCTGAAGTCCAGTGTCAAGTACCCACAGTCAGTGATGGTCTGGGGTGCCATGTCAGCTGCTGGTGTTGGTCCACTGTGTTTTATCAAGGGCAGGGTCAATGCAGCTAGCTATCAGGAGATTTTGGAGCTTCCATCTTCCATCTGCTGAAGAACTTTATGGAGATGAAGATTTCATTTTTCAGCACGACCTGGCACCTGCTCACAGTGCCAAAACCACTGGTAAATGGTTTACTGACCATGGTATTACTGTGCTCAATTGGCCTGCCAACTCTCCTGACCTGAACCCCATAGAGAATCTGTGGGATATTGTGAAGAGAAAGTTGAGAGACACAAGACACAAGAATCTGCCAAAGGATTCCCGACCAAGTATTGAGTGCAGAACTGAACATAATTATTTGAAGGTTGACTTTTTTTGTATTAAAAACACTTTTCTTTTATTGGTCGGATGAAATATGCTAATTTTTTGAGATAGGGATTTTGGGTTTTCATGAGCTGTATGCCACAATCATCAATATTAAAACAATAAAAGGCTTGAACTACTTCAGTTGTGTGTAATGAATCTAAAATATATGAAAGTCTAATGTTTTTCAGTACATTACAGAAAATAATGAACTTTATCACAATATGCTAATTTTTTTAGAAGGACCTGTGTGTGTGTGTGTGTGTGTGTGTGTGTGTGTATATATATATATGAGAGAGAGAGAGAGAGAGAGAGAGAGAGAGAGAGAGAGACTGAATATTTCTTGTAAACTTTATTAAAGAACCCACATGGTATTACAGCTTGTGTCCTGCATTACTGACAAGGAGAGCATCTGCTGAGTCAGAGATGTCTGTATTTATCTTAAAACAACTAATAGTTATTCTAGTTATTCAGACTCTCAAATTATCCTGTACTGGCCAGTCCCATCTCCAGATCTGGACCCATTTGAAAATCTCTTGAATTTTGATCAAGACTAAAATGAATGCTAATAAGCAAAGCCATCAATTAAATCTGAGCTTTTTAAAGTTTGCACCAAGAACAGCATAAAGTTACCAAACAGCAGTGTCAAGACACATGAGTTCCTTGGCATTATTATTTGTGTGTGTGTGTGTGTGTGTGTGTGTACAGTATGTAAAACTCCTTTTGGGCTAACAATGGTAAGGAAGCCCGATTACACCACCTGGCGTCTTTTACCCCCAGAACAATGCAATAAAAAGAATTATAAATAAAATCATGATTAAGCCCAATATGTGGTTACAATACCATAAAGGATCCAACTGGTTTGATTAAAGACGTAGACATAACTTCATTATAGTACCCTGCGAAGTGTACTTCATAGGGTGTTCAGCCATGTTATAAGTGTGATTCCCGCAGGGAGCGAAAATATTCAGTTTTACACCATTCGGGAACTGCGAATAGTGTAGGGAACGAGTGAACAAGAGGTCTTCACTTCACCGGAAAAGGTAATGAAAATATTCCCATAAGTCAAAATGGAGCTCGAAAATCGATTTATATTATTATTATTATTATTATTATTATTATTATTATTATTATTATCGAAGTCGACATCATATTAAAAGGACACAAAAATGTAAATTTTTATTTAATTAAGAAATCCTTGGTATTGTATAGACTAGTAATCTGTAAAACAACAAAAAAGCTCCGTACATATTTAATCGATTATTATTGTTATTATTATCATTATTATTGTTAACAATAATAAATGAGTTTACAGATTATACACGTTCCAATACTATGGTTTATAACGGTCAGTTTTTTGTTTCAATAAATATTCGATATTTTATGTCCGTAGGGTGAAATCTCCACAACGGCAGCGACATGGTAACATAAGACAGGTGCTTATGTTACCATGGTAACGCACGGAGGAAGTGACGTCTCCGTTGGTGACTTCGGAGTGTGTCCAAATGGTGGAATTTTGTCGAGGGAAGTTCCCTTCGCCGACATCCACCGCAAACGGAGCAGGGAATCGGTAGCATCCTTTTAAGTACACTTCGGAATGGAACGCGGTCTTTTTGGCTCCTAGCTGCGCTCGGTTCTTTTCTCACTCACACACACACACTCGCGCACATGCACACACCTGGTATATGTATTTTTTTTCTCCTGTTTTTGACATTTTTCAATTGTGTATATTACAGGACAAACCTCAAGTCACAAAATAAATATTATATAACTTTATATAGTATCATTTTAATGAATACTCTCGATGGTCATTGATGTCTCGATGACTTTCACGTGACTAGGACTCAATTAACTAGTAATATCATATTTGATAATTGTAATACAAATATCCATTTATGTGATATGTATATATATATATTGAGATTATATAGCGACCATTACACTTACTGGCAAAAGCCGCAACCCACCGACCGCAGGGTTCGAACCCGAATCCACTTTATATGCACGCATGCACTTATTTGTTTATTTTTAACCATAGCGAAGTGGCGTCACCTTTACTATGACGTCACAGTCTGACCCCCTTAAGCGCGCGTGCATTCAATCCATCACTCAGCGTCATAACCTCGTCATATCGCAGCAGCAGCGCACACAGCGGCAGTGGGGAGTTAATATTCCTCCAAAGGATCAAAATCAATATTTGTTGATTATCAAGACGTTCAAGATAAAACCTCAATCAAGCCCAGGAGTCTAGTTTACTGATCGAAGGTACATTAATTCTGAGATATTATTTAATTTAGAAACTTTAATACATCTCGTTTACTGTTTGCTACAGTTTGTCTACTGTTCAGGAAATGAGAATAATTTTATGGTTGTTTTCATGGCATTAAATATTTAAACTACTGTAACCCGTGAAAATAAAACTAGGAAGACGCTTTGCTGCGTTGCTATAATACACCAAAGCCTCCGCCCTATTAATTTCACATTCACTCAGGGATGCAAGTTATTGATCAAGGGAATAACAACTTAACTGTAACAGTATCATGAAAGAACAGTGTTTTTCCTAAGCATCACTCTTATGTCTGCATGTTTCTCTTTACTATCTGTAGAAGGTCAAAAAAGCCTCTTTGAGCAGATATGATGGCCACCATAAGGTGTGAGCAACGTAGTGAGGAATCTGCTGAGAAGTAGATGGATGGAGCAAAAATAATCTCAAAAAGTTTATTATGAAGGGTAATAATATCTTTCATACTAAATACTCAAACATAAACATTACCTTTTTACTTGCTTCTGTTATTGAACTTGTAGAGATAGATAGAGAGGTAGATAGATAGACTGACCCCTAACAGCACACATATGTCTGGTCGCTGTCATCCCTATTTTAAAAAAATCTATCTGCAAAAAGTAGCATGGAGAACATTTGATAATCAGGAATATGTCTCTGAGTCATCTGCGATTAATCTAAAATCCAGACGAATCAGGTGATATTTGCACAATGAACTAGATTTGTAGAATGCAGCTGCTCTGCAGATAGGCCTTGTTAACTATGACCTAAGATAGATAGATAGTTAGTTAGTTAGTTAGTTAGACCATTTACATATATTTTACTATTAAGTGAAAGACGCCAGGCTCGATTCCTGTCTCTGTGTGCATGAAGTTTGCATGTTCTCCCCGTGCTTGGTGGGTTTCCTCCGGTTACTCCAGTCCAAAGACATGCAGATTAGGCTAATTGGCGTTCCCAAATTGCCCATAGTGTGTGAATGAGTGTGTGTGTGCTCTGCAATGGATTGGCACGCTGTCCAGGGTGTACCCTGCCTCGTGCCCTGAGTCTCCTGGGATAGGCTCCAGGTCCCCGCGACCCTAAATACAGGATAAAGCGGTATAGAAGATGAATGAATGAGTGAAAGACAGCACACAGTGGCTTTGGTGGGCCGACCCAAGGTCGAGCAAGCTGACTAACCTAGGCATTTGATGAGCTGGTAGAATAGCGCACTACACAGCAGAAGACCATTGATGACTGTCAGCTCTGCCGATCTGAGGCCAAAAACGGTCATACAGTATATACAGTATATCTGGCACAGTTATTGCATCTGGCACACAAATATTGGAATTTTCATTCATTCTAAAGAAAACTACTCTGTGGCAAATTAGAAACATGCTAAATAACCTGAAATAAAGCATTGTGATAAAATTGTTTTGAATCAGAATGAATGGTGCTTCTTATGATCGTCTTTCTGATATCTCTGTCTGTGTGCTCATGTGTAAAAGAACAAGGTGGAGCATCCTGCAGCATTTACCAAAAGGTACATCTCATTAAAAAGCTATACAGCTCAGTGACGACTTTAAACTAAAAAAAAATAAATAATAATAATAATTTTATAATATAACAGAACTGAATTGATAATCACTGTGAATGCAAAGACATCTCTTTATTCTTCATCAGCTCAGAAACTCTGGAACCTGAAGGAGTCTGCATCTCTTTGAATCTGACAGGAGAGCACTTAGTTCAACTCTCAGGGACAAACATGAAGACTTCAACTACCCACAATCACAGTATTGCAGAAAGGAAGCAAGTTAGTGTGAAGCTAGCTTCCAAACTCTCAGGAACAAAACGCACAAAAGTTAGAGAAACTTCCGTGAGGACAAATTTCCAAGGCCTAATGAGAATCACTCCAGTGATGGTGGAAAGGAACGACACAACACTGAAGGATCAAGTAAAAAAGACTACAGAGTGGAGAGTGACAAGCACAAATGGACCTAACGTAAAACTAGTTAAAACAAAGCCAATTGGTGCAAATCCTACGTCAAAATTCTCATGCGCAAAGCACATACAAGTCAAAGAGACCCTTGTAAATACAAACTTACAAAATTCAGCGGGAACCTCTGTAATGAGGAATAAAATGCAGAAAAGAGAAAACACCACATCGTACAGTCAAGAAGAGGAGAGTACAGCGAAGAGGCAGAAATACACATATGGGCTGAATCTGAAAAGTGCTGAAACAAAGCAGGTGGGTGCAAGACTGCACTCAGGAACGAAACACATCAAGGTCAAAGAGTCTCCTGTGAGGAGAAATGTTCGAAACCAAATGAAGATCATTCCAATTATCATGGAATGGAAGAAAACAATGCTGTATGTTCAAGAAAAGGAGACTGCAGCATGGAAACAACCAATGCGGTCCAGTGAGCAGAATGAAACTGAAAGGCATAGCAAGAAACAAAAGAAGTTGGCAATATTCGACAGGTACTGTACAGTACATGTGTTACAGGAAGAGTTTGACAGACATGCTGTACAGTTTTACTATTCAGTCTTGCAAACGTACATACACAAATGGTTTAACTCAAAACTCTATGCTTCACTGTTTCAGTTTCACAAAGAAAATGCTTGATAAAAGCAAAAGGAGCACGAGTCTGCCTCATAATCTGTCTCTCCTCACCAAAGTGCAACTGTTCAATGGCGGGTATGACACACAATTCTTTTTTTTTTTTTTTTTTAATTCAATGTATTCAATGAGTCTATGTATCTAATATGTGGATCTGTTGCAGGTTGCCAAATGTCTGGAACAGCTGCTATGTTAATGCAGGTCTGCAGTGTCTGTTCACAGCTGAGGCTTTCTGCGAAGAACTCTCCCACTTGCTGGACAGTTCTTTTCAAACCAATGTGAACTCTTTCCTCAGGTACTAAGGCTATGCTATGCATTACTGTCTATTTTTCATTTTTATAATATACTACTTTTACATACAAGGCATTTTACATGGCAATATCAAGATTCAGATATACTGCTTATAATGCTTAAAGGAGCAGACAACATTAAAAATGTTACCTACTGTAGCAAAAGGGGCTAGATAACGAAACATATTCTGGATAAAACATAATTGAATTAAAAATAAATAAATAAATATAAATAAATAAATAAAAAAATAAATAAAAAGGTCAAATGTGGCTTGGGAAAGCAAATAGATTATTACATACTGTTTGTTATGTACATGGCATAATTGTGGACAGGTTGATCAAAAGAATTACTGTTATAAATACCTACAAGGAGGAAATAGCAATAATTACAGAAGGTAGTTAAATTAAAGGTAGTTAAAATAAAAAGTTAAATTTAGCAGGAGAAAATGTGAGATATTTGCTGAGTTTAGAACTTTTTCCCCCAAATGTTTTGTAGATACTTTGTAAACTTGTCAAAATTAAGAAAGACTTCTAAAGTTCAAGGTGTGATCAGCAAGGATTCTCTCCTCCTGGGCCTGATTGCATTAGCTGCAGACATCAACCCTGAATTCACCATCGGCAAACAGAGTGTAAGCTGACAAACTCTCTTTCTCACACACACACACGAAGAAAGAAAATTCTTTCTATACAATTTAAGGTTTACTGCTTTGTGTTTTTAGGATGCTCATGAATTCCTCTGCCATTGTCTGACCGAAATAGAAGAGTTCGCACGAGGCCTGGTTTGGAAAGAAGATTCCGAACCTAAATGCCCAGTCAGGTCCAATTTCAAGTTCATGATGAGAAACATTATAAAATGCTCCAGGTACAATGTGGAACGTAGACGGTGTGGAGTTAGTTGTTGATGCAGATGATGATGAGATGCTGAGGCATGTTGTTTGTTGCAGCTGCGGCTACCAGCAAAAGAACAAGTTAGAAGAGTTTAACCACATCTCTCTGCCCCTGGAGCACAACTCAGTGGACCAGTGCCTCCACGACACCGTTAATGTGAGCAATCTCTTAGTCTGTTAGCATCACATCATTACTGAACTGCTTGTGCATGAATAATGTCTGTGTTGTAGAAACCAACCTTTGTGGAGAGCAAGTGCGAGTTTTGTGGAGGAATAAGTGCCAGCTCAAGTTTGACATTCCACACCCTGCCCAGGTAAGGCACATTCTCACATTTATACTTTAACATATGCAAGGTTTGGCTTTTGGAATGTTTCACACTTTTGGAATGTTTCAGTAGTCACACTTGGGGCTAAAAGCATCTAAGCAAGAAAATGATTTGCCAATTATTCAAGTCACATTTTTTTTTTTTTGCCTTTTCCATCACTATTATTTTTCTCTCCAGGTTTCTGATTTTGCAGCTGAACAGGTTCAAAATGACTGAGGATTACACAGTCATCAAACAGCAAATATCAATGGACATCCAATCTCAGCTGCACATAAACTGTTTTTCTCAATCAGATGCAACCAGAATAGGTGCATCTTGAGTCCAAGAAACATCTGTAATGTTTTCAGTTAATATAAATAAATCATATCCAGATTATGTCAAGGTCAGCTAATCTTTCCTTTATGCCCTCCTTCCTTCCTTCCTTCTTCATGTAGAGGACATCAAAGCTGAGGCAAGACATACCGAAAGAAATAACCTGGTGAGAGAGAGACAGAAAAACATAATGAACGAAGTGAGAAAGACAGGAGAGAGTTAGCAAGAAGTACTGAATACTTTAGTCTGTACACTCGAGTTGTGTGTCTGTACAGTATATGATCTGTCTTGTGTTGTTTCTAGGGTGGATCTGTCACCACCTATCAACTGATCAGTGTCCTGAGTCATGTTGGAAGCTCAGCATTATGTGGTAAGATATGAACACACAACCTGGACATTTATTAAAAAAATTAGGAAAACATGTTTTATGTTGAGCCAGCTGGTTATATATTTTATAGTCAAAAAACGTTTACAGTGATCCATGTGTACTTCCTGTTTTGTTTATTTATTTATTATTCTTTTCCCCAAGGACATTATATGAGTGATTGTTCCAGTCCCTCTGTTAACCCGTTGGAGTGGATGACCTATGATGACAATCTGGTCACTCTGACCACTGAGGCGAAAGTGTTAAAGAGGAGGTCATGTAGTGCCTATGTGCTTCTCTATGAGAGAGTGCACACTATCAAGGAAAATGCAAAATTTTTTACATTTTGAAGTACTATTATCTCAGGATCTAAAACTAGTGTTGTCCATGGAAAGAGAGGACATCTGTGTGTGTAAAAAAAAAAAAAAAACTCTGCACACCAAAAATCTGCTCCTGGACACTGAAGCTGTCGTGCTATGTGAAAAGAAAGTTCTCTGCAGGCTCCTAGAACAGATTCAGAGAGAGAGAGAGGCAGAAATGCAAGGACTAGCATGAATCCGATTTCAGAAATGTCATCTTGGAATATCCTTATGCCAGCAAGGAAACTGATGGAAAAAAACTGCTTACTTAGTATTTAAGTAGTCGGCTGATGTCATATTTGGGGCACATAATGTTGGTTAACCAAAACCTGACCAACAGAAGCAACCCCAGATCCTAAGAGTCGCCCCACATGCTTGTGAAATGGCATGCAAAAAAAGAAATGACATGCAACATTTAGCAACCACAGAATGCTCAACATGATTGTTTTTATATTAGCACATGAAGTAGAGGTCACAGCTTAAAAAAAATTACTTGTGCAGTGCATGAGTTTATCAACATTGTCAATGGAATCCCAATGTGGTTTCATTCGTAGACACTATAAAAGTATCCTGTCCACAACACTGTTGACACATGCATTGCATTATAATGTGATCGTTGGACACTTTCAACAGGTGTTGTCTATCTGCTTCTTTTTTTTTTTTGCCCTTTATCATTGTTATATATGATCCTTAATAAAAGGACTACCTCCCATTGTGAGGATAGTGCCAGAATGTATGTTTTTTGTTCTACTTTCTTTTCTTGTTTTATATTAGAACTTTCCTGATTTGATAACAAGAGAAAACATCTTGAAAAAGAGATCCTGGTTTTGTCAGTGAGTATAGTTTTATGCACTATAGACATGATACCCGAGTTACCTCGACCTATAGATGTAATCTCACCAACAACTCCATGTTTAATGTGGTGGCCCATATGGGGATCCCAGCAAATATCTGCTAATAGATTAACAAAAAGAAAAATAGCAGAAATATTTATTTTAAGCAGTAGACAAATAAGAAAGCTCCTAACTTACTGTACAACCATCTGCAATAACCCACTGTGATTCAAGGGTCAATCTCTATTTAGCAATGTGTGCATAGGGCTAGAACCGTATGTAACAAGTCTAGAAGTAGGGCCTGAGAAAAAGCACGCGAGCAATGGAAGTTCCAATATAATGTGTATCCAGATAAAAAAGCAACACCTCCAAGCCAATTTTAAAAATCTCATCTTGGAATATCCCTATGCCAGAAGTGAAACTGATGGAAAAAACTGCTCACTTAGCATATTCAAGTAGTCTGACGATCTCATATTTTGGGCACATAATGTTGCTGAACTTAAACCTGACCAACAGAAGCAACCCCAGATCCTAAGATTCGCCCCACAGGCCTGTACAGTAGACGATAGGTCATCAGTTCATCTGCAACTCTTCTTACCCTGATGCACCCACCACTCTGGGACAGGGCAAATATGAACTCCATATGAACTGGTCCATTAGACCATATGAACTTTTTCCAAAGCTCCAGTCCATTCTTTATACTCCCTAGTAAATTGAATTCTTCCAATTCCCTTCACTGGTAAGTGGTTTTCTTAAGGTGAAACAGCTGTTTAGTCCAATGTTTAGTCTCATACATGTCCTGCACCACTCTAACATACTTCTCTGCCACTCCAGACTTCCTCATACAACACCACAGCTCCTCTCTCGGCACCCTGTCGTACGCTTTCTCTAAATCTACAAAGACACAATGCAACTCTTTATTACCTTCTCTGTACTTCTCCATCAGCATCCTCAAAGCAAATACTGCATCTGATGTACTCTTTCTAGGCATAAAACCATATTGCTGCTCACAAATTCTCACCTCTGCCCTTAACCTAGCTTCCACTACTCTTTCCCACAGCTTCATTGTATGGCTCATTAGCTTTATACCTCTGTAATTGCCACAGCTCTGCACATCTCTCTTGTTCTTAAAAATCGGCACCAATACACTTCTCCTGCATTCGTCTGGAATCCTCTCACTCTCCAAGATCTCGTTAAACAAACTAGTCAGAAACTCTACTGCCACCTCTCCTAAGCACTTCCATACCTCCACAGGTATGTCATCAGGACCAACAGCCTTTCCACTCTTCATCCTCTTCAACACCCTTCTCACCTCACTTTTACTAATATTTGCTACTTCCTGCTCCACAACAGTCACCTCTTCTACTCTTTGTTCTCTTTCGTTTTCCTCATTCATCAACTCCTCAAAGTACTCCTTCCATCTTCCCATCACCCTCCTGGCATCTGTCAGTACATTTCCATCTCTATCTTTAATCACTCTAACCTGCTGCACATCCTTCCCATCTCTATCTCTTTGCCTCGCCAACCTGTACAGATCCACCTCTCCCTCCTTACTGTCCAGCCTAGCATACAAGTCCTCATATGCTCTTTGTTTGGCCTTTGCCACTTCTACCTTCACCTTACGGTGCATCTCCCTGTACATATGCATATGTCTACTCTCTTCAGTCCTCTCAGTGTCCCACTTGTTCTTAGCTAGCCCCTTTCCCTGTATACACTCCTGGACTTCCTCATTCCACCACCACGTCTCCTTGTCCCCTTTTCCCTTACCTGATGATACACCAAGTACCCTCTTACCTGTCTCCCTGATCACATTGGCTGTAGTTGTCCAGTCGACTGAAAGCACCTCCTGACCACCCATAGCTTGTCTCAACTCCTCCCTAAAGACTACACAACATTCTTCCTTTCTCAGCTTCCACCACTTTGTCCTCTGCTCTGCCTTTGTCCTCTTAACCTTCCTCACCACCAGGGTTATTTTACACACCACCATTCTGTGTTGTCTGGCTACACTCTCCCCTACCAACACCTTGCAGTCACTGATCTCTTTCAGATTACAACGTAGACACAAGATGTAGTCCACCTGAGTGCTTCTGCCTCCGCTCTTATATGTCACCCTATGTTCCTGCCTCTTCTGGAAGAAAGTATTTACTACTGCCATTTCCATCCTCTTTGCAAAGTCCACCACCATCTGTCCTTCTACATTCCTGTCCTGAAGACCAAACCTGCCCATCACATTTTCATCACCTATGTTTCCTTCCCCAACATGTCCATTGAAGTCTGCACCAATCACAACTCTCTCACCCCTGGGGATGCTCTGCATCACTTCATCTAACTCACTCCAGAATTTCTCCTTCTCTTCTAACACACATCCTACCTGTGGAGCATAACCACTAACAACATTGAACATCACACCATCAATTTCCAGCTTCAGACTCATCACCCTATCTGATACTCTCTTCACCTCTAGGACATTCCTTACAAACTCCTCTTTCAGAATAACTCCTACTCCATTTCTTTTCCTATCCACACCATGGTAAAACAACTTGAACCCTGATCCTAAGCTTCTAGCTTTGCTACCTTTCCACCTGGTCTCCTGGACACACAGTATATCCACCTTCCTTCTCTGCATCATGTCAACCAACTCTCTTCCCTTCCCTGTCATGGTCCCAACATTCAAGGTCCCTACTATCACTCCTAAACTCTTGCCTTTCCTCTTCTCTCTCTGATTTCGATCACGCCTTCCTCCTCTCCTTCTTCGACCAACAGTTTCAACAATCTCCTAATTTGTTTTATTTTCTTGATGCAGGCCAATAATTTAAGACCTTTGAAACAGATTAACATTTTTGCCATGTATTATAATAATAAAAAGAAATGTTATGGCTTGTTAAATTAGGCAAACAAGTTCAATAAGAAAAGTCGAGTTGGGTGTCCATTATCAGTTACAATTACTGGCAAGTTCCCCTGCCCATCTTTCAGTGTTTTATCCATGGCACACACATTCACTTTATCCCATTCACACTGAGTCACATTCCCGACCATACTAATCATCAACAACAGGTGTGCTCGAAGAACCAACTTAGCCAGGTCTTAATTAGCACGATGATCTCATCTTAGATGTATCAGTTCATCTCGGATGTGTCAAATGACATACGAAGAACGGACCCATGGCTAAGTTGGTTCTTCGAGCACACCTGTTGTTGATGATTAGTATGGCCGGATTGAGTTGTCTAGGATTATTGCGCTTTGTGCGTTGGTTTAAAAGGTGATATGCATCGACAGTAGAAACACTGATCACAAGTCCTTTGAATGGTTGATGAAATGACAAATGAACAAGCTAAAATTTTTTTGTAACACCTGTTACAAACTATTATAAATTAAACAATATAAAAGTATACATGTTTTTGATAACAGTGTGAATGTTTTTCTCTTCAATTTGATGAGTCGACTGATGTTGTGGATGTGGCACAGCTGTGTGTTTTCAGTAGAATGGTTTTTGGAGACATGGGTGCAAAAGAAGAGCTAGGGTTAGGGTTAATAACTTTCAATTATCACTACAATTAGACTATGTTTTATTATATATGGGATTAGGGATACTTTCTGTTTGTTCTATGCACATTAAATATGTAAATATGCTATGAATAGCAACTGGCTTTCTGTTTGGACTGGTAGATCTCTGCACACTGACAAATTAAAAAGTACATCTTTGTTCAAAAAAGGTTGGGCACCCCTGATCTAAGGTACAACGAAGTGTCGACTCTAAATATTCAGTGGCCTGATCGAGTTCTGTGGGGTCAGACGGTGGCCTAATCGAAGTTGGTAACTCTGGGAGATTACTGATAAAACTCTGTGTGGTAGTTGATGTGAATGTACGTTTAATACTGTAGCGCGGTGCTGTGCGTACATTATCACTGTGACACACTTAAATTGAGACAAGATAGTGATCTGAGATAACTTCAGACAGTGGAATTATGAATACATTTCTTATATTTAATCCGAAGAATATTACTAAATCGAAAGTGTGACCTGCTTTATGAGTGGGTCCTACTACACACTGATTTACACCTACGGAGTCCAGTATAGACATAAATGCTGTTCTCAGAGGGTCTTCTGGATTCTCAAAATGAATATTAAAATCTCCAGCAATTAACGCTTTGTCTACAGAAACGACCAGGTCTGAGAGGAAATCCGCAAATTCACTAAGAAATTCAGAATACGGCCCTGGAGGTCTGTAAATTATAATTAGTGGAATCGACTGAGCTGACTTAATATACTTAAATACACTTATGTTACTATAAAGAATTTCTAATGAATTAAATTTGTGTCCGTGTTTTTGTAGGATAGACAGATTATCATTATGAATAACTGCGACGCCTCCTCCTCTACCAGTTAACCGAGGCTGGTGTATGTAGCTGTATCCAGGAGGACTAGCTTCATTTAGAGCTACATACTCGTCCTGTTTAACCCATGTTTCAGTTAAACAGAGTATATCAAACGCCTGATCTGTGATAATTTCATTAACAATAACCGCTTTTGATGTGAGAGATCTAATATTTAACAATCCTAGCTTCAGATCAGAGGTGCCGGCTGCGCATTCAGTGTGATCCGAGTTTGTGGTCTTTATGTTAATTAAATTATTAAAACAGCAAAAGGTTGTTGATGCAAAAGTTGTTGTCTGAAAGGGATGTCCGGGTGCTAACCAAAGTAAAAAAATGCGGCAAACCTCAGTAATTCCCAGTTTAAATAAAATTGCATTAATCAGACAGTTTCTTTGTGTTTGAATTATTATTTATGCATTCTCAGATACAAATAGCTATTTTGTGATATATATATCGTTATCGAGGTAGAAAATTGCTTTTGAAGATTTTGGTTATATCGCCCACCCAATGGCTGTTCTACACTGAATTGCTCCCCGGGCGAGACTCCCTCTCGGCGCCCCCCCCCCCCCCCCCCCCTCTTTTGCATAGTGGCATAATAATGTTTTTATTTTTGTTCAATTTATGGCATAAGAAGTAACTATCCATCAATGTTTGCTGAAAATATTGTTTTTTTTCCATTTCCAAGAGAGACTGTGTTAACATAAAATCACCAAAATCTGTTATTTATCAAGGGGTGCTTACATTTTTGCATAAAACACACACACACACACACACACACATGCATTCCCTCCAGGATGCCTCAAGTGCCCTTTTCTTGGGTTTTTCTTTTTATGTGTATGTACGTATGGAGCCCTGTCTTTGCCCCTCAACAATAAAATTTAACTATTAATCTCAATTTTGCTAAATAAAAGGATCTGGCTTGCATCAGTCACATGACTGCCATTAACCAATGCTCGCCCTTGAGGGCAGCGCGCGCTCGTTACGAGCCGGGTACGAGCTCGCAAAGTGCACGCGCATTTTCTGCAGGCTTGATGGTGCGGAGCTGGAGGAGAAGCAGGCAAATTAACTGGAAGGTGCAGACTGTAGCAAAACAGTAAATAGGGAGTACATAGTCTATAGTCTATAACAACAAATGAATTGAAATAAATGAGTGTGCTGTTTGTGCAACAGCGCAACAAACATTACCTGTCCTTTTATGAACTGCACCAGTAGTGGTGGTCATTAACTGCTAGCTAACTGGGTAAGGGGGTTACAGGGGGGTCTGTAGCTCTGTGTCCACCGTTTTAGGGAACATGTTTAGTTTTAAAGTAAGTTACAGGACTTTTCCCTTCTTTTCTGGAGGGCTTTTATTTAACTAAAAATGATCTAATATGGATATCCACATAATTATGGATTATTATATTTATGATATTCAAAAAAATAGAAAAAAACACAGTCTCAGAACAACACAGCTCTGCCCTCCAGCACTATCAGCAACAGGAGCAGCAGTAATCCCTCAACAGCAACACTGTACGCCATCAGGTAAAACATAGGCTACATTTGCTTTGCATTGTCCCCACCTGTTGCCAGTCATACAGTAAGATGCAATTCCATATTAGATTCGTCATGAATGTGAGTTGTTGTTATTCAGCCTGTTTCATCTTTTTTAACTTTGAGCACCCGCCCATTTACAGTAAACGTCTCTGCATGCACATATATTATATATATAAACTCAGCAAAAAAAAGAAACGTCCCTTTTTCAGGACTGTGTATTTCAACAATAATGTTGAAAAAAAATCCAAATAACTTTACAGATCTTCATTGTAAAGGGTTTAAACAATGTTTTCCATGCATGTTCAATTAACCATATTCAATTAATTAACATGCACCTGTGGAATGGTCGTTAAGACCTTAACAGCTTACAGAAAGTAGACATTTAAGGTCACAGTTCTAAAAACGCAGGACACTAAAGAGACTTATCTACCGACTGTGAAAAACACCCAAAGAAAGATGCCCAGGGTCCCTGCTCATCTGCGTGAACGTGCATTAGGCATGCTGCAGGGAGGCATGAGGACTGCTGATGTGGCTATAGGGCAATAAATCGCCATGTCCGCACTGTGAGACGCCTAAGACAGCGCTACAGGGAGACAGGAAGGACAGCTGATCATCCTCGCAGTGGAAGACCACGTGTAACAACACCTGCACAGGATGGGTACATCCGAATATCACACCTGCGTGACAGGTACAGGATGGACACAACAACTGCCCGAGTCACACCAGGAACACACAATCCCTCCGTCTCACAGCAAGAACTGACAAATCTGGTCCAGTCCATGAGGAGGAGATGCACTGCAGTACTTCAAGCAGCTGGTGGCCACCAGATACTGACTGCTACTGACTGATTTTCAGCCTCCCTTCATTCAGGGACACATTGTGAAAAATTTTTACTTTATGTCTTATGGTGTTGACTCTTTTAGTGTTCATACAAATATTTACACATTAAGTTTACTGAAAGTAAGAACAGTTGGAAGTCAGAGGACGTTTCTTTTTTGCTGAGTGTGTGTGTGTGCTTTATGCTAAAATTTAGGCACCCCTTGATATATATATATATATATATATATATATATATATATATATATATATATAACAATTATTTTATGTCTTTTTTTTCTTTTCCTGAAGTGTGTATACCTTTTTGGCTGACTCATATATACAGTATATATATATATATATATATATATATATATATATTTTTTTTTTTTTTTTTTTTCTTGTTTTGTTTTGTTTTGTAGCAGTTTTCCCCAGCCGTTGTTATTTGTGAACTTGTTTGTGAATGGTCGTGTCGCTTGTGAGGTATTGACGCTTTTTTTTCTCGATCTGAGTTTCCAGCTTTACCGCACTCGGTCGCTAGGCGGAGACACTGAACACTTTTTTTTTTTTTGGAATATTTGGCTCGCGACGTTCTCATCGCAGGCGGACATGAGACGCACTGACTGGAGACACTGAAATCTCGCTGTTTCGTGCCCGTTGTCAACGTTGCCATAACAACGGTGTCAACAAAATAAAGATTGCGTTTCATCCTAATCTTGGACTGGGTCGGTGTAATTGTTTTTCTTCTCATTTATTAATGTTTTTTTTTTTGTTGTTGTTGTTGTTTTCAAAGTGGGAAACATACATTTTATTCCATTGTATTATTTACTGCACGACTTATACGAGGAGTGTGCTATGTCCCGAACTGACTTTGAAATATATATATATGTTATAAATATTATGGAAACTACTTAGTGCACTTAATATTCAATAAAATATGAATTCAGATTGTACCCAGTAAATTAACTAGTGCACTTTCACTCAGATCTCCAGGAGGAACAATAACTGTGTACCATGTTAAAGATCAGTGTTTCCCTAAGCATCACTCTTATGTCTGTGTGTTTCTCTTTATTATCTGTAGAAGGACAAAAAGCCTCTTTCAGCAGCTATAATGCCTACAGAAAGGTAAGCTACACTACAGACGTCTAATCAAATCAAACTCAAAGTAAACATCTCGGGTATTTATGGGTAATGAGATTGTGTCTGCTCAGTATGGTGTAGGAAAAATACTGAAGAGTTGTACTTACAGAAGACAAATAGCATCTGATTATTCCTCAACAAGCATCAACAGGAACGCTGTGAACGAGTGAGGAAGCCACCAAGAAGATGCATGGTGAATGGAGAATATCAAAATGGTGTTTATGGAAGGTAAGAATATGTTTCATCCCAAATTTCCACACACAAACAGACTTCAAAGACTATCAGACTTGCACAGCATTGTTTCTGCAATCAAACTTGTTGAGATAGATCAATAGATAGATAAATTTGCTCTATAAATAACATGTAATTCTTTAGACAAGGTCCTTCAGCAGTAGTAGGTTTGACTTTTCCTAAGAAAGCCCACATATGGGATTCCTTATTAATTTTAAACGTAAACTGCACTCTGGCAAATTAGAAAGATGACCTGTCCAATAAATAAATTCGTATGGTGTAAAAGTATGGTGAAAAAAGTATTTTGTATTACAAGTTATTGTGTTTTTATAATTGTCCTTCTGATGTCTGTGTGTGTTCGTTCATGTGTAGAAGAACAACAAGGGGCATGTAATGAAAGGTAAGTTACATTTAAGAGCTATACAGCTCAATGATCAGGGAGCATTGGGGGCTCAGTGGTAGGTTTCTCACCTACCAAGCAGAAGGCCTGGGTTCGATTTGAAGCCAATGCCCAAACCTCAGCCATTGAATGTAGTGCCGGTCCCCAGCCCGAATAAAATGAGAGAGTTGTGTCAGGAAGGGCATCCGGTGTGAAACCTGTGCCAAATTGCTGTGCAGATCAGTTGGTCCGCTGTGCTGACCCCTCAACCGGTGCAGCCGAAAGACTAACAACATAAACAATAAGAGCTCAATGATGACTTCAAACTAAAATAATAATGTACTGTGGAACCTCGGGTCACAAATATAATTTGTTCCTACATTCTATTCATGACCCGATTTGGTCGTAAACCGATAAAATGTTTTCCACATGAATACATGTTAATAGAATTAATCTGTTCCTCGTCACTATGAACTATATTTATCTTTTGATTTATTTTGTTTATATCACAAAATATAAGACAAAGTATGAAAAAGCCGTAATTATACAAAAACATTATAGCACTATATATATATATATATATATATAATGTTGTACAGGAGACTGCAAACACTTAATTTTTAAATGTACATTTATTATTTGTGACTTGCTGACGTGAAGAGGAATGGAGGAGAGGAAGATGAGTGGGGAGGAGTTTAATGTTTAGAAGAAGAGTACTCTTCCATAATAATACTGGGTAATTCTCCTTCAGGGAAAGAGGAGATCAGACGTTGTGGTTGTCGTTCTCTCTTTTTTTGTTTCGTGGCCTCTGTACACTCAGTTTTTTCAAAGAGAATTTTTCTCTAAAGTAAGACACTGCATTATTGTTCATAAAGTATAGCACCCTGATTGCCACAGTTTTGTTCAGATGAAACTTCTCAGGAAATGCTTGGACATCACTCAAAATCTGGGTGACACACTTTTGCCTTTGTTCAGCTGTTAGCGGCAGCTTGGGGTGGTGGATTCTGGGACGTGTTCCTGAAGAGGAATTTTAGGCAAATCTTTAGTTTGTACATACTGGGAGGCTTCATGAACCGAGGTTCCACTGTATTTTACAATACTACAAAACTGAAGTGAAAATCACTCTGAAGACCAAAAGCTTCTCTTTATTCCTTAGCAGCTCAGAAACTCTGGAACCTGAAGGAGACTGCATCTCTCTGAAATGGTTAGAGGGGTACACAGTGCAACTTTCAGGGACAAACAAGAAGACGTCAACTAGCAACAATCAGAAGACTGCTGAAAGGAAGCCGACTGCAGTCAGTGTGAAGCCAACTTCTAAACTCCCAGGGACAAAACACACCAAGGTCACAGAGTCTTCAGTAAGGACAAACTTCCAAGGCCTAATGAGGATCACTCCAGTGATGGTCGAAAGGAACAACACAACACTGTATGGTCAAGTAAAAAAGACCACAGTGAGGAGGGGGACGAACACATGTGGACTTCACATGAAAACAGTTGAAGCAAAGCAATTCGATGCGGGTCCTATGTCAAATTTCCCAAGGACGGAACACATTGAGGTGAAAGGGATCCCTGTGAGGACAAATTTACGAAATTCTATGGGCACCTCTGTGATAGGGAGTGAAAAAGAGAAAAGACAAAACACCACATCGTACAGTGAAGAAGAGAAGAGCACAGCGAGGAGGCAGACGTACGCATATGGGCTTAATCTGAAAAGTGCTGAAACAAATCTAGCGGGTGCAAATCTGATCTCAGGAATAAAACACATGGAGGTCAAAGAGTCTCCTGTGAGGAGAAATTTCCAAGGTCCAATGAGGATCACACCAATAATTGTGAAATGGAATAGCGCAACGCTGTATGATCAAGAAAAGATGCCTTTAGCAAGGAGGGAAACAATGCAGTCCACTGTAAGTCCAATCTCAACAATCCCTGGAATAAAGAACATTGAGAATCCTTTGAGGACAAATTTGCACAGCTCAGTAGAGACCTCTGCAATGAAAAAAGAGGAGGAAAAGAAGATAAATTCCCTTTATGGCCAAGTAAAGGTGACTACAGAAAAGGAGACGAACACAGATAGGCTTATTATGAGAAAAGCAGGAGCAATGCAGTCCAGTATAAGTCTGATCTCAACACCCCCTGGGACAAAGGACATCGAGACCTCTTTGAGGACAAATTTACAAAGCTCAGTGGGTCTCTCCGCAATGATAAAAGAGCTGCAAAGAGTGAAGGAAAATGATAAGGAAATGAAGATATTCCTATCTTTCCTGGAGAATGAAATGGAAGGGCTCAGTGAGGCACTGAAGCAGGTCCTGACTTCCTCCTACATTCATTACAGGAAGAGTTTGACAGACCCAAACTCGTTCAGGTGAGAGACAGACGCGTTAAACAGTTTTAGACATCTTAGTCACACTGTACAATTTCCCATTTAAATGCCCAGTCCTTCAAACATGTATGTATATATATACACACAAATGGTTTAACTGTAAAATCTATGCCTCACTGTTTCAGTTACAATAAGATGATGTTTGAGGAACGTTCAAGGAGCACAAGTCTGCCTCAGTCTTCCCTTAACATGCAACTGTTCAATGGCGGGTATGACATTTTTTTCATGAATATACAAATCAAAGCATATGCACTAATACGAAGACAGGGAACATTATCAATAGCATCGTACTACATCAGTATGTTTACACAACTCTCGTGTCTAGTTTTGAACATGAAAGTGCATCTAACATGTGGATCTGTTGCAGGTTGCCCAATGTTGGGAACAGCTGCTATGTTAATGCAGGTCTGCAGTGTCTGTTCACAGCTGAGGCTTTCTGTGAAGAACTCTCCCACTTGCTGGACAGTTCTTTTCAAACCAATGTGAACTCTTTCCTCAGGTACTAAGGCTATACATTACTGTCTGTTTATCATTTATAATAATGTGCTACTTTACCTACATGGCATTTATTTTTATTTTTTTGTAAGATTTAGATATTAACTATAGCAGAAGGAATTAGAGTATGAGACATATTCACAGACAAGAAGTTAATTTTGGCAGGAGCAAATTTGCTGAGTTCAAAGAATTCCTGGAAGGTTAAACTCACAGGAACTTTTCCCAAATGTTTTGCAGATGCTTTGTAAACTTGTCAATGTTGAGAAAGACCTCTAAAATTCAAAGAAAGATCAGCAAGGATTCTCTCCTCCTGGGCCTGATTGTATTAGCTGCAGACATCAACCCTGAATTTACCATCGGCAAACAGAGCGTAAGCTGACAAACATCCACACACACACACACACACACAAATGCAGAAAGAAAATCTATATATAATTTATAATCTATATAAAAGGTTTACTACTTGGTGTGTTTAGGATGCCCATGAATTCCTCTGCCATTGTCTGACCCAAATAGAAGAGTTCGGCCGATGCCTGGGTTGGAAAGAAGATTCCGAACCTAAATGCCCAGTCAGGTCCAATTTCAAGTTCATGATGAGAAACATTATAAAATGCTCCAGGTACAATGTGGAATGTAGAGGGTGTGGAGTTAGTTGTTGATGCAGATGATGATGAGATGCTGAGGCATGTTGTGTGTTGCAGCTGCGGCTACCAGCAAAAGAACAAGGTGGAAGAGTTTAAACACATCTCTCTGCCCCTGGAGCACAGCTCAGTGGACCAGTGCCTCCACGACATAGTTAATGTAAACAATCTCTTAGCCTGTTTTTTTTTTTTTATGTATAGCATCACATTACTACTGACCTGTTTTTGTTTGAATAATGTGTGTTGTAGAAACCAACATTTGTGGAGAGCAAGTGCGAGGTATGTGGAGGAATAAGTGCCAGCTTAAGTTTGACATTTCAAACTCTGCCCAGGTAAGGCTGTCTCACACAAACATTTTCACATATGCAGCGTTTGGCTTATGGGACATTTTTTGTCTTGGTAGGATTCGCTTGGTCTTTGTAGTCACACTTCGGTCTAAGAAGCCTGAGCAAGAAAAGGATTTCACTCTACAGTCGTGGCCAAAAGTTTTGAGAATGACACAAATATTAGTTTTCACAAAGTTTGCTGCTAAACTGCTTTTAGATCTTTGTTTCAGTTGTTTCTGTGATGTACTGAAAAATAATTAAAATGCACTTCATATGTTTCAAAGGCTTTTATCGACAATTACATGACATTTATGCAAAGAGTCAGTATTTGCAGTGTTGGCCCTTCTTTTTCAGGACCTCTGCAATTCGACTGGGCTCTCAATCAACTTCTGGGCCAAATCCTGACTGATAGCAACCCATTCTTTCATAATCACTTCTTGGAGTTTGTCAGAATTATTGGGTTTTTGTTTGTCCACCCGCTCAACATTCTCACCTGAGTTAACAAGACGATTACGGAAATGATCTCAGCAGGTCCTTTAATGACCGCAATGAAATACAGTGGAAAGGTTTTTCTGGGATTAAATTAATTTTCATGGCAAAGAAGGACTATGCAATTCATCTGATCACTCTTCATAACATTCTGGAGGATATGCAAATTGCTATGATAAAAAATTAAGCAGCAACTTTTCCAATTTCCAATATTTATGTAATTCTCAAAGCTTTTAGCCACGACTGTAATTCAAGGCACATGTTCTGGTGTATCTTTTATGACTTTGCCCTCACTTTTTATTTATTTATTTATTTATTTATTTATTTATTTTCTACCCAGGTTTCTGATTGTGCAGCTAAATAGATTCAAAATGACTGAGTATAATATAGTCATCAAGCAACAGATGCCAGTGGACATCCAACCTGAGCTGCACATAAACTGTTTTCCTCAAACAGATGCACCCAGAATAGGTGCATCTTGAGTCCAAGAAACATCTGTAATGTTTCCAGTCAATATAAATAAATTATATCCCGATTATGTCAAGATGAGCTAATCTTTCCTTTATTCCTTCCTCGTTCATTTAGAGGACATCAAAGCTGAGGAAAGACAAACAGACAGAAATGAACTGGTGAGAGAGAGACAGAAAGACATAATGAATGATGAAGTGAGAAACATAACAAGGAGAACTGAACACTGTACAAGTTATTTATTTGTATGTGATCTGGTTTTGTATTGTATTGTTTATAGAGTGGATCAGCCACCACCTATCGACTGATCAGTGTTCTGAGCCATTTTGGAAGCACAACATTCTGCGGTAAGATGAGAGTACCCACACTTATAAATATAGCCTGTGTATTTATTAAATAATTAGGAAAGCATGCTTTATTCTGATCAACATACAGTGGTTATAGGAAGAATTCACCCCTTTAAAATAATCACATTTTGTTGCTTTGCAGTCTAAAAGGAAGATGGGAACCGTCTTTACCCAGCTGTATTTACTCAGTGCTACTTTTAACATCCAAATGAGATATACCTTTAACACCAATATGTGTGAAAAACTAAAACTAAAAATCCCTGATTTGGAAAAGGATCACTCCTCCTAAAATGACTTATAAACTCAGCCAGTTTAAACTAATCATGTTCTCAGAAGCACACAAAGCCATATGACTTTAAACTGCGATCAGCTGTGGTAATTTTGATTATCTTAAGCTAGAACATTTTAGTCCCTGGTAGCCCATTTGAAGCAAACAATCAACTATGGGTAGCAAGGCACTGTAAAAAGATCACTGGAATACATTTGTGCAAAGTCACAGGTTTTAAAAGGATTAAAAAAAAAAGTCTATATTACAGCTTAAAAACAGAGTGAAGTTCATTATTAAGAAGTGGGAGATATTGGGTACAACACAGACCCTCCCTGGATCAGGATGTCACTTCAAACTGGATGAAAGAGCTAGGAGGAAACTGGTCAGAAAGGCTACGAAGAGGCCTACAGCAACTCTGAAGCAGTTGCAGGTATTTATGACAAAGAGTGGTCATTGTGTGAATGTAACAACAATAGTACGTACTGTACAAATTCTCCACAAATGTGACTTGCATGGGAGGGCTACAAGAAAATGCCCCTCCTCAAGAAAGGCCACGTGCAGTCACGACTGAGCTTTGCAAAAATGCAGGTGGTCAAATTAGATAAAAAATTTAACTATTTGGCCACAACACCAAATGATATATCTGGCAGAAATCCAATACAGCTCACCTTCCAAATAACACCATTCACAGTAAAGCAATTATATCCTGTTATGCAGGTGTTTCTCAGCAGCAGAGACTGGAGCACTTGTCAGGATAGAAGGAAAATGGACGGGGTTTACTTTCCAGCATGACAATAACCCAGCAAAATGGAACACACAGTGGTTGAAGGAAAAATGGTTAATGACCTTGCATGGAGCCCAGACTTAAACCCTATTGAAAATATGTGAAATGATTTGAAGACTGCAGTCCACAAACTGTCACCATGAAATTGTTGGACTGAGTTAATTACAGCTAGATAAGACTGTGACTGTCAGGATGCAAAATGTGATTATTTTAAAGGGAGTGATTCTTTTCTATACCCACTGTATTTTACATATTTTATAATGAAAGCAATTTAAAGTGATCCATTTGTGCTATTGTCGTATTTTCTTTTCCAGGACATTATGTCAGTGATTGTTCCAGTCACAAACCTCTGGAGTGGATGACTTACGATGACGATCTGGTCACCCTGACCACTGAGACAAACGTATTAAAGAGCAGGTCATCTAGTGCCTATGTACTTCTCTATGAGAGAAAGCACTGACTAAATAATGTCTTCTTCAATAAAAAGTCTCAATCAGGTGGAGTAGGGGCAAGGGGGTTAAGGGTGGACTGTATCAGTCTTTCCTCATCTCAAAAAAGGTCCAGGGGTTTGTGTGCAGTATGACTAGTGTATATCCACTCCTCTATGAGAGAGTAAGCATTCTCCTAGATACATTCCTCATTTTTGCAGAAATGAATTTTAGAAGGAATGATCATGTGTGTTAAATAAATTCATCTTAATGAATCTGACAAATTGTTATGTAAAGTATGGCGTACAGACAATGAATGAACATGAAGCAGTAATTTACATTTATATTCAGGCAGTAACTAAGTACCATCAATGAAACACTGTTGGAAAGTCTTTTTTAAGGGGGAAAATTAACCCAAATATTTAAGAAACAGATAGGTTTTTAGTCGTCACTTAAAGATTACCAGTGACACAGCTATACCACTTTATTCTGTATTCAGGCCTGGAGTCTATCTAACCGGCACGAAGCTGGGTACACCCTGGACAGGGTGCCAATCGCAGGGCACATGAACATACTGTACACACACACACTAACCAAGAGACTGGGTGTAGAGGGAGAACAAAAGAGGACCAAGTACTAAGCCTTGTGGGACACCAGAGATGACCGTTTAGCTCATCTAGCAGCATGGAGCTTCTCATTGACAGACAGAAGGGCAGTCTCTGTGCATGTGCTGCTTTGAATTCTGATTAGATAGGATCATTAAGGTTGCTCTGGAAGAGATAAAGAGACATTTGATTGTAAACATTGAGTCTACAATTGGGCGGCACGGTGGTGTAGTGGTTAGCACTGTTGCCTTGCACTGCCAGGGTCCGGGTTCAATTCCCGGCCAGGCTCGATTCCCTTCTCTGTGTGCATGGAGTTTGCATGTTCTCCCCGTGCTTGGTGGGTTTCCTCTGGGTGCTCCGGTTTCCTCCCACAGTAACACTTGCCCTTTTAAATGCATTAGGAACATGACCAGATGATACGGAAAGGTTGCTGATGGTTGTGATGAAGGGGGGAAGGTCTCGTGAGATGGCCTGATGCATTGTGTAAGAAATTGAGTCTAATGAACAGGTAGTGGGATTGGAGGATGAGATGACATGCTGAATTTCTTCGGTTGTTAGGCTGGAAGATTTAGCTAGAGAAGGAGAGGAAGGGTCATGAAGTTTGGCTGTAGGGCTTGGGGTGGGAGTTTTATGTAATGTAGCTTTACTGTATGAAAGATTTTGCCATCAATGCAATACAAAAGCATGAACTTAATGTTACCTTCAATAATCTAATACATTTTCATAAAACATTTTCATGTTTTACAATACCCGAACATATGGCAGAACTAAATTACCATTTGCACCTACATTTAGGCAATTGGCAGATGTTGGTATCCAGAGTGACTTGTAAAAGTGCTTAACAAAGTGCTTAATGCTTCATTTTCTGTCTGTGACTGTCCTCATATAGCAATTTAGCCTTATACACTGCAGGGGTAATTATATAACATATTGTGTCAGTGTTTATTCATTTATTTAAGGCAAACTTTTCTTGTTGATATTCCATCCAGCTACATTTCTTATGTCGCTCTCACTTTTCATAAATAGCTCCCATTTTATATATTATTTATTATAAGATGAATGAAATGTATATGCTAACACTACGTGTTACTCTTCATTAAATACCTGCTTATGGGCTAGTTAGCCTTAACAACACCAAGTTTCACCATTTTAATTATTGTTTGTGATTTTTCTTTTAAAAAAAAAAAAAAAAAAAAAACAGCATTTCACTAGTGCTTGGACACCATTAAGGTAGAAAGATTTCTCAGTATGCCGGAGCCATGATCAGACTGCCTGCTTCACGTCTGAAACGCTTGTGAAAATGGCTTAGAGAAAGGTCAGGATTGTAAAAGGGATGAGGCAATAACTCCCAAGATCGAAGTTGCGTTAGTGAACAATACATCAGATACATATCTTACACAAGTTGGCGACAAGGTATCTCAATGTTCAAGGAACAGGTGTTCTAAATGCTGAATCTTCACAGAAATGACTGTGGACTTGGCACCACTTCGGCTGATCGTATATCAGACAGTTAGACAGACAGACAGCAATTTCACAAATTATTTCCCCAAATGGCAGTGTCCGCTTTCATTAGAAAAATGTGTACACACTGCCAAAATGTTCAGCAATGGTTTAAGGAATATGAGGAACAAAGAGTTTGAGGTGTTGACTTGGCCTCCAAATTCTCTAGATCTCAATCGAGTTGAACATTTATGGCACCTGCTGGACAAACATGTCCAATCTGCTGAGGTACCGCCTCATAACTTACATGATTTAAAGGATCTGTTCTTTGTCACATCCTGGGGTGACCACCATCAGATGTCTTGTGGAGTCCAGGCCTGGATATTGTCCAGTCTCAGAGCTGTTTTGCTGAACCTGGACGATATTGTGCAGATGGCTTTAATGTTATACAGTAGTTGATCAGTGTACTTAACGATGGTCAGATGAAAAGACAAGTGCATATTTGTTCTCATTTCAATTTTATTGTCCATAAAATAAACACCAAATATAACTTACTCAAATTCTATAATAAATGCAATCATTTACAATCATGAGCTTGTGTGGCACAAGTAAAAACTCTGACACTGTATAGTTAAACAGGCTTTGGATTCGTGTAAATCATATTTTCAGCAGAATTCGTTTTTTTATGCTATTTACTGCATGTCTGGTGAAGAGCATTTTATGAGCTGCTACATCAGGCTCCTGACCTTACCTTATCATGTTTTAACAACAACAAACTGAGGTCCAGTAACTATCTGCAATAACAGTTTCATGGAAGATAAAACAGTACAAAACAAAAGAACAGAAGCACAATCCAATGTCTCATTACAATTCGTACTGCAGGAATCCTGCAAACATGCTCCAATGTTGCAAATTATGCTTTAAGAAAACTTTTACACTTGTAAGGTGTAGCTTGCATCAGCAGTGAATCCGTTAAAAAAAAATCCTACCACAATCTTAATTAGCGTAAAACCTTAAATAAACTGAAAAAGAAACCACTCGGATAGGGATTTGATTCTCGTCTGTGGTGAAGACGAGGTTATGAGTGACATATTTACAAATTAACAGATGAATTAACTGCCTGTATGTCTTACATTACATTTAAAGTATCCCTGAACAGGCCATAGTATTAATGACTCAAGATTCTATAATCTAGCATCTCCTCCCCCTCTGTCAGTACTACTCTTTAAATTGTACCTAAATCCTTTAGACACACTCATTCATTCATGAAAACGATTGTAAATCCTTTCATATTAATTTTAACACAATATTAAAAGCACTTTCTTCTTGTTCTACCAGTCGCTAAAAAGAGATTTCAGTATCTGAGTCTCATCGTGTCCGAGATTCATATTCTCTTCGATTCATTTAGCATAATCACTTGGATATCAGATATCAGGGCTTATTTGGTCTACAGCGCTGCTGACTTGCCAGACGGTTACAGATTAATCAGATTAACCATATAGGTCTTGACAGAACAGTCACACATTTATGAAAAGTGCTCTCTTATAAATCACCATTACCATAGTAACACCCTGAACGGGGACCTGAGGAGTGCGCGTTACACCTGACTTACGGGAGTTTTCCGCTACGGGACAGAGAAGTTTTTTCGGTTTGCTGTGACTCGGTTTACAGACACTTCACAGCTCTAAACGTGGTGTGAATGAAAAACAATCAAGCACATGTTGGTAAAAACAGCATGTCGCCTGTTTTTTGCTTACTATAAAAAAATAAAAAGTTCAGGGGTACTTTAAAGAAAAATCCAATCTGCTGTTTCTGTGTAAAAACACTAAACGATGTGCTTGAAGGACAGCAAAGCAGCTGATGTACGATGATCCCCGCCGTGAGGTTTCATCCTCGTCGTCTTCATCTCCTCTCGGCTCAGGCGTGACCGGAACGTCTCGGAGCGACGGTGGCTCGGAAACAACGACATAGCACATGACATGCACTAGAGATTCCTAGCTAGGTAGGGGAGTTCAGGGACGAGTTCTCACCGCACATTCAGTCCTCACTCAGCACAATGAATCCTGTGCCAGTTGAATGTGTGCACATGGGTGTGTCTTTTCCATGTCTATACTGGCCTGCTTATGGCTGAAAAAGTTCACAGTGTGGGTTGGAGAGCTCTTATAGGAGAAGAGCCACCTCCTCGGACGCGCTGAGTTCTGGTCGAGTGGGTCGTTCTGTACTGCAGATTTCGCAGCCGGGCCTCGTCGACTTGTTTATGAACGTGCAAGAAGGACATGACCAACCCAGCTAGAGGGGAGGAGAAGAAGAAATAGCAGTTATAGTGCCTGCTAAAAGAGGTGGATCTCTCTCTATATGTTAGTTTGTTTGTGGAGTGAGTGAATCTGACGCTGTCGGTTCATTTGCTATTGAGATGCTTTCCTTCCACTCGCTGGTGGTTTAAAGAAGAAAATTATCCTGTGTGTGTGTATTGTGTGTACCTGTGGGTTTGTTGGTCTCACCCCGGGTACAACCAGCTGCAGTCTTTCCAGGTTCATGATATCACCGATGCTGTGCTTCCCGGCTCCGCTCCCACCGGTTCCTGTTTATATAAAAATAAAAAAAACAATCACAATCACACAGACAACATCGCCGTCACGCACGTGCTGTCATGTGCTACCACGCTGAGTCAGGACGGAACAGTGCTTCTGCCCTCCGGACCTGTCTGATCCATCCTGGTGCCCCGCTTCTGGTTGGAGATCTCGTCACATGGATGTGTGTCTCTTTGGGATGCGTCTGGTGTCTGGGGATGATTCTATCTACCTAGAAGACGGTTCTGGCCCCGACTGGTGTTGGCAGCTGTTTCTCTGAAGACTTGACAATTCGATAGTTCAGGACTGGAACTTTCTACAAGTCTATCTGAGTCTCCAATAACAACCTGGACTCCATTTTAACATCAATTATTATAGCTGAACTGCCTGCCACCTAACACACTGTATAAATGCAGATCATTTCCTGCTTTCTGTTTCCCCCAGATGAGGATGGGTTCCCTGTTGAGTCTGGTTCCTCTCAAGGTTTCTTCCTATTACCATCTCAGGGAGTTTTTCCTTGCCACTGTCGCCCTCGGCTTGTTCACCAGGGACAATCTGACCATTTTGATTCATACACATTCACATTCCATACAAACTTAAATAATTCTTTTGATTGTGTAAAACTGTTTTGAGACAATGTCAATTGTTAAAAGCGCTATACAAATAAAATTTTATTGAACTGAACAAATGAAGAGCTTTAAAAGGAGCCCAATGATCCTCAAAAACAATTCCATTAATATCTCAGGGTCTGGGTCACAGCTCCATAACCCACACATGAAAAACAAACAAACAAAAAAACTAAAATTGTCTGGGAGGTTTTGCAGTGGTGAATAATACAAAAAAAAAAAAAAAAAAAAAAGCTAGCCTACCTCGATTATCATGTGTACATGTACATGAGAGCATTATGGGGTGTTTTCCTTGATTATCTGATTATGCATATTGTACTTCTATCCAAATCAACATGACTTTGTGGGTTTAGAGGACTTTAAACTTGGGATTTGAACTTTGGAACTTCTTTCTCCACCACTGAGCAACCACTGCCTTAAAAACCAGACCTCTGTGATAAAGCACAGAGGTGTCCGTCAGATCTAGTTTATTCCCCCCCAAATTAAATTTCTGTCCAGCCTATGGACATTTCTGGATGAAGAGTGACTATGTTACCTGTGTTGGAGTGATGGAGTCGAGGTGGCAGGGTGCTGTATCCTCTCCAGTCGTGACTGGCCGGTTGCGGGGTGGGTGGCGGCTTGGGCGCGGGTGTTAGGAGGGCGCTCTCCTGGTCCTGCTGGCACTGTAGTCGGCTGAGGCGGGCGTGGCGCGCTGAGAGGAGGTAGAGAAACGCCGTGTCTCCATCTCGACACACGCCGTACGACGCCAGGGAACGCTGCTCGGAGCACAAACACTGCCCTATGACCCAGCGCTGCACTCGCGGGTGGAACCCGTATTCGGCGAACATCTGGGACAGAGGCAGGGGTTAGGAACAGCAAGTGAGAGGACTGATTTAAACTCATGTGTCATATTCTGCCATGGTGTGAGCTCTCGTGTACAACACCGTCGTTTCATATGCACATCCGCTAGCGTTCCGCTTTCTCACTTACCTGCTGCTTGAGAGATGTCACAGTCATGTGGGGGAGGATTTTAACCGTGACGCAACAGGACGATGTGGCATCTTCGACCGCTACTGCTAAGCTGCAGACACAACACGGTGAGGTGTTAACTCGTTATCCATATTAAAGGAGCAGGAAGTTACAACAGTACGCAACCCAGAGTTAATTAACACTACAAGATTGCTAAGTGTATGGAAAAAAAATTCATAAAGTGTTAAATATTAAATATTGAGTTGCTGTGAAAGCTGTCAGAGCACCAATGTGTCTAGGAAGATCCCAATGCAGAAGGTTTTAAATGCTTGTTTAAAAAAAAAAAAAAAAAAAAAAGAAAGAAAACGCACCTGATCTCTCCATCTTCAGAGTCCTTTCGTGCCGGCTGGATAGTGAGCGCCATCTGTTGCCGTGCCAGTGATGTGGCGTGCTGCATGGCTGCCTGAGCGTCTCCGGCCTCGATGGCTCGGGCCAGCTCGGCACACAGCTCCTCTAAACAAATGACAGCGTTCAGGAAGAAAGATAAATAAATGGGATGATTTAAATACACAGTATTCTACAGAGCATGTTTTTGATTGTACTTTGCATAAAAAAAGAAAAACAATTTAAATGCTTCATCAGAAATAGTTTACAGGAACTTAAACTTAATCTTATGTCCCACACTTTGGGAACCACAGCTATAACAGAAGTTGTAGAAGAACGTGAACCCTGTGATCGGATGTGGTGATGAGCAGGTTCCTCATTTCGCTCACCTTTAGCTGATAAAGATAAGGTTGTGCTCTGCTCCACAGGCTGCAGATAGTTTACAGAGTCGTCAGTGGGCTGAGAGGGGACGCCTGCCACTGGAACACAGAAAAGACAGACATGCAGCTCAGCTTCTACTACACAGCATGTGTTATTCATCTTCCAGCTTTCAACAATCCGTTAGATGTTTCTCTGCTTCTATGCAGGTACTTTTCTGTATCTGCACTTGCTTATGTGTGTCCGTCTGTGCGTGTGCTCTTGTTTATGCATCTGTTCATGTTTCCATGTGTCCATCAGTGCAGCTGAGAGGTAACACGTGTCTGTGTGTCTGCGTGTATCTGCAGATCTGCTGCTTGCACAAGTCTGTGTGTGTCTGTCTGAATGTGTATCTATTTCTATGCCACTTGACATAAAGATATAGGAACAGGAAAGTGATGTTTATAGCAAACATATTTAAAATAATTATTTAGTTCTTCTTTTTTCTTAACTACAAAGACTGATTGATTAAAACAGAAGACTTGTGTAGACTTCTTGATTGAAACCAAAGAGTTATAAGGACCTGCTGATTGAAGAACTAGACATATGAAGACTTTGGAAGACAATTACTTTTTCATTGATAAAGACTTTTATATAACTTTGAAAGTATTTGCCTTCAATCAATAAGTCTTGGTACGCCATTGTTTTCATTAGTCGTCTGAAGTCTTGGTCTTCAATTAACAAGTCTTCATAAATTTCTGGATTTAACCAATGAATCCTTATAATTGTTTGGTTTCAATCCATGAGTCTTCTTCTTCAATGAACAAGTCTTCAAGTCTTCCGAGTTTTATATTTGGATCAGAATGATGTCCGGGTGGTGTCAGGGGAATTGAGGGCAAGTCGGAGTGTCAAAAGCAGCATTGAAAAGGGGGGTAAAATTAATAAATCAGAAATCTGACCTCTGTGGGCTTCCCTCAGCGACGATATCATGACTGTGGCCCACTCCTGGGCTTCCTGCTCGCTGCGGAAGGTAAAGGTCAGCATGTCGTGTGGCGGCTTGATGACGCACAGCTCGTGGCAGCGAGGTGACTTGATCTCATACTTTACCGCACGTAGTTCGAACTCTGCCAGAGACTGAAGAAAGGAAAGAAGAGAGCATCTTTCAGGCTGTGAATAAACATTTGCTTTCATATGGTTCAGAAATCCTTCATGCGTGGAGTTCTGGCTTTAGGAGGTTATTGATGAACCTAAACAACATGTTCATGCACTAATTATTTGATTAAGGCGTAGCTGTATTTAAAGGAGGTGTTTGTCTTTTTTTTTTTTTTCAAGCCAATTATTGCCTGCAATGTAAATTAAAAGTGTAGTATATAACCCGCAGTATGCGGAGGAAACCCACCAAACATGCAAACTCCATGCTTACAGATGCCTAGGTGGGAATCGAACCCTCAATCTTGGAGATGTGAGGCCACATTGTTTATCAGTTAACTAGTTTGACAAAATAAAATAATATGCTAATCAGTGTATTTTTTGCGAGTAGGAACTCAAGACCCAAGAAATGTCTTGAAGCCGACTGTTTGTATCGTGGTGGCATGGGTTGAGAGTTCAATTCCTGCCTTGAGTCTGTGTGCATAGATTTTGGTGGAGTGCTTGGTGTCTTTCCTCGGGGTACTCCGGTTCCAAACACATGCAGATTAGGCTAATTGATAGGGACTGGAAGCACCAGTCACCTCCCGATACGATATTATCACAATACATACCAGGATCGTGATTTTATAAATTTCCCGAATAAATTTTCCCCGATTTTGTTACAATTTTAAGCCTTCATGATCAATAAAATGTAGTCAGTTCCTTATAACATATGAGCTTATCTCATTTATAAACCAAGCACGGCATACAAACTATCTTCCTGTAGGAGAGTTTAACATTTAACTGAGCAGCACTCAGCACTCTATCTCTGTCCTCTGCCATAATTATTATTCCTATTCCACCCTACTACACAGGATTGAAATGCGTAAATAGTTCATAGTGTACCACCTGTAGGATTATAAATAGTGCCGGTTTAGCTCCTAAGACACCACCAAAGTCTGACTAATTAACCCTCATCGTGTTTTGAGACAGGTTCACCCACAGAGTTTAGAGAAAAAGGCAACGCAAACGATTTTTGATAACGTAACGCCATAAAAATGTGTTTCTGTTGCGCCACTTGGAAGCTTCTGCACTCGGTACAGAATAATTTATATCTAAGGCTGATCAGATGATCAACGGTCACGGCCAATCAAACTGAAAAAATAAAATAAAATACAGCCAATTCCGGTTACTGACCGATCGACAGGTTCATCTCTACTATAAATGTAGAATATATTTTTAATCGATTTTGTAGTCATTGTTGCGATACGTGAATCACCACACAAAAGAATCGCAATTAATAACCAAATCAATTTTTACCCCTACATCTAACTTTTCACTGGCGTTTTCAAATTACCCATAATTTGTGTGCAAGCGTGTGTGTAAGCGTGTGAGTGTGAGTGTGTGTGTGTGTGTAAGCGTGTGAGTGTGTGTGTCCAGCGATGGACTGAAGTCTCCTGGGATAGGCTCCAAGCCTCCCTGTGACACAGTACACAGGATAAAGTGGTATAGACCATGAGTAAGCAATATTTACTGTGTGTGTAGGATAGCTAGCCCCGCCCCTACTGGCCGTTAAAGTTCCTTATAAGGAAAAGGGGGCGTGGCTCCCATATTCAGGAATATGTTAACAGAATCCTGATGGGAAAAGCTTGCAAATGATTTTCTACAACGCATGTGTTTAAGACTCTGACCGGCTGTGAGGAGAAATGAGCTAATCATAAGATCTTACTTTTGGTTTCACTTGGCAACTCAGTTTGATATTTGCTAACTAACATCGTTCATTTTAAAGTTAAAGTTTATTCTCTATGTGTGTGTGTGTGTGTGTCACGGCCAGGAGACTCTCACCGTGATCCTGCCGTTACTGCCGGAGTCCCTGAGCGTCAGGCGGAAGTCTCCGGGCCGGTTCGGGTCCATGCTGAGCTGCAGACGGAGAGCCGCGTCGTCCTCACCGGAGACCGGAGAGCGGAGCGGCCGCAGAGCTCGCAGCGTCGCCCGGGACACCGACACCCGGACCGACATCAGCACCGTGCCGCAGCCCGAGCCCTGCTGCAGCCCGGGAGCCGGAAACACCGGAGGCCAAACCCCCGAACTCAGAGCCATGACAACCTGCTTTAGAACTAAACACCCCGCGACCAGAGAGACAGAGACGGGAAAACGGAGAGAGAGAAAGAGAGAGAGAGAGAGAGAGAGAGACGGACAGGGGAAATAAAAACACAGCCGAGAGTTACGTAGAGGTAAACACGCACAGCACTGTCATCATCTTCCCTTCTGACAATAAATCAAAACAGGAAGTGAGTCCGTCTGATATTTCATTCCTCTGGAAACTCTGACGGAGGAATGATGTGACCGTGTCTCTGATCACGCTACTGATCCTGCCGTTTTATACAGTGTAGTAATTAAATTAAGACTTTAAACTTTCTCTCTCAGGGGAAAAAAAGGATAAACAGATGTACAAATTTAAAGGGGACACATTTTTATACACTACAATAGTACAATATACATAGAAATGTGTCCCCTTTAAATCGGTACACAAACACACACTTGCGCGCGCACACACACTCATATCCTGCAATTCTGTAAATATTTCTTAAATAATTGCAATTCTATAAGTAGCACGATTTTATAAATATCCAGAATCAATGTTAATCTATTTACAAGATTTTGTTACAGTTCTCTTCAAACCTTCATACCTGTGACATGTAAGTACAGGTAGTCCCCGACTTATGAACAACGTGTTCGTAAGCCGGATTTGTTCCCAAGTCTGACACGGCGAGCGTTATATGCTTTTGACACGAATACCCATCCTCTTGATTAAATCTATCCTCTTTCCCAACACTGCCATCATGTGGCCAAAAACCACAACCGCGTCAAAGGAAATGAATCTCGGAGTGAAATGTGTTGTCTCTGTGCCTTTAAATCAGGAGGGGAATCCCAGACATCATTTCGTCTCAGAGCTGTTTTCCACTGTATCAGACTGTGAGCTCTGTTTTGTTTTCAGAAAATAAGATTATTCACTGTCGGGACAGCTTTACAGGAAAGCCATTTTCTATCATTGTTCTCCCGGACTTATTAATTGAAACCCAGCCGACTCCCCCCCCGCCCCCCTCCACACACATACAATATACCAGACTTTAGACCTTTTATACATTTACTTGCTCACTGAAAATATTGTATATAATTATAAATATTGGTATCTAGTGCACTGTGAGCTACTTCTGTGTTTGAACCGGAAGTAAAACCGCGGTCCGTTCGTTTCTGCGAAAATTCTTACCGTGACGTTGGGGACTACCTGTAGTTTCGAATGCACCACCTGCAGGATTATATAGGAATGGCAACATTTCACCACTTCACACACAATTGTACTGGTGCATCTGAATGATTTAGAATATCATAGAAAAAGTTGATTTATTTTAGTAATTCAATTTAAAAAGTGAAACTAATTCTGGTTTTAGACTGAGAGACCATTTAAAGGCTATTTAATGGTTTGGTAATCCTCTCCAGGCTGATACATCAATTACTACTGATATCTTCACAGGCAACATAAAACTACACATTGGTGCCATATTTAGATTTTTTTTTAAAAGGGCATTGATAACTGTTGAAGTGTGTATACATCCTCTGTGTGTGTACGTTACACACACAAAATGTCTTGGATTTCTGAAGGGATGCTTTGTACACAGCGTATAATCTGTTAGTATACTGAGCAAAGGAAGTTTATTAGTAAGTTATTCCGAATTAAAGATGATAAAATGCATCATATTTCGTAGATGTGGTCATAGATGTAGTGTTTGTTTGTAAGGAAATGCTCAAGAATCCTTATTTTCAGAGCGAATGTCTTACAAGCACAGCATTCATTTACAGACTTTCAGATTTCAGGTATTTTATTAACCATTAAAAAAAATATTTTAAATCAAGAAGGAAAACAAATAATAAAAAAAAAAAAAAAACCCAGTGCCCATCAACTTAAAACAGGTTTGCCATGAAAGAAAACCAAACTGGCAGGTTGGGTTAGTGTGGCGTATGCTCGCCTTCATGACGTCACGCCTCGTTTGCTTTGTTCAAAACAGCTCGTCACATTCTTGAGAGGAAAGTACCAGGTTTATCAAATATTTGCTGGCAGTGAGGCTTGAAACATGAACTTGTTCTCGTTGCAGGTGCATGTTCACATACTGAAATGTTCATTACTATTAATAGCCAGTGTTTCCTGCTATTCTGAAGCATCAGGTATCCAGACACTTTAATAAAAAAAAATAAAAAAAACCACTTCATTCCAGTGTTAAACAAATGACCTTCCCTTAAGCACATATTAACAACACACAAAGACATAGCTTGCAGCAGAACATCCTTTTTTTTTTTTAGGTCTTCCTTTTAGTAGCTCCTCCCACACTCCTGACCACTCCGTCCATGGACATTCAATAAGCCCCACCTCCAAGCCGAGTGCTTGTCGTCAACTTTTCCCTTCCTGACAAAGGCTCAGTTTGTTCATCCCGTTATTTCCAGAACAGGACGTTCCAGAGCATCAGCCAGCACGGATACACAAAGAGCGCCAACAGTGGGTAGATCAGTGAACCGTAGAGGGCGTGGTCCAGGATGCCCTGAGAGATGACGGACAGGAAGAGCACGGAGCACTCAGGCAGCGTCACAGGCGCTTCCTGGAGGTCCTGGAAGAGGAAGATGCAGTAGAAAAGGGTGCAGCCTGGACTGAGCAGCACCATCGCCAAGGCACCCAAAGACCTGAGACACAGACACAAAAATGACACAAGGTGTTTCTACAATCCAACTCCTAAAGAAGTGTACACAACATGATAAACAAACAACAAAGCAATACATTAATCATAGCACATAAGCAAACATGTATAATATACATTATACAGGCTGCTGTAAATCCTGGGGGTGGAGCTTTGTGAACTTGGGTAGGAGTTTGTCATATCATTAAAATATGACAAGCTCACCTAACCTCTAAAGGTCATATACGGTACTCCGTTTTTAAAAAATTTGCTTGCTCTTCAAAATGTGTGTGTGTGTGTGTGTGTGTGTGTGTGTGTGTGTTAATTGTTCAGCTGAAATACACCTGAGATCATGAATTCTGGCTTTTTGATTCTCTTTCTGTTTCACTCCTTTTCCAAATGCACCGTTTCAGTATCTAGTGCCCCTGAACACCGCATTTTCACAGCCAAATAAAAAGCAGAGATTGGAAACATCCCAGTTCTCCACGGAAGCCTGTCTTGAGAGCTAATAATCACCACGTTAATCTTTAGCAGTTAGCCGCCAACTGTTAACTGCTAACCTAACCCTCCTTGAGAGCTAAAGATTATCAGGTTAGTGTTTAGAGATTAGCCATTAACATCTAGCTGCTAACGTCTAACTTAGCCCTTCTTAACAGTAAAAGACTGCGGCTAGTTTTTAGTAGTTAGCCACTACCCATTAGCCTAGCCTTGTTTGTTGTTCTTGTTTTATTGTGGTCGGCATACAGTAAGTTGCACTACCGCTACCTACTTGTTTTGATCTCCCTTATCTTCCTTTCAGTTTAAATCCTCTTTTATCATGTACTTTCTCTCTCAATTCTCCTTAACACTTCTACAGTGTATACCTCTCCAAATTCCTGAGCATTGAGCCATGGGGAAAGTCTCATGGTATACGAGACAACAATAGGGGAAAAATCTACCTGGCTTGTTTGTTTCGAGAAAGAAATTTTGAAAAACGCAAAACAAACAGCGGGTCATTTTCATGTCTCGCTTTTTGTGTGTGTTCACACTGTCTAGGGAAGTCTACAGTTAATTTTGCATAACATGTCCCGTTTAAGAGAACGAACCTTGAAATTATAAAGTTACTACATTTGATATTTGCCTCATCCAGGGGATAACCAGAACTGTGAAAACAGTTCAGGTTATCTGTCTGAAAATAACACAAGGAGATTATAGGAAGACGAACAGCGTTATCTGGGAACAAACGAGAAAGACCCATCCATCCTCCCAAACTGATTTATTGCACAATGAGCTCATAATTACTCACACACATGAGGCATGCTCAGACTATGACTCATTTATTTGGATGGATTGATTATTAAAAGGATTACTCACATCTCAAAGTGAACAGGATCGCCCTAAAATCAAATCAATTCAATCTGAGTGAAGTGTATACTTTATCCTGACTGAGCTTTCAGACAGATTATAAACAAATTGATTCCATGCTTCAGTTAGAGTTCGCTAATGAGGGACAACATGGCTGGAAATAAACTGGGAATGTCCAGGAACAGCGTTATTATAGTCTTTGATCATGGCTGGATAGTTAAATAAATAAATAAATAAAATGTTAATGATAACTCACGATCATGACGTTTTTTTCTTTCTTTTTTTTTTCCTTAATATATTACGACTGTTTTATTATAAAAATGTTCATGCAAACATAAACTATATTGCCAAAAGTATTCGCTCGCCTGCCTCCACATGCATATGAATTTGAGTAACATTCAATTCTTAATCCATAGGGTTTAATACAGTATGATGTTGGCCCCGCCCCCTTTGCAGCTATAGCAGCTTCCACTCTCCTGCTTCAACTCTCCTTTCCACAAGCTTTAGGAGTGTGTTTATGGGAATGTTTGGCCGTTCTTCCAGAAGCGCATTTGTGAGGTCAGACACTGATGTTGGAAGAAAAGGCCTGTCTCACAGTCTCCGCCCCTAATTCTGCAGGTCAGTCAAGTTCTTCCACACTAAACTCGCTCATCCATGTCTTAATGGACCTTACTTTGTGCCCTGTTGCGCAGTCTTGTTGGAAGAGGAAGGAGCCGTCCCCGCAAACTGTTCCCACAAAGCTGGGAGAATTAAATAATGCAAAGTGTCTGGGTATCCTGGAGCATTAAGAGTTACTTTCACTGGAACTAAGGGGCCGAGCCCATCTCCTGAAAAACGACCAGACATGACTGGGCATGACAATGTGTGAAAAACCGTCCCAGAATAGTTGAAGCTGTTATAGCTGCAAAAGGGGGCGGAGCCAACATCACATTTAAACCCTATGGATTAATAATTGGATGTCACTCAAGTTCACATGCATGTGACCCTTTAGTGCAGATTTATACTTAAAACTTAAATTTATTACAGCCATATAATTCTATATTTATTTAGTGTAGATGCGGTCATATTATTTCACTAGTTTTGACGCGTAGCTTTGTCTTAAAGTTTCACTCACACGACAGAAGTCCGATCTCTTTGTCTCTTGTAGTTTATTTTGTCAGCATCAAAGAATCAACACTTCATACAGTCGTCTTGAGTAAATCCACTGTGATTACAGACACCAGTTGCTGCATCTTGCAAATCTCTGACTTTTACAACAACCTGTTTGCTGTATCTTGTAAATTACAATCTTAGCTTATGAATATAACAACACTCTTGCTGTGTATATCCACTTACGGGAGCTTACGGTTACAACAACCTAGTTGTTGTATCTTACATTCCCAGCTTACGAGCTTACGTTAGCTGACGGTCAAAAGCTTGTGTTTCCGTAGCCTTCAGCATCTATACTGAACTCTCTAACATATGACAGTCACACAAATGCATGTAATAGTAGAATGACATCACAGACCAACTTGGGGCCAGGTGTAGCTCAGTGGTTAAGGCATTGGACTACGGTTCGGAAGATCCCAGGTTCAAAACCCACAACCACCAAGTTGCCACTGTTGGGCCCTTGAGCAAGGCCCTTAACCCTCAACTGCTCAGATGTGTAATTAGATAAAAATGTAAGTCGCTCTGGATAAGAGCGTCTGCCAAATGCCTAAATGTAAATGTAAACTTACGATTGTCAACTTATGATGCATGACTAAGAAATATAAAGCTTATGGCTTATGTAACAAACTTAATGCTTTACTAATGAATAGAACAAGGTAGAATAAATGAAATAACAGCAAATAAAATAAAATAAACACAACAACAAACTCATAACAAGTGCGATATGGCACTTACATTTAGAAATATATATATTCCCTAAACCATAGGGTCTTAGAAGGACTAAATATAATTTGGATAATAAATGTGATTTGAAGAGACTGCGGTGACGTAATGTTAATAAGATGAGCCGATGTGTTTAGTGTGGGTGTGTGTGTGTGTGTGTGTGTGTGTGTGTGTGTGTGTGTGTGTGTGTGTATACTAAGTACTTGGGCATGTGTGGCGTGACGCAGGCAGCAGCAGGCACCAACGTGACGGCCAGGATGAAGCCCAGGGAGAAGTTGATGAGAGCCGTGCAGCCGAGCAGCACGGCCAGGTAGAGCAGACCAGCCAGTTTCAGCACCCGCCAACCCTGCTCCGTGCCCTCGCCCGAGATCAACCTGGAACACACGTTTAAACTGAATGACGAATTTTATTTCGATTCATCCGTAACTATAATATCGTTGAGCTAAACTAGTCACAAAAGTTGTACTGAGAGGAAACACTTTGTGATGCGCTGTTATAGCAATATAATTAACTTCAGAGATGGGACGAGAACTCAACCCGGTGCTGCGACACATCACACCTCCTCATCTTTTATCACTCTCTTTTAACCACGTACAAAATAGACTGCATTGTCATCAGCTTGGTGATGAACAGACCAACTGATTCATATAGATAGCGGTAGAACAAAAGTAACCATATACATGTGTGTTTGTGTTTGTGTGTGGTACCTGTGTGTGTTGTGCGGTAGCGCCAAGCCTGCAGTGTAGATGGCAATGGCGGTGAGAACCACAGCCTCCGTCTCGGACACGGGGAAGTGCTCTACTGCCATTTCCTGAGACAGGACGGGGAGCGTGTACAGAGCCACGCCCGTCAGGTGACTGATCACTATCGGGGTCAGCACGGAAAGGACACCCGGACTAGACGGCTGGAGGAAAAGATTCAACACCACACACCAAGACAACGAGATGAAGAATGTGTATTCACGTAAAAAAACAGCCACCAAAGCCAATAATGTACAGGTAACCTTAACTAAATAACAGTGGAACCTTGGATTGCGAGTAAGTTGGTCTGCAAGTGTTTAAAAAAAAATCATCTGAGCTTCCATTATTACTTATGAGCAAATTCACTTTGATATACGAGTGCTTTGGATTATAAGCACGCTTTCCGGGAATGAATTATTGTCACAATCCAAGATTTTACTGTATGTGGGATTGTACACAACTTAAACTGAGTGGCTACAACGGATCATCTCTCCATACTGACCGGTTCTACTTCACCGACTCCATCCTGGGTTACTGGAGCTGGACTCCCAATCTGCACCCACAGATCCAACGCCTGCACTGTAGTCAAGGATCCTCAAGACATTTTTACTAAAATTACCTTTAATTACTCTACTCACTTTAGGACATGTAGTTCGGTCAAGTGCACGCATTAGTACATTCAAGCTGAAAAAAAGTACGTCTCTGTGTGTAAAAGCACAATGATGGTGTAAAGCAACTCAAGTAATTATGGATATTTATGATTATCTGAACATTTTTATTTACTAAAGACAAAACTAAAAGAACTAAACATAAATAGTCATGAATAAGTGCTCAGAGAAGGTTTTTCCTCTATTTTACAGACTGTAGTGTAGCTGAGAGGATACTCGCAGGAGCAGGATGGCAGCGAGCAGCCCGAACGCGGGCATGTAGTATCCGATAGAGACAAAGCGAGAGAGCGAAGGCATCAAGTAGAAGAAGTAGGACTGGTGAAGTCTCTCCAGGAGATTATTCAGCTTCCTGAACATTCCCTCCAACAGCCTGAGAAATGTTGAGAGAAGAGGGTTTCCAAGAATTATTCACAATCATTCATTTGTAATTCATCCAATGCTGTTTTTCATTAACATTAATACAGAGGCCGAATTTCTACTTGTTGCCTCCTTAAATGGCTCGGATCTCTCGAGCTAAATCGATCATCAGTATCATGAGCCTGATCTCAGATCAGCATCTAGTGTGAAGGAGCAAAACGAAATACCACACACACACACACCACACTGTCCTGGAGTACAATTGTGCATTCACTCATTTAATCACTGGTGGTATTATTTCTTGTTTGCACCCCATATATGGTTACTTGTGTCTGTATTTAAATAGGCTGATTGAATATACGTACACTAAAACCTTGGATCTGTGAGTAACTTGGTCTGCGAGCGTTTTGCAAGACGAGCAAGATGTTTGAATAAAATTTAACTTGATATATATATATATATATGTATTTTGTATTATTATTATTATTTAGTTTTTTTTAAGGCATCATTCATAAACAAGGCCGACCTGCCCAGAGTGGTGGCGTCAGTCTTGTAGTGTCTGAAACTGTTGATGCCGCGGACGGTCGCGGCCTCGATGTGGTAGCGCAGGAAGAGCCCGTGGTCACCCCAGGGCCGACCGCTCGCCTGCTTCAGCACCATCAGCATCATGGTCTGTGCGGCGTGAGTGTAACCCTCCGTACTTTCCCAGTCGTTTCTCTGGAGCTGAGGGAGAGGACGCACACGTCTCATACTCTTTAACACTGCACGGTTTCCACACAGGAACTTGAGATAATCAGTGAGCTTCCCGTATGATCCACTCACTTGTAAGTGTCCCTTACCTTCCCCTGAATGGTGCAGAGGATGCCGAGCTTCTGGCAGAAGGCGTGGAAGAGGTTGGCCAGGTCCAGGTTAGGGAGCTGCCCGTTTAGTCCCTCCAGTACCAGGTCCAGACTGGTGATGACGTCACTGCTGAGCTCCAGCGAGAGAGCAGCCTGAATGGAGCCGGCCCGGCCCTGTAGCGGCGTGTAGCTCATCCCTGATTGATCGACCAGCACAATTAGTCCGGTAAGGCACAAGATTTAGGCCAAAAGAAAAAGACAACCTGATTTTTTTTTTGTTTGTTTGTTTAAATTAGATGACAGAACATTCATGTTGTTTAAATATATACACATTTAACCCTGTCATTCATAGTACCAGCACACACATGGACAGTTAATATAAGGCACGTTTTGAAATTATTGGGAACTGGAAATCACCTCCAAGTAGAGATTTTCTGTGGCAATTAATGTAACACCACCCTGATGACTTTTAAAATACATTTTAATCTATATATGTTTGCGTTTGAAGTTGAAGAAATATTGCTGTTCCTCTATAATCCTTCAGGTGGTGCTATGAACTATTCTCACAGGAAAAAAAGAAAAAATCAAGTCATATTTATAAAATCGTAGTACTGACTGAATTGCAATTCAGGTCTACAATATTGTATCAGGTGATCTCTGGTGAATCCCATTCCTACCTTCAGGTAACTTGGAGAATTAATGTAAAATTCTGTAGCTTTCTAATCTACCAATTAATTTTCCATAAAAGTAAACAAATGAAAAAAGAAAAACAAGTCAACTTCAATCTCAAAGGAAAGCCTGATTTTTTTTCTTACCTCCTTATGCCATGCAAGCAAGTCCTAAAGTTATTTATTTACTTATTAATTTAATCATTTTTTTATGTTTGTCTTCATCATTTCATATTTCAGGCCTCAGTCTATAAAATGATAATAATAATGATGGTAGTAATAATAATAATAAAGGTTTAAAAAAGGTCAGCCTTGTAGTGTTACTTATTTGACATTTTAAAAAGAATCTAAATTCTGTATATCAAGCAATTTCTACCAAGAAAAAAAAAGGAAGAACCTACACCCATGTATAAATAATCCCTCCCTTGAAGGATTAAAATTAACAGTTTTTCACATTTTTCTTAAAATAAGGCAAATAATTTAGAAGATTTGAAGCTTGATGTTAGGATTCAATTAATTAATTGGATAATTGGATAAAGTTCACCAGTTCCACTTCATACAATTTCTTTCATTTTATGTATTTATTTTTATTTTATTTGAATGAATGCATGTTGTGTGTGTATGAATGTACTATGCGCTATGCTGTAACATTTAACTGCTGCACCTCGTGCACTGAATATTCGTGTTCATTGTTTACACATATTTATAAATGTATTTTTTTCTGGTTGGTTGTAGCGTACATGTCTATGATTGACGATTTGCAATTGTAAACAGCATGTCTACTGTGATACTATCCATGCTACTGGATGTTTGAAATGTCCTTTGGGATCAAACGATATCTATCTATTTTATGTAAATGTGATATCTCACATAAGCTTTGGTTATTTTTTCTTTTTTTAATAAAGCACGCTTCCCAACTTGTTTTATGTCTTCCATTTGCGTATTGATTTTTATGATGCAATTACACATTTGCCTGGCCTGTTCAGTACTAGCTTAGATCAGTTAGTTCCAACGACATTTTATCTCCTGTTCTGTAGAGAGGAGATGTGTACAGTAACTCACCCGTGATGTTGGTGTGATGGTAGCCCTCTAACCAGGCCTGCATGCCGATGAGATCGTGCTCGCTCACCAGGAATATGATGTCTTTGGCCCAGAAAACCTGACCTGAGATTAAACATTAGAAACAGTACACTTGGTGTTACGTAGCAGAGTGCAAAAACAGTTGACGAGTAACAAAAACAAACAGAAAAACACTGGAGAATTCCTGTCATTTCAGACTGCATTTTATTTTTAATTATTATTATTATTATTATGTTTTATTTTACAGTTTTGCCCAGGAACTCTCTATAACTCTGCTATGAGTTAATATGTTGATCATCCTGTCTCTCTATTATTGTCTGAAACCCTGGAAGCTCCACCCACTTTACTCTCACCTCTCGTTAGTCTCATTTTTTGATTTTCATGCCCGACTAAGATACCACTGAGAAAGGATATTTTTAATCATATTAACATACAGTATAATCACAAAACAGAACAAACAAATAAATAAACAGACCTACACAGAAATGGCCAATCTAACACTCTGTAGATAATTTTAATGATAATGAAAAAGTGTATAAATCAAGTTTTTAAAAGCCTCTCACTCCTGAAATACTGGGCGAGGCCGAGGAGAAGGCCGACTGCCTGGTTGTTGCTGTTGCCGGGACTGCAGGGGGCGCTGAGCACCAGGGATTCTGTCCGTGGTGCTCGCGGTGCTCGCAAGATCCCGTATACATTAGTGCCTTGAACCATCTGAGGGTGAAACACAGAGAGAGAAAGACAAAGGAATAATACTTTTCTAATTAATACATATACAAAATATTATATATTGACAAATAATATACTGCTATATAAAAATAACACAGTACACATATTACATCAGTCCTAAAGTATGCTGTGAAAGTCAATATCATACGTTTTAGCATCCATAATAGCCAGGTCTCATTTAAATAAAAGAGAGATTTTTAGAGTGGCATCATCAAAACACTGCTCGAGGGGAAATCGTAAAGGTCCAGAGACTTAGGATCTGTTCCTGAACCTGTTCTAGTAGATTGAGGTGGACCAACACTTCATTAAATAACTTTTTGCTGCTCCATTAATCATGAAATGTTGTACAATATGTTGTCATGACGATAAAGCTGTTTGTGTATCCGGTGTAGAAACTCACAAATCTCTCCTTGTTCTCGTCAGGGAAAGGCAGCGTGCGCGAAAAGCTTTGGGTGAAAACCTCCAGCCCTCTGGCCTGCATCGTCTTCACCAACCAGTCGACCGGCATGCCCCTTCAGCAACCGAGATCGACACAAGTGGTATTCACTTTCTATAAGGCATTTCAACACAGTCCCTGGTTTTCATTCCACTTTATGAAAGACAGATCTACTTACCCAACCTTTTTCTTCTGAGCTGCAAACTCCCGTGCGGTAGCCAAAGCTCGTTCTCCTGAAGGGAACCGCTCTTCCACCATGGTGGAACCCATCGCGTTCTCCGACATGTACGTCCTCAGAGTGAACGGCTCGAACGCCAGGCCCATGAACCAGGCGATGCCCGCGAGGTAGCACACCACACTGTGGTCCAATTAGGGCGTTAAAAAGATGTTACTTGACCAACTCATGTCTACATGGATTATAAAAAGCCTGAAAAGCATCCAACATTTAAGACTAAGATTAAATATATTTAATAACAGTTATTTTTAAGTGCTTACCATATGGGAGTGTTGAGGCGGGTGAGGAGACTGGTCAGAGCCTTCCTTCGGTTCGGGTCAGATAACAGACCCATTTTGGACTCACTGTGATCTGGGAAACAATCATAAAAGCCAAAGGGGTTTCGGTTTTTATAGTGGGGGTAAGAGGTTCAAGTTAAATCTGAACTAATACAAGGGGGTATCAAAAGGTTTCGAGATCTGCATGCCACAGATCCATATGTCCTTCCTCAGACGCCTTAAAACCTGAATGTCAGAAAATACGATCAGAATGTACTCGGTTGAGCTGCAGTCCTGCCTTGCCTTTTTCGGTCATGGAGATGACGGGCTCTTCCACTGTGAAGACAGTTGCGTCACCTCAGCATTGTACCCAAACACCCAAGTTTCGTCACCATTAATGATCCTCGACATGAAGGATGGACGGGTCAACCGCGGCACGCTGATGGAGTTCTTGGCAGACTTTGACGTGATGTTCCATCTGCTCCTGGGTCAGTAGCCTAGGGACGAACTTGGCAGAATCACAGCGCATGTTGAATCACACGTGAGGAATACCTGGACTGTTCCGTATGATACACCGACAATGGCGGCAACGTTGTGGATTGTTCTCAGGCGATCATCATGTACTAGTTGCCGAATGGTTTGGACACTTTTCGGGGGTTGAGCTCACTGAAGATCTGCCTGATCTCTCGCCGTCTTCCAGTGATGTTCTTCCGCTCTTGAAGTGTGTATGCCACACAAAACACCTTATATGACTCATTGCACCATCGCCGTAAAGTTGCCGAATCATGTCACACGTCTCTGTGGCAGATTTGCCCAGATTCATGTAGAATTTCGCTCTTTGTTCTAACTTGCTGTCCATGGTGAAAAAGCAGATATGGTCGGAATAGCACCAGTTGCACAGCTCCGGATGTACAAAGGGCGATGTCTTTTGGCACACTGACTTAGCTCCCTGTGACTGTGTGTGCAGCCTTGTGCTGCCATCAGAACTAGTCTTGAAACTTTCTGATACGACGATACATGTTCAGGACAATAAATACATCCGAGCACTGAGTATCTGAATAATTTTGACATCTTCACGGTAAGTGACCTACATGCTCCAGTTTATGCTAAAACATGATCACGAGAGCTAGTTTAAGACAAGGAGCTTTCTGATCTGAAGTGCAACATGATTTTGTGCAGATTGAGTGGATGTTGGTGGTGCACATGATTATTTTTGTTTGGATCAGAGCAGATCTGCATTCTCGAGAACTTGCATTCTTGTTCAAGCTGTCAGGAAGGCAGCAGCGACTGAAATAGTCACTCTGTGTAGCCTTGGTGAGCAGAAAAGCATCTCAACATGCAAGAGGCACCAAAATTCAAAGCTTCAGGTGGATGAACTACAACAGCAGAGGACCATATCAGGCTCTCTTCTCACAGCCAAGATCAGGAATCTGAGGCTACAGGCATGTCAATAAACCTAAATAAATCAATCACTGCTGTCACAGCAATCTGATGAGGAAAAAAAAAAAACATGATGTGCGCGCGCGATTGATTAAGACCAGACTGAACCGGATTATTAATCTATAACCAGATCATACCCCTTGAACAACGTTAACTAAAAATCTAAACACCTCCTCCACATCGCGGAAAGACTAAGTATATATATGAATAGAAATGACAATGCAGGAATGAAGGAGCTGTGTATCTTTCATATATTAGTTGCTGCTAATTCATTTAGCTTCGTGCTAGCTGCACGAGACCTGTCAAACACTCAGCAAGTGTGTCAGCTGCCATTCTCTAACGTTTACAAAATAAACTGAATATTCATAATAAAACATCCCGCTTGCGTATAATATGTAGATTTTAGTTTTCCAAAATTCATACCTTAAATGGTGTTAAAAAACATCAAAAAGTCCGCAAAAACACATTCATTGTCACCGGCTTTCATCGGAAGTGGAGAAAAACGGAATTTCCGGTAAGATAGCCGATCTACAAACAATCCAAAAGTCACACTTCCGGAAAGCAATGAGTTGAAAATCAGCGAATGTGCGCGGCACGCCTTGAAAATCCCACACCTGAAATTTTAGAAGATATTAAATGGTTCCTACTCCCTGTTTATTGCTGAAGCGTTCTGTCAACTTAACAATATGTTATTTATTTATTTATTTATTTATTTATTTATTTATTATTAGTAGTATTTATTTGTTTGCTTGTTTATTTATTGATCTATTTTTATGTTTGCATTATTCATGTTCTGTGTATTTACAATGAAACATTAATAATAATAATAATAATAATAATAATGATAATAATAAAGTGTAAACTACATTGAATAACAAAACATACATTGATTCAAGAAAGAATTTCACTGATTGTAAGGGAATTATTTTATATATAAGAAGTTAATTCTACTCTCGCTTTATTCCTTATAGATCTGATATTAACGTGTTAAATCTTCCATTGTGCTCCTTTCCTGTCTCCTCTTGCATCTGTTATTAAATGTGCTAATGCTCTCACTCTCACCTTCTCATTCTCTATTTATGTCTCTCTCTCTCTCTCTCTCTCTCTCTCTGTAGAAATAGTTCAAAGGTTAAAGCTAAAAAATAAGATGATCAGCTTTAATGTAATCAGTGATATTATTATTTCAGGTTGAAGCCCACATACATTTTCTGCCTGTCTTTCCATGTGGAAGCACGCTCTAACTCCGTAAACATTAATATAAAGAAATAAACAGTTGTAAACCAAACTGCTGTTCATCCCTGGCGATTCATCCCCTGGACAACAATCAGACCACTCCTTCAGCCACTGCCTGCAATCTTGAAGTAACTGTGGACAATCATCTGTCATTTCCCCCACACATTGCTCACAGTACTCGCTCTTGTTTATTTCTTCTTTACAACATCAGACGAATCTGCCCATTTCTTTCATCTCAGGCTACTCAGGTGCTTGTTCAGTCTCCTGTTATTTCAAGGCTGCACTACTGCAAATCACTCCTGGCAGGTCCACCTCTGTCCACCATTCGTCCTCTGCGACCAGAGGTGGAAAGAGTAATAAAAATTCGTACTTAAGTACAAGTACTGTTACTTTAGTGAACATTTACTGAAGTACAAGTAAAGTTACCCTTATAAAAATCTACTCAAGTAAAAAGTAGCTCATTAAAAATTTACTCCAAGTAAAAGTTACAGAGTTTTTTTTTTAACAGCGGGGGCGGGATGGGGGATTGAACACCTTTGCATAATAAATCTGTTCCCTTTGTTGTGCTTGAAATCAAAGTGTTCGCTTAAATATGACCAGGGGTTTGCTTTATAAGAATTTGTTGGCATTTCACTTTCAGCTGTGTCTGCATCACTGGCGTGTTCGTTCTCCATCAGTCAATCAATCAGTGGAGTGTTTTCCGGGGTGCATTTTTTTCCTTCCCCATTGTATTATTTGTATTATTTTTCATTTTCATCCATTTTATTTTTACTCAGTATTGAATATGATTTAAAATGTAGTGAAGTACAATACGTTAAACAAAACATACTTAAGTAAAAGTTAAATTACAGATTTTAAAAGTACTTTAAAAAGTAGACGTACACGAAAAATCTACTCAATTACAGTAATGCGAGTAAATGTAATTAATTACTTTCCACCTCTGTCTGTGGCTGATCCAGAATGCAGCAGCATTTCTCATTTTCAACCTTCCCAAGCTCTCCACGACCCTATTGCTTCGCTCACTGCACTGGCTTCCTGTAGCTGCCGGCATCAAATTCAAAACCCTGATGCTCGCCTACAAAGTTAAAAATGGCTCAGCAGCACCCACGTACCTCTCTGCTCTAATCACACCACGCACCGCACCACGTTCCCTCCAATCCTCCAGCCCTGCTCACCTCATCCCACCATCTCTCAGGGATTGAGGAAGACATTCATCCATACTCTTTTCTGTTCTAAGTGCTGGAATGAACTACCTCTAGATGTCCATACAGCTGAGGTTTTGACAATCTTTAAATGATGACTCAAAATGTATCTGTCTCTTCAATACTTGGACTATAACTCACCCCCACCAAAAAAAAAAAAGAATAATAATTTAACAACTCTTCCCAACTGCGTTTGACTAATGGAACTTAGTAACCTAGTAACCCAGTGTAAGTATCTATCCAATGATGGAAACTTCAAAACACTTTTTCTCTATAAGTTGTTCAAGAAGGGTTCAATTCCCATGAGATGCTGCAGGTTATCACTTTATTATTGATGACACAGATGTGCACACATCTACTGGTGGTAACTGAAATAATTTATAATTCTTGCATCTTTTCTGACAATGGTTTTACCTCAATATTTTTTAAATGCTAAAGTTTTTGACAATTGTGTTTACATTGTAACCATAAACATATATTCGTCTTAGGATTGTGCAATATAGAGTGTGTTGCCTGCACAGAGATTTGCTGCTTGAGTTTTATGGTATTTATTAATTTATTTATTAGGTTTTATGAATTAATTTAATTAGGTTTCGGGTCTTATATACATTTGAAACTTTGAATATAATAAAATGTTAAATATTTATTTTCTGAAAATTGATTGAAGCAGAAAACCATTTCTTTTGAGTATATCTTCCTAACTAATAACAATATAATAATTTCATCAACACCAAAGTTCAGGAGATTGTTTATTGCTCATATTATGTTGACACAATGAGGTTTTTTCAAAGCCATCAGTGACAAGAAAATTTTAATAGTATAATTGTATATTAGTTAATATGGTGATGCCGTGAGCACTTAATTAAAGCTTTTTGACACACACAAAAGGAACTTTCTTGTTACAGCTGATGTCATTCCAGTGTTTGTATGCTACGGACAAAGAAAAAATACACAGTATATAATTAAGTTTGCATCAGAAAGAACACACACCAAACCCTAATTTAAAAAAAAAATCAAACAGAAATACAGAAAAAAAGAAGAAGAAGAAGACGTTTCCAGATCTGCTTACAGCCATAGTTCATCTGCACACAGCACTCTCCAAGTATACGATTTGGTTCTCTTGGATTCCAGTTGGTGTAGGTCAGCTTAGTGCCGTCAGACCAAAAAAAGTTGTATTTCTAAAAGGATAAACAGAGGACTGTGCATTATAGGCCATAATATTTGATTATTTGAAAGTACCATCATCTGATTATGTAATGTGATAAATATGTTTTGATACTTATCAACGAACCGTCTGACAGCTAGACAGGCCGATCCATGTTGGATTCTCATTTTTGTCATAAATACGGATGATGGACTTGACCAGCTGGTATTCATTTTCATTTTGCATTGAGGTCAAGTGTCCACCGAGATTCACACAGTGTCGCTAGAAAAATAAAAACAGCTTGGGCATCACTGTACATTCATCAACCATGCAAAATTTCACATGTTTTAACCCTACGTTTCTGTCACACTCTAGACTGTTCATAACAATTTTAAAATACTATTTACATTAAGAGTAAAAGTATAAGTAGAGATATTTAGTTAAACACAATGCAAGTATTATTATTTTATATTTACAGTATGTTAAATCTATTATCACACCAGCACAGGATGATAATCCCCTAACCCCCACCCCTCAAAAAAAAATGTTTTCATTATTTCCGTCTCAATATAAAAATCTGTAAGAGAACCAACAATTATACTCCTTTCGTAAATTTTATATGAATGTGTATATGAAGACTGCCTTACTAATTGATTTATTCATTCATTCATTCATTTTCTATACCGCTTAATCCTGTGTTCAGGGTCGCGGGGGACCTGGAGCCTATCCCAGGAGACTTCGGGTACTAGGCGGGGTACACCCTGGACAGGGTGCCAATCCATCGCAGGGCACACACACATACACACACTCACACACCCAATCACACACTACGGGCAATTTAGGAACACCAATTAGCCTAACCTGCATATCTTTGGACTGTGGGGAGGAAACCGGAGTACCCGGAGGAAACCCACCAAGCACGGGGAGAACATGCAAACTCCATGCACACAGAGACGGGAATCGAGCCTGGCCGGGGAATCGAACCCAGACCCTGGAGGTGCAAGGCGACAGTGCTAACCACTACACCACCGTGCCGCCCTAATTGATTTAGTGCGTTGGAATTTTCTGATTAATTAGCCAAATTGTACCTCAATGGAAACAAAAGATTTAAATGATCCTGTCCTGTGCTGTTACTGATAGCTAACCTACAGCTTAATGCCAATCAAATATAATAAGACATCAGTATAGCTAATATCTATCACAGCTGAAAGCTAAACATATAATCACATTGCATTCTGTTATATAAACACAACAAAAGTAAATAAGAATGAAGAAATAAATGAAGCGATTGGAATTGGAACCTCAGCAGAACCCCAGTTCAATTTGCTCCCCTGATATAAGAAGCAGCGCCCGCGAAATTCCACCCAGCCAGTTGGACAGCATGAACCACACTTTTCAGTTGCTTTACGCTCTTGAGCTGCTGTATTATTGGAAATAAAATCAAATAAATGGGGGGAAAACAAATAAAGACAAATAGATTAGACAGCTGCTGTCACTTGTTAAGTATGATGCTTTGACACTATCGTATGATCTCAGCACTGGACATTACTCTGCATCCAGCTTTGATATGCTTAAGTTATTTAAAATAATGATCTTAAAATGCCAGCCAATGCAGTAATAATTAAGGATTGTTATAATTATGTTCTTTGTTTGCAGTTTTTTTTTATTTACCATGTATGAGCTTTTCAAAATAAGCATCTAAAAAAAGAGAAAAATGAAGGAAATATTAGTGCTGATGATTGTTGCTCTTGATCCCATTTAATTTGTGTTTTCATTTTACCTGACAGACGCTCCACTTCTGAGGCTTCAAAGGAGAATAAATGATAAAGATTAACATGAATAATAAATTCTTTTCATTTATTTGGCATACAGAAAGCAGAAATTTTTGGTAAACAAAAAAAAAAAAAGCATGGATTTGGCAACAGTCACATGATATGCCAAGCAAGTCATAATTTTAACAAAGGTCAAATGTGCCAAAACAAAGAGGTACTGTATAATAACTATATTAATTTAAATACTTTTAGTCAAAGTATGTGTGCTTTGACAACTGTATTATTCTTAGTTATATGTATCCTCCTCAATAAAGCTCAAACCCTTACCAAAAGTAGTCGCTGCTATGGCGAGAATAAGAAGCAACACCACTTCAGTCTGACGAGCCATAGTTCTGGATTTCCACACACTGCAAGAAATTAAGACATTAAATCAAAACCATTGAATAAAACGCTCTCCCCAAAAAACATTCACTTACATCTAAACAGAAGTCTCCTTTGCTTGATGTAACCCATGAGGTAAGTGGTGATCCTTAAATAGTGATGGTGATGGAAACCTCCCTTGTTGTAAAGGAAAATTATATTTACATTTGAGTTAATGATTGTTACGTTACATAACATATTTTTAAACATGCGGACACAGTAATTTCAGGGCTGACAGATGGCATGCTGAGTCAGAAATTTTTGGATATGTCCTGCAAACTATTTAACATAGACAGTAGTCATAGTTATCATATCTGCTGAGTACAGTGGAACCTGGGATTACGAGCATAATTCGTTCCGAAAGCGGACTCGTATTCCAAAACACTCGTAAGCCAAATTTCATTTTCCCATGAGAAATAATGGAAACTTTAATTATTTCACAGCACAAAAAAATAAATGCATAAAAATAATTAATACAAAAATTAAATAAAAATAAAACAAATTTACCTGCACTGTACCATACAAAAAAAGTCTAAATAAATCCTGACAGAAGTGTTTCTGTTTATGTGTGCAGGCGCTGTGTGTGTGTGTGTGTGTGTGTGTGTGAAAAACATATTTTATTTTGTGTTTGTAAGCGCATGTGTACAGCGCATGTATACTGTTTCTTACAACACACGTTTGTGCGTGCGTGTAAAGCAAAAGAAAGTATCATTAGAGGGATAAAAATCCATTTTCTTCACACACACACACACACACACACACACACACACACACACACACACACGGTCACAGTGTTTAAGTAAACAGTACACGCGTGCACGGATGTTGATTACACCAGTAAGAGACGAGCACTAAGATCCAGCAGGGGAGACGATTACCCACAATTCCGCAGCGCACGAGTGAGAAAAACCGTTGGCTCAGTTGTGATCATGTGACGCTCGGCGTCAAAACAAGAAGCGCATGTGTGATAAATGATACTTAGTGCTAATAAACCACGGCTTGTTCGTTTTCCAAGTCAAAATTTATAAAAAATCTTGGCTCATCTTTACTCACAATCCGAGGTTCCACTGTATTTGAAAATTGTAAAAGTAATTTCACTGCAGTCAAAAATCTAAATAATATTTATGGATCAACATATTTTAACTAAACTCAGAATTTACACTTAAGCAAAATATGTAGGTTGAAAAAAAACAATTGAGAAAAAACTCTTTATGCTTATGAACAATTTCTTAAATAAAATTCAATACATTTAATTACATGCAATTTATTTAATTTATTTCATGTTTTATGTACACAGTACCGATTAAAGGTTTGGGATCACTTTTTACCTCCATGGTCGGAACTCAATGGAACAGTTGATTTTGAGATGTATATCTGCTACTTATGTTCTGTAAATCCTTCATAACGGCTCTAAGCTGAAGTGCTGGTTGTTAATTGGTGATTTCTGAGGCTGGTGACTCTAAATGAACTTCTCCTCTGCAGCAGAGGTACGTTTTGGTCTTGCTTTCCTGGGAAGGTCTTCATGAGAGACAGTTTCATCATGGTGCTTGATGAGTCAATGCACTTGACAATACTGTTCTTGCAGAACATCTAACTTTTGTTATTGTTGTTATATAATTACCTAATTCCATATGTTATTTTATATAGTCACATAGGGTGGCATGATGGGTTTAGTGGTTAGAACGGTTGCCTTGTACCTCCAGGGTCTGGGTTCGACTCCTGACCAGGCTCGATTCCCGTCTCTGTGTGCATGGAGTTTACATTTTCTGCTTGGTGGGTTTCCTCTGGTTTCCTCCTATAGTCCAAAGATATGCAGGTTAGGCTAATTGGCGTTCCCAAATTGCCTGTAGTGTGTGAGTATGTGTGCCTGCCCTGCGATGGATTGGCACCCTGTCTGGGGTGTACCCTACCTCGTACCCTACACACAAACACACACACACACACACACACACACACACACACAGTATGTCAGGTGTGACTCTTAATGGGATCTTCTTATCTGATACGATGACAATGCACAGGCTCACATGTTTGACAAGCATAGTTTCAAATGACTGATGAGCTATCAGTCTACTGGGATTGCCCTTCAGTCATTAAATTCCCAGTGTCCCAGCTGTGCAGCTGTGTTTACACTAACAAGGGGAAATCATGTTCCCACCTGTATTTAATCTGACTTTGACCTGTCATTACGTATCTCAATGTACACAATGATGAAGTATGTGTGCCTTATGAACTATGCAGCTTAGTTTGCTGTGCATGATAGTGGGGTTTAAAACATAACAATTATAATCATGCGCATGAACAAACCTTGAGTATTTGATTACAAATTCACTACTTCTCTTTGATGATATTAATTATGAACACTTATTTCACTGCCTTATTAAAATATTATATAAAAAGGAATATAGCACATTGCATAGGGTGTGCTTGATCCTTTTAAATTGTGTTATGCTGTAGCCTGGAAATGAAATAATTGATTTCATTTGATTAATACTGAGAACCCTCTATTAGATCTTTTTTTTTTTTCATAAAAAAAAAAAAAACATGAACCCAAAAAACTTAAACAATAATGTGTACAGTAACTAACAGTTACAAGCCAAAACCCAAATATTTACAGTATATGAACAGTTACTGAGGCCAAATGGTGAAGAATACTATGATTATCATAAATCATACTGACACTCTTACACAAAACACCAGGAATTATGAAAGAACTTACATTGCCTGAATGTTCAGAGAACAATGAAGTGAGCTAATTGTGAGTCAGTGGTAATGCCAGAGTAAATTCTAGTTCTTGTGACACATGGTTGTAATAACATCAAACAAAAATCTAAACAAAATCCAAATCATGTCAGTTAGGAATAAGTTAAAAATGCAAAATTTTAGCAAGACATTATAATATCTCTGGCTTGGTTTTCTAATGATAATTAGAAGTGTTACAACTGTCTTCTGACTTTAAAACCCAAACTACCGTGTAAATATTATAATTATTAATAAATTTTTATTATAATTATTTGACTGTGTGTTTTAACCCAAGTGCTGGATTTGAAACACATTTTTTAAAAATCTTTTTGGCACTGTTACTCATTAAACCTCTTCTGGATACTATAAAATATTTGACACCACCCAACACAAGCTATCTTACCTTTAGATTGTCAGATGAAAAGCAAATATCAGACAAGCCCCACTTTTATGTTCTCAATCAAAAACTTTCAAGCAGGATGTTACTAGAGTAAAGACTCATTGCCCAAGACAGACATTTAGACTGCTGTTCAACAATTAAGGAAATACACAGTCTGCTAAATAATCACCTCTGATCCCTGATCCAGAGAATAGAAGACAACTGATAGCCATATGGGCAGAGGTGGAAAGAGTAATAAAATTTTGTACTCAAATACAAGTACTGTTACTTCAGTGAAATTTTACTTAAGTACAAGTAAAGTTACCATTATAAAAATCTACTCAAGTAAAAGTAAAAAGTAGCTCATTAAAAAATGAAATGAGTAAAAGTTACAGAGTTACTTTTTTATTTTTATTTTTTTAACAGCGGGGGTGGGATGAGGCATTCTAGCGTAGTTCAAAAAAGATGAGCAGATATAAATCTCAAACTAGTTGTTTTTTAACTGAAGGAACACCTTTGCATAATAAAGCTGTTGTCTTTCTTGTGCTTGAAAATCAAAGTGGTCACTTAAATATGGTGTTACGTCCCAGTCTAGAGTCATACAGCAAAAGACTGGTTCAGGGTTCTATTTTAAACTGTATGGAAATGGTGGCATATGGCAGAAAGAACTAGATCCAATCATTAACTGATGAAAAAATGAGGTTTGTATATACAAAACAATACACACACACACATACACACACACACAACAGGAGGAGGATCAGATTCAGGATGGACCCAGGCCAAAATAATAAACAAAATGGTATTTATATTTAGTAGCTAGATTACCTGCAAAAAAAAAAAAACACAAACAAAAATACAGGTACCTTCCCGGACTCCCTAAACCTATATAAACTATATAAAATATAAACCTAAGCTAAACTATATAAAATACCTGGCTCAAAAAAGTCTCACAGTCTAATATTTCACTGGATTGTTTTAGCTATGATTAAGCTGTGGGACTGCTTTGATAACCTTATATATATTATGTATATATAATTTTATCACCCCCCCCCCATCATTCTGTACAATAAGGTAGTCAGCTATCTTCATTTTATTGCCACATAACATCCTGAGCAAATAAACTCCCTCTTCCAAAAATAAATGGCAGCCACGCCCCTGCTACTAGTGAGTGCACAGACATACAGTGAAATTATCTATAAATATATACAAAGATCAACCAAAACAAAGGGACAAAGCAATAATCAAAGTCAATTGGAGGCAAAAAGTCAAACCAGAATACACAACCAAATGTCAAAACGCCAAAATCACAACCTCTTTCATCTTTCGCGCGTCTCTCTCCAGTCGCGCTAGTCGATGACGTCACTCTCAAGGCGGAAGCGACCGTGTGGAAGGTCAGGAAGATGCCGATGTCAGAAAACCTGGAGTGGAGTCTGGAGCGGCGCGCGACCAGGACATGATACACACGCGCGAGCACAACGGAGCATTTATACAAAGCATAATATTTTTTATTATTTTATCATTTTCATTCATTTATTTTTTACTCAGTAGCGAATATGATTTAAAATGTAGCGAATTACAATACTTCAAACTAAACATACTTAAGTAAAAGTAAAATTACAGATTTTTAAAACTACTTTAAAAAGTAGAAATACACAAAAAAGCTACTCAATTACAGTAACGCGAGTAAATGTAATCCGTTACTTTCCACCTCTGCATATGGGTCACAAGCCTTTCAACTGAATTATGAAATAGATCAGACAGTATGTTGTTATAATTGTAGCATGATTCTAAATGCTTCTAATCTACACTTTCCCCGAGGAATGAGAGAAAAATAAATGTTTGTACAAGAGATTGTAAATGCAAGATTCATATCTCAATACATCAATATATCAATACCAGATCAAAATTAGATGAAATTTAAAAAATTTGATGTAATTTAGATGTGCTGGCAGACACAGAATAAAAAAGTATGATGTAATCAGGGAGATGAGATCTAAATTAATGGAATTGTACAGATTGATAGCCATAAGAAATTAATTATCATAAACGTACACACAACATGCCCTGTGTATAAAGTTTGATTCAGTAAAAATCAACTTGTTGAAAGTAAATGCCACCAGATTTACCAGAGAAAAAACAGACATTTCAGAGAGTTCATTATTGGCTGTAACAGTTGTTTAAAACTTATTTATCAATATATTTGCTCTTTTGAAAATAATCATAAAACAATCTTTTAAATAATAAATCATACAATATGCAGTTCCCTGCTGTGTACTCTGCTGTGACATATTGTATTTGATCAACCTCATGATTAGTTTTACTCTTTGCTATCATTGTGACAGCTGGAAAGGCAAAGCCATGCTTGATTCTCATAAGCAAGAATAATTTTTTTATTCTCTATGTATTTTATGAATCCATAATGAAAAATATTGCATATACTTACAGACCATATTTTGGTAAAAAGATTACCTTATTTAGATGTTTAGTTGGTTCCAGAAATTTGCTTAATTGTGTAGTAAAAAATAAATATAAATATATTGTTGTACTGGCATTGGACTGGTATCTCAACAAGCATGTATCCTGACTGTACTTGGTGTACCTGGAATAGGCTCTGGGTTTATTGTCATAATGGCAAGGATAAAGCGGAAAAAGAATGTTGCCATGCTAAATGATCCACTGTTGTATATGTAAGACCATGTGTACACTTCAAATTCCATATCCTACAGTATATAACAATTAACCCTCTTTATCTCTCCTGCCAGAGTTTATGCTTCAAGTCTGCACAAAATGTCCATCTACAGTACAGGCCAAAAGTTTGGACACACTTTCACTTATTTAATGTTTTCTTTATTTTCATGACCATTTACATTGGTAGATTCTCACTGAAGGCATAAAAACTATGAATTAACACATGTGGAGTTATGTAATTAACAAAAAAAAGGTGAAATAACTGAAAACATCTTTTATATTCTAGTTTCTTCAAAATAGCCACCCTTTGCTCTGATTACTGCTTTGCACGCTCTTGGCATTCTCTCGATGAGCTTCAAGAGGTAGTCACCTGAAATGGTTTCCAACAGTCTTGAAGCAGTTCCCAGAGGTGTTTAGCACTTGTTGGCCCCTTTGCTTTCACTCTGTGGTCCGGCTCACCCCAAACCATCTCGATTGTGTTCAGGTCCGGTGACTGTGGAGACCTTTTTTTGTTAAGTACATAACTCCACATGTGTTCATTCATAGTTTTGATGCCTTCAGTGAGAATCTATCAATGTAAATGGTCATGAAAATAGAGAAAACACATTGACAGATAGATAAGAATGTGTACAAACTTTTGGCCTGTACTGTATGTGATCCCTCTCTTGTTGGCCTTCTCGTGTCATCTAAGCATGTTTTTCATGCTACTATTTCTGTAGATTTACTTTGTGACAATGTCAATTCGATCCAATTCATTTTTTATTTGTATAGCGCTTTTAACAATCGTCATTGTCACAAAGCAGCTTTACAGGATTAAAATAATTTAAGTTTGTATGGAATGTGAATGTGTAGGAATGGGGTGATAATGACAAGGAAAAGCTCCATGAGATGGCAATAGGAAGAAACCTTGAGAGGAACTGGACTCAACAGGGAACCCACCCTCTTTTGGATGAATTGATCTCCATTCATACTGTGTGTTAGGTGGCAGGCAGTTAAGCTACAACAGTTGATGTTAATTGATGTTAATATGTAGTCCAGGTACTGTAGTTATTGGAGGCTCAGGTAGACTCGTAGGAAATTTCAGTCCTGAACTATCGAGCAACTGCAGCCAAGTCAAGTCACCAGAGAAACAGCTGTCAACATTCAAGTAGGCTTTATTGTCACTTCAACCATATACAGTGAAACGAAACAACGTTACTCCAGGACCAAGGTGCTACATGCAACATAAATTAACAGAAAAACTAAACTTGCTAACTAAGAGGCCTAGTTAGCTGGTGTAATGGAAAAATCATATTTTAATTATGTATTAATTCTATCTGATCCTTGTAGTAAGTGTGTCACGTAGGCGTTAGAAGTTTGAACTTGTTTGTCGAAGCTTAGAGACACAAGGCCATGAACAGAATAGAAACAACCGGATTGTAGTTGTCCCTGAATAAATTATAAGGTATGGACATTTGGTCTGGGGCAGATAAAAAGTCATGAGTTTGAATGTAGGAACTTCATGTACAGGGCGTTGATTATGTTAACAGAGATGTTTGTGTATCAAATAGGTCAGCTAGAGAAAGAGATTGCCTCTCTCTATGCTGTCACTGTATGAGACTGCTCCTTCTGCAGAAGTTTAAAATAAACCTTTGTTACTTTGCTCTTACCCAGTGTATGAATTACTTGTCTTTATATTGTTTCCAGAATTCCCACCACAAATTGGCGTTGTCGGCAGGATCTGTGTTTGAGGAGGGCATTGGAGAATCCCGGGGAGGCACACGCGCGCAGGCGCCTTGGAGGCTTTTCACTTCATCTCAAACGCCTAATTGACATCTTAGCGTGAGAGGACCGGGGATTCACCATGTCACCTCAACACCAGAGTTCAATGAACTAAAATCGTGTGGTAAGGAAATTGTTTTTCTTTAAGTTGTAATTGAGTAAGAAGTGCGCTTTCTCACAGTGGCTGGGATAGATTTAAACTTGGATCTATTACACGAGTCCGGGACTCGTGAAGTACCCAAAAAGTGCAAAGGCGCACAAAAGAGAGAGAGAGATAGGGTACTGGTTTTGCCTCGTTTACGAAAACTTAGCACCGCAGCAGACATGCTCGGATCCAGTAAGACAGCATGGACAAGAGACTTCTCGGCAGGCCCCAGGCCCCAGCACAGCAAGCACGGCTCTGTCTCCAATTTCATCACATACTCGAACCAAGGCTCAGCTGAAAAGAGAAAAGGCTGATCGACAACCACCGCCTGATGACAGCAAGGATGAGAGAGAGGAACACTTAGGAGCTGCAGGAAGTGTTCATCAAGTAATCACTGCTCCAATGATGGAAGCAGCAGGGGCGAATGGCACAACGATGCTCGTTCACCGACCATGGACAATAAAGGATATCGAAAATGCACATGGACAGTTCCCAGACCCGAGAGAGGTGGGAGGACGGAAATTCTGTGATGAAATGAGCAGATTTTGTGCAGAGTTTCACCCGACATCTTATGAAATGCGAGGACTTTTGGGGAGAAAACTAGGTGCGGACTTTGCAAAGATTAAGTATTCCTGGCCAACGGACAATGTTTTCGCACGGCAAGCTCAGGCTGATCACGAAGAAAATCAAGCATTTAATGGTTTTGTGGATTACAAGAGCACATCGCTCAGAAGGTGAAAAACACATGCGTTGGATGGGACACTGGAAAACTTAGTCTCATTGAGCAACATGCAATACATGCGGAAAAGCTGGTATCACAAGAAAAAGATAAGCGCAACAAGAAGAGAGAAGACCAGAGTCACAATGCTCAGCTGGGCGTGTTGCAGATGGTAAAACAAACTACGGACGTACAGTACAGGAGACGTGGAAGAGGACGAGGAGGCCGTGGGAGAACAAATGGCTGTTATGCATGCGGAAGTGAAGAGCATTGGATTAGAGACTGTCCGAGAAGGAGCAGAGGAGAGGAATGGATTAGGAGAGGTGAGGATCAGAGTGGAAATTGACAGAAAAAGACCGGGGGCGTGGGGAGCAGACCCGAAGGAGAGGGTGAGTCAAAACCTTTAATGCTTTGCAATGAAGATTCGCTAGAGCTAACCTCTTCGACTAACCTTTCTGAACTTGTTTCACAAACTATATTAAGATTAGAAAATGTGCAAGAACCTCTTGGCACTTATGCAAAGTATGGTGAAGAGTCATATAAGCAAATGCCTGTGTATATGCTGAATGTTGCAGGAGAAAAGATTATGTTTCTGGTAGATTCTGGAGCAGGAAACTCTGTGATAAGATCCAGTCGGTTAAGTGTGCCAGTAAAAACGAGTGGACGGTACCTGAACTCAGTAGGGGCATCTGGTGTCATGGTAAAAGAAAATTTTTCTACACCCCTCAAGTGTGAAACTAATCAAGGAGAAAAATACAAAATGTCATTCTTGCTTTTTAGTTGTTGTCCTATTAATCTCCTGGGGAGTGATTTAATAAACAAATTGGGATTGAGTTTGATTAGCACCCCAGGAGGGCTAAAAGTATTGGAGAAAGATGAAGTAGAAATTCAGGGGGTGAAATATGACACCAGGCCATTGATGTATGTGTATGAGTGGATATGGGCTCAATCTATTGCGAGTTCAGTGAACCAGACGCTCGTGGGAGCAGCACATGACCGCATTAACCCTACTAACACAAGTTTTATGTCTGAACATGATTTGCACTGCACTGCAAACATTCATTTTGAATGGCCTGATCATGAGTATGAGAGTGAATGGTTTAGAGAACTACAAAACCCAGACATGCTATTGTTTCAAGATCTATATTGGGACCAATACAGATGCGCTGTATCTATAGACCTCTCTAGATTAAGTGTAAGAACTGGCATGCCACACCCATTTACCATATAAGGGTCACATCCTCATGTGTCATTATCCAAAAATAACAAAAATTAATGGCAAGAATTGGGATCGTGGGTGTTGAATAACCTCAGAGTAAATGATTGGGTTCGTGTGGGAGACACAGAGACTTGGTATAGCAAAACAATGAACACATACAAGGTTGGTCTGAACTGGTTGGTGGAAGCTAAAAGAGCTGTAGAGATAATTCCGGTGTCAACATTGAATCACAAGAGAGTGAATTGGAGCTTCCCACAGATAGAGATAAGCGACCCAAGCCTAAAAACAGTGCCAGAGAGCCTTTGGGCAAAGGGAAAACATGATGTGGGTCTTGTATGTGATCTTGAACCAGTAAGAATTACACCAAAGTCAGATTATAGGCCTTGTAAGACAAGGTATCCACTAAAAACTGAGGCGCTAGAAGGCATTACTCCCATGTTTAATTATTTATTAAAGGCTGGAGTGATAATTCCATGTGAACACTCACCAGTTAGTACACCAATCTTTCCAGTGAAAAAAGCAAAAATTCCAGGTGAACCTGAAGATTGGAGATTTGTGCAGGACCTTCAAGCAGTAAATGATGCAATAATACCAAGAGCTCCTAATGTCCCGAATCCATACAAATCATATACTATCACGAGATTATGTCAGGGATACTCAGAATTACCAACAATTTACAATGAAGCATTAAGAAAAAGCCTGGAGTCGCTGACCCTGTCTCCAGGGTCAAGCCTTATACAATTCGTTGATGATTGTTTAATAGCAGCGCCATCTAAAGAGCAATGTGAAAAGGACACCATAGCCTTGCTTTGTCACCTAGCAAAAAAAGGCCACAAGGCAAGTCTATCTAAATTACAGTTTGTACAACAGCAGGTAAGATTCTTGGGGCATCTGATATCAGAACAAGGTAAAACCTTAGGTCCAAACAGAGTAAAAGCAATTCAAGAAATTCCAAAACCAAAAACAAAAAAGCAACTCATGTCATTTTTGGGCATGTGTTCATATTGCAGAACGTTCATTCCTAACTATGCAATCCTCGAGGCTCCCTTGAGTGAGATAGCTCATGGGAAGGGCCTACAGGCCTACAGTGCACTTAGTTGGACTCAAGAGGCAGAAAAGGCATTCACTAATTTGAAATTGGCACTACAAACCACACCCACTTTGGGGAACCCCAATCCAAATAAACCTTTTGCACAGACAGTGGATGAAAAGCGAGGTTGCATGACATCTGTGCTACTGCAAAAACATGGGAGTAAACTCAGGCCTGTGGCCTATTTTTCAGCAAAACTAGATCCTGTAGCAGCAGGGTTACCAATGTGTTTAAGAGTCGTTGCAGCTGCTGAAAAAGCTGTAACAGCCTCTAGGGATACATTAGGGTACAGTGATTTAACTTTATTGGTTCCACATGCAGTTTCGCTACTTCTCCTCGAACAAAAAACGGCATACATGTCAACAGCACGATGGTTGAGGTATAACACAATTTTATTGGAGATGCCAAATGTTACAGTAAAAAGATGCACTGTGCTTAATCTTCCTACAGAAGTTGATGGTGAATCACATGACTTTGTTGCTGTAACTAATGAAATTTGCAGCCCAAGATTTACAAGATATTCCTTTGTACAATGCAGAAATGGAACTGTTTGTAGATGGATCAGCATTCAGGAACAAACAATTAGGCCAAAATTGCGTAGGCTATGCCGTGGTAACTGCACATGGTATATTAAAAGTGCTGAATGTCCTCTTGACGGAATGTCACAGCCCCTGGACATTCTGTCACCCAGATGCACAATCACTTTAAACACTTTAAACACTCTAAATCCGTGACATTTCTATTTATACTCAATTTATATTCAACCTCATTCCCACACATACAGTCCTAAATTCTATATCTTTTTATTGCACAGCTGTTCATATTTTCTTATTTACCATATTTTTCATATATGTTTCTTATATTGTATATTTGGTCCTGTACAGTACAGCTGTCTCCTATTTTCCTATTATTGAATATTTTGTACTGTACAGTTATGTCATTTAATTTTAATTCTATATTTTATTTGATTCTTTTTTAGTTAAATTTACCTTCTGTTTTCCTTTTCATATTTATTTTCTATTTCATAGTCTTTTATTTTTAGGTCATGGGCAGTTGTCCAAGTATTTCACTGCATATCGTACTGTGTATGACTGTGTACTGTACGTGACAAATAAAAATGTAATTTGAATTTGATCTTATATGAAAAATTATGAATGATCTGTAATTTTTGGAAAGCTGAGTTAAATTTTACTTGCAACACCCAGACCTGATTACTGCCAGATCCACTGAATCAAGAAATCACAAAAAAAAAAAAATTTTAAAGCAACATTATCTATCTAAAGCTGACATGTAACAACTTTATGACTTTTGACATGTATCAACTTTATCAACTTTGTATCAGAAAGGGCTAAGGCAAACAACAATGAGAGCTATTCCAAGGTAAAAAAAAATAAAAAATTGGTCATATATTTTGTGGACTGATGAGAGAAAAGTAATTTTTTTTAAATGTGTGCATCCTATTACATCTAGCGTAAAACTAACACGGCATTTAGTAATAAAAAAAAGAACATCATACCAATAATCAAATATGGTGGTGTTAAATTCTGTACTCTACCAGAAAATCTTGAAGAAAAATGTCCAGCTCAAGCTCATGTGCACTTAGCAGGACAATAATTTAAGACACAGCAGCAAGTCGACAACTGAATGGATAAAAAAAAAAAACATAAAAAATAAAATAAAGAATAAGGTTTTGGGGTAGCGTAATTAAAATCCGGACTTAAATTCAATCCTTAATCAGGCTATGCTCGAAAAATGTGGCTAAATTAAATTGATTCTGCATAAGAAGAGTGTGCCAAAATTTGCCAGAAAACTATTTGCCAGTTATCACAAATACTTGATTGCGGTTGTTGCCGCCATGGGTGGCACAATCAGTTCTTAAGTTTAAGGGGCAATTACTTTTTCACATACAGCAATGCAGCTTTTTTCCCTTATCAAATGAATTCATCATTTAAAAACTGCATGTTGAATTTATTAGAATTATAATTGTATAATATTAAAATTGCTTTCAATTTAAAGCAATGGTTGCACTAGGACACCTTTACATTTATTGATATGCAATACAAATTCAATGTACAATCAAGTGAAGGTTAAATGTATAATATTACAATAACACACATGCAATCACTTATGTATAAACAAACATACATAAATGAATATGTGCTTGCACACAAAATGTGTGCTTGCATACACATTCTCAAATATACACATATATATTGTGTAGACTGGCATAGATATTGTGAAGACTGGCTCTTCTCTCCCAAAGCCTTTCATTGCACTATTGGCTCTATGTTGACATGCACATGACTAAAAAACTAAACTATATCCAAGTCAGTAAATAATGAAATAAAAAAATAAGTTGGTGCCATTTACATATATTTATATATCCTAGCAAAAATATTTAAATAATATTTCAGTAAGTTCCCCTAAATAGCATTATTTAACCCAAGCCGTGACATGAACAAAATGCATGAGCAAAATACTCACCACATGCACTAGCCAACATTCATATCATCATTGATTAAAATGAAACCCTGAATGATCAACATTGAGAACACCTTTATTAACAAACTTGTTTGCAGTTGTTAATTGGCAAAATTCAAAACTGATGCTGGGTCAATTCTAGTTTTGTTCATTATGTAAATTCCTTTCTGCTAATGGACTGAATGAATAAAATAGTTTAAAGCAGTTGCACTTTATTGATATGGAAACAAACCACAACTAAAATATAATTTCGTACACAGCCTTAATCCTCCTGAATTCCTTCTGGAATTCACCAGAGCTGCACGTGTTGTTGCTGGGATCCTCTAGCACTCCTCCAACTATTTCGACAATAATGGCTTTATACTGACTCATTTTCAGAGGACAGTAAATCTATATGGTTATACAAGCTGCCCATTGACTACTCTAATATACAGTATTGTATATCCAAGTTTCATATCTATAGTATTGTGCTTTGAGAACATTACTGAAATTAGAGGGGTATATTCATTGAATAGGTGTACTATAGCCAAAGTGAAATTACACGACGGGTGTGTGATTTTCAGTTTAAATTTGTATATATTTAATAATACATATTTACAACCATGTTCAATATTTTTCATACACATCAATGGAGAATCTAAAAGTTATTTATAGAAGTAATGTCTATCTTCCCGAATTACTTAATTTAGTTGGGTCCTTAGACATGAACTTAGATGACAGGTGTTCCCTTTCAAAGGCTTCACTCGATGCTGTGTGAAAACGCTATGGGAACCATTTTGTCATGTTGCCGGTTGTGAAGCATGTGTGTGCAAACACGCCAAATTTTTGGCTATATATAACCTCGGTCAGGTGACGTCATCTGATTAGATGCAGCTGCAGGTTATAAATACTAGTCTCAGATCATTTGTCTTCAACCGACATTGTGATTGCGTGTGTGCAGCAAGCATTAAACTACATTTAAAACAGAGAGAAAAAAAAACATAAAACTCACCAGACAAAATGGCGGAGTTTAGAGTTAGATGCCCATGCGATAACTATCTTTCCGAAGGCGATACTCATATCCTCTGTTTTGAATGTTTGGGTGAGAGCCACGCTCTCCTTGGACTTTGTCCCTGCGTGCGACTAAGCAGACAGCCCGTGCTATCGGCCGTTCTATGGCATCCTTGGTGTCCACAGAAAAGCACCTATGGCTAAATCTGACAGGCATCAAAGACAAGGATCGATTCTTTCTCCTTGATGTCTCACCCTCAGGCCTATTTGGCGACACTGTTAATTCCGTCGCCACAGGTTTTTGGGAAATTCCTCCCACACCATGCTCAGGAATTGAGGCCGTCGGCCACCCAGCCACGACCAGATCTGATTCTCGCCAGGTGAGAAGCGCCAAAGGAGAGTGTCAGTAGCCGGACACAACCCCCCGTAAGGACTGGGGTACGGCTTGCTGCCCCTCACAGGCCGTCTCTAGAGGATCAAATCACCGCATCGTCTTCCTTCCCAAGAAGTCGTCCTGAAGGTGTACGTACGCCCCTGGGGAGGGGCACATAACGTTCTTTCCTATAAGAGCATGCCCTCCCGGGCACCCCCAGGGGATCAGTGTTCAGTTTCCGCCAACTTTGGTGTTTCGGATGACACCGGTCTCCGACGACACGTTAGTCATTCGGTCAGATCCTGCCATATTCCAGGACGCCGAACCACTAACAACACCACCTAGTTAACCAAGCCACCAAAACTTTGCCCTTTTCTGAGAAACTGGCAGCGTGGGAGTCCCCTACCAGACAGGGAGTCAGGCTACTACAGTCGGTATTGCTGGGTTCCCGGAGGAATGGGGGGCTGCGTCCAATTTTTAGATTTTGCGGACTGTACCACTATCTAAAATAAATAAATATAGTTTCAAAAATTTGAAAGTGATTGCTCTCAAATCCTACCGAGCGATTGATTTGTGACAACCGATTGAAGGACGCTTACTTTCATATAAAACTATTGCCACAACACAGGAAAAGACATGAGGTTCGCTTTCGGGGGCGAAGCTTACCAGTATCGGGTCCTTCCACTGGTCTAGCACCCACACATGGATGTATTGAATTACATAGACGACTGGCTGGCCCAGTCTCAGTAGCTAGCGCTTCGACATCAGCATGTCGTCCTAGCTCATCTTTGGTTCCAGGATTGAGACCCAAAGTAAAACGAATCCATTCTACAAGGAAATCAAGCTAGACCAGAAAGTGACCATCACTTTTAGAAATGTGACTAAAACAGGGGATTTCACTCTAGGGCCAATCCCCAATAAAGGTTACGCGCCAGGTGCTTCGTACCCTTCCTATGTGGTTCAGACCCCGGTTTCTGACTCTGGGTCCCACTCTAAGTTCGTCTTGTCATCGCAGGTGCTCACGACAGACGTTTCCCTCACGGGCTGGGGTACAGTCTTAGATGACCGTCCAGCCCAAGGGAGCTGGAGAGGCCTTCTTCTCGCGTGGCACATCTATTGCCCTGAAATGATGGCTCTATTTCTGGCCCTAAAGCACTTCCTCCAGCAGTTGAGAGGTTACCATGTCCTAGTGTGGATGGACAACACTATGGCAGTCTCATATATTATCGCCAGGGTGGACTGTGCTCGCGCCGCTAAACAGCTAGCGCACCAGGTTCCTCTCCCTCAGGGCGATTTACATTCCAGGGCAGCTAGCAGAGTTGGACCTCTTTGCCTCGTAAGATCAGCAAATGTCCCCTTTGCTACTCTCTGACTCTTCCAGCCCCCCCCCCCCCCCAGGTCTGGACACATTGGCCCTCCGTTATGTTTTGAAGTCTTCTGTCCTCTGCCTTTTACAGCTTCGGAGCAGGAGAAACTTCACTTACTGTCCAGTACGTGCTCTTCAGATTTACGTCCACCGCATCAGCCAGTGGCGTAAGTCAGAGCGCCACTATACTGGGTGAGAGATGCTTTTGCCCTCTCCTATAAGGCGCGTGGGCTCACTTCGCCTCTAGGAATCAGGGCTCATTCAACCGGCGGATCGCCTCATCTATTGCACTAGCAAGAGGTATTCCCCTGCAGCAACTGTGTGCTAAGCAGGTAGGCCCAGTCCACTGCCGAAATGTTTCAGTGCTGGAGTGTCTGCAGGAAAAGCTTGTCCTCGGGCTTGTGCCCTAGTACTCTCAGAATGTACTCCCTATTATTTTGAAGCTTTCTGTCCTCTGCCTTTTACAGCTTCAGAACAGGAGAAACTTCACTTACTGTCCAGTACGTGCTCTTCAGATTTACGTCCACCGCATCAGCCAGTAGCGTAGGTCAGAGAAGCCTTTACACGTCTTGGGGCACGCGGGGGCGGCCACAACTACACTGGGTGAGAGATGCTTTTGCCCTCTCCTATGAGGCGCATGGGTCCACTTTGCCTCTAGGAAGCAGGGCTCATCCAACCAGGGGGATCGTCTCTTTTTGCACCAGCAATAGGTATTCCCCTGCAGCAAATTGTGTGACGCGGAGGGTTGTCCTCCCCGCACACATTTGTTACATTTACAATCTGGATGTTCATGCTACTCCAGGCTCACGTCCCTGAGTTAGCTGCCCAGGCATAGATCTGAGACTTCCTGGCTTTGTGCGCACACGCTACACAACCTGAGGGTCCAGACACTTGTAGTGCGGCAGCGTTGGTATTCTCGTTCCCATAGCGTTTTCACACAGCATCGAGTGAAGCCTTTGAAGGGGAACGTCTCGGGTTACTTTGCTGTAACCCTGTTCCCTGAAAAGGCAGGAATGAGATGCTGCGTCCTAATGCCACACTACCACGTGACCGGACGTCCGTTCAGACAAATTAATCTGAGGTTTGTCGCCGGCTCACTAGTATTTATAACCTGCAGCTGCGTCTAATCAGATGACGTCACCTGACCGAGGTTATATATAGCCAAATTTTTTGCCTGTTTGCACACACATGCTTCACAACCGGCAACATGACAAAATGGTTCCCATAGCGTTTTCACGCAGCCTCTCGTTCCCGCCTTTTCAGGGAACAGGGTTACAGCAAAGTAACCCGAGATGTTTCCCTTGTGAAAATAGTTAATCATTACAGGGCAGTAAACAGTTGAATATTTTGAAAGACCCAACACAAACTGAATTTCAAGTTCTTTTTGATCCGACTTAATGCAGTTTCCTCAATAAAGATATATGATAATGGATAATTTTATAGCTTGATAAGTTAGGCAAACAAGTTCAATAAGACAAGTCAATTTCCATGTAGCTTCTTTTCCATAAAAAATTATCATTTACAATAACATGGGAAAGTCTCACTCACCAAATTTCAGGGACTGCTATATCCTTGACAGAGGTATGGTTGATCTAGCTCGTATCTGAGGAACAAAAGGTGTGTGGCAGAAATAATCCTAGATGAGATGCCAGCTCATAGCAGGGCACTATCCATGAGCCATGTTCCCACTACATCCACACAATTTCTTTTTTCTTGTGTTTTTTGGGATTGGACTAGACAGGCTAGACCTTGGTCTCTGTGAGAATGGGTGAGCCTTGGCTACCTATCCTCCCCAGTCACCAGTTTACTAGTGTATAATTTATAATCAATTTGAATGTACTAATATTATTTGGTATTAATGTTATGGCAGAACAATTCCATGAAAAGTATTTATCCCTTTCCTGATTTTTAATTTATGACTCATTTGTCACACTTAAACCTTGTGTGGTGTTCTGGTCTATGGGACCCGTTTTCATGTTTCATAAAAAAAAAAAAAAAATACAATTAATTTTTAAAAAACCTCAGACTCAGACTGTGAAGAGTAAATATCAGAAAACATTTTCAATGACCACATTCTGTGTGTGTGTGTGTGAGAGAGAGAGAGAGAGAGAGAGTGAGGAGAGAGACGGTGTACGTTTTGTGTTTTGGCCCTGTCATCCTGCACAAGGTTGCAATCATTGTCATACAACATTGTGGCAAAATTCACACTTTACCCTCTGTCTTGTGGGAACCAATCTTTATTTGCTCATAGTCTATCTCATTTTACATATCCCAAATTGGGGGCCGGATGCAATAAATATAGCTTTGTGGTTTATTAAAATGGCCAAAAGACATTGCAATTGAATTTGGAAGAAAGAGCTGCTTTTGATGATGATGTAGAGGAAGAGGATCACATTTCTGAATCTAACAGTAACTTTGAAGAGAAGATTGAGAATGAGCATCAGCTAGTTTCAAAACAAAGACACAGAAGCAGCCAATCAGCAGCTAGCAAAAATATGGATGTCAAAAAATGGTGAAATTGAATGGTCTTCTTGCCCAAGAAATGAGCCACCCTGCATGGCTGCCAATGTGAGGAGAATGCAACTAGGGACAACAGGGATGGCAGTTACTTATGTGCAGGACATCAAGTCTTCTTTTGAGCAGTGGCGGCTGGTGCAAAATTTTTTGAGGGGGCATAAACAATAATAAAAAAAAAATCTTTTAATAATCGCCTGTAAATAGACATTTATCAGGTGATTAAGCATCATTACTACTAGTATAAAATAAAGGCATGACTCACATCGCATCCAGCCAGCCCGCTCCACTTCACAAATCACATGCTTTTCAAAAATGTACGTGCCTACATAGACACTACATCGGTCCGGGTTCGATTCCCGGCCAGTCTCGATTCCCGTCTCTGTGTGCATGGAGTTTGCATATTCTCCCCGTGCTTGGTGGGTTTCCTCCGGGTACTCCGGTTTCCTCCCACAGTCCAAAGACATGCAGATTAGGCTAATTGGCGTTCCCAAATTGACCATAGTGTGTGAATGAGTGTGTGTGTGTGTGTGTGTGCTCTGCGATGGATTGGCGCGCTGTCCAGGGTGTACCCTGCCTCGTGACCTGAGTCTCCTGGGATAGGCTGCAGGTCACCGCGACCCTAAATACAGGATAAAGTGGTATAGAAGATGAATGAATGAATGAATTTGGAACGAGGGTAAAGGAGATGGACCAAACCCATTCACATGCCAACTTTGAGGTTCCTATCCTTTCTGGAGATTTCAGGTCCAAGTGGGAATCCACAGAATCCTGGTAGGATGCAGAAACTGACATTTCCACCAGGAAGGTGTGGGACAATTGGGTGCACCACCTCCCCTTATTTTACAATTTAGGTTATTATTTTGCGGCTAGCAACAACAAAAAGTAGTGCTGTAAAGTGTGTGGACCCAAGATGGTCAGAGAAACACTATGAACATGCCTCAAGAAGTACATATGCACCACATACACAGTAAAACTCTGCCCCCTTATGTGTTGTATAGGCTAGTATAAGGTAAAGGGCAAATGTTAACTAAGCTCCGCAGTGAGCTTGCGGCTGTCCTCGCCTCTTTAAAGTCCCTGGGGCGAGTCCCATTGCCCCGCTAGCTTGCCGCTCTTCTGTGTGCGTCGCACTCATACCGCTTAGTAAAGTCCTCAACAACCCAACAGACCGCGAGCGTCACTCCTCGCTGGGTTTTATAGCGCGGGGAGAAGCCCGGGATCATTAACAGCAATAGCTCACCAGCCGTGGCTAATTCGGCGGCCCTGCTCCTTCTCATACCTGAAGGGGAGGCCGCCTAACTAGTGAGCTTCGGAGTGAGTGCACGCCCATCACAGGCACATGTGTAACATCCGATCCGCCGCAGCCCCGGAGATCAGGTTCACCGGATTACTGAGCCGTGGCTTTGTCTCCCCCTAGTGTGTCTACGTATGTCATTGTCAGTCATTAACACGAAAGTGAATTCACCTGTCTACCCTTGTGTGTCTCACTATTTAACCCAGCCGAACCCACACCACATTGTCTGGTCACCGTTGTGCACACCCGTAAGCTCTGTAATGTTTATGTCTCTTTCTCTCTCTCTCTCTCTCTCTCCCAGGTCTAAAGCGGTATCTGCAGGCGAGGCAGCGGAAGCAGGGCAGCTTCGCGCATTCAGGCTGAGCTCTATGTGTTTTGGGTTGCAGTCTTCCCGTATGATCTTATTTGTGTTTTCTGAGTGACTTTAAGTTCTTGTATTTCCGCCTGCAGACCGCTCCTGGAGAAGCGCCCTCGGAGCGTACGTTATAAAAGTGAAATTTAAGTTTGTTCAAATCGAAAACGGGACTCGCAATAAAGAACTATTATTTCCTGCATTTGCGTTCTCCTGAGTGTGATTTACCCATGCAAGCCATGACAACATGCTGTGACAGCATATTTTGTTCTCTGACTGTAAATGTTTTCTGGCAGTGAGGTTTGGGTGAGTTAATTATTTGAGCTAGATGAAAAATAAATACATTTGTTACACATTTGCTTTTTGGGTGGGCATAAAAAATGGTGACTCAAATATCCTTTCCTCTGCATATTTACCTGTCAATACAATACTCAGGAGGAAAGATGAAGAGGATATATCTCCTAAGAGAAATCATTCCAAAGCTTAAAGGTCTTTGTGCCTCACCACAGGACATCTTGGACAAATGTGCAGGACAAATGATGGAAGAATTTGAACAGGTAAAACAATTTGGACTAGGAGCAGCCTTATGTTTTCTAAATGTTGGCAAAGTTTCAAGATATTATTTCTACAATAGCAATGTGTACATTCTAGCAATATTAAGACAAGCTTTTATAATTAATTAATGTGCATAACATTTGATGTAAACACAAATAAAATGAATAGAGTAAAAAAAGAAGTAAGGAATAAAAGAGTAAAGTTAGGGCTGGACGAAAAAAATTCTAAAAAATGAAAAAAAATTATATCACGATATATTTCTTCATTTTGGTCGATACAATATAATTCCGATATCGATATGGACAATATTAAAAAGCCTCAGGAAAAAACTGCCTAGGACACACACATTGGATGTCTGCAAACTGAATTTGCAAAGTCTATAATCCCTCCAGGCTCCTCCTATTAAAATTATATATTTTTTTGTTATATAAAAACAGTACAAAAAAAAATAAGGTTAACTTTTTATTTGTATTCAGCCTTCACAAACAAGTGAAATGTGAAATAAACTATCAAATAAATAAAACTCTCAGGAGTGCGTGTGGGTGTGTGCGTGCGCGCGCGCTTCGGACACATATAGACACACACTCGCCGCTACCCGAAAGGAGTTGGGGGTGGGTGGGGGCTGTAAAGCGCGCACGCACACACACACACTTTTCGGCTTCGCACACACATAGACACACACAAACTCTGCTCTGTCGCGAAACATGAGAGGAGAGGAAAAATGGATCTTTACCCTCTATGAGACTTGCTTTTGCTTTATACACGCGCAGTACAAACACGCTAACAAGCACAAAATTAAATATGTTTCACACACACACGTGGTCACAGTGTTATAGTAAACATTACACGCGTGCACAGGTGTTGATTATACCAGTAAGAGACGAGCACTAAGACCCAGCAGGGGAGGCGATTACCTACAATTCCGCAGCGCAAGAGAGAAAAACCGTTGGCTCGTATATTCAAATGTATACCGAAATAGCAGAAATGTGTTTAAAAATCGTATCACCATTATTGAAAAAAATCGCGATATATATTCATATCGAATTATTGTCCAGCCCTAAGTAAAATACTCCAAAAGTATTGGAATTCTTTTTCTTTCCTTTTGACATACATTGAAGACATTTGGGTTTGGATGATTATGAGAAGACAAAGGTCAGGTTTTTTTATATTTACCTCACAATTTTAAGGTGAGCAAAAATAAAAGAGAAAATAGTCCTATAGCGGGCTTATTATACAAATGTAGTTTCCCTTTTAGTATTTTTTTTAGTCATGTGCTTAGAAAGGGCTTAAAGAAGACAATTACACTTCCCCTGTAATTTTGCCTCATGTACTGTAAGAAGATCTCCTTCCCAGCTTGTTGGTTTATCATTTTAAATAACAAATGCAGTAGTTACAGACAAAACCCAGGCCACAAATCAAGGCCAGACATTCAGAGCTACTCATAACAGTCAATCATGCAGGGCACATCTGAGCAATGAGAAACTGTTACTTACCATGTTCCAGTATTTTTGATCACTTCATGAATGACTTTAAACAAAAGTTGTCATGTTGTACTTTGTTCAACACAGTAGCATGTAAAAAAAAATCGAATCTAAGTATTTTTGTATTTTTGTATCGTACACGACACTCACACCACCACCTAATTAAATAGCATTGATTATTTATTGTATATCAATAAATTTGTAATAAAAAAGGATTAAGAGCACCCTACGCTCATTTATTCCTGTGGGGACCAAACACCAGCCTGTCCAATCCAGTCCTACAGCAAAGCCAATGTAGCTGGCAGGGGAAAATGCAGCCATGACAGTAAAACACCAGAATACTCAATATATCACAGATTGCTGTGTTTGGGGTTTAGCAAGTAAAGACTTAAAGACTGTCGATCAGGCCACCAAACTCAGATCTCAGGCCAATTGAGCATTTGTAGAATGTGCTGAACAAATAAGTCCATAGAGACCCCACCCCAATACCCATAATATTCACAGGACCTGCTGTCAATGCCCTGGTGCCAGACACGCACGCTCCCAGAGATCTTGTGTAATCATGCTCAGAGGGGCCATAGGCACCTGTGTGGCACAAGGGGAACCTACATACGTGGGCTTCATACTACATAATGATTTGTGTTTACACTAATTAAATAAAAAAAATAATAGAATTGTGAATAATATGATATTTATATAAGTGTCACAGTAACATTTGCTGGACCAGCCTGTTCAGGGCAATTCTGAATAACTTACTTATGAGCTTTATTATGATTAACTTTATAAAACTTGTCTTGTGTCTCAGTCTGTGTGTAGAATCGTTAACTAACAAAGTACAAAAAAGCAGATAAAACTTGTGGAGTTAGATAGGCTGAACTTTGTACCCATATGTACTTTAGGTGGCCAACTTATAACATTAACATTAGCATAATCAGGGTCAACTAAATAATTGATTGCAAGTTATGGCACAAGTGCAATCCTTAGGTTAGTGGAACAAGTTAGCTAAATTACTTACATGTTAGTGGTGGCACAGTGGATTAGTGATTAGCACTGTCGATTTGCACCTCCAGGGTCTGGGTTCGGTTCAATCCCAGGTTTGATTCCTGCCTCTGCGTGCATGGAATTTGCATGTACTCCCTGTGCTTGGTGGGTTTCCACCAGTACTCTGGTTTCCTCCCATAGCCCAAAGATATGCAGATTAGTCTAAGTGGCATTCCCAAATCCCCCATAGTGTGTGAATGAGTGTGTGCCTTGCGAATGAACTGGTACCCTGTCCAGGGCCCAGGCCCCTGCGACCATGTATACAAGATTAAGCGATATACTGTAGATAATGAGTGTGTGAGTGAGTGAGTGATAAAAAACGGTCACATAGCAGAAGTCTTATTGACTTTTTAAAATATTTACAATATTACAAACAACAAGTAATCACACCTGATGCCAGGTCTCAGAAACATCAATCGATCAACCAATCAATCATCATTATTATTATCACTTAACACTGCAAAAACTATGGGGGGAAGATGACGGAAAGTGATAATAAAGTTTAGTAAATTTTCCTTTTTATTATGATTCCGATTACATCCAAAGATGCTTCTCCTTCATTCACTTTTGGTAGCCCTAGGTGGGAGGAGTTGATGTCATCAGGCGGTATCCAATGATCATTGGGTGTTTCAACTCTAAACCGCAACACCTTCAACATTGGTGGGTCAGCTATGGTGGCCAAATCACTGCCCATCAACGCCCCCTGGCTTCCAGCAAAGCTCTCCTGCTCCATAACCAGCAAGAAGCCCTCCCCAATCCTGCGAACGGTCATCTTTCTCTCCCTCCCCATCACCCCAATGGCTGTAAGCATCCTCCATACTGACTGGGCGGGGAATCCTCTACAGCCAACCTCGACTGGAAAGAGCCATGCCTGTCAACCTTTCCGCCTGCACTCCTGCAAGAGATCCTGGTATTTGGCGCTCTTTCTCTCAAATGCTTGTTTACAACCCTCTTCCTATGGGACTATAAGTTCCCACTGTTCGTCTTTGCCTCTTTAGACCACAGTACTGCATCTGGCCTCAGGGTTGTCTGGACAACCATGGGGAATTGCAATCTTTCCCTCAGGTCTACCTTCATTTCCCATGATTGGGCCTTTTGCAGCAGATTGGTTCTTGTCGTTACTGTAGTTGGTATCTTTTGGTATCTTACAAACTTGATTACATTTACATTTAGGCATTTGGCAGACGCTCTTATCCAGAGCGACTTACATTTTTACCTCATTACAAATCTGAGCAGTTAAGGGATAAGGGCCTTGCTCAAGGGCCCAACTTGGTGGTTGTGGGGTTTGAACCTGGGATCTTCCGAACCGTAGTCCAATGCCTTAACCACTGAGCTACCCCTGGCCCCTATTGATGGTATTACTCTCCCATGTGGTTGGTGTTTCTTGCGTCTCTCTTGCTCCAGGATGTTAGCGAGTGTCATGAGCACCTTGTCATGGCGCCACCTGTATCTACCTTGGGCAAGGGCTGTTTTACACCCTGACAGGATGTGCGCCATGGTACCCCTTTCCCCACAAAGCTTGCACAGTGGATCCTCTCTTAAGCCCCACTTGTGCAAGTTTGTCGGAGTTGGGAGTGTGTCATACACCGATCTTAACAAGAATGAAATACGGAAAGGTTCCAATCTCCACAGATTTCCCCATGTGATCTTCCTCTTGGGTAGGTCCCACTTGGTCCATGCTTCAAGATTCAATATACTGTATATATATTAGACAGGAAAATTAAATTAATTTTACATTTATATTTCTTTAGAAGAAAAATAACAATAAATAGGATTAAAATAGAATAGAATAGTAATTAGCTCTGGCACATAATTTAGTTACCTATTGCACTAAAACTTTAGTGTAAGTGAAAAGAAGTATTGCACAAGTGTATTTTAATCAGATATTGCACTTAGAACATTGAGTTGTGTGAACAGAAGTGTCAAAGTATAAAATGTTATTTGTTATTAACCAGGAACAGTCCCTGACCTATAGTAAAAATGCTATAGAGAAGAGTTATATAATTTTATGGCCGTAGGGAGAAAATATCTCCTGTGGCGCTCCGTAGAACACCTGGTCATAATTAGTCTCTGGCTGACGTTGCTCCTCTGGTTGGTGAGAACTCCATATAGCGGGTGAGAAGGATTGTTCAAGATTTTGGACAGAATTCTCCTCTTTGCCACAACATCAACAGAGTCCAGATCCAAACCTAGGACAGATCCAGCCCTTTTAATGACCTTGTCCAGTCTGTTTCTGTCTGCGGCTTTTATGTTACATCTCCAGCAGACCACGGCAAAGAAGACGACACTCATCACCACAGATTCGTAAAACATCCGGAGAATGGTATTACAGATGTTGAAAGATCTGAGCCTTCTCAGAAAGTTCAACCTGCTCTGTCCTTTCTTGTAGAGGGCCATTGTGTTAACTGACCAGTCCAGTTTATTATCCAAATGCACTCCTAGGTATTTGTACTCAGAGACCATGTCCACTGTCTCTCCCTGGACAGATATACAGTAGGAGTCACCGGGGTTCCACCTTTAAAGTCGACCACCAGCTCCTTCGTTTTTTTTTTTTTACGTTAAGTTGAAGGTGGTTGCGCTCACACCAGAAAACAAAGTCATCCACCACAGACAGGTACTCGGAGATGTCACCGTCCTTAATACATCCCACCACGACAGAGTCGTCAGAGAACTTCTGTAGATGGCATGATCCTGAATTATATTTAAAGTCCGATGTATAGAGGGTGAAAAGAAATGGAGACAGAACAGTCCCCTGAGGAGCACCAGTGCTGCAGATCACGGTGTCAGACACACAGTTTTGTAAACAAACATACTGGGGACGGCAGGTCAGGTAGTCCATTATCCAGGAGACCAAGGGAGTGTCAATTTCCATGATTTTTAGTTTCTCCCCCAGTACCGCCGGTCGTATGGTGTTGAAGGCACTGGAGAAGTCAAAGAACATAATCCTCACACTGGTCCCTGGTTTGTCGAGGTGGGAGTACGTACGGTGGAGCAGGTGTATGATGGTGTCATCTACTCCCAGGAGTGGCTGATAGGCAAACTGAAGAGGGTCAAGAGAAGACTTCACCTGGGGATGAAGTGTATCCAGGATAAGTATCTCAAACACCTTCATAATATGTGATGTTAGAGCGACAGGCCTGTAGTCATTCCGGGCAGAGGGTCGTGGTATCTTGGGGACAGGAACAATGCAGGATGTTTTCCACAGGGCTGGGACTTTCTGTAGAGACAGACTTAGGCTAACGAGGTGCCGTAGGACCTCACACAGGATTTTAGGACTCTTGGGTTGATATTGTCCGGACCTGTAGCTTTTGTAGGGCAGAGCCTGCTCAGTCCGCGTTTTACTTCCCCAGGAGCCCTGATTTTTCGATCCTCCTCAGCCATTCCTCTGTTTGCTTCTCTGTACTGCTGATGTTGTTCCTGTCGGTAAGTGAATCATCAAACCACTTTCCGAGGCACTTTATTGGATTTTCCTTTATCGCTGGAATCATCTCCCCTTGCACATGCAGCGTGACTCTGTTTATCAGTTTACCTTTCCTGATCACCATATACCTGGATTTCTTTGGCTTAAACCTCATTCTGGCCCACGTTGCCATGCGGTCCAGAACAGTTAGTACCCACCTCGCATCCACATGGGTTGTGGTCGTCACAGTAAGGTTATCCATATAACCTCTTATTGGGGGTTGTCGGATGCCCAAATGCATTTTTGGGCCTCAGGCTTCCTTCCCAGCAGCTGTTATTATGAGGTTCATTCCCATGATGAAGAGGATGGGGGAGATTGTACAGCCAGTTACGATCCTTCTTTCCAAGTTTTGCCACTGGGCGGTAAAGTGGCCTGTCTTGAATCGTAGCTGGATTCCGCCAAAGTAACTGATGATCATTCCCGGATCATCTGACTGAGAACTCCTACGTGTTCCAGACATCCAGAAAAACCCGATGTGTCGATGTATCCATTCTCAATCATATATGAGGTCATCCTCTTAGCGAGTACAGAGAAGAATATCTTGCATTCTACACTTAACAGTGAGATTGTTCTAAATTGGTCTATTGTTGAGGAGTTCTCTTCTTTTGGCACAAAACAGCCTTCTGCCCTTTTCCAACATGATGGAATGTTTCCCTTCTTCCAAATCCTCTGGAACAGCTTCCATAGCCTCCGGAGGAGCATTGGGCACTTCTTATATACCTTATAGGGTATGCCGTTTGGGCCGGGGGCAGAACCTGACCTTCTTCACTACCTCTTGGATTTCCTTCCAGGATGGTTTGTTGATGTTGAGCTCCTTTACAGGTATATCAATACTGTCGATATTTGGTTGGCATCCAGGACCTGGTTTCTGAAGATGTTATTGTGGATTTCTCTCAAGAAGTCTCCACGACTTCTCTGGGGCTGGTCAGCCTTCTAGACTTTACTTCACCCAGCAGTGTTCTGGTGAATCGGAAGGGATCTTTGGTGAACTGAGATCTTTTGTTCTCCCTACCCTTCCTTCTTTTCCGAGTGCTTTCTGCTCTTCGGAGTCTGCAGAGATGTTCTCGGAGTTGACTTGTCAGGTACTTGATGCCTTCTCTTTCGTAAACCGTTGATCTTTTGAACTGCTTATTAAGTGCCTTGATTTCTTCCCTTAAGCTGAGAGATCTCCAGGACTATGGGGTTCTTCCTGCTTGGAGCTCTCCTGCGTCTCACCAGTTGCTACCACTGTGCGCTGCATCTGTGATCCCTTCTTTCCACATTTGGTCCTGCCTTGATGTATTTTGTGTTCTTGCAGACCTTTCTGTAGTGACACTTTACTTTGTCAACTAATTGATTGTTGCCTGGCAAAATATCCTCTGTCTCCCAATTTTTGTTCTTAAAAAATACAGGAATTATTTACGTGCATTGATAGTAACCAGTTAATTTTTTATTATGTTACAATCACTTAAAAGTTTTAAGTGATAATTATAATTTAATTCAATTAAATTTTATTTGTATAGCGCTTTTAACAATTGTCATTGTCGCAAAGCAGCTTTACACAATCAAAAGAATTATTTTAGTTTGTATAGAATGTGAATGTGTATAAATCAAAATGGTCAGACTGTCCCTGGTGAGCAAGCCGAGGGCGACAGTGGCAAGGAAAAACTCCCTGAGATGGTAATAGGAAGAAACCTTGAGAGGAACCAGATTCAACAGGGAACCCATCCTCATTTGGGTGAAACAAATTGATCTGCATTTATACTGTGTGTTAGGTGGCAGCCAGTTCAACTATAATAGTTGATGTTAATTGATGTTAATATGGAGTTCAGGTAGTTATTGGAGACTCAGGTAGACTTGTAGGAAGTTTCAGGAAGTTCCCTATCGAACTGTCAAGTCCTCAGAGAAATACCTGCCAACACCAATCGAGGCCAGAACCGTCTTCTAGGTAGAGAGAATCATCCCCAGACACCAGACACATCCCAAAGAGACACATGGGGCATCCATGTGACGATATCTCCAGGCAGAGGGAGTCTGGATCACTGGCAGCTCAGGAACGACATGTGTAGCTCGACAGAGAGAGAGAAACAGAGAAAGGGGGAGAGAGGGAAGAGAAAGAGAGGGAGAGAGAGCAGAAGAGGAGATATGGCAATTAGGTATGGTCACAGTCACATAATGTCTAATGTGAATGTATATTTACTGTAGAGTGCAAGCAGAGACTTCGGCAGGACTAATTATGACAGCATAACTAAAAGGGAGAGCCAAAAGTAAACACAAACATGAGGGGTCCCTGAGATGTAAAGCAAACAATCACCTCACCGTCAACCAACCTGAGTGATCAATAAGAGTGGGGAAGACAGCATCTAAACATGCAAGTTCAACGTAATACTCTACGTCCATGAGTCCCCCAGATCTGCTCCTTTACCTAAGGCAAATCTATTCATAAAAATGCTTGGCTAAATAAATAGGATTTTAGCCTAGACTTAAACACTGAAACTGTGTCTGAGTCCCGAACACAATTTGGAAGACTATACCATAATTTTGGGGCTTTGTAAGAAAAAGCTCTGCCCCCAGCTGTAGTTTTCATAATACGCGGTACTGACAAGCAGCCCGCATCCTTTGATTGAAGTAGGCATGAGGGATAGTAAGACACTAGCAGTTTGCTCAGATACTGCGGCGCGAGGCCATCTAAAGTTACAGTGTGATCTAAAATTTTACTCCTAGCTGTATGCGGTCCTATGACTAGAACTTCTGTCTTATCAGGATTAAGCAGAAGGAAGTTAATTAGCATCCAATTTCTTGTGTCCTGCACACATTGCTCAACTTTAGTAAGCTGTTTTTTCTCATCAGGTTTTGCTGAGACATATAACTGTGTGTCATCAGCATAACAATGAAAACTAATACCATGCTTACGGATAGAAGAAGAACTTGCGCGTTCTCTAAAAAGCGCAGAAAAAGGGGAAGCCAAATAGTATGAAGATGTAAAAACTAGTTGTTATTAATATTATTATTCAATTATAATTAATTTAGTTTCTAATTTAGGTATGCATGTAACTGGCACTTGTTCTGTAAGACCTTAAATACATTCATGGTCATAATAGTGTCAAATGCTTCTGCATTTGAACAACAGACAGATTTTGAGAACTTACTGTATTCTTTTTGAGATTTCTGTGTTGTGAATGTGTGGTGCTGCTTTGTTTTACAGGGTTTGAAGAAAGACTATAAATCCATTCTAAATGTTTCATCTGCTGATTTCCACAGAATGGGATTAAAGCCTATCACCTTTGTTCGTCAGGTAAAAAGGGGCATGCATCATTTTGAAAAGTTAAAACTAAACTGAACAGGACAGCCCTGCTCTTACCCACTAAAACATTAACCAGAGAAAATGAATTTACTGTATAGCACTGTGAATTGTAATGCCTGTGTTTTAAAAAAAAAAATTGTGGGGATTGTGGTGCAGGTCCTGGCTGCTTGTTTCTACCCTTCCCTCCTGAATGATGAGAGGTTGCCCTTGGATGTAAGAGAGAGAGCGAGAAGGATTCTGGGAACATGTGCAGGCGGGAGCATTGGTGATCTGTTTAAATGACTTCATAGCATATCTCATTGTTGCAACAGTACTAGATAGCTAAAACCACTTAAAAAGAAAATTTAGCAAAATATTATAGAAATATTTGCTTAAAATTGAAAGTGAAAGAACCGACAACACTAAAAAATTAAGCTCATACAGCATTGAGCTGTGGCCATAGGTACTGATGTAAGGTGGAGGTGAGACTTCACCAGGGTGAAGTCTCACCTCAGACTTCATGGCTCTTAGCCCCTTCCTGTTCACAGAGGTGATGGACAGGTTGATGGATGAGGTTAAACAAAAATCCCCATGTACTATGATGTTTGCAGATGCTATTGTAATCAGCAGCGAGAGTAGGGAGCAGGTTGAGATAAGTCAAGAGAGGTGGAGGGATGCACTGATGTACAAGATCAGTAGGAGCAAGATGGAGTACATGTGTGTAAATGAGAGGGAGGGCGGATTGCAGTTGCAAGGTTTATGGATGTGGTGAGGGAGGACATGCAGGAGGTTGGAGTGACAAGATGTGGTAGACAGACCTAGATGGAGACAAATGATCTGCTGTGACGACCACTAATGGAAACAGTAGAAAGAAGAAAAACAAGAAGAACAAGAAGAAAAAGATATTGCATGCTCTCCAGTGCCCTACATTTATTATTCCTTTCTTGTAATCTTATATACAGTATCTTATATTTAAGTGCAGTGTTTAGTGACTATTTCTTAACTCAAAGTAACAACATAATTTCAAATACACCTTAAGAAAACTTTGATAACATTATTGCAATAAATTGGATCTGGCTACTTTCTTCAAGTCAGACTCATTTAACACAAATTAGCTTCACCCTCATGAAAAAATTGCTTCTCACCTACCCTGTTTTTTCTGTACAATAAGGGTTTTATTAAGGGATGGCAAGGTCTTGATTGTCAAAGTTTATTGCATTTTAAACTCACCACACAGGCAGCAGAGAACTTAAAATATGAACTGCACAGACTCATTGTTTCTATAATTATTGTTAACTATCTTAATTGCTAAATCAGAAAAAAAACTAATGTTACAAAATATTATCATTAATAGGATGAGTTTTAGTATTATGTCTATTTTTATGACCAGGATCATACACTGCTGCACGTGGGAGTAAGGAACTCCATGCCTCCATATGTGATTTTATCGCCAAACGCGATGGTGTTGTTCCTGATCCTGACAACATTTACATGACCAATGGGTCCCAGATGGCCCTCACAGTGAGAAACACCAAAACTATAAGCACAAATTTACATAACACATGTTTTATTCTGTAGAATGAACAGAATTTATCCAGGTATTTCTCTGTAGATGGTCCTGAAGCTGCTGGTTCTAAGTGAGGGCTCCCTGAAGACGGGGGTCCTTAGTCCTGTACCATCATACTCCACATTTAACATGGCAGTAGAAGCTCAGGGAGGAATTGTTGTGCCTTACTACCTGTCTGAGGAGCAGGGCTGGGCCATCCAGCTTGAAGATTTGTACCGAGCCGTTCACACAGCCAGGGTGCAATGCAACCCAATGATGTTATATATTATCAATCCAGGTACAACAGGTAATGAAAATGTAACTGCTAATGGCAGGCTTACTTGTAAGCATATTTATTTAATTTTTAAAATGTGTAATAGTATATTTTCATTAATTCATGTTGAAAATTATGAAAAACAAGGATAAACTGGTAACTGAAAATTTATTATTATTATTATTATTATTATTATTATTATTAATTCCATTAATCCATCCATCCATTTTCTACCGCTTATCCAAGGTCGGGTCACGGGGGCAGCAGCTTCAGCAGGGATGCCCAGACTTCCCTCTCCCCGGCCACTTCTTCCAGCTCTTCCGGGGAGACCCCAAGGCGTTCCCAGGCCAGCCGAGGGACATAGTCCCTCCAGCGTATCCTGGGTCTTCCCCAGGGTCTCTTTCCGGTGGGGCATGTGCGGAACACCTCACAAGGGAGGCGTCCAAGGGGCATCCTAAATAGATGCCCAAGCCACCTCATCTGGCTCCTCTCGATACGGAGGAGCAGCGGCTCTACTCTGAGCCCCTCCCGGGTGACTTAGCTTCTCACCCTATCTCTAAGGGAGAGCCCAGACACCCTGCGGAGGATACTAATTTCGGCCGCTTGTATTCGCGATCCTGTTCTTTCGGTCACTACCCACAGCTCATGACTATAGGTGAGGGTAGGAACGTAGATCCACCGGTAAATTGAGAGCTTTGCCTTTTGGCTCAGCTCCTTCTTCACCACGACGGACCGATACAGAGCCCGCATCACTGCAGATGCTGCCCCGATCCGCCTGTCGATCTCCCAATCCATTTTACCCTCACTCGTGAACAAGACCCCAAGATACTTAAACTCCTCCACTTGGGGTAGGATCTCACTCCCAACCCTGAGAGGGCAGTCCACCCTTTTCCGGCTGAGGACCATGGCCTCAGTTTTGGAGGTGCTGATTCTCATCCCAGCCGCTTCACACTCGGCTGCGAACCCATCCAGTGAGAGCTGTAGGTCACAGGGTGATGAGGCCAACAGAACAATGTCATCTGCAAAAAGCAGTGACCCAATCCTGAGCCCACCAAACTGTACCCCCTCAACGGCCTGGCTGCGCCTAGAAATCCTGTCCATAAAAATTATGAACAGGATCGGTGACAAAGGGCAGCCCTGTCGGAGTCCTAGTCTCACTGGAAACAGGTCCGACTTACTACCGGCAATGCGGACCAAGCTCCGACACCGGTTGTACAGGGACCGTACAGCCCTTAACAGGGAATCCGATATCCCATACTCCTGGAGTACCCCCCACAGGACTCCCTGAGGGGCACGGACGAATGCCTTCTCCAAGTCCACAAAGCACATGTCGACTGGTTGGGCAAACTCCCATGCCCCCTCCAGGGACCTGCTAAGGGTGAAGAGCTGGTCCACTGTTCTGCGACCCGGACGAAAACCACAGTGCTCCTCCTGAATCCGAGGTTCGACTATCCGACGGACCCTCCTTTCCAGGACCCCTGAATAGACTTTCCCAGGGAAGCTGAGAAGTGTGATCCCTCTGCAGTTGGAACACACTCTCCGGTCCCCCTTCTTGAAGAGGGGGATCACCACCCCGGTTTGCCAGTCCAGAGGCACTGTCCCCGATGTCCATGCAATGTTGCAGAGATGTGTCAACCATGACAGCCCTACAACATCCAGAGCCTTGAGGAACTCCAGGCGGATCTCATCCACCCCAGGGGCCCCGCCACCACGGAGCTTTTTGACTACCTCGGCGACCTCGGTCCCAGAGATGAAAGAGTCCACCTCTATGTCCCCAGACTCTGCTTCCTCATCGGAAGGCATGTTGGTGGAATTAAGGAGGTTTTCGAAGTACTTTCCCCACCGACCCACAACGTCCCGAGTCAAGGTCAGCAGCGCACCACACATACACTGTGTTGACCGTGCACTGCATTCCCCTCCTGAGATGCCGGATGGTGGACCAGAATCTCTTCGAAGCCGTCTGGAAGTCATTCTCCATGACCTCCCCAAACTCCTCCCACGCCCGGGTTTTTGCCTCAGTAACCACCGAAGCTGCATTCCACTTGGCCTGCCGGTACCTATCAGCTGCCTCCGGAGTGCCACCAGCCAAAAAGGCCCGGTAAGGCTCCTTCTTCAGCTTGGTGGCATCCCTCACCGCCGGTGTCCACCAACGGGTTCTTGGGTTACCACCGCGACAGGCACCGACCACCTTACGGCCACAGCTCCGATCAGCCGCCTCGACAATGGAGGCGTGGAACATAGTCCATTTGGACTCAATGTCCCCCACCTCCCCCAGGATGTGGTTGAAGCTTTGCCGGAGGTGGGAGTTGAAGCTCGTCCTGACAGGGGACTCTGCCAGACGTTCCCAGCAGACCCTCACAATACGTTTGGGTCTACCAGGCCTGACCGGTATCCTACCCCGCCAACGGAGCCAATTCACCACCAGGTGGTGATCAGTTGACAGCTCCGCCCCTCTCTTCACCCGAGTGTCCAAGACATGTGGCCGCAAGTCAGACGACACGACCACAAAGTCAATCATTGAACTGCGGCCTAGGGTGTCCTGGTGCCAGGTGCACATATGGACACCCTTATGCCTGAACATGGTGTTCGTTATGGACAATCCGTGACGAGCACAGAAGTCCAATAAAAAAACACCACTCTGGTTCAGATCGGGGGGGCCGTTCATCCCAATCACGCCCTTCCAGGTCTCACTGTCATTGCCCACGTGAGCATTGAAGTCCCCCAACAGAACGATGGAGTACTCAGGAGGGACACTCTCTAGCGCCCACTCTAGAGACCCCAAAAACGGTGGCCACTCCAAACTGCTGTTCGGCGCATAAGCGCAAACAACAGTAAGGATCCGTCCCCCCACCCGAAGGCGGAGGGAGGCCACCCTCTCGTCCACTGCGGTGAATCCCAATGTACAGGCCCCGAGCCGGGGGGCAATAAGTATGCCCACACCTGCTCGGCGCCTCTCACCGGTGGCAACTCCAGTGTAGAAGAGAGTCCAGCCCCTCTCAAGGAGACTGGTTCCAGAGTCCAAGCTGTGCGTCGAGGTGAGTCCAACTATATCTAGTCGGAACTTCTCAACCTCATGCACTAGCTCAGGCTCCTTCCCCGCCAGAGAGGTGACATTCCACGTCCCTAGAGCCAGCTTCTGCAGCCGAGGATCAGACCGCCAAGGCCCCGACAACATAGCTCCCAGAATCATTGGGACACGCAATCCCCTCCACCACAATAAGGTGGTGGTTCAAGGAGGGGTAATTCCATTAAATTAAATTAAAATTTTATTTAAAAGTATTCTAGGTTCTGATCTGATACTGTATGGTTAGTTTATCATCTATATCACTTAAATTGTCTAGTTTCAAAGTATGAATGTTTTGCCTAATATTTACGATTTTGTTATTAAAAGAAGCTCATGAAGTCCTCACTACTGTATCTTGTTGTTGTGGAGATTTCTGCAGTGGTCTTATTTCTAGTTAATTTTGCTACGGTATTAAATAAAAATCTAGGATTATTTTTGTTAGTATTTATAAGAGTGGAGAGATACGTTCTAGCAGCACTAAGCTTTTTTATACTGTAGTTCAGGATGCTCTCCTTCCATGCTAGTTGAAATCCTAACAATTTAGTTTGACGCCATTTACGTTCTATTTTTTCAAGCTGTCTGTTTTAAAGTACATGTATGGTCATTATGGGAATGAGTTTTTTTTTATCTCTAATAATTTTATTTTTAACTGGAGCTACATTATCTAAGGTATAATGTAATGTTGACTCTAAATATTCAGTTGCCTGATTGAGTTCTATGAGGTCAGACGTTGATCCCATCAAAGCTGATAACTCTGGGATATTACAGATAAAACATCTGTTGATGTGAATTGATTGGAATTGTGATTACAGTTTATTTTTCACACTTATTCCGAATATTTTTTTTTAATGTAAAGTGTGACCTGCTAGTAGGAGTGGGTCCTACTACACACTGATTTATTTTTAGTGTATGGACATGAATGCTGTTCTCAGTGCGTCTTTGAGTATTATAATCTCCAGCAATTAACGCTTTGTCTACAGAAACCAGCAGGTTTGCAAGGAAATCAGCAAATTTACAGAGAATTTCAGAGTACAGCCCAGGGGGTCTATACTGTAAATGATAATTAGCAGGATTCACTGAGCAGTAGCTGCACTTTTTATGTTACTATAGAGAACTTCAAAAACATTAAATTTGTGTTCGTGTTTTTGCATGATTGTCAGATTATCATTGTAAAGAACTTCTCACTATTATTATGTTTTTTGGCATTTTTAAGAAGGCCAAAATAAGTTTAAATTAAATTTCAAGGTTGCACAGCACAACATGAAACATGGATGCGCTAAATAAATAATACCACCCACAAACAAGCTCCAAACATTTAAATCAATAATAATTGAAAAAATAATTTAAATAATAATAATAATAATAATAATAATTTTCATTACCTTGTTACAAAGTTGCATGTGTTTTTCACCAGGTAATGTACAGAGTAAGGACTCAATTGCTGATGTGATTCGTTTTGCTGCAGAAGAAAGACTCTTCCTAATGATAGATGAGGTAGCGGTCTGTCAGTAAATTCTTGAAGAATATTAATATCTGTCATTCTGGTTTTGGAATCCCCCCATCAAAGCACTTGAATTTTACTCTACTGAATCTTGATCGTCACACTTAATTCTGCCATACTGATACTGACTTTTTTTATTTTATTTTTATAAATGGATTTTTTTCTTTTGTTCATTTTGTCATGACAGGTGCATCAGGACATGGTGTATGGGAAAGGATCTGAGTTTTATTCATATAGAAGAGTGTTGTCTGAAATGGGCCCACCATACTCCAGCAATGTGGAGCTGGTCTCATTTAACTCCATCTCCAAGGGTGTCCTGGGAGAGTATGACATTTTCTATTTAATATATATTCACTATATTGCCAGATGTATCCACACACTCAAAAATCTCATGACTTTAAGCTTATATAAGTATATATACCTGTAACCCCCTTTTCGTAACCCTAGGGGTTAATTTAATTGTATAAATCAACAAGAATCCTGGATCCCCGGCAGTTGAATGGTGAATTAGGCCGGTAACGTCTTTACTTTCTGTTTTAAAATTTTTTTTAGCAACAACTCGATTTCGTCTTAGATTTTTTTTTTAATAACTTGCTAGACTCAATGAAATACCAGACTACAAATTTGTAAAAAAAAAAAAAAAAGGAAAAAAAGGATAACAGATTTATTATACTACAATAAGGCAATAGTTCTTTTCTCTTCTCAAAAACACAATGAAATAAAAGCCGTAAATAAAACAATGGCAACCCCTTATGTTGTCAGGACGACAGATTAATACATTTTCCTGATAATATGCAAATGGCTCTGTTCAAATAAAAGAAATAAAGCTTTTCTCTGATCTCAGAGTAACTCTTACGTCGTTATACTTCTTATAACCTATTTAACTTTGTCTAAGTTTCTGTTTTGGAATACCTTAGTTGAATCCCCATAAGAACAAACAAGATAGAACACTTTTCAAACACTCCACTTCCTTTCAGAACTATGTAATACAAGAAACCAACTAAACAAATAATCCTTTCCAGTTGAGTTTAGACTCGGGATATAGTTCACACCATAACAGTTTTTCGGTACCATATAACCATTTGACGGAGAGATATTCGGATCCGTCCAAAGTATACCCAAGTCAGTCAAATAGTCAAACGTTGGATCGATCGTTGGGGCCCGTTCGTGGGTGCACATTAAATAGAAGATGAATTCCAATGTTACTTCCGCATGAAAATGAATCCACTTACTTTCTCCGATGAGTTAATGAAGCAATCGTGTATTCACCGAACACCATGAAGACGCAGCTTCCTTCATGAGCTGTCTTGAAATCCTGGATGAATCCAATCCACTTTGAATGCAGAAATGCACGCTCTGTCCCGTCTTGCTGCACTTTTGAAGACTTCGGCGGTGATAATGTTTTTCTTGGCATTTCTTGCTCCTTACAAACACTGTCTCTCTGGCCTCAACGCCTTCGCGTCACACCCACACATCGTAACTACGTGCGGGACTCAATATCGCGAATGCTCATGTAGAGAAACAAAAGTTAACAGCACTCGAAATATCAACGAATAAACAAAATAATCGTCGTCACTCTTCACTTGGGCCTGATATTACAGCGAATATACTAGTCTCCAAACAGGTGACGAACTCTTTTTCGTTTCTCTTGTAAAGACAGCAGATGCAGCGCACACGCTCACCATGCTCTCAAGCACTTCCTCATCAAGTGACTACGTCATGACGCAACCTCAAGCTCAACATTGATTGGCTTGCATTGGTACACCTATATTGAATGAGCTTTCTTCTTGGATACTGAAACACTATTATTTTATCTTCCCAATGTAAAGGAAATAATATAAAATATAATAATAAAACAACATCAAATACATTTTAGTACATTGTACTACAGTGGTGTGAAAAACTATTTGCCCCCCTCCTGATTTCTTATTCTTTTGCATGTTTGTCACACTTAAATGTTTCTGCTCATCAAAACCCATTAACTATTAGTCAAAGATAACATAATTGAACACAAAATGCAGTTTTTAAATGAAGGTTTACGTTATTAAGGGAGATAAAAAACTCCAAATCTGCATGGCCCTGTGTGAAAAAGTGATTGCCCCCCTTGTTAAAAAATAACTTAACTGTGGTTTATCACACCTGAGTTCAATTTCTGTAGTCACCCCCAGGCCTGATTACTGCCACACCTGTTTCAATCAAGAAATCACTTAAATAGGAGCTACCTGACACAGAGAAGTAGACCAAAAGCACCTCAAAAGCTAGACATGCCAAGATCCAAAGAAATTCAGGAACAAATGAGAACAAAAGTAATTGAGATCTATCAGTCTGGTAAAGGTTATAAAGCCATTTCTAAAGCTTTGGGACTCCAGTGAACCACAGTGAGAGCCATTATCCACAAATGGCAAAAACATGGAACAGTGGTGAACCTTCCCAGGAGTGGCCGGCCGACCAAAATTACCCCAAGAGCGCAGAGACAACTCATCCGAGAGGCCACAAAAGACCCCAGGACAACATCTAAAGAACTGCAGACCTCACTTGCCTCAATTAAGGTCAGTGTTCACGACTCCACCATAAGAAAGAGACTGGGCAAAAACGGCCTGCATGGCAGATTTCCAAGGCGCAAACCACTTTTAAGCAAAAAGAACATTAAGGCTCGTCTCAATTTTGCTAAAAAACAGCTCAATGATTACCAAGACTTTTGGGAAAATAACTTGTGGACCGACGAGACAAAAGTTGAACTTTTTGGAAGGTGCGTGTCCCGTTACATCTGGCGTAAAAGTAACACAGCATTTCAGAAAAAGAACATCATACCAACAGTAAAATATGGTGGTGGTAGTGTGATGGTCTGGGGTTGTTTTGCTGCTTCAGGACCTGGAAGGCTTGCTGTGATAGATGGAACCATGAATTCTACTGTCTACCAAAAAATCCTGAAGGAGAATGTCCGGCCGTCTGTTCGTCAACTCAAGCTGAAGCGATCTTGGGTGCTGCAGCAAGACAATGACCCAAAACACACCAGCAAATCCACCTCTGAATGGCTGAAGAAAAACAAAATGAAGACTTTGGAGTGGCCTAGTCAAAGTCCTGACCTGAATCCTATTGAGATGTGGTGGCATGACCTTAAAAAGGCGGTTCATGCTAGAAAACCCTCAAATAAAGCAGAATTACAACAATTCTGCAAAGATGAGTGGGCCAAAATTCCTCCAGAGCGCTGAAAAAGACTCGTTGCAAGTTATCGCAAACGCTTGATTGCAGTTATTGCTGCTAAGGGTGGCCCAACCAGTTATTAGGTTCAGGGGGCAATTACTTTTTCACACAGGGCCATGTAGGTTTGGATTTTTTTTCTCCCTAAATAATAAAACCCCTCCTTTAAAAACTGCATTTTGTGTTTACTTGTGTTATCTTTGACTAATAGTTAAATGTGTTTGATGATCAGAAACATTTTATGTGACAAACATGCAAAAGAATAAGAAATCAGGAGGGGGGCAAATAGTTTTTCACACCACTGTATTTCTGACACACAGCATATTTAAAATAAAACTTGTTTACTACTTTTGGGGTTCCTACATACCTATTAGTTTATATTAGAGAATATTAAAGCCAATATTACTCTTGTGTCACTGGGGTGGCTCTGATCCCTTGAGGCATAGGAGGTAGTTGATTGCGATGTATTATCTTAAACTAAGAGGGTTTCCTGTATATTTCTTATTCTCATGACTATATACTGATCATATTATTTCAGTATAATTTTAATAACTCAAAGTAATTTGGTTTAAAAAAAAATATATAAAAAACATAAGTAGTCATACTGAAAGGGTAAGTTAACTCTCTTTAAGTATGAAATAAAATTTGATGGGTGTAATGTTGCAGTAAATGAATCTAACATAAAATTAATTTTCTTAAAATAACAACACTTAAAAAATTATACCACCACATCAGACCCTTTTAATAAGTTGTTACTTCAGTATATAAACAATTATTAGACCATTATATAACCCTATGATTTGCTACCTTAATCCTTCCTTAATATTCTACTTACAGTAAATACATTAAATTTATATTTAAACTCATTCATTGTAAAACTTTTTTGTGTTCAGAATCCTTATTAAGGCACGTGCAGTAATGAACCTGATAACTGATCATCTGCAAAATCCATGTGTGTGCTCAGGTGTGGTCTGCGGGGAGGCTATATGGAGTTTGTGAACCTTGATCCTTTAGTGATTCCATACATCTACAAAGTTTTCTCCACAACTGCGTGTGGATCACTGGGGGGACAAATCGTTGTGGATTTGATGCTCAATCCTCCAAAACCCAACCAATCTTCATATGAACTCTACTCGAAAGTGCGATTTGGTTTAATGTGATTTATATAAAAAAATTTAAAAATTAAAAAACATTTTCAAATTTTAAAACATAATTTTTTAATTGTAAACTTGACTTTCCTAGGAAGTTGGGTCAATCCGGAGTGCAATAAGGAACAATGCCCAAAAGATTATGGAGGATCTCAGTGACCTACCTGGAATCAGCTGTCAGCCAGTGAATGGAGGAATTTTTGCCTTCCCACGCCTGCACCTGTCTCAATCTGCAATAAAACATGCAGAGGTCAGACAACTAAATATGCAATGTTGCTATCAACACTAATTGCATTAAACTTTTTATATACAATTAGCTAATAAACCATAATGTATTTCTGGAAATAGAACATATGTTAAAGTCAGATCTATAAATGAATACATTAATTTGAAAAAAGTGTTTTAGTTTATAACTTGCATTCTTCTGCCACACTGAAATACATGCTATGTTAGATTATATATTCATTTTAGTCCAACCATTTAAAGCCATGATCAGGCAATATACTGTAGGTGGCAAACCTGCATGTATGCTAAATGGTACAAGAACATCAACGACTTTCCAGTTATTTAACTCATTCACAGTGTACTTATTTGCACAATATAGATGTTCATCTTAGATAATTACAAAGCTAAAAGGAAACAAGATTGATACAAGTCTGCATAACAGTATTATGAAGTATGTAAAACGTACATCTTTCTAAATATTATTTTTAGGAACGGGACTCGATTAAAAAAAAATCTAATTAATTAGAGGCTTTGTAATTAATTAATCGAAATGAATCGCATGTAAATATTTGACCTTATTTTATATCACCCTAGGTGATACCTGAGGCTCGATGTGCTGCGGTGATATGCGAATTCCTTGTTGCAGAGCTTGCACACAACCATGCTCTTATCAACGCTTCCATCCATTCGTTTTTTTATTTTTATAATTTTTTGGGGTTTTTCCAATTTTCTCCCCTAATTCGTTTTTGAGAACAAAATTTCCCATCCACAGTGTAATATATTTGAGTTTGATGTTAATTCACTGGCGGGCCACGAGGGGGCAATATCGCGCTGTATACTATACTGTATGTGTCGTGTGCACTGAATGCAGTAAAAGAAGAATATCGTTTTCTGCATGCTTCCATTTCTTTTCCTCTGGTTGTCTCACACAAAAAGCAAGTAATATTATTGATGTTAAAAATTTATGCGTTATTTTTGTGTAATTAATTAATCTAAATTAACGCGTTAAAGTCCCGGCCCTAATTATTTTATTAAATGCTTCTTTTTTTGTTAACGACTTACACTCAATGTATAATTTGGGCAATAAGTGACTGAATGTGCTTTCAGTGACTTAATTAGTAAATAATTAATGTCATTAAAAATGAAAAACAAATTGCATTTATTATTTTTTTATTATTTTATTTTATGTTTGTATGTGTGTGTGTGTGTGCAGTACTTTTAATAACGGACATTGTCAGCCACAGCTTTATAACAGTAAAAAGGTGACAGTGGTGAGAACAAGCGGAAGAAACGTTAAGATGAACCCGACCCAAAATAAAACTAATCCTCATGTGGGTGATACACATAAAAATTCAAATAAACAAATAAATCCCTCATATAATCCTTGATTTAAGGTTGAAGCCATAGGATTTGCCAAATGTGTTGCCTATGTTTCATCTTCCAGTGATGTTTTGTTTCAGTTAAGCCATCAAAATAATTTTTAATAATCTTCCACTCTTACTATATAAATTGCAGGATTTGTGTGTGTGTGTCTATAGGAAAATCAGCTGGAGCCCGACTTGCTGTACTGTTTGCGTTTGCTGGAGGATGAAGGCTTGTGTGTGGGAGCCGGATGTGTGCACGGACAAAAAGTGGGATCTTATCACATCAGGTGCTCTTAATGCATTAACACTGAACATGCAAACTATACACAGTAGTACCGTTTAAAAGTCTGGACACACCTTATGCAGTGTTTTTTCTTTATTTTTATTGTTTTTAATATTCTATATTGATACTGAAGACATTGTAATTATGACAGAGCAAATATGGAATCGTGTAGTCAACAATGACATGTTAAATAACCCATAATAGGTTTTATATTTTTGATTCTTCCAAGGATCCACCTTTTGCTTTGATGACAGCTTTGTGCACTCTTGCCATTCTCTTAGTCAGTCTCATCTTGAAGGACTTCCCAGAGGTGTTGAGCACATGTTGACTGCTTTTTCTTTAGTCCAGTCCTATACATGCCAAAACCATCTTAGTTGGATTTGGATCAGGTGATTGTGGAAGTCTGATCATCCAAAGCAGGGGTCTCCAAATCAGTGGCGGCTGCTAGCTTTTGAAACAGGGGAAGCTCATATTAGGCCTTCATCATAATTTTTTTTATTATAATTAAATTTTTCATCATAAACAATCACCTGCAAGTCTTCTTGATCACACATGCTGTTTACCATATAAACCTTTTTCTATGTACAGGTACAATAAAAATATATAACCAGAAAACAGCATATAACTTTAAAGTTACATTGATTAGCAATATAAACAACACCGCTATGAGGCTGGACAATGGAATAAACTGTGTGAGTGCCAATAGTGTCAAACATTCATCTGTTCTTTCTTTGACAATACTGCTGCTGTTTGTTGGAAACAGGCAGACATAATAAATGTGAAAGATAGTTTCTAATGCAATGACTTCACTCAATGTTGGGAACACAGTGTTAATGTACCTGAGAGGCTGCGCTTTCAAAGAACTGAACAGAGAACTGTAGATTGAAGGTTTTTCAAGTCACATGGTTGTAGGTCTCCAAATGAGCAGCAGGTAAGAATAGAACATCTTTTTTTCATGTGACTTGAAAAACCTTCCATCTACAGTTAAATATAAATATTAAAACTTTGATCATGTTATCTAGTTTAAATGAGTGTTTTAGCTAAATAAATAAGACAGTAGGTTCTCTATTCAACCCCTTAAAATCTCATCACTACTAGGCTATTATTCAAATTCATTAATATACTGTAGTCAAACATTGTTTTAATGAAATTTTTAAAAAGCATCTTTTTAATATAATTCTTTTTTGTTTGTTTGTTTCTATTCATTAAAAAAGTAACTTTTTCTAAATCAAAGTGACAAACACCCTACTCTAAGGCTAATAAATGTATTTTACGATTTGGGACATTATTTAATACAATGTTTATTACAAAAATCACCATTGGTCACTGGCCCTCCAGGACTGGATTTGGAGACCCCTGATCTAAAGAATGTCATGAATTTGCCAAGCTGTTATCTATATAAATAAAAGAAAGGTGTCTGTACATTGGTCAGAACTCACTCTTCCAATGATGTCTTTAATTTTCATACAGTGGAGGACTCGAAACCAGTTTCAGAAAATTTTCTGTTTGTATATCTGTCCAGCCAGATTTTTTCACAAAAAAAAAATCACAACAGAAGTTAATCAAAACTTTTAACTAAACCTTTTCAGTACTTTCGTTATTCGCCTGAAGTTAAACCTGCACCATAGATTTAATTAAAATGTTTGGTAGAAGTAAAGTTGAGCAATTATGTGCCAGATTACAAACTGGAAGTTTTGACAGCGTACTACACATTAGTCAACGTGTTATTTCAATTGCTAGACAGAATTTATTGAATCCTTTGCAGACTTATATAACCCAGATTCTGGAATAGTTGGGATGTTCTTTAATTTTGAATAAATTGAAAACTAAACGACTATCAAAATCATTTGGCCAATATTTTATTCACAATAGAAAATTTTACACTTTAATCCAGTAAATTAGCTCGTTTGAAATTTGATGGCTGCTACAGGTCTCAAAAAAGTTGGGATGGGGGCAACAAAGGGCTAAAAAAGGCATACATTTTGATCTGATTCAGCTGGGAGAATATCTAGCATCAGGCCGATAACATGATTAGCTATAAAAGGGACTTCTTAGAGAGGCAGAGTCTCTCAGAAGTAAAGATATTGTGGAATACAACGTTGCTTAACGTCAAATTGCAAATGCTTTGCAAATCTCATCACCTACAGTGCATAACATCAAAAGATTCAGAGAACGTAGAGATCTCTGTGCATAAGAAGTTTGTTGGATGCTTGTGGTCTTGGGGCCCTCAGACGACACTGCTTCACTCCTCGGCATGATTGTCATTGACATTACCAAATGGGCCAAGGAATACTTCCAGAAATCACTGTCGGTAAATACAATCCACCAGGCCATTTGAAGAATCCAACTAAAGCTCTATCATTAAAAAAGAAAGCCATATGTGAACATGATCCAGAATCACCGTTGTGTCCAGTAGGCCAAGGCTCATTTTAAAATGGACTGTTTCAAAGCAGAAAAGCAATCTATGGTCAGACAAGTCAAAATTTTACATTCTTGTTGGAAATCACGGATGACATGTCCTCCAGGCTAAAGAGGACCTTCCAGCATGTTATCAGCGTTCAGTTCAAAAGCCTGCATCTCTGATGGTATGGGGGTGCATAAGTGCTTACAGTGTGGGCAGCTTGCATGTTTTGGAAGGCACTATGAATGCTGAAAGTTATATACTGGTATATATGGTTATATAAGGTTTTAGATAACATCTATTTCAGAGAACACTTTGTGTATTTTAGCAGGACAATGCAAAACCACATAAAACAGATATTACAACTGCGCGGTTTCATAGGAGAAGAATCTGGATGCTCATTATAATCCGGGTGTTCATTTATAGAGAACATTTGGTGAATCATTAAATGGAAAATATGTGAAAGGCGACCACAAACTCTTCAGCATTTGCTAACCTATATCGGGCAAGAATAGGACTAAATTCCACCACCAAAACTCCAGAAATTCATAACCTCAATGCACAGATGTCTTCAAACTGTTGTGAAAAGAAGTGGAAATGCTTCACCATGGTAAACATGCCCCCATTCCTCTCTATTTTGAGACCTGTAGGAGGCATCAAATTTGAAAGAGCTCATTTTGTGCAGAAAGTTGTAAAATTTATCAGTTAAAACATTTGTTCTCTATGTTATATTGTGAATAAAATATTAGCTTATGTGAAAATATTGTCTTTTGTTTAAATTTTTATTTTATAAAAAAATTAATTAATCCCAATTTTTCCGGAATTCGGGTTGTATCTGCCTGAAGTTTAACATGTCCCACAAGTGAAACCAAAATGTTGAGTAAAAGCGATGTTATGAACAGTTATGTGGCTTATTTAACAATCTACTATAAAATGAGTTATTTGAATAATGTAAACAATCACCTGTACCAATAGATATTTATTGGAAAAACTAAACGGAATATTTTAATTGGGATTAGTGAATATTTTCATCGCTGAAATAACAGTGGTATAAGTGAATTTTAACGTGCAGGAGTTTTATCCGCTCTCTATTTTCAATTCCTTATACTGTATGTGATTCACTCTCCAATTACTGAACAGGGTGTGTATTTGGCTGACAACAAAATTTAGCTTAAACAAGGCGTTAGATACTCAACCTTACAAAATTATATTTTTGGTATTAAGAAGCTAGCCAGAGAGTTCTGCTTCTGCTTACGTTAAAGCAGTTAATTTTTAGCTTTAACCTTTTAACTATTTCTAGAAACTCCTTTCCCATTAACAATGAATACCTTTGCCAGTCAAAGCTAAGTGTAGCTATACATACTGTATATACATACCTATATGTGTATTTAAATAAGTCAGTATCCAGTGATTTTTTTTTATTTAACTTGAAAAAGGATGCTCAATGTTTACTCTCTGAGCACATGTATTGCCATGTATCTTCTCTTAACTAAACATATGCATGAATTTTCTCTCTAAAGGATTTGCCTGGCAATGCAAGAGGACACCATGAAAGACGTACTGCGGAGGTTGAAGAGATTCCACCTTCGCTTTATTACAAAGTTTCCCTGATTAGCTACACTGGCATTAATATGAGAAATCAACAACAGTGCTTGCTCTGAGCATAGTATTTAAAAGTTGGTGACTAAAGTTCCAAAGTGAAATCAATATTTGTGAACAAATATATATATATACACTACCGTTTGGGGTCACTTTCTAACTCCATGATTGCACATTTGTAACAATATGATTTCTTAACAATCAACAAGTTTTGACAAAACATTAATAACTTAACAAAATATGAAAGAAACCTCTCATGGACACATTCACACAGTTACGTTCACACTATTGCTTCTCCTATTGATAACCCAATGTGTCACCTGCACACAAACATGACAATAACAAGTTACCCCAACTTTTTGTTTGTTAATGTCCATTATTGTTTCTGTAATGTAACATCCAGCTTTCCCCAGTCTGGCTTCTAATTCTGTCTCCTTCATGTTTTTGTCTTGAAGCCATTCCTTGAAGCAGACTAAAAAGATATGTTAAACAAATAGGATTGGTTAGACAGAAAAATTATAACCTTAGTACCAAATCTGGCATCAAAATGTTTGCAGTCTATAAGAGTATTGACAATAATCCATACAAAGAAAAGATGATAAACTGCTATAACTGTAGTTTTTTGTGTATGTGTGCATTCTTGTTTGTCTGTACACTGTGACATACAATATAGTATAGAATCTTTTCGCTTCCTTCAAACAGCAAGTGGCATCTGCTACCAAGGATAACATACCTTTTAATGTTGTGAGTTTCTGTGTTAAAGGCTGTCTGGTGGTTTTTGTAGTAGGACACTCCCTGTTAGGCTCCTTTCCCTCCAATGTTTTTGTACCTCAAAACGCCACTGCTAACTCCTTCATAAACAAAGAGTCTTTGGTGTTGTTTTTGATACTGGACCAGGCCTCTTTACGGACTGTAATTTCTCCTCCCAAGAGAATCTAACAAATAACCAAAACAAAACTGATTTGATTGTTAAAACATTGTAAGTTATTGTTGGTGTTCCTACATGTGTATCTCAATAAATTAGAATATAATTGAAAAGTTTATTTATTTCTGTAATCCAATTCAAAAAGTGAAACTCATATATACAGTGGCTTGCAAAAGTATTCGGGCCGCTTGAACTTTTCCACATTTTGTCACATTACAGCCACAAACATGAATCAATTTCATTGGAACTCCACTTGAAAGACCAATACCAAAAAGTTATTGAGAAATTTAAAGCAGGCTTAGGCTACAAAAAGATTTCCAAAGCCTTGAACATCCCACGGAGCACTGTTCAAGCGATCATTCAGAAATGGAAGGAGTATGGCACAACTGTAAACTAGGGCTGCACGATATATCGAAAAAATATCGTTATCGCGATAATGGCATGTGCCAAGCATTTGTGTGTCCAAATTTGACCAATCAGATGGGCCCTTACTATGTTTATACCCACTTATATATATATATTATTTATATCTTTATACTTAATTCTGTCACGAACTAACCCGGGATGATCAGAAGACGTAGCGATTAGCCGTTAGCCTTTTGTAGCATGGACGGTAAACCCAAACGCGGAAGCAAGCGAGTAGGCAGGATAACCACGCGAATTAGTTTAAGGACTCTCACAGAAGGGGAGCAAGGGAAAAACACAAATTTAACCCGCATCCTATAGACACACACTCGAATCAGAAAGTAAACAATCTGCACCGACATGCGTGAACTCAGTGACTAAGCTGTATGCAATGGTTTGTTTACGCTTATACGCGCGTGTGTTTGTGTGAGACAAGTAGTATTTTTTTTTTTTTAATAATATTTATTTTTATTAAAAATAAAAAAAACAGGCAAACCAAAGAGAATATTTTGTTTAAAAGATGCTCTTGTTTTAAGACACTATTGATGAGTGTATGGTTACATGAGTTGTACCTGGCCGATTACCCCGACCTAGATGAGAGACAAAAAATCTGTTTCGTCCCGCAACAGCTCACAGGCTCGGCAATGGACTGGGCCGCCGCTATGTGGAGTGCGGGTGGCCGGGACATGAGCGACTTCATGCGATTCCTCCGCGCCTTTCGCGCCGTTTTCGACCACCCGGATCAGGGCAGGACAGGAGAACAGCGGCTACTGAGGCTGAAACAGGGGCAAGCCAGGGGAGTACGCGGTGAAGTTCAAGATCCTGGCCGCAGAGAGTGAATGGTGCGAGAAGAGCCTCCTCGCACGCTTCCGAGACGGCCTTCAGCCGGAAATCCAGCTCGAACTGGCATGCCGAGATGGATCTCGATGAGACCATACAGCTCGCCATCAAGCTGGACCAGCACCTCCGCGGTCAGAAACGGCTGCCCCCCGCAAAAGGTGCGGGAGCCCAGCCTCAGTAGAAGCCCGCCGGACCCACGCGAGAGCCAGCCGACTGAACCCATGGACGTATTCACATCCCGGCTGTCCGCACAGGAGAGGCGACGCCGACTCACTGCAGGGTTGTGCTTGTACTGTGGAGGGGGGGGGACATCTCATCAGAGAATGCCCATTGTTACAAGTAACTCAGAGCACACCCCCACGCACTACCCGTTCATTTTGTATTAATGCCACTCTGTCTTATAATAATCAAATGGTTTCTGTTTCCCCCCTAATAGATTCTGGGTCGGCTGGGAATTTCATTTCATCCTCTCTACTTTCCTCGCTGCACGCTCCAGTGTCGAAGCTTCCAAACCCGATCGTGATTAAAGCTCTCGATGGCAACCCATTAGGTCAATCGCCAGTTAACATGATATCCGTGCCCCTACGATTAACTTTCCCGAATCACACTGAGGAATTAAAATTTTATGTGATTTCTCAGGTGAGACAATCCGTCGTGCTCGGCCTCCCTTGGCTCTGCTCTCACAACCCAAATTTCGATTGGGCAGGCTTCCGCATCCTTTCATGGTCCCCCCGATGCGCAAAATTTTGTATGCCATCCTCATTGATGGAGCAAACTACCACCGTTGAAAGCCCTAGCGCCCTAGTCTCTACCCCCTCACCGCCCGTGGGATTGCGCTATTGACATCCTGCCGGGGAAAACACCGCCCTGCTTGCGGATTTACCCATTGTCTGTGTCTGAGACCCGGGCAATGGAGGAATACGTGAGGGAGGCTCTCCAGCAGGGACTCATTAGTCGCTCCACGTCGCCCGCTTCGGCAGGTTTCTTCTTTATCGAGAAAAAAGGCGGGGGCCTTAGGCCTTGTATTGATTATCGGGGGCTCAATACAATCACAGTAAAATATAAGCACCCACTGCCCCTGGTTCCGGCCGCCATCGACCTGCTCCGTGGCGCGTCCATCTTTACTAAACTTGACCTCCGCAGCGCTTATAACCTCGTTCGTGTTCGCAAGGGCGATGAGTGGAAGACTGCGTTTAGCACGACATCAGGTCATTATCAGTATAATGTGATGGCCTATGGACTGGTAAACGCGCCTGCAGTGTTTCAGGCGTTCATGAATGACGTGCTCCGACATATGTTAAACCGGTTTGTGATAGTATATCTAGATGACATCCTAATATACTCTCGGTCATACGAGGAGCATGTTCGTCATGTGACCGCCGTCCTCCGTCGGCTGAGGGAACATGGGCTCTATGTGAAGGCGGAGAAGTGTGAGTTTCACAAAATGGAGGTTGCATTTCTGGGCTATCGCATAGGGCCACTGGGGGTCAAGATGGACACAGCCAAGGTCAGAGCGGTACAACAATGGCTGGAGCCCACCTCAGTGAAGGCGCTACAGAGCTTCCTTGGGTTTGCCAATTTCTACAGGCGCTTTATTAGGGGCTATAGTACGTTGGCAGCGCCGCTCACTAGCTTATTAAAGGGTAAGCCACAGCGACTACACAGGTTCACGCCGGAGGCGCGCATCTAAAACGAGCTTTTACCTCCGCGCCTATATTAAAACTTCCCGATTTTAACAAGCCCTTCGTAGTTGAGGTCGACGCGTCGGAGGGAGGACTCGGAGCTGTGCTGTCACAGCACCATGGCCACCCAGAGAAGCTGTACCCCTGTGCTTTCTTTTCGCGAAAGTTGACACCTGCCGAATGCAATTATGATATCGCGAACTTTATATATAATTTTTTTATATACAACATTTATTTTCATATTGCATATTTTATTTTATTGTCTCATGTAATTTGGAAACCATTAACCTATGAATTTAAGTTCTAATATAATCTTTATAGATAATCTTCATGGGAGGGGGCATTTCAGCGCATAACACGTTACAAAATAAATTGAGCCGCTTTTTTGCCATTTCTTCAACCAATCGAACGGCTTGTGATCAGTGTTTCTACTGTCGATGCATATCGCCTTTTAAACCAACGCACGAGCGCGCAATAATCCTAGACAACTCAATCCAGCTATACTAATCATCAACAACAGGTGTGCTCGAAGAACCAACTTAGCCAGAGCGTAATTAGCACGATGATCTCATCTTAGATGTGTCAGTTCATCTCGGATGTGTCAAGCGACGTATGAAGAACGGACCCCAGCTCTTTCTCTCCAATCCACTCTTGCTACATCTTGAATCATTTCCATTACCGATGGTGATTGGATGTTTACCGAGGGCTCAGGTGAAGAGTGTGTGTGTGTGTGTGTGTGTGTGTGTGTGTGCGCTGCAGCCTGTGGGCGGAGGGACAGAGACTTGAAATCTTGAAGACATTTTATCAACATGTAATATATTCATTTTGTGAGTATATTAACATGTACTTTCGCAACATTTAAAAATTTTGATTTGAGGGGGAAAGACATTTATTTGAGGGGGCGCTGCCCGCTCTTGCCGCCCCCACCCCCGTCCACATACTGTACCAGAAAATTTCGGATGATAAAGATACGTCGTATAGACGTCGTATAGACGCAAAGACGATGTATCATTTAACAGCTCAAACAGGCAAGCTACAGACGATCAAAATACGACTATAAAAAACCAACACGATGTTCACCAGATGATACGATCTTTAGCAGACATCTCCGCGACGTACCTGTGCTATCTGGGGAGTTTCAGATGAGTCCGTCTATAACAATGGATAAACCAGAAAAAGAGAGAAAAGAGCAAGGGGGGATGCAGAGAAGCTGCGGGAAAAAAGACGCAGCAAAGTGGAAGCAGCAAAATGTGTCAAAATCACATTTAGGGCCATCAACATCTAGCAACAGCGCAGAGGCAGTCCAGAGTGCTCAGGCTGCCGGAGCGGCACAAGGGAGTGTAGAACAGAGTAACATCAACATTAGTTACACAGATGAAGAGGAGGAGGAGGTGGTGAGAGACGTGACCCAGCAGGGACAGATTGAGGAAGGCTTCAGAATAGCTACGAGTCCGGTAAGAAGTAGCCGAAATGTTGGCAGAGTGAAGGGAGGGACATTTATATAGGGAAGACCGAGGGCTTTTTTGTGGTGTGTGTGTGTCACTCGTGCATTTGAGTGTTTGTCGACAACCTGCACCACTAGCCTACCTAGCTGCTACTCCCAAATGAACCGTCTGCCAATTAGGCAGGGAAAGTTTATTTGTATAGCACATGTCATACACAGTGGTAATTCAAAGTGCTTTACATAGAAGAAAAGAATCATAAAATGAAATAAAAGATAATAGCAATAAAGCTTTTTAACGAAAACTTTTAAATAAAAATAAAAACAGTTTGCAATAAAACTATAAACTAATTAAAAATTTATTTAAAATAAAAATAGAGAACTAATTAAAACTAATTAAAAAATAATTAAAAATAAAAAAATTTAAGATATTAGATAAACATAAAATAATTCAGTCGGTTCGGATGTAGCACAGTGCTCATTGAATAAATGCACAGCTAAACAGATGAATTTTAAGTCTTTATTTAAATGTGACTAATGTTTTAGCACATCTGATCTCTTCTGGATCTGGTTCCAACTGCGGGCAGCATAATGGCTAAAGGCGGACTCCCCTTGTTTTGTGTGAACCCCTGGTATTTCTAACTGACTCGATCATAACGATCTGAGTGGTCTGTTAGGTTTATATTCATTGAGCATATCTGTAATGTATTTAGGTCCTAGGCCATTAAGTGATTTATAAACAAGTAAAAGTACTTTAAAATCTATCCTAAATGTTACAGGAAGCCAGTGTAAGGACCTGAGGACTGGTGTGATGTGCTCAAATTTTCTGGTTCAAGTTAGAATCCTGGCAGCAGCGTTCTGAATGAGCTGCAGCTGTCTAATGGTCTTCTTGGGAAGGCCGGTAAGGAGACCATTACAATAATACACCCTGCTTGTGATAAAGGCATGGACAAGTTTCTCCAAGTCTTGATTGGAAACAAAACATCTAATTCTTGCAATGTTTGTGAGATGATAGTATGTTGATTTAGTTACTGCTTTTAGGTACATTGCCATCCACATCAAATTTACGAGTGGTCTTACGTCTGTCACGATTGATTGAAATTGTTGTCAATTTTCACGCAGTACAACAAATAAACCCCCAGAGTTATATAAATGACATGGCTGACTACCGGATTTCTAGGTAGACACACGTAGTCCTACACACACGCAGAATGGTGATAGCCCATGGAATTAACAATGAGAATGTTAAGTGTAGCCTACATCTTCACTAAATAGTAAACTATCTGGAGGATTTGTAGGCTAACACTGTGCAAATGCTCAAATTATTGCAGTCAGACTTAAAAACATATAATAGTAGACTGAGTTTTGTGCAGAAGTTCATCCTTGCTAAGTTGGAGGTCACTCATGTGTGTGTGTGTGTGTGTGTGTGTGAGAGAGAGAGAGAGAGAGAGAAAGAATTGCTAATAAAAGACTGTATTATAATAATAATAATTAAGAATAATTTTTTACCAAGGTTATTCGCTTCCATGCAGGTTACTGTTTAATGTTTGAAACAAAACAGTGAGCGCATATATCCTGTGATGTGTCATATGCCTCAGCATATTGTTTAAATAATCATGGTGGGCCGCTATGGCCAAAAATGCCAGGGCCGTTTTTTGGTCCCAGTCCAGCCCTGGCTATAGCCAATATATTTACAATATATTTACAGTATACTGTAAATAGCCAGTTTAATTTACATATGTGTAGCAGGATGAGCTGTGGTCTCATCATGTTGGTTATATTTATGAGGGTGCCTTGTTTATGACAGTCTGTACTGTTATATACTGCCACACTCTTAGTTGGGGGACTTCCGGGTCACCTGGTTTGTGTTTGTGATTACTCCAGACGCTAGCCAATCTGCTTGCCTGTGGGTTGTTATAAAGGTTGCGGGAGAGCCGTTCATGTAGCGCGCCCGCCTCCTTTCAGTCGTGTACTTGACTTCCGGTCTTGCCACAGGTAAGAATGCTCTTTGAAATCGTTTAGCTACGTTGATGGGCAGTGGTACTTACAGTACATAAATGTTCTCCTTAGGTTTCCTCTGGATTTGTTAACAGTGAGGTATTTCCCTACCAGCTCTGTTTGTAAAGTGCGCGCGCTGCTTTATGGTGCGTCTGACTTTCACTTTCATATAAGGTATGAATGCTTCTTGCGATCTCTCTCCCATGTTTATGGACGGAGGCACTTATTTAAATTGGCTTGTAGACCCTAGGGTGTCTCGCCCAGGGAGCAATTCAGTGTAGAACCGCCACTGGTCCCCAGTCATTCAAAGTGATCCAAGTTTTTTTTTTTTACCACACTGATTAAATGTTTCACTGTTCTCCAGTTGTTAATAAATAAATGAATCTCTTAATAGTTAATAACGTAATAGTTAAACACAAACGCCTTGAAATTAATCCCCTCACCAAGCATAATTTTTTTTCAAGTATAAAACACACTGAACAAATCCTTACAATAAAGAAATTAATAAATACATACATGAATGAAACAAATATATTAAATGAAATAAATAAATGGAATGATGTCTAACGCACAAGCACTGTTACCCCCCCATCCCCACTTTTTTAATCACACACATTACCATAAAAAATCCTAGAAGTCTTCATAAAGGTCATCAAAAAGGTCTAAAAAAATAAAAATAAAAAACTGGCAAGAACCATTTTGAGTGTAAGATATTATTTTTGTCAGGTCATGGTGATGTTGAGTGTACTGTGAAAAGTAGTCCAAGTATAAGCAGTAGTTTTTCTGACCCATGAAACTTAAAATAAATGTTTAACCTGTACTGTGTGTACTGCGTACTTTGTGGTCATTCTAGGAGTGGGTCATGTGTATGGTCTGTTATCTGACTGTGAATATTTTCTGGCAGTGAGATTTGAGTGAGTTAATTATTTGAGCTAGATGGGAAATACAGTAAATACATTTGTTACACATTTGCTTTTTGGGTGGGCATAAAAAAAGTAATGACTCAAATATCCTTTTCTCTGCCATATTCATGCCAATACATTACTCAGGAGGAAAGATGAAGAGGATATCTCTCCCAAGAGAAGTTGATCCAAATCTTAAAGGTCTTTGTGACTCAGCACAGGACATATTGGACAAATGTGCAGGACAAATGATGCGAGAAATTGAACAGGTAAAACAATCTGGACTGGGGGCCAGGCTTATGTTTATTTTGGAAATGTGTCAGGAAATTATTTCTACAATTGAAATGTGAAAATTCTAGCCATATTTAGACAAGCTTTCAAAAGAATAAAGGGTATTAATGTGCATAACATTTTATATAAGAACAAATAAAACTAAGAGTAAAATACTCAAAGTATTGTAAAATTATGATAATGTTTTGCTTTTGACATAGATTGAAGACATTTGCATTTGAGATCAAAGGATGATAAGATGATAAAGATTTCTTGTTTCAGGTTTCTTGATATCTACCACACAATTTTTAGGTGAGCAAATGTATAGGAGAAGATAGTCCTAAAGGGGGCATATTATGCAAATGTTGTTTACTTTTTAATCATTTTTAGACATGTGCTTAACAGGCGTAAAAAAAAAAAAAGGCAAGCACATATCCCCCCTAACTTTACCTCATAGAAGAAGATAAGGCCTGCTCCACTCTGCTTTAAAAAGGCTTGCTTTGTGTCCCATTGTCTTGTTGTTTTTATTTTAAATAACTAATGCAGTATTCACAGACCTAGCCCAGGGTACAAAGCAAGGCCAGACATTCAGAGCTGTTCATTGTCTTAAGTCAATCAAACAGGGCATATCTGGGCAATGAGAAACACCTGTAATTCCCATGTTCCAGTAATTTTGATCACTTGATGAATGGGCATTTGCATGTTAAATCCATCCCACTCGGGAAGGTGCTGCTCTCATTTCCTGTAGTATAGCTCATAGTCTCAGTAGAGGTCTAGTTAATCGGTGACAATCCAGAGCCCAGGCCAGGGAGCAGACAGACAGGCTAAACCAACCGTCTGCTAGCTGCATAGAGTCGTCACTCAGGGTTCACCATATTGAGACTGTGTCTGTTCCCCGATCTAAGCAAAAATGTAGAAAGACCCAGAAAGTCTGTTTCAATAATCTAATTAACATAAAGTCCACAAACTCCGATCATACTGAATGCGCAGCCGGCACCTCTGATCTGAAGCTAGGATTGTTAAATATTAGATCTCTCGCATCAAAAGCAGTTATTGTTAATGAAATTATCACAGATCAGGCGTTTGATATACTCTGTTTAACTGAAACATGGGTTAAACAGGATGAGTATGTAGCTCTAAATGAAGCTAGTCCTCCTGGATACAGCTACATACACCAGCCTCGGTTAACTGGTAGAGGAGGAGGCGTTGCAGTTATTCATAATGATAATCTGTCTATCCTACAAAAACACCGACACAAATTTAACTCATTTGAAATTCTCTATAGTAACATAAGTGTATTTAAGTATATTAAATCAGCTCAGTCGATTCCACTAATTATAATTTACAGACCTCCAGGGCCGTATTCTGAATTTCTTAGTGAATTTGCAGATTTTATCTCAGACCTGGTCATTTCTGTAGACAAAGTGTTAATTGCTGGAGATTTTAACATTCATTTTGAGAATCCAGAAGACCCTCTGAGAACAGCATTTATATCCATACTGGACTCCGTAGGTGTAAATCAGTGTGTAGTAGGACCCACTCATAAAGCAGGTCACACTTTAGATTTAGTAATATTCTTCGGATTAATTATAAGAAATGTATTCACAATTCCACTGTCTGAAATTATCTCAGATCACTATCTTGTCTCCATTCAAGTGTGTCACAGTGATAATGTACACACAGCACCGCGCTACCGTATTAAACGTACATTCACATCAACTACCGCACAGAGTTTTATCAGTAATCTCCCAGAGTTACCAACTTCGATTAGGCCACCGTCTGACCCCACAGAACTTGATCAGGCGACTGAATATTTAGAGTCGACACTTCGTTGTACCTTAGATAATGTAGCTCCAGCTAAAAGAAAAATTATTAGAGATAAGAAACTCGCTCCCTGGTATAACGATCACACGCGCACTTTAAAACAGACTGCTCGGAAATTAGAGCGTAAATGGCGTCAAACTAAATTGTTGGTATTTCAAATAGCATGGAAAGAGAGCATCCTGAACTATAGGAAAGCTCTTAGTGTAGCTAGATCAACGTATCTCTCCACTCTTATAGAAGAAAATAAAAATAATCCTAGATTTTTATTTAATACCGTAGCCAAATTAACCAGAAATAAGACCACTACAGAAATCTCCACAACAACATCATGCAATAGTGAGGACTTCATGAACTTTTTTAATAATAAAATTGTAAATATCAGGCATAAAATTGAGGCTTTGAAACCAAACAATGTAATTGATACTGATGTTAACCTAGCCATGTCAGATTCAAACCTAGAATACTTTACTCCTCTTGAAGAGAATGAACTAATTTCACTCATCTCTTCTGCAAATTCATCAACCTGTATATTAGATCCTATACCGACACATTTTCTTAAACAGATAGTACCAGTAATAACAGAACCGATGTTGAGAATAATTAATTCCTCACTCAGCATTGGTTATGTTCCAAAATCTTTTAAAGTAGCAGTTATTAAACCAATAATTAAGAAACCTGACCTCGACCCCTGTCAGCTGTCCAATTACAGGCCAATATCAAACCTCCCCTTTATCTCTAAGATTCTGGAAAAGATAGTAGCGGAGCAGCTATGCTCATATCTACATAGAAATGGCATACATGAACTGTATCAGTCAGGATTTAGGCCTCATCACAGCACAGAAACAGCACTCGTTAAAGTAGTAAATGACCTCCTATTGGCCTCTGATCAGGGTTGTGTAACTATGCTTGTATTACTCGACCTCAGTGCAGCTTTTGACACTATTGATCATGCTATTCTTCTTCACAGATTAGAAAATTTAGTAGGAATTAAGGGTACAACCCTCTCCTGGCTCAGATCCTATTTGACCGATCGTTATCAGTATGTAGACTTAAATGGTGATTATTCTGCATGTTCTCTAGTGGAGTTTGGCGTTCCGCAGGGTTCAGTTTTAGGCCCACTGCTTTTTTCCCTTTACATGCTTCCTCTGGGCAACATAATCCGTAAGCATGGTATTAGTTTTCATTGTTATGCTGACGACACACAGCTATACGTCTCAACAAAACCTGATGAGAAAAACCATCTTACTAAAGTTGAGCAATGTGTTCAGGACATAAGAAATTGGATGCTAATTAACTTCCTTCTGCTTAATCCGGATAAGACAGAAGTTCTAGTCATAGGACCGCATACAGCTAGAAGTAAAATCTTAGATCACACCGTAACTTTAGATGGCCTTTCTGTTCCGTCAAATGCAACAGTAAAAGACCTCGGCGTGATTATAGATTCCAGCCTTTCATTTGAAGCTCATGTAGATAATATCACCAGGATAGCATTCTTTCACCTTAGAAATATCGCCAAAATAAGAAATATATTGTCGCTAAATGATGCAGAAAAACTAGTTCATGCTTTTATCACTTCTAGGTTGGACTATTGTAATGCCTTACTGTCTGGTTGTTCAGTTAGGTGCATAAACAAGCTTCAGCTAGTCCAGAATGCAGCAGCGAGAGTCCTCACTAGAACCAGAAGATATGAGCACATCACCCCTATCCTATCTTCACTGCATTGGCTCCCTGTGAAATTTCGCATTGATTTTAAAATACTACTCTTGACATATAAGGCATTAAATGGTCTCGCGCCGCAGTATCTGAGCGAACTGCTAGTGTCTTACGATCCGCCACGCCTACTTCGGTCAAAGGATGCAGGCTGCTTATCAGTACCGCGTATTATGAAAACTACAGCTGGGGGCAGAGCTTTTTCTTACAAAGCCCCAAAATTATGGAATAGTCTTCCAAATAGTGTTCGGGACTCAGACACAGTCTCAGTGTTTAAGTCTAGGCTAAAAACCTATTTATTTAACCAAGCATTTTATAAATAGATCTGCCATAAGGTAAAGGAGCAGATCTGGGGGACTCATGGACGTAGAGTATTATGGTGAACTGGTATGTTTAGATGCTGTCTTCCTCAGTCTCATTTGATCACTCAGGTTTGTTGACGGTGAGGTGATTGTTTGCTTTACATCTCAGGGAGCCCTCATGTTTGTGTTTCCTTCTGGCTCTCCCTTTTAGTTATGCTGTCATAGTTAGTCCTGCCGGAGTCCCTGCTTGCACTCTACAGTAAATATACATTCACATTAGACATTGTGACTGTGACCATACCTAATTGCAATCTCTCCTCCTCTTCTCTTCCTCCCCCTCTTTCTCTTTCCTCTCTCCCCCTGTCTCCCCCTTTCACTCTTTCTCTCTCTCTCTGTCGAGCTACACATGTGGTTCCTGAGCTGCCAGTGATCCAGACTCCCTCTGCCCTCCGGACCTGTCTGATCCATCCTGGTGCCCGGTTTCTGGTTGGAGGTCTCATCGCATGGATGCCCCGTGTGTCTCTTTAGGATGCGTCTGGTGTCTGGGGATGATTCTCTATACTTAGAAGATGGTTCTGGCCTCGACTGGTGTGGTCAGCTGTTTCTCTGAGGACTTGACAATTCGATAGTTCAGGACTGGAACTTTCTACAAGTCTATCTGAGTCTCGAATAACTACTGGACTCCATTTTAACATCAAGTATTATAACATCAATTAACATCAAATATTATAGCTGAACCTAACACTTAACACTGTATGAATGCAGATCATTTCCTACTATCTGTTTCACCCAGATGAGGATGGGTTCCCTGTCAAGTCTGGTTCCTCTCAAGGTTTCTTCCTATTACCATCTCAGGGAGTTTTTCCTTGCCACTGTCGCCCTCGGGCTTGCTCGCCAGGGAATATCTGAACATTTTGATTCATACACATTCACATTCCATACAAACTTAAATAATTCTTTTGATTGTGTAAAGCTGTTTTGAGACAATGTCAGTTGTTAAAAGCGCTATACAAATAAAACTGAATTGAATTGAATTGAATAAAGCACAAAGAAGCAAATTCAAATTTTATTTGTCACATACACAGTCATACACCGTATAATATGCAGTGAAATGCTTATACGATCGCCAGTGACCTTAAAAAGAAAATAAAAGCTTGTACGTAAAATAAATATCAATAAAAGGAAATACTAAAGAAATAAATTTAACTAGTAAAATAAACTGTACAATAAGGGCATAAAATATTGCAAAATATAGGGGGGGGGGGGGAGTATGTATGTGTGTGTATATATAGATTTTATATATATATATATATATATATATATATATATATATATATATATATATATAATTTAAAGTGACAAATGGTTATGCAAATATGCATGAAAGGTGACTAGTGAAAGTGACATGTGCAATTGTCCAGATGTATAAATATTTAGTGCAAGTGTGTATGAATGTGTCCATTATTGTCCAGACAATGTTGTGAGCTTAAAAAGATGTTATTAGTCCTGTGTGGAGGTGTGATTGAGAGACCTTATCGCCTGCGGGAAGAAGCTCCTCCTCAGTCTCTCTGTGTTGGCCTTTAGGGAGCGGAATCGCTTCCCAGACCGCAACAAGGAGAACAGTCCATTACTGGGGTGACTGAGGTCCTTCACGATCTTCCTGGCCTTAGTCCAGCACTGCTTGCTGTAGATCGAGTGCAGGTCAGGGAGCTCAGTGCGGATGATGTGCTCGGCTGATCGCACCACCCTCTGTAGAGCTCGTCTGTCCTGCATGGTGCTGTTCCCGAACCAGGTCGTGATGTTTCCCGTCAGGATGCTCTCTATGGTGCAGGAGTAGAAGTTCCTGAGCACCTTGGAGGGCAGTCTAAAGTCTCTCAAGTGTCTGAGGTGGTACAGACGCTGCCGGGCTTTTTTCACCACGGTGTTGATGTGACAGGACCATGACAGGTCCTGAGTGATGTGAACACCGAGGTATCTGAAGCTATCCACTCTCTCCACTGGGCTCCTGTTGATGACTGTGATCTGGTAGTTCCTCTCCTGCTTTGTACAAAAGTCCACTATCAGCTCCTTTGTCTTACTGACGTTCAGGAGGAGATTGTTCCTCTGGCACCAGTTCTCCAGATTTCCAATCTCCTCTAGGTAGTCCGACTCATCATTGTTGGTGATCAGTCCGACCACGACGGTGTTGTCAGCAAACTTGATGATGGAGGTGGAGTTGGTAGTGGCCACGCAGTCGTGGGTGTACAAAGAGTACAGCAAGGGGCTCAGAACACAACCCTGGGGGACTCCAGTGCTGAGAGTGAGTGTAGCTGAGACATGTCCGCCCATTCTTACTGCCTGTGGTCTGCCAGTCAGAAAATTGGAGATCCACTGACATATAGATGAGCTGAGTCCCAGGTGCTCCAGCTTGGTGGTGAGTGTGGAGGGAATTATGGTATTAAAAGCAGAGCTGTAGTCGATGAAGAGCATTTTAACATAATTCCCTTTCCTAGTGTCCAGGTGAGTGAGTGATGTGTGGAGGAGATGAGAGATTGCATCGTCTGTGGAGCGGTTCTGACGGTATGCAAACTGTAGTGGGTCCAGTGTGTCGGGTAGTGAAGAAATGAAGTCTCTGACCAGGCGTTCAAAGCACTTCATCACTACTGAGGTGAGGGCTACAGGGCGATAGTCATTGAGAGAAGCAAGATGTCGTTTCTTCGGGACAGGAACAATGATGGACTCTTTGAAGCATGTGGGGATCACCGACTGAGAGAGAGATGTTGAATATCTCAGTGAACACAGGTGCTAGCTGGTCTGCGCAGGATCTGAGAATACGGCCTGAGATGCTGTCTGGTCCTGCTGCTTTCCTGGTGTTCACTCTCTTGAAGGCTCTCCTCACGTCGTGCTCGGAGATGATGAGCGCGTTCCCGGTGCTGGCAGTGTCTTCCTGTCTGCAGCCGTTAGCGCCGCTAGCATTAGCACCGCTAGCATTAGCATCGCTAGCGTCTTTAGCTGCAGCCTCGAAACGAGCGTAGAATGTGTTCAGCTCGTCTGCCAGAGTCGCGTCTGTGTTCATCATACCGGATGTTGGTGCTTTATAGTCCGTTATTGTCCTTAGTCCCTGCCACAGGCTCCTAGAGTCACTCTCTTGAAGCTGTGACTCTAGTCCTGTCCATGCGGTGAACCGAGAAGAACTCAGCTGGTTGTATGGCGTGGTCTGGCACCGCTGGGTTCAGCCATGTCTCGGTGAAGCAGAGGAGATTGCAGTCCCGAATGTCTCTCTGGAACTTTATCCTGGCCCTGAGGTCATCGAGTTTGTTCTCCAGTGACTGGACGTTGGTGAGCAGGATGCTAGGCAGAGGTGTGCGGTGTGCACGGGAAGCATGTACTGTAAACCTTGAGTTAGACAGGTTGAACTTTGTAACTTTAATGTTTATTTTTATGTTACCTTCAGTGAGCTAAATGTACTGTAGTACAAACTTATAACATTAAGGAATGAAACAGAGTTCACTTGATTCAACCAAATTATTGATGTGGCATGTCAATGTTAGCTCAAGTTAGTTAAAACACGTACATAGAGGTTAAAATAAACCTGTCACAGAGCAGAAGTCCTATTGACTTATACAATGTTAGAAGTATTCGGGCACACACATTCAGTCTGTGCAATAGCTTTTTTTCCACAAGCCATCCGTCTCCTCAACAAAAAGGGACTGGACTGACACACACACACATTCACTTAGCTTAAATATTCACTACTGTATTACTTTTGCACTAACATCTTAATTCTTGCTGCTACGTTAAGGAACGTTTACTCTTTCTCCAATATCTCAACTCATCAGTTCAACACCACAGAGTGTTATGTCGTGTTTGTCGCACTGTCACTTGTTGCTTTTGTTTGTACATTTGCACGTGCACTTTATGTTGTCTGTATAAAAAAAAAAAAAAAATATATATATATAAAAATTTTTTTTTTTTTTTTTTTTTTTAAACGTAGTCTTCCTCTCTGGGTCAGGTCAAGCTGTCTTGTCTCTGCAAGCCAGCTAATTAGGCCTCTTAATTAGCTAGTTTAGTTTTCTGTTAATTTGTTGTAAATTTATGCTGCATGAAGCACCTTGGTCCTAGAGGAACGTTGTCGTTTCACTATGTACTAACTGTATATGCTTGTGACAATAAAGCCTACTTGAACTCGACAGAGACCTGGCCAGCAACAGTCTAAACAAACACTCCTAATCCATTAAGTTGTTGTGCAGAATCAGGGTTGCCAGGTCTCAATCATTATTGTTATTAGTAGTAGTAGTATTACTTGGAACTTAATGCTAAATTATAAGGGGTATATGACAGAGATTTTTTTTTTTATCTGATTTTTATTGATTGGTTTTTAAGTAATAACCAATTACCATTGAAAATATTTTTGTCTTCCAATTTTTATTATAAAAATAAATCTATTTTTTGAGAAATTACATAACCAATCCATTGTAATTATAATGTAATTTTATTACATTATAATCATTGTTATATTTAAAAAAAATTACTTTAAGTTTCTAATCCAGGTATGCATGTTATTGGCACTTGTCCTGTAAGACCTTATGTTTCGTGTGAATGTGTCGTGCTACTTTGTTTTACAGGGTTTGGAGAAACACTATAAATCCATTCTCAATGTTTCATCTGCTGATTTCCACAGAATGGGAATGAAGCCCATCACTTTTGTTCGTCAGGTAAAAAGGGTCAAGAACTTGGAAAATCATTTTGAGAAGTTAAAACTAAACTGAACAAGACAGGCCTGTTATAACCTACTAAAACTTTAACCAGAGAAAATGGATTTATCTACCATATAACACTGTAAATTGTGATTCTTACTGTATGTGTTCTTAAAATGTGTTTGTGGGGACTGTGGTGCAGGTCCTGGCTGCTTGTTTCTACCCTTCCCTCCTGAATGATGAGAGGTTGCCCTTGGATGCAAGAGAGAGAGCGAGAAGGATTCTGGGAACATGTGCAGGCGGGAGCATTGGTGATCTGTTTAAATGACTTTATAGCATATCTCATTATTGCAACAGTACTAGACAGCTAAAATTACTTGAAAAGTGCATTAATCAAAGTATTACAGAAAACATTGCTCAAAATACTAGTGAAGGAAGGAAAACATTAAAAAATTAAGCTCATACAACAATGAGGTGTGTCCCTAGGTACTGATTTATGGCGAACGTCGGACTTCACCAGTGATTTGCTCTGTTTACAGTGGTGATGGACAGGTTGATGGTTGAAGTTAGAGAAAATTCCCCATGGACTATGATGTTTAACCCTGGAAAACCCAGACCACCTTATCCTAATAGGAAATCTATCTCCTTTGGCTGAAATGATGATACAGACCCAGTGAACCCTAAAACAGGTGTTTTTTTTTTTTAATTAACCCTTTCCTACTACATGTAATGACATGGGTCATATATGACCCCTTGGGATATCCAGTATGTTTTACCAACTGGTAACTTTCACTCATGACATAAAGGCAGGAGTTCTTTCTTAGTAAGGAAAGACCAGATTCTCATTTCAAAATATATTTAGTGATTTTAACTTTTCATCAATGACTATGCACATAAAATTTTGTTCTAAGGCAGGAACTAAAAACACTGGCATCAGCTTTTATATCACCAAATAAAAAGCACAGTAGCAGCCGTGTTTGATGTGAAAAAAATCAGGTTAGTTCAGTCAGTTACCACTAAATGTCAGTGTTATGGGTTCACATAGGGCACACTGGGTTGTAATGCAAAAAGAAATATTTACTTTGGTGTGTGGGTTGAATATGACGATGAAATAAAAGTCTGGGTCAAATATGACCCCATGGGTTCTCCAGGGTTAAGGATGATTATGCAAATCACATGCTGTTAATTTCAATATCAGAAGATTCGCTTTGGGAAGGACAAGAATGAAAATGATATTACAGTTCAGGTAGGATGGTCTGGGGACAAAGTTAGAGAGTCCAGATGAAGATGGTTTGAATATGTGCAGAGGAGGGATGAGGGGTATATCAAGAGGAGAATGTTCGAAATGGAGCTGCCAGGCAAGAGGAAAAGAGGAAGGTCCAAGAGGAGGTTTATGGGTGTGGTGGAGGACATGTAAGAGGTTGGACTGACAAGGACAGATGTGGTAGACAGAGATAGATAGAGCAGGGGCGTCAAACATGCGGGCCGAATACGGCCCACTAAGGCGTCCAGTACGGCCCACGGGATGATTTGAACAATAATATTAAATATCAAATCTTTATCATTATTAGTAGTAGTAGTATTAAAGTCTAAAAGAGTGTTAATGAACGGTTTCTGAGGACTTGTTAAATGCAGTTTTACAGAATATAGTGTATTTGTTTTTTTTTTTTAATCATACTGCATCAAATTACAACAAACAAATCTGGCCCGCACATGGTCACATTTATTCTCATCCGGCCCTCACCCTAAAATGAGTTTGACACCCCTGAGATAGAGACAAACGCAGCCAAACGATGTTGCATGCTCTCCAGTGCCCTACATTTATTATTCATTTCTCTGAATTATATACTGTATATCTGTTAAAGTGTAGTGTTTAAAGCTATTTCTTAACTCAAAGTAACAGCATAATTTAACACAAATTAGCTTCACCCTCATGAAAAAATGCTTCGCACCTACCCCTTTTACCCTTTTACTTTTTTTTTTTTTTTTTTTTTTTATAATTAGGGTTTTATTAAGGGATGGGAAGGTCTTGATTGTCAAAGTTTTTATTGCATTTTTAAGTCACCACAAAGACAGCAGAGGACTTAAAAATACTAACTGCACAGACTCATTGTTTCTACAGTTTTTGTAGAAAAAAATTATAATCTACTTATATATAAAACCTAACTATCTTAATTGCTATTCCATAAAAAACCTAATGTGACACAATTTCATCATTAGTAGGATAAGTTTTAATGTTATGTCTTTTTTATAACCAGGATCATACACTGCTGCACATGGGATTAAGGAACTCCATGCCTCCATATGTGATTTTATCACCAAACGCGATGGTGTTGTTCCTGATCCTGACAACATTTACATAACCAATGGGTCCCAGATGGCCCTCATAGTGAGAAACACCAAAACTATAAGCACAAATTTAGATAACACACTTTTTATTCTCATAAATAAACAGTAATTTAATAGGTATTTCTCTGTAGATGGTCCTGAAGCTGCTGGTTCTAAGTGAGGGCTCCCTGAAGACAGGGGTCCTTTGTCCTGTACCATCATACTCCACTTTTAACATGGCAGTAGAAGCTCAGGGAGGAACTGTCGTGCCTTACTACCTGTCTGAGGAGCAGGGCTGGTCCATTCAGCTTGAAGAACTGTGCCGAGCCGTTCACACAGCCAGGATGCAATGCAACCCAATGGTGTTATATGTTATCAATCCAGGTACAACAGGTAATTAAAATATCACCGCTAATGGCAGGCTTACTTGTAAGCTTATTTATTTAATTTACAAAATGTGTAATAGTGTATTTTCATTAATTGATGTTAAAAATAATGAAAACAGGGATAAACTGGAAACTGAATTAATTAATTATTATTAATTCCTTTAAATCAAATTCATTTTAGATTCATTTGTATAGCGCTTTTAACAATTGTCATTGTTACAAAGCAGCTTTACACAATCAAAAGTAATTATGGAACATTGTCTAAATCAGGCCTAAATCCTGATTGATTCAGTTTGTGTATGCTATTCCTTTGTAGATACTGTATGAACATAGCTGCTGTGCTATTATGTTTTCCAGAATCTTAGAGATAAAGGGGATGTTTGGCCTGTAATTGGACAGCTGAAAGGGGTCAAGGTCAGGTTTCTTAATTAGTGATTAGTGAACTGCTAATTTAAAAGATTTTGAAACATACCCACAGCTGAGTAAAGAGTTATTTTCAACAGGGGTTCTGTTATTGCTGGTACTATTTGCCTGAGAAAATGTGTCAGCATAGGATCTAATTAACAGTTTAATAATTTTGCAGAAAAGATGAGTGAAATATTAGTTAATTCTGTGTGTAATCTAATGTCAGTACAAATACAGCTGCTCTGTGACGGCCTCAGAGGTTGTCTAAGAGAATATTGGGAGCAACAACACCATGAAGTCCAAAGAACACACCAGACAGGTCAGGGATAAAGTTATTGAGAAATTTAAAGCAGGCTTATTCTACAAAAAGATTTCCAAAGCCTTGAACATCCCACGGAGCACTGTTCAAGCGATCATTCAGAAATGGAAGGAGTATGGCACAACTGTAAACCTACCGAGACAAGGCCGTCCACCTAAACTCACAGGCCGAACAAGGAGAGCGCTGATCAGAAATGCAGCCAAGAGGTCCATGGTGACTCTGGACGAGCTGCAGAGATCTACAGCTCAGGTGGGGGAATCTGTCCATAGGACAACTATTAGTCGTGCACTGCACAAAATTGGCCTTTATGGAAGAGTGGCAAGAAGAAAGCCATTGTTAACAGAAAACCATAAGAAGTCCTGTTTGCAGTTTGCCACAAGCCATGTGGGTTGACACAGCAAACGTGTGGAAGAAGGTACTCTGGTCAGATGAGACCAAAATGGAACGTTTTGGCCTAAATGCAAAACGCTATGTGTGGCGGAAAACTAACACTGCACATCACTTGAACACACCATCCCCACTGTCAAATATGGTGGTGGCAGCATCATGCTCTGGGGTGCTTCTCTTCAGCAGGGCCAGGGAAGCTGGTCAGAGTTGATGGGAAGATGGATGGAGCCAAATACAGGGCAATCTTGGAATAAAACCTCTTGGAGTCTGCAAAAGACTTGAGACTGGGGCGGAGGTTCACCTTCCACCAGGACAACGACCCTAAACATAAAGCCAGGACAACAATGGAATGGTTTAAAACAAAACATATCCATGTGTTAGAATGTCCCAGTCAAAGTCCAGATCTAAATCCAATCGAGAATCTGTGGCGAGATCTGAAAACTGTTGTTCACAAATGCTGTCCATCTAATCTGACTGAGCTGGAGCTGTTTTGCAAAGAAGAATGGGCGAGGATTTCAGTCTCTAGATGTGCAAAGCTGGTAGAGACATACCCTAAAAGACTGGCAGCTGGAATTGCAGCAAAAGGTGGTTCTACAAAGTATTGACTCAGGGGGCTGAATAATTACGCACACCCCACTTTTCAGTTATTTATTTGTAAAAAATGTTTGGAATCATGTATGATTTTCGTTCCACTTCTCACATGTACACCACTTTGTATGGGTCTTTCACGTGGAATTCCAATAAAATTGATTCATGTTTGTTGCTGTAATGTGACAAAATTTGGAAAAGTTCAAGGGGGCCGAATACTTTTGCAAGCCACTGTAAATGCTGTTCTTAGCGTGTCTTCTGGATTCTCAAAATGAATATTAAAATCTCCAGCAATTAACGCTTTGTCTACAGAAACCACCAGGTTTCAAAGGAAACCGGCAAATTCACAGAGAATTTTTGAGTACAGCCCAGGGGGAGTCTATAAATGATAATTAGCAGGATTGACTGAGCAGACTTAATATTTGTAGCGGCACTTTTTATGATACTATAGAGAACTTCAAATGCATAAAATTTGTCTGTTTTTGTATGATAGTCAGATTATCATTGTAAATAACTGACTATTATTATTTAGTATTTTTAAGAAGGCCAAATTAATTTTCAAGGTCGCACAGCACAACATGGATGCGCTAAATAAATACCATCCACAAACAAGCTCCAAACATTTAAATCAATAATAGAAAAAATTACAAAATCATTACCTTGTTAAACTCAAAGTTGCATGTGTTTTTCACCAGGTCATGTCCAGAGTAAGGACTCAATTGCTGATGTGATTCGTTTTGCAGCAGAAGAAAGACTCTTCCTAATGATAGATGAGGTAGCGGTCTGTCAGTAAATTCTTGAAGAATTTTAATATCTTTCATTCTGTGTTTAGGAATACCCCATAAAAGCACTAGAATTTTTCTCAACTGAATCTTGACCGTCACACTTAATTCTGCTATACTGATGGCAAAAATCAATGGACCTTTTGATTTTTTTTTTTTTTTTTTAAATAAATGGATTTCTTCTTTTGTTCATTTTGTCATGACAGGTGCATCAGAACATGGTGTATGGGAAAGGATCTGAGTTTTATTCATATAGAAAAGTGTTGTCTGAAATGGGCCCACCATACTCCAGCAATGTGGAGCTGATTTACTTTAACTCCATCTCCAAGAGTGTCCTGGGAGAGTATGACATTTTTTTTTTATTTAAAACATGTTCACTATATTGCCAGACATATCCACACACTCAAAAATCTCATGACTTCAAGCTTACCACTAGATTTTGTGTTCAATGGCATTAGGGCAGGCACAGCTGGTGGACTGAGAAGAAATGGGAAACATTTAAGAATTTAAATTAATCCCAAAGGTGTTCAGGGCTTTGTGCATCTCCATGGAGCTGGCCTTGTATCTAAAATAAAATTGACAATAGTAACAGGTTTGAGCCTGTGAGTTATAGTTAAGAGAAATTGTACTGTCACAGCAAATAAAGACATTCTATACAGTTGTGTACTTCAAATTTCACTGTGTCAGCAGTTTGGGGAAGAAGCACATAAAGGTGTGATTGGGTATCCACATACTTTTGGCACATACGGTATACAGTACTGGCCAAACGTTTGGACAAACCTCCACTCAATGTGTTTTCTTTATTTTCATGACCTTGGTATATTGGTAGATTCTCACTGACTGCATCAAAACTATGAATTAACACATGTGGAGTTATGTACTTAACAAAAAAAAGTGATATAACTGAAAACATGTTTTATATTCTAGTTTCTTCAAAATAGCCACCTTTTGCTCTGATTACTGCTTTGCACAAGAGATAGGCACCTGAAATGGTTTCCCAGAGGTGCTTACCACTTGTTGGTCCCTTTTAGCTTTACTCTGCGGTCCAAACCATCTCGATTGTGTTCAGGTCCGGTGACTTTGGAGACCTTTTTTTAAGTACATAACTCCACGTGTTCATTCATAGTTTTGATGCCTTCAGTGACAATCTACCAATGTAAATGGTCATGAAAATAAAGAAAAACCCATTGACTGATAAGAAGGTATGTCCAAACTTTTAGCCTGTACTGTATATACCTATTAGTTTATATTAGAGAATATTCCCCTGGGGTGGCTCTGATCCTTTGAGGCATAGGAGGTAGTTGATTGTGATATCTTAAACTAAGAGGGTTTCCTGTATATTTCTCATTCTCGTGATCTATATACTGATCATATTAATTAAGTAAATTATTTTAATAACTCAAAGTTGCTTGGTTTAAAAAAAAAAAAAAAAAAAAAAAAAAAAAAATATATATATATATATATATATATATATATATATATATATATAAATAAGTAGTCATGCATCTTATCCTTGCTAGTCCTGTTTCTGTCCAAAGTATAAGTTAACCTTCTTTTTTAAAATATGAAATAAAATTTGATGGGTGTGATGAATTTAACATAAAATTAAGATTTTGTCAAATCACAACACTTAAAAAAATCATAATCTTGATAACGTGAATTATAGTGTACCACCACATCAGACCCTTTTAATAAGTTGTTACTATGTAAACAATTATTAGACCTTCATATAACCCTGTGATTTGCTACTGCTCTCCTAAACAGTTGGAAATTCATCAGAGGGTAACTTGAACCTTAAACCTGCATTGGAATAAAAAACATCTTTAAATAAAAATTTTAAGTATTTCAGTAGAATATTAAAGTCATTCACTGTATAACTTTTTTTGTGTTCAGAATCCTTATTAATGGACATGCAGTAATGAACCTGATAACTGATCATCTGCAAAATCCATGTGTGTGCTCAGGTGTGGTCTGCGGGGAGGCTATGTGGAGTTTGTGAACCTTGATCCTTTAGTGGTTCCATACATCTACAAAGTTTTATCCACAACTGCGTGTGCATCACTTGGGGGACAAATCGCTGTGCATTTGATGCTCAACCCTCCAAAACCCAACCAATCTTCATATGAACTCTACTCGAAAGTGTGATTTGTTTAAATGTGATGTGTATTAAAAAAAAAAAAATAATAAAAATTTCAAATTTCATTTTAAAATATAATTTAATTGTAAACTTGACTTTCCTAGGAGGTTGAGTCAATCTGGAGTGCAATAAGGAACAATGCCCAGAAGATTAAGGAGGATCTCAGTGACCTACCTGGAATCAGCTGTCAGCCAGTGAATGGAGGAATTTTTGCCTTCCCACGCTTGCACCTGTCTCAATCTGCAATAAAACATGCAGAGGTCAGACAACTAAATATGCAACGTTGCTATCAACACTAATTGCATTTAACTTTTTATATACAATTAGCTAATAAAACATACTGTATTTCTGGAAATAGAAAGCATGTTAAAGTCAGATCTAAAAATAAATATAAAATAATAAAAATTAGTAAAAGAATAAATACAAGGAATTTTGTTTATAACTTGCATTCTTCTGCCACACTGAAATGCATGCTATGTTAGAGTTATATATTTATTTTATTCCATCCATTTAAAGCCATGATCAGGCAATATACTGTAGGTGGCAAACCTGCATCTGCTAATGGTACAAGAACATTAAGGCCTTTCTAATTATTTAATATTTTTTGTTTAATTAATCATTTACAGTGTACTTATTTTTAAATAAGGCTATTTTTAAAATGTAAGGAGTATAAAGTACAGATAATTGCTTAAAAATGTAAGTAGTAGAAGTAAAAAGTCGACTGAAAATTTTTTTACTCCACTAAAGTATAGATACCCAAAATTTCTACTTAAGTAAGGTAACGAAGTATTTGTACTTCGTTATTTGACACCTCTAGATAGCACAAAAATAAAATAAACAAATAAATCCCTCATATAACTCTTGATTTAAGGTTGAAACCATAGGATTTGCCAAATGTGTTGCTCATGTTTCATCTTCCTGTAAATTTTTTTTTTTCAATTAGTACATCGTGGAATTTCAGTTGCATGTCACATTTATGGTCTGTTGTAACTAGCAGTGTGTAAATTGTTCCTTATTCCATGCAATAAGCCATCAAAATATTTTTTTATACAGTTCCACTCTTACTACATAAACTGGTGTGTGTGTGTGTGTGTGTACTGTATGTAGGAAAATCAGCTGGAGCCCGACTTGCTGTACTGTTTGCGTTTGCTGGAGGATGAAGGCTTGTGTGTGGGAGCCGGATGTGTGCACGGACAAAAAGTGGGATCTTATCACATCAGGTGCTCTTAATGCATTAACACTGAACATGCAAACTATATACAGTAGTACCGTTTAAAAGTCTGGACACACCTTATGCAGTGTTTTTTTCTTTATTTTTATTGTTTTTAATATTCTATATTGATACTGAAGACATTGTAATTATGACAGAACAAATATGGAATCGTGTAGCCAAAAATGACATGTTAAATAACCCATAATAAGTTTTATATTTTTGATTCTTCCAAGGATCCACCTTTTGCTTTCATGACAGCTTTGTGTGCACTCTTGGCATTCTCTTAGTCAGCCTCATGAACTAGTCAATCTTGAAGGACTTCCCAGAGGTGTCGAGCACATGTTGACTGCTTTTTCTTCAGTCTCCAGTCCTATACATGCCAAAACCATCTTAGTTGGATTTGGATCAGGTGATTGTGGAAGTCTGATCATCTAAAGCAGGGGTCTCCAAATGCAGTCCTGGAGGGCCAGTGACCAGCACAGTTAGTAATTCACTAACACCTAAACACACCCACTGAACCTAGTAATTAACAGATTAGTTAAATCAGCTGAGTTTGAAAAGAAGAAGAATCACCAAACTGTGTTGGTCACTGGCCCTCCAGGACTGGATTTGGAGACCCCTGATCTAAAGAATGCCATGAATTTGCCAAGCTGTTATCTATATAAATAAAAGAGAGATTTTGTCTGTACATTGGTCAGAACTTACTCTTCCAATGATATCTTTACTTTTCATACAGTGGAGGACTAGAAACCAGTTTCAGAAAATTTTCTGTTTGTATACAGTATCTGTTCAGCCAGATTTTTTCACAGCATTTTGCAAAACTGACTGGACAGAAGTTAATCAAACTTTCTCAGTACTTTCGTTAATCGCCTGAAGTTAACCTGCACCATACTGTATATTTAATTAAAATGTTTGGTAGAAGTAAAGTTGAGCAATTATGTGCCAGATTACAAACTGGAAGTTTTGACAGCTTACTGCACATTAGTCAAACTGTAGGCACGTGTTATTTCAACTGCTAGACAGAATTTATTGAATCCTTTGCAGACTTATATAACCCAGATTCTGGAATAGTTGGGATGTTCTTTAATTTTGAATAAATTGAAAACTAAACGACTATCAAAATCATTTGGCCAATATTTTATTCACAATGGAAAATTTTACACTTTAATCCAGTAAATTAGCTCGTTTGAAATTTGATGGCTGCTACAGGTCTCAAAATAGTTAGGATGGGGGCAACAAAGGGCTAAAAAAGGCATACATTTTGAAAAGTTTCAGCTGGGAGAATATCTAGCATCAGGCCTATAACATGATTAGCTATAAAAGGGATTTCTTAGAGAGGCAGAGTCTCTCGGAAGTGAAGATAGGCAATCTGCAAAAGAGAGCATAAAAATATTGTGGAATACATCGTTCCTTAATGTCAAATTGCAAATCTCATCACCTACATACAGTGCATAACATCAAAAGATTCAGAGAACGTAGAGGTCTCTGTGCATAAGGGACAAGGCTAAAGAAGTTTGTTGGATGACTGTGGTCTTGAGGCCCTCAGACGACACTGCTTCACTCCTCGGCATGATTGTCATTGACATTACCAAATGGGCCAAGGAATACTTCCAGAAATCACTGTCGGTAAATACAATCCACCAGGCCATTTGAAGAATCCAACTAAAGCTCTATCATGAAAAAAGAAAGCCATATGTGAACATGATCCAGAATCACTGTTGTGTCCAGTAGGCCAAGGCTTATTTTAAAATGGACTGTTTCAAAGCGTGAAAGTAATCTATGGTCAGACAAGTCAAAATTTGACATTCTTGTTGGAAATCACGGATGACATGTCCTCCAGGCTAAAGAGGACCTTCCAGCATGTTATCAGCGTTCAGTTCAAAAGCCTGCATCTCTGATGGTATGGGGGTGCATAAGTGCTTACAGTGTGGGCAGCTTGCATGCTTTGGAAGGCACTATGAATGCTGAAAATTATATACTGGTATATATGGTTATATAAGGTTTTAGATGACGTCTATTTCAGAGAACACCTTGTGTATTTTAGCAGGACAATGCAAAACCACATACAACAGGTATTACAACTGCACGGTTTCATAGGAGAAGAATCTGGATGCTCATTATAATCCGGGTGTTCATTTATAGAGAACATTTGGTGAATCATTAAATGGAAAATATGTGAAAGGCGACCACAAACTCTTCAGCATTTGCTAACCTATATCGGGCAAGAATAGGACTAAATTCCACCACCAAAACTCCAGAAATTCATAACCTCAATGCACAGATTTATTCCTCTCTATTTTGAGACCTGTAGGAGGCATCAAATTTGAAAGAGCTCATTTTGTGCAGAAAATTGTAAAATTTCTCAGTTTAAACATTTATGTTCTCTATATTATATTGTGAATAAAATATTGGCTTATGTGAAAAATATTTTTAAATTTTTTTTTTTTTATAAAAAAATTTTTATTAATCCCAATTTTTCCGGAATTCGGGTTGTATCTGCCTGAAGTTTAACATGTGCCACAAGTGAAATCAAAATGTTGAGTAAAACCGATGTTATGAACAGTTATGTGGCTTATTTAAACATCTACTATAAAATAAGTTACTTCAACAATGTAAACAATCACCTGTACCAATAGATATTTATTGGAAAAACTAAAATGATTATTTTAATTGGGATTAGTTCAAATTTTCATAGCTGAATTAACAGTGGTATAAGTGAATTCGCTATATATATTGAACAGGGTGTGTATTTGGCTGACAAAATGTAAACAAAATTTAGCTTAAACAAGGCGTTAGATACGCAACCTTACAAAATTTATTTTTGGTATTAAGAAGCTAGCCAGAGAGTTCTGCTTCTGCTTACGTTAAAGCAGTTAATTTTTAGCTTTAACCTTTTAACTATTTCTAGAAACTCCTTTCCCATTAACAATGAATACCTTTGCCAGTCAAAGCTAAGTGTAGCTATACATACTGTATATACATACCTATATGTGTATTTAAATAAGTCAGTAACCAGTGATTTTTTTTTTTTTATTTAATTTGAAAACGGATGCTCAATGTTTACTCTCTGAGCACATGTATTGCCATGTATCTTCTCTTAACTAAACATATGCATGAATTTTCTCTCTAAAGGATTTGCCTGGCAATGCAAGAGGACACCATGAAAGACGTACTGCGGAGGTTGAAGAGATTCCACCTTCGCTTTATTACAAAGTTTCCCTGATTAGCTACACTGGCATTAATATGAGAAATCAACAACAGTGCTTGCTCTGAGCATAGTATTTAAAAGTTGGTGACTAAAGTTCCAAAGTGAAATCAATATTTGTAAACATTATATACAGTGGTGTGAAAAACTATTTGCCCCCTTCCTGATTTCTTATTCTTTTGCATGTTTGTCACACTTAAATGGTTCTGCTTATCAAAAACCGTTAACTATTAGTCAAAGATAACATAATTGAACACAAAATGCAGTTTTTAAATGAAGGTTTACGTTATTAAGGGAGAAAAAAAACCTCCAAATCTACATGGCCCTGTGTGAAAAAGTGATTGCCCCCCTTGTTAAAAAATAACTTAACTGTGGTTTATCACAACTGAGTTCAATTTCTGTAGTCACCCCCAGGCCTGATTACTGCCACACCTGTTTCAATCAAGAAATCACTTAAATAGGAGCTACCTGACACAGAGAAGTAGACCAAAAGCACCTCAAAAGCTAGACATCATGCCAAGATCCAAAGAAATTCAGGAACAAATGAGAACAAAAGTAATTGAGATCTATCAGTCTGGTAAAGGTTATAAAGCCATTTCTAAAGCTTTGGGACTCCAGCGAACCACAGTGAGAGCCATTATCCACAAATGGCAAAAAGTGGTGAACCTTCCCAGGAGTGGCCGGCCGACCGAAATTACCCCAAGAGTGCAGAGACAACTCATCCGAGAGGCCACAAAAGACCCCAGGACAACATCTAAAGAACTGCAGGCCTCACTTGCCTCAATTAAGGTCAGTGTTCACGACTCCACCATAAGAAAGAGACTGGGCAAAAACGGCCTGCATGGCAGATTTCCAAGGCGCAAACCACTTTTAAGCAAAATGAACATTAAGGCTCGTCTCAATTTTGCTAAAAAAAAACATCTCAATGATTGCCAAGACTTTTGGGAAAATACCTTGTGGACCGACAAGACAAAAGCTGAACTTTTTGGAAGGTGCGTGTCCCGTTACATCTGGCGTACAAGTAACATAGCATTTCAGAAAAAGAACATCATGCCAACAGTAAAATATGGTGGTGGTAGTGTGATGGTCTGGGGTTGTTTTGCTGCTTCAGGACCTGGAAGGCTTGCTGTGATAGATGGAACCATGAATTCTACTGTCTACCAAAAAATCCTGAAGGAGAATGTCCGGCCATCTGTTCGTCAACTCAAGCTGAAGCGATCTTGGGTGCTGCAGCAGGACAATGACCCAAAACACACCAGCAAATCCACCTCTGAATGGCTGAAGAAAAACTAAATGAAGACTTTGGAGTGGCCTAGTCAAAGTCCTGACCTGAATCCTATTGAGATGTTGCAGCATGACCTTAAAAAGGCGGTTCATGCTAGAAAACCCTCAAATAAAGCTGAATTACAACAATTCTGCAAAGATGAGTGGGCCAAAATTCCTCCAGAGCGCTGTAAAAGACTCGTTGCAAGTTATCGCAAACGCTTGATTGCAGTTATTGCTGCTAAGGGTGGCCCAACCAGTTATTAGGTTCAAGGGGCAATTACTTTTTCACACAGGGCCATGTAGATTTGGATTTTTTTTCTCCCTAAATAATAAAACCCCTCATTTAAAAACTGCATTTTGTGCTTACTTGTGTTATCTTTGACTAATAGTTAAATGTGTTTGATGATCAGAAACATTTTGTGTGACAAACATGCAAAAGAATAAGAAATCAGCAGGGGGGGCAAATAGTTTTTCACACCACTGTATATATATATATATATATATATATATATATATATATATATATATATATATATATACACTACCGTTTGGGGTCACTTTCTAACTCCATGATTGCACATTTGTAACAATATGATTTCTTAACAATCAACAAGTTTTGACAAAACATTAATAACTTAACAAAATATGAAAGAAACCTCTCATGGACACATTCACACAGTTACGTTCACACTATTGCTTCTCCTATTGATAACCCAATGTGTCACCTGCACACAAACATGACAATAACAAGTTACCCCAACTTTTTGTTTGTTAATGTCCATTATTGTTTCTGTAATGTAACGTCCAGCTTTCCCCAGTCTGGCTTCTAATTCTGTCTCCTTCATGTTTTTGTCTTGAAGCCATTCCTTGAAGCAGACTAAAAAGATATGTTAAACAAATAGGATTGGTTAGACAGAAAAATTATAACCTTAGTACCAAATCTGGCATCAAAATGTTTGCAGTCTATAAGAGTATTGACAATAATCCATACAAAGAAAAGATGATAAACTGCTATAACTGTAGTTTTTTGTGTATGTGTGCATTCTTGTTTGTCTGTACACTGTGACATACAATATAGTATAGAATCTTTTCGCTTCCTTCAAACAGCAAGTGGCATCTGCTACCAAGGATAACATACCTTTTAATGTTGTGAGTTTCTGTGTTAAAGGCTGTCTGGTGGTTTTTGTAGTAGGACACTCCCTGTTAGGCTCCTTTCCCTCCAATGTTTTTGTACCTCAAAACGCCACTGCTAACTCCTTCATAAACAAAGAGTCTTTGGTGTTGTTTTTGATACTGGACCAGGCCTCTTTACGGACTGTAATTTCTCCTCCCAAGAGAATCTAACAAATAACCAAAACAAAACTGATTTGATTGTTAAAACATTGTAAGTTATTGTTGGTGTTCCTACATGTGTATCTCAATAAATTAGAATATAATTGAAAAGTTTATTTATTTCTGTAATCCAATTCAAAAAGTGAAACTCATATATACAGTGGCTTGCAAAAGTACTCGGGCCCCTTGAACTTTTCCACATTTTGTCACATTACAGCCACAAACATGAATCAATTTCATTGGAACTCCACTTGAAAGACCAATACCAAAAAGTTATTGAGAAATTTAAAGCAGGCTTAGGCTACAAAAAGATTTCCAAATCCTTGAACATCCCACGGAGCACTGTTCAAGCGATCATTCAGAAATGGAAGGAGTATGGCACAACTGTAAACTGCTGCACGATATATCGAAAAAATATCGTTATCGCGATAATGGCATGTGCCAAGCATTTGTGTGTCCAAATTTGACCAATCAGATGGGCCCTTACTATGTTTATACCCACTTATATATATATATATATATATATATATATATATATATATATATATATTATTTATATCTTTATACTTAATTCTGTCACGAACTAACCCGGGATGATCAGAAGACGTAGCGATTAGCCGTTAGCCTTTTGTAGCATGGACGGTAAACCCAAACGCGGAAGCAAGCGAGTAGGCAGGATAACCACGCGAATTAGTTTAAGGACTCTCACAGAAGGGGAGCAAGGGAAAAACACAAATTTAACCCGCGTCCTATAAACACACACTCGAATCAGAAAGTAAACAATCTGCACCGACATGCGTGAACTCAGTGACTGAGCTGTATGCAATGGTTTGTTTACTCCTCTTATACTTCCGGGTTCGCACCCGCATTACTTCCGGGTCCTAGTGCCGGTTGCGGAGCGCGCGCGAGCGCGTGTGTGTGTGTGTGTGAGACAAGTAGTATTTTTTTATTATTATTTTTTTATAATATTTATTTTTATTAAAAATAAAAAATAAAAAAAACAGGCAAACCAAAGAGAATATTTTGTTTAAAAGATGCTCTTGTTTTAAGACACTATTGATGAGTGTATGGTTACATGTAAATAAAAAGTCATGTTTGAAAGTAATTCATATTGTGTTGGCAGGTTTATAGTAACAGCAAACCAGAAGTCAGAATATCTGCTGAGGGTTTTAAGTCATTCATAGTGTTTTGAAGTCTAAATATTTGCAACTTACTTGACATCTAGTTTCTTTTTAGCCTGAATTAGATTTAATTACATCAGACGAATATCTATTACCTGTTTATTTTAGTATGATCATTACATGTAAATAAATTATTAAAAAAATAGGCAATGATAATAATAATAAAAAATGCATTTCTCTAGGGAAATGTTTTATCGCAAGAAATATCGTTATCGCAATATTCAACAACAATATCGCATATTTTCCTAATATCGTGCAGCCCTCCTGTAAACCTACCAAGACAAGGCCGTCCATCTAAACTCAGGCCGAACAAGGAGAGCGCTGATCAGAAATGCAGCCAAGAGGCCCATGGTGAGACTGGACCAGCTGCAGAGATCTACAGCTCAGGTGAGGGAATCTGTCCATAGGACAACTATTAGTCGTGCACTGCACAAAGTTGGCCTTTATGGAAGAGTGGCAAGAAGAAAGCCATTGTTAACAGAAAACCATAAGAAGTCCCGTTTGCAGTTTGCCACAAGCCATGTGGGGGACACAGCAAACATGTGGAAGAAGGTGCTCTGGTCAGATTAGACCAAAATGGAACTTTTTGTCCAAAACGCTACAGTATGTGTGGCGGAAAACTAACACTGCACATCACATCCCCACTGTCGAATATGGTGGTGGCAGCATCATGCTCTGGGGTGCTTCTCTTCAGCAGGGCCAGGGAAGCTGGTCAGAGTTGATGGGAAGATGGATGGAGCCAAATACAGGGCAATCTTGGAAGAAAACCTCTTGGAGTCTGCAAAAGACTTGAGACTGGGGCGGAGGTTCACCTTCCAGCAGGACAACAACCCTAAACATAAAGCCAGGGCAACAATGGAATGGTTTAAAACAAAACATATCCATGTGTTAGAATGTCCCAGTCAAAGTCCAGATATAAATCCAATCGAGAATCTGTTGCAAGATCTGAAAACTGCTGTTCACAAACGCTATCCATCTAATCTGACTGAGCTGGAGCTGTTTGCAAAGAAGAATGGGCATGGATTTCAGTCTCTAGATGTGCAAAGCTGGTAGAGACATACCCTAAAAGACTGGCAGCTGGAATTGCAGCAAAAGGTGGTTCTACAAAGTATTGATTCGGGGGGCTGAATAATTACGCACACCCCACTTTTAAGTTATTTCTTTGTAAAAAAGAAATTGGAATCATGTATGATTTTCGTTCCACTTCTCACGTGTACACCACTTTGTATTGGTCTTTCACGTGGAATTCCAATAAAATTGATTCATGTTTGTGGCTGTAATGTGACAAAATGTGGAAAGGTTCAAGGGGGCAGAATACTTTTGCGCGGATGTGGGAGTCATTCCTCCAAGGGCCTCCACTGCCAGCAGCACTTTTGTAGCAACTTTTCTAACTCTTTCGTTGCCCATCATCAATGCAAACTCAAACAACACTAATATGTAAAACAGATGAATGATTACACCACCAAAATATGTTTTATATTAACTAATGTTACAATTACATATGTATGTTTTTAAGCATAAATAATACACAATTCTTAATAACTAATCATTTAAGCTTAAATACTGCATATCAATTTACATAAATTCTCACATATTGACTATCTGTCAGACAAGGGTACTTTTTTGTGATGGCTGAGATGCCCCCCTCTGATCTTTTGACCAGCATCTCCACTCTATCCTGCCTAGTGCTTTTCAGCAGTGCCTTTATATGGAAGGGGCTCTGTCCACTCACACTCTGTCCCCAGATCAACATGTCTCGCCACATCCTCTGCGGAAACGACCTCTGGCTGTTGATTCGCAAAGTCAAGTGGCCTGAAACATCTTTCTTGGTAGGTGGATTTTGTTTGAGCTGTAACATCCGAGCCGCCTCAGCCCCGGAGATCCGGTTCACCGGATTACTGAGCTGTGGCTTTGTCTCCCCCTAGTGTGTCTGCGTATGTCATTGTCTCCCGTTAACAACAGATAGAAATCACCTGTGTCTACCTCATGTGTCTCACTATTTAACCCAGCCGAACCCACACCACAACGTCTGGTCACCATTATGCAAACCTACACACTAACAGTGCTGTTTCCTCCCTCTCTTCCAGGTTTAAGCGGTATCTGCAGGCGAGGTTACGTGAAGCAGGGCAGCTTCGCGTTTTTGGACTGACCCCTCCGTGGAACTGTTGCAGTTCAAGTTTGTTTCGAGTGTGTTTTCTCAAAAGTATCTAGCTATTTGTGTTTCCGCCTGCAGACCGCGCCTGGTAAAACGACCCACGGGTCGTACTTTATGTTTGTTTTGTTTTTGTTTTGTTCAAGTCAAAAAGGGGACTGAGAGAATAAAGGCTGTTATTTCCTGCACCTGCGTTCCTGTGTGTGTGTATCACTAGGGAAAGACATGACAGATGACCAGACCGCGTTCCAGAACGCAGCAGGAACACCCCTGCCCGGCGACACCGTACCGATGATGGATTACATCCGGAGGCAGCAGGGACAAATGGACAGTCTCGCGAGGGCCATTAATGACCTAGCGCACAGTGTCCGCGACATTGCGACAGGTCAGTCGCCCTCCTCCTCGGGCGGCCCCACCTTAAAGGTATGCTGGCGACCCCGAAGGCTGCAAGAAGTTTCTCCTGGCCTGTGAGTTGTACCTGGCCGATTACCCCGACCTAGATGAGAGACAAAAAATCTGTTTCGTCACGCAACAGCTCACAGGCTCGGCAATGGACTGGGCCGCCGCTATGTGGAGTGCGGGTGGCCGGGACATGAGCGACTTCATGCGATTCCTCCGCGCCTTTCGCGCCGTTTTCGACCACCCGGATCAGGGCAGGACAGGAGAACAGTGGCTACTGAGGCTGAAACAGGGGCAAGCCAGGGGAGTACGCGGTGAAGTTCAAGATCCTGGCTGCAGAGAGTGAATGGTGCGAGAAGAGCCTCCTCGCACGCTTCCGAGACGGCCTTCAGCCGGAAATCCAGCTCGAACTGGCATGCCGAGATGCCGAGATGGATCTCGATGAGACCATACAGCTCGCCATCAAGCTGGACCAGCACCTCCGCGGTCAGAAACGGCTGCCCCCCGCAAAAGGGGCAGGAGGCAGGCTCGAGCCGCGCCGACGGCCCAGCCTCAGTAAAAGCCCGCCGGACCCACGCGAGAGCCAGCCGACTGAACCCATGGACGTATTCACATCCCGGCTGTCCACACAGGAGAGGCGACGCCGACTCACTGCAGGGTTGTGCTTGTACTGTGGAGGGGGGGGGGACATCTCATCAGAGAATGCCCATTGTTACAAGTAACTCAGAGCACACCCCCACGCACTACCCGTTCATTTTGTATTAATGCCACTCTGTCTTATAATAATCATATGGTTTCTGTTTCCCCCCTAATAGGTCGGCTGGGAATTTCATTTCATCCTCTCTACTTTCCTCGCTGCACGCTCCAGTGTCGAAGCTTCCAAACCCGATCGTGATTAAAGCTCTCGATGGCAACCCATTAGGTCAATCGCCAGTTAACATGATATCCGTGCCCCTACGATTAACTTTCCCGAATCACACTGAGGAATTAAAATTTTATGTGATTTCTCAGGTGAGACAATCCGTCGTGCTCGGCCTCCCTTGGCTCTGCTCTCACAACCCAAATTTCGATTGGGCAGGCTTCCGCATCCTTTCATGGTCCCCCCGATGCGCAAAATTTTGTATGCCATCCTCATTGATGGCCCAAACGACCACCGTTGAAAGCCCTAGCGCCCTAGTCTCTACCCTAGTGCCATCAGAGTACGAAAAATTTTAAGACGTATTTACAGTAGTGTTAGGCCTGCAGCACGACTTCCCCCTCACCGCCCGTGGGATTGCGCTATTGACCTCCTGCCGAGGAAAACACTGCCCTGCTCGCGGATTTACCCATTGTCTGTGTCTGAGACCCGGGCAATGGAGGAATACGTGAGGGAGGCTCTCCAGCAGGGACTCATTAGTCGCTCCACGTCGCCCACTTCGGCAGGTTTCTTCTTTATCGAGAAAAAAGGCGGGGGCCTTAGGCCTTGTATTGATTATCGGGGGCTCAATACAATCACAGTAAAATATAAGCACCCACTGCCCCTGGTTCCGGCCGCGATCGACCTGCTCCGTGGTGCGTCCATCTTTACTAAACTTGACCTCCGCAGCGCTTATAACCTCGTTCGTGTTCGCAAGGGCGATGAGTGGAAGACTGCGTTTAGCACGACATCAGGTCATTATCAGTATAATGTGATGGCCTATGGACTGGTAAACGCGCCTGCGGTGTTTCAGGCGTTCATGAATGACGTGCTCCGACATACTGTATGTTAAACCGGTTTGTGATAGTATATCTAGATGACATCCTAATATACTCTCGGTCATACGAGGAGCATGTTCGTCATGTGACCGCCGTCCTCCGTCGGCTGAGGGAACATGGGCTCTATGTGAAGGCGGAGAAGTGTGAGTTTCACAAAATGGAGGTTGCATTTCTGGGCTATCGCATAGGGCCACTGGGGGTCAAGATGGACACAGCCAAGGTCAGAGCGGTACAACAATGGCCGGAGCCCACCTCAGTGAAGGCGCTACAGAGCTTCCTTGGGTTTGCCAATTTCTACAGGCGCTTTATTAGGGGCTATAGTACGTTGGCAGCGCCGCTCACTAGCTTATTAAAGGGTAAGCCACAGCGACTACACAGGTTCACGCCGGAGGCGCGCATCGCATTCCAGCGTCTAAAACGAGCTTTTACCTCCGCGCCTATATTACAACTTCCCGATTTTAACAAGCCCTTCGTAGTTGAGGTCGACGCGTCGGAGGGAGGACTCGGAGCTGTGCTGTCACAGCGCCATGGCCACCCAGAGAAGCTGTACCCCTGTGCTTTCTTTTCGCGAAAGTTGACACCTGCCGAATGCAATTATGATATCGCGAATCGCGAACTTTATATATAATTTTTTTATATACAACATTTATTTTCATATTGCATATTTTATTTTATTGTCTCATGTAATTTGGAAACCATTAACCTATGAATTTAAGTTCTAATATAATCTTTATAGATAATCTTCATGGGAGGGGGCATTTCAGCGCATAACACGTTACAAAATAAATTGAGCTGCTTTTTTGCCATTTCTTCAACCAATCGAACGGCTTGTGATCAGTGTTTCTACTGTCGATGCATATCGCCTTTTAAACCAACGCACGAGCGCGCAATAATCCTAGACAACTCAATCCAGCTATACTAATCATCAACAACAGGTGTGCTCGAAGAACCAACTTAGCCAGAGCGTAATTAGCACGATGATCTCATCTTAGATGTGTCAGTTCATCTCGGATGTGTCAAGCGACGTATGAAGAACTGTCACGGGCGGTGCAGACGGGATGGATCCAAGCGCAGAGCGTGTGAGAGAAGCAGCGCCGGTTATTTTGACATGTATTACGCACTGAGTGTTTTGTGAATGAAAACTCCTTCCGATTGGTGCAGAGGCACGGCGCGAGTCTCGACGAGAGAATGCGGAAGTGAAGAGCCGGTGCGCGCTGAATGCAGGTCTGATCCGCGGGGAATAATCTTGGTTGTGGGTGCGCGTGGTACGTTGCCGTGAAGTCAAAGAAAATCCGTGATCCAGAATCGTGGTCGTAAAACGAAAGCAAAGGTCGATATCCAGAGAACAGAGAAAACGACAATCCAAAGCGTGAGACGTGAGCGAGATCCGTGAAACAAAGCGTGGGTCGAGAACTGAAGGTCAAGGTAGAACAAAACGCTGGAAAACTGGGCATGAGAGCACACAATAATCTGGCAGGGAGTGGTTGTTTGGCAGAGAGTAATATAGGGTGAAGTAATGAATGAAGATGGAGAACAGGTGTGCATGAGGCGGCAAAATGGAAGCATAGAAACAGAGTGTGGAGTGGAGTGGCAGATCATCATGGTTTGTTTTGACAGGTAGGCGTGACCTGGCGTGTCGTGACAAGAACGGACCCCAGCTCTCTTCTCTCCAATCCACTCTTGCTACGTCTTGAATCATTTGCCTTACCGATGGTGATTGGATGTTTACCGAGGGCTCAGGTGAAGAGTGTGTGTGTGTGTGTGTGTGTGTGTGTGCGCTGCAGCCTGTGTGCGGAGGGACAGAGACTTGAAATCTAATACCGTATTGTGTAGTGTCCCTTTTTCGGCAGATTTTTCCGCTACCGCAGATCATTTTATCAACTTGTAATATATTCATTTTGTGAGTATATTAACATGTACTTTCTCAACATTTAAAAATTTTGATTTGAGGGGGAAAGACATTTATTTGAGGAGGCGCTGCCCGCTCTTGCCGCCCCCACCCCCGTCCACATACTGTACCAGAAAATTTCGGATGATAAAGATACGTCGTATAGACGTCGTATAGACGTCATATAGACGCAAAGACGATGTATCATTTAACAGCTCAAACAGGCAAGCTACAGACGATCAAAATACGACTATAAAAAAACCAACACGATGTTCACCAGATGATACGATCTTTAGCTGACGTCTGACGTACCTGTGCTATCTGGGGAGTTTCAGATGAGTCCGTCTATAACAATGGATAAACCAGAAAAAGAGAGAAAAGAGCAAGGGGGGATGCAGAGAAGCTGCGGGAAAAAAGACGCAGCAAAGTGGAAGCAGCAAAATGTGTCAAAATCACATTTAGGGCCATCAACATCTAGCAACAGCGCAGAGGCAGTCCAGAGTGCTCAGGCTGCCGGAGCGGCACAAGGGAGTGTAGAACAGAGTAACATCAACATTAGTTACACAGATGAAGAGGAGGAGGAGGTGGTGAGAGACGTGACCCAGCAGGGACAGATTGAGGAAGGCTTCAGAATAGCTACGAGTCCGGTAAGAAGTAGCCAAAATGTTGGCAGAGTGAAGGGAGGGACATTTATATAGGGAAGACAGAGGGCTTTTTTGTGGTGTGTGTGTCACTCGTGCATTTGAGTGTTTGTCGACAACCTGCACCACTAGCCTACCTAGCTGCTACTCCCAAATGAACCGTCTGCCAATTAGGCAGGGAAAGTTTATTTGTATAGCACATGTCATACACAGTGGTAATTCAAAGTGCTTTACATAGAAGAAAAGAATCATAAAATGAAATAAAATATAATAGCAATAAAGCTTTTTAACGAAAACTTTTAAATAAAAATAAAAACAGTTTGCAATAAAACTATAAACTAATTAAAATTTTATTTAAAATAAAAATAGAGAACTAATTAAAACTAATTAAAAAATATTTAAAACTAAAAAAAATTTAAGATATTAGATAAACATAAAATAATTCAGTCAGTTCGGATGTAGCACAGTGCTCATTGAATAAACGCACAGCTAAACAGATGAATTTTAAGTCTTTATTTAAATGTGACTAATGTTTTAGCACATCTGATCTCTTCTGGATCTGGTTCCAACTGCGGGCAGCATAATGGCTAAAGGCGGACTCCCCTTGTTTTGTGTGAACCCCTGGTATTTCTAACTGACTCGATCATAACGATCTGAGTGGTCTGTTAGGTATATATTCATTGAGCATATCTGTAATGTATTTAGGTCCTAGGCCATTAAGTGATTTATAAACAAGTAAAAGTACTTTAAAATCTATCCTAAATGTTACAGGAAGCCAGTGTAAGGACCTGAGGACTGGTGTGATGTGCTCAAATTTTCTGGTTCAAGTTAGAATCCTGGCAGCAGCGTTCTGAATGAGCTGCAGCTGTCTAATGGTCTTCTTGGGAAGGTCGGTGAGGAGACCATTACAATAATACACCCTGCTTGTGATAAAGGCGTGGACAAGTTTCTCCAAGTCTTGATTGGAAACAAAACATCTAATTCTTGCAATGTTTGTGAGATGATAGTATGTTGATTTAGTTACTGCTTTTAGGTACATTGCCATCCACATCACATTAACGAGTGGTCTTACGTCTGTCACGATTGATTGAAATTGTTGTCAATTTTCACGCAGTACAACAAATAAACCCCCAGAGTTATATAAATGACATGGCTGACTACCGGATTTCTAGGTAGACACACGTAGTCCTACACACACGCAGAACCCAGATAGCAGAACAACATTGAATCATCGTTGAATCAACATTAAAGCATCAACCAACTTGTTATTGAATCAATGTTGAAATTTCAATGTTAAATGTTGATTTTTCATCAGGTTTGCACCTTGAAATAATGTTATTTCAATGATGAAAAATAGATCAAGATGGGCATAAAATCAATGTTTGTTCAACGTAAATTCAATCACTTATTTTACATTGAATCAACATTGAATCAACATTGAAGCAATTATAGTTTAGTCTTGCTTTATGAACAGCAAGATTCTATGACAGTAAATCATGTCCGTTTTGATTTATTTCTTTAAATCAGAGACCATGTAGGGCTGAAAAGCTTTTTTTTTTTTTTTTTTAAACAAAAAGTCAGTAACTCAACATCCTTCAGTTTACATGTAAACATATTTATTTATTTATGCTCCATACCCATTTAAACAGGAAGTAACATCACAATTACAATAAAACAACTATATAATAAAACACACTACAACTTACATACAAATTATTATAAACTGGATGACAATATGACTTTTTAGAAGAGAACTATTAGAAGAGATTGTTAATTCTGAATTCATAAAACAGAATCTAACTGCCAAGAGAAGAGACTGGAAAACCATAATATAAAAATGGCAGCCTGCCTCAGCAAAATTCAGTCAAATGCAAATAGAAACAACCAAGTCAGAAACACAACAGATGACTGAAACATTATTCGTAAGTTGAAATGTATTTACTCAGCAAAACAGATAATAAGACATGAGTCTGAACTTATGGTTTTCCACCAGGAGCAATTCCCCCCAGCCGTTCTGGGGCATAACGAAGCCATTTCTGAACTGTTGAAGCAAAGAAACTCTGTGGCCTCCTTTTCTTCAGCTTTCAGCTGTTGTTGTTGTAGTGCATCTAAAGAATGAAAAACAAACAAAAGGTTAGAACTATACAATGCTCTAAAAACTTGGAGTGGTAGTTTATGAATGACAGAAGGTGGGTCCTAAATTTTTGGAAATGTGACTTTTACAAATGTACAGATATGCAACATATGTTTTGAAATGTCCTACAATCTTCCATAGATACAATGCACACATTAGATTTTTTTTAATATACAGGTCCTTCTCAAAAAATTAGCATATTGTGATAAAGTTAATTATTTTCTGTAATGTACTGATAAACATTAGACTTTCATATATTTTAGATTCATTACACACAACTGAAGTAGTTCAAGCCTTTTATTGTATTAATGTTGATGATTGTGGCATACAGCTCATGGAAACTCAAAATCCCTATCTCAAAAAATTTGCATATTTCATCCGACCAATAAAAGAAAAGTGTTTTTAATACAAAAATAGTCAACCTTCATATAATTATGTTCAGTTCTGCACTCAATACTTGGTCGGGAATCCTTTTGCAGGTACTTGTGTCTTGTGTCTCTCAACTTTCTCTTCACAATATCCCACAGATTCTCTATAGGGTTCAGGTCAGGAGAGTTGGCAGGCCAATTGAGCACAGTAATACCATGGTCAGTAAACCATTTACCAGTGGTTTTGGCACTGTGAGCAGGTGCCAGGTCGTGCTGAAAAATGAAATCTTCATCTCCATAAAGCTTTTCAGCAGATGGAAGCATGAAGTGCTCCAAAATCTCCTGATAGCTAGCTGCATTGACCCTGCCCTTGATAAAACACAGTGGACCAACACCAGCAGCTGACATGGCACCCCAGACCATCACTGACTGTGGGTACTTGACACTGGACTTCAGGCATTTGGGCATTTCCCTCTCCCCAGTCTTCCTCCAGACGCTGGCACCTTGATTTCCGAATGACATGCAAAATTTGCAACCTGTAGCCCATTTCCTGCACACGCCTGTACACGGTGGCTCTGGATGTTTGTACTCCAGACTCAGTCCACTGCTTCCGCAGATCCCCCAAGGTCTGGAATCGGTCCTTCTCCACAATCTTCCTCAGGGCCCGGTCACCTCTTCTCGTTGTGCAGCGTTTTCTGCCACACTTTTTCCTTCCCACAGACTTCCCACTGAGGTGCCTTGATACAGCACTCTGGGAACAGCCTATTCGTTCAGAAATGTCTGTGTCTTACCCTCTTGCTTGAGGGTGTCAATGATGGCCTTCTGGACAGCAGTCAGGTCGGCAGTCTTACCCATGATTGCGGTTTTGAGTAATGAACCAGGCTGGGAGTTTTTAAAAGCCTCAGGAATCTTTTGTAGGTGTTTATAGATAATTAGTTGATTCAGATGATTAGGTTAATAGCTCGTTTAGAGAACCTTTTCATGATATGCTAATTTTTTGAGATAGGGATTTTGGGTTTTCATGAGCTGTATGCCACAATCATCAATATTAAAACAATAAAAGGCTTGAACTACTTCAGTTGTGTGTAATGAATCTAAAATATATGAAAGTCTAATGTTTATCAGTACATTACAGAAAATAATGAACTATCACAATATGCTAATTTTTTGAGAAGGACCTGTATGTGTTATTTCACAATCTGCAAATGTTGTCCTACAATGTACATATTCAATGCTATGAAAACAAATATACTTAATGTAACAATGTAGTCTTTTATGTGCAAAAAAAAAAAAAAACCTGTAGGACCAAAAAAATAAATAAATAAATTTAAAAAAATCAATCCGTGGTGACGGTTTTGCAATTTGTCCCCCGCACTCACAAATACTTAAACTGTTCCCTCAGTTTAACAAATCGTGGCCACGGATTAACAAACTGTATGCACAAATTTCCAATCCGTACGCTCAGATACCGTACTGTTTGCATATTTATTCTTAACATGAAGACTTATTTTGGTGATTTTATTATAAGCTTTTTACCCAGAGTTAGATGCATGCTGCACTGTTAATGTTATTATTAAATAATGCCTATTATTACATTGCATTTAGTTTGAGAGCAAAGTACTGTAATGACAACATAAACTGTACATTATTTGTTTTGCATTGCTTTTTACCTTCTCCTCAAACTCACACTGCATGATTTTCAAAGTCATCGGATCACCATTGTTTTCACACTGTACTATCTGTGGTAGCATTTAGTTGCTGCTGTGTTCACACTGCACAATGAATTGGCGACAGGAGATTACACACTGCATGACTTTACAATAGGAAGAATCGCCAACAACTCTGTCTGGTGTGCAAGCTACAGCCAAACGCACACAAGAAGTGATAAGGAAACAACCCAAGATCATGCTGACATTGTGGTCTATAATTCCTCCCCGAACAAACAATAATTAAAAAAAGATGACGTCCTTGTTTAAGATCCCATATGGTCAAAACTGAAATTTCATGGCTTTTTTCATGGTAACTGAGGTCTAGGGGCTATGTAACTACCATATAAGTTTCAAAACAGTCAATCCACAGTAGAATGCACACAGCTTGCATAAAGTAGCTCTGCCTTTTCACGAGCTGCTGTGACGTCCAATCTACTCAGTCACCGCTTTCAGTCACCATCAACCACCATCCCACCCTTCTTTTGCCAAAACATCACGTCCATGCCATTGCTGAACAACAATAACATGAAAACAAGTCGAAAAAACGCTGTTCAGTCGATAGATGTCGAAACTACATCATTACACAAGCTTCCGAACAACATTAATATAAAAGACCAGTGGCACGTCAGCTTCAGCATCTTTCACACAGCCATTCCATTAAACTTTAAAAATTTACATTAAAAATTTTATTTAATTAATAGAAGTTAATTGATAAAGAAAATCTATTTATGACATTATTTTTGACAGCATTATGATTATTTATTAAAACTTCAGACAACAACAATTAGTGTCACGAGGTTATTTGCAACACTATATGTTCTACAAAATAGAGGACTACACACCTTACAGCGCAATATAATGTGGCTTTAGAAGAGGAAAGGTAGTGAGCAAGTGATGAATTAGTATTATAGGTCCCAAGCAGATACAGTAACAATAATGGGTGCCCTACCTTATGCAGTCTCCACTGATGGCTAATAAACATTGATACAAGTAGGTTATGGTTAAAGTGGTGAACTTATAAAGTCTTAAATGTTTTGTTTTCCCTTCTCAACGCATTATGCATTTACTCACCAATAATGGCTACCTTTTTAATTTGGTCAAGTCTCCAAGTCGAAGGTGCCCAGCAGCAGATTCCGTACCATGGCAGTAGCAGAGGTGGCAAGGCGGGCTGCTCTCCACGCTTCTGCCTGGCAAAACACCCCAGAGCCCTTTATAACTTCAATCTGAAAAATTATTTCACATCACAATATTAATTTATTGGCAACTTTTAGAAACTTTTCATGTTTCATACTGATTCTTATGTTTAGCTTCCCAATAGTTAATAGGATTTTATGTATAAATGCAGATTAATGATAATCTGGACATTCTGGACATTTGTTTACATGCAGGGTAAAACTGCAACAGGAACAGTACAAAATCAAAACTGAAAAAAGACGGACATTCAGAGTAAAAAAAACTGTACAAAACATACATGCAGGGTAAGCATTGGTGGGAGCAATGTCCAAGCAGTGTAGAGAAATATTTCTGTACGGCTTCATTGTTTTGTGCTGTGTAGTATAGTATTGTAATAGCTGATCAGAGTGATCAACTCCCCATGTGCTGGTTGTACGCAGTCACAGGACATGGAAATGTCTTTGTAGTCCATGTACCTTGTAATTTCACCCTCATCTTCACCGCATCTACTGTAAAGCAGAATGGATGGTAGAACAGGTAGATACTTCTCGTGTGTCCATCCACTTCACAAATACAAGAGGTCCATCTGAACGGAGCTTGCGTGTCCTGATGTGAGGGGCTGGTGAAGGCAAGGGTGATGCAGACACCTTCCTAAAAACAAATAAATAAAAAAATGTTAACCTATACTGTTCAGAGTAAATGGATGTGCAATTAATATGGATGCACAATATATACAGTACAGAGATGACCAAAAATGTATCCACACTTCAACATGAAAAATATACACCTCTCTTCTGTAGGTCACATGACAGCATCAATGATGGTGATAGATAATACTACACACTGCTGCCATAATTCAATTTGAGTTTTAAAAAACACCATCCACTGGACATTACACACATATTGAACACATTCTAAACAATTACATCTTATCAGGCATTTGTAAATACACGCTAAACAAAAGGGATTATATACATTTACACCAAAGAAATATTCATAAGCATCACTTAGCTACATAAGGCAGTATTTTAGCCACCTGGAACTAGCTTGTTTGTGCTAAATAACATTACTGATAGCAGTGTTATAAGCTAACCAAAATGGAGCCAAATACACATTAGCAACCATAATCTAAAGCTATCCAAAACAAGGTGAATATAACCATCTGTAAACTCCATAAGGCATTAGCTTAGCCATCGGGAAATATCATGTTTGTGCTACATGAGGCAGCATGCTAGCATGATTTACCTAAACTATATAAATGGCATTGAAAGCCAATGTGTCACACAAGCTGACAAGAGCTAGCTGTAGTGAGGAAAATATTTACTAATATTAGTTTAATATTATCAGAATAAGAGTTATATAAGACTTAATAACTTACCCAGTGTAGCATGGGTCTATTCTCTGTTCAAAATGCTCCTGTTCGTCGTCGGAGTCACACAGTCTTCTTCTGAGGTAAATGTAAACTTTCCAGAACATTCTGAAGAGTTTCCTCGGATGTGTAAGCGCGTGCCATCTTCCAAAACGTGCTGAAAACTCACTGAATCGGAGTATTTTCAAGCCTGTCTCTCTGTGTTCGTTTTTTCATGCCGGTGTCCGGGGGCGTGGTCTAAGTATGTAAATTACCCGGACTGATTTCCGTGTGATTGGCGTGTGGGCGTGTCCTGCCTCGGGTCATTAGCATATAAGTGTGACAGAAATTCTGTGCCTCTCCTTGGTTTCATACGGATTACATAAACTGAGAATATTTGTTTTCAATGTGACTTGCATCATTTAAAAGTAGACACTTTAAATGATGCAAAGCTTTATATAGATATATTTCTCATTTCAGTTAATTTTAGTGACGTGTTTCAAAAAGATTTTCACGGAGACTGAGGTTTCATATATGTGCATATATCCTCATATACTGCATGTGGGCAATTAGGATTAGTTTTTTGCATTTTTTTTTGTTAGTTCTCAGTTATTGCCTTGATAATAGAAAATATGAGCTAGGCATCATGTATGACAGTTGCCAAAGTGAGATATGAGCTAAAATGACCAGATCCTGCCATAGGAGACATATCTTGTATGTACATATACAGTAGGGCTTATATGTGGATATAAAGAAGCAATACAGGAGACCTATATGGCCTGTATATGCACATATATACACCTCAATGTTGCCTACATGTGGCATATATACGCATATATGCAGCATATATATTATCATATATGTGCATATATACTGCATATAGGTTTCATATATGCGCATATATCCTCATATTTACATTTACATTTAGGCATTTGGCAGACGCTCTTATCCAGAGCGACTTACATTTTTATCTCATTATACATCTGAGCAGTTGAGGGTTAAGGGCCTTGCTCAAGGGCCCAACAGTGGCAACTTGGTGGTTGTGGGGTTTGAACCTTAGTCCAATGCCTTAACCACTGAGCTACCCCTGGCCCCATATAGGTGCGGTTATATGCGCATATATACTGCATATAGGTTTCATATATGCGCATATATCCTCATATAGGTTCTTTCCATGTGGGGCACGCACACTGCTCTGGGTCAGACACAGACAACGGGAAACAGGAACTAAGGTCTCAAACAAATGCTTCCCAACAGAATACCGTAGGTCGCATCGCCAAAATTCTTTCACCGTGAGTGGCAGGAACTTCCAGACTACAACATATTGAATTCTCATGCCTGTAGAGTGTATTATAATGACGTGGCGACAGTGTAAAAACACCCTCCGATGTTAAATGCGAGCCGAAAATTGAGTACTTTTGAACGGCAAACAGGAATTAAGCTCTCAAGTGAGTAAACTAGACAGCAAGGTAAATACACAAAACTTACCGTCAAATTATTTTTTTTCCTCAATATATATATATATAATTATTATTATAATTTTTTTTTTTTAAGCACCATGGCAAATCTCTTGTAGTCAATTTTTTAACCTGTTTTAAACACATACACACATGCATACACATTTTTATAGAAATGCACTTAGTTAATTTAATTTGCCTTACATTGTTGAATGAGGATGGGTTCCACAACCAAAAATCAACATTGATTCAATGTTTGTCTTTTCAACACTGAAAAGCATTGAATTATCAACATTGATTCAACATTATTTAGCATTGAAAAATCAACCTCAACCAAAATGATGATTCTGATGAAATTTCATCATTGAATCAATGTCACCTTGCTATCTGGGAATGGTGATAGCCCATGGAATTAACAATGAGAATGTTAAGTGTAGCCTACATCTTCACTAAATAGTAAGCTATCTGGAGGATTTGTAGGCTAACACTGTGCAAATGCTCAAATTATTGCAATCAGACTTAAAAACATATAATAGTAGACTGAGTTTTGTGCAGAAGTTCATCCTTGCTAAGTTGGAGGTCACTCATGTGTGTGTGTGTGTGTGTGTGTGTGTGTGTGTGAGAGAGAGAGAGAGAGAGAGAGAGAGAGAGAGAATTGCTAATAAAAGACTGTATAATAATAATAAGAATAATAATAAGAATAAGAATAATTAATAATAATTTTTTACCAAGGTTATTCGCTTCCATGCAGGTTACTGTTTAATGTTTGAAACAAAACAGTGAGCGCATATATCCTGTGATGTGTCATATGCCTCAGCATATTGTTTAAATAATCATGGTGGGCCGCTATGACCAAAAATGCCAGGGCCGTTTTTTTGGTCCCAGTCCAGCCCTGGCTATAGCCAATATATTTACAATATAGTATATATTATACTATATTGTATACTGTAACCGTATACTGTAAATAGCCAGTTTAATTTACATATGTGTAGCAGGATGAGCTGTGGTCTCATCATGTTGGTTATATTTATGTGGGTGCCTTGTTTATGACAGTCTGTACTGTTATATACTGCCACACTCTTAGTTGGGGGACTTCCGGGTCACCTGGTTTGTGTTTGTGATTACTCCAGACGCTAGCCAATCTGCTTGCCTGTGGGTTGTTATAAAGGTTGCGGGAGAGCCGTTCATGTAGCGCGCCCGCCTCCTTTCAGTCGTGTACTTGACTTCCGGTCTTGCCACAGGTAAGAATGCTCTTTGAAGTCGTTTAGCTATGTTGATGGGCAGTGGTACTTACAGTACATAAATGTTCTCCTTAGGTTTCCTCTGGATTTGTTAACAGTGGGGTATTTCCCTACCAGCTCTGTTTGTAAAGTGCGCGCGCTGCTTTATGGTGCGTCTGACTTTCACTTTCATATAAGGTATGAATGCTTCTTGCGATCTCTCTCCCATGTTTATGGACGGAGGCACTTATTTAAATTGGCTTGTAGACCCTAGGGTGTCTCGCCCAGGGAGCAATTCAGTGTAGAACCGCCACTGGTCCCCAGTCATTCAAAGTGATCCAAGTTTTTTTTACCACACTGATTAAATGTTTCACTGTTCTCCAGTTGTTAATAAATAAATAAATCTCTTAATAGTTAATAACGTAATAGTTAAACACAAACGCCTTGAAATTAATCCCCTCACCAAGCATAATTTTTTTTCAAATATAAAACACACTGAACAAATCCTTACAATAAAGAACTTAATAAATACATGAATGAAACAAATATATTAAATGAAATTAATAAATGGAATGATGTCTAACGCACAAGCACCGTTACCCCCATCCCCATCCCCACTTTTTTAATCACACACATTACCATAAAAAATCCTAAAAGTCTTCATAAAGGTCATCAAAAAGGTCTAAAAAAATAAAAATAAACTGTCAAGAACCATTTTGAGTGCAAGATATTATTTTTGTCAGGTCATGGTGATGTTGAGTGTGAAAAGTAGTCCAAGTATAAGCAGTAGTTTTTCTGACCCATTAAACTTAAAATAAATGTTTAACCTGTACTGTGTGTACTGCGTACTTTGTGGTCATTTTAGGAGTGGGTCATGTGTATGGTCTGTTCTGACTGTGAATGTTTTCTGGCAGTGAAATTTGAGTGAGTTAATTATTTGAGCTAGATGGGAAATAAATACATTTGTTACACATTTGCTTTTTGGGTGGGCATAAAAAAAGTAATGACTCAAATATCCTTTTGTCTGCATATTCATGCCAATACATTACTCAGGAGGAAAGATGAAGAGGATATCTCTCCCAAGAGAAGTTGATCCAAATCTTAAAGGTCTTTGTGACTCAGCACAGGACATATTGGACAAATGTGCAGGACAAATGATGCGAGAAATTGAACAGGTAAAACAATCTGGACTGGGGGCCAGGCTTATGTTTATTTTGGAAATGTGTCAGGAAATTATTTCTACAATAAAAATGTGAAAATTCTAGCAATATTTAGACAAGCTTTCAAAAGAATAAAGGGTATTAATGTGCATAACATTTTATGTAAGAACAAATAAAACTAAGAGTAAAATACTCAAAGTATTGTAAAATTATGACCATGTTTTGCTTTTGACATAGATTGAAGACATTTGGGTTTGAGATCAAAGGATGATAAGATGATAAAGATTTCTTGTTTGAGGTTTCTTGATATCTACCACACAATTTTTAGGTGAGCAAATGTATAGGAGAAGATAGTCCTAAAGGGGGCATATTATGCAAATGTTGTTTACTTTTTAATAATTTTTAGACATGTGCTTCTTCTTCTTCTTCTTTGTCTTTCGGCTGTTCCCTTTCAGGGGTCGCCACAGCGAATCATCTGCCTCCATGTGCTTAACAGGCGTAAAAAAAAAAAAAAAAAAAGGGCAAGCACATATCCCCCCCTAACTTTACCTCATAGAAGAAGATAAGGCCTGCTCCACTCTGCTTTAAAAAGACTTGCTTTTTGTCCCATTGTCTTGTTTTTATTTTAAATAACTAATGCAGTATTCAGACATACAGTAGCCCAGGGTACAAAGCAAGGCCAGACATTCAGAGCTGTTCATTGTCTTAAGTCAATCAAACAGGGCATATCTGGGCAATGAGAAACACCTGTAATTCCCATGTTCCAGTAATTTTGATCACTTGATGAATGGGCATTTGCATGTTTAAACCCCCATTGCCAGCCGGGAAAGCCGCCCAGTCGTAGGACGTCAGAAGGAACTCCAGATCTGCACATGCACACCTTTTACATACTTTCCTTCCCTTCCTTCCTACTGTATGTCTCCTGGTGTAGGCTCCAGGCTCCCCACAACCCTGAATACAGGATAAAGCGGTATAGATGATGAGTGAGTGTATTAGTGTCAGTCACATTTTGCTAGACCAGACTGGTCAGGGCAATTCTAAACAACTTACTTATGCTCGTTAAGCTTTATTATGATTAACTTTATGAAAGTGTTTTCTGTATTGAGCCTCTGTCTGTGTACAGTCTATAACCAATAAAGCACAAAGAAGCAAATTAAAATTTTATTTGTCTCATACACAGTACTGTATAATATGCAGTGAAATGCTTACACGACCGCCAGTGACCTTAAAAAGAAAATAAAAGCTTGTACGTAAAATAAATATCAATAAAAGGAAATACTAAAGAAATAAATTTAACTAGTAAAATAAAGTGTACAATAAGGGCATAAAATATTGCAAATTATAGGGGTGTGTGTATAAAAATTATAATTTAAAGTGACAAATGGTTATGCAAATATGCATGGAAGGTGATCTAGTGAAAGTGACGTGCAATTGTCCAGATGCATAAATATTTAGTGCCAGTGTGTATGAATGTGTCCATGATTGTCCAGACAATGTTGTGAGCTTAAAAAGATATTAGTCCTGTGTGGAGGTGTGATTGAGAGACCTTATCGCCTGCGGGAAGAAGCTCCTCCTCAGTCTCTCTGTATTGGCCTTTAGGGAGCGGAATCGCTTCCCAGACCGCAACAAAGAGAACAGTCCATTACTGGGGTGACTGAGGTCCTTCACGATCTTCCTGGCCTTAGTCCAGCACCGCTTGCTGTAGATCGAGTGCAGGTCAGGGAGCTCAGTGCGGATGATGCGAAGTCCTGAGTGATGTGAACACCGAGGTATCTGAAGCTGTCCACTCTCTCCACTGGGCTCCTGTTGATGACGGTGATCTGGTAGTTCCTCTCCTGCTTTGTACAAAAGTCCACTATCGGCTCCTTTGCCTTACTGACGTTCAGGAGGAGATTGGAAATCTGGAGAACTGGTGCCAGAGGAACAATCTCCTCTAGGTAGTCTGACATCATTGTTGGTGATCAGTCCGACCACGACGGTGTCATCAGCAAACTTGATGATGGAGGTGGAGTTGGTAGTGGCCACGCAGTCGTGGGTGTACAAAGAGTACAGCAGGGGGCTCAGAACACAACCCTGGGGGGCTCCAGTGCTGAGAATGAGTGTAGCTGAGACATGTCCGCCCATCCTTACTGCCTGTGGTCTGCCAGTCAGAAAATTGGAGATCCACTGACATATAGATGAGCTGAGTCCCAGGTGCTCCAGCTTGGTGGTGAGTGTGGAGGGAATTATGGTATTAAATGCAGAGCTGTAGTCGAAGAGCATTTTAACATAATTCCCTTTCCTAGTGTCCAGGTGAGTAAGTGATGTGTGGAGGAGATGAGAGATTGCATCGTCTGTGGAGCGGTTCTGACGGTATGCAAACTGTAGTGGGTCCAGTGTGTCGGGTAGTGAAGAAATGAAGTCTCTGACCAGGCGTTCAAAGCACTTCATCACTATTGAGGTGAGGGCTACAGGGCGATTAGTCATTGAGAGAAGCAGGATGTGGTTTCTTTGGGACAGGAACAATGATGGACTCTGAAGCATGTGGGGATCACCGACTGAGATAAAGAGATGTTGAATATCTCAGTGAACACAGGGGATAGCTGGTCTGCGCAGGATCTGAGAATACGGCCTGAGATGCCGTCTGGTCCTGCTGCTTTCCTGGTGTTCACTCTCTTGAAGGCTCTCCTCACGTCTAACTATCTGCAGCCGTTAGCGCCGCTAGTATTAGTGCCGCTACCATTAGAGCCGCTAGCATCAGCATCGCTAGCGTCTTTAGCTGCAGCCTCGAAACGAGCGTAGAATGTGTTCAGCTCGTCTGCCAGAGTCGCGTGTGCGTTCATCATACCGGATGTTGGTGCTTTATAGTCCGTTATTGTCCTTAGTCCCTGCCACAGGCTCCTAGAGTCACTCTGTTGAAGCTGTGACTCTAGTTTTCTCCCATAGCGCTGCTTCGCCGCTTTCCGCAGATTATATGCCGCAGCCTTGTATGGTTCTATGTCCCCCGACGCAAGTCCCGTGTTGTAGGCAGCGGTGCGAGATCTGAGCGTTGCGGATGGTTTTATCCACCCACGGCTTCTGGTTGAGAAACGTTCTGATAGTCTTTTTCTCCACGGTATCGTCCACTAGCTTCCCAATAAATCCCACAACCGCTTCTGTAAACACGCTGACGTCATCATCGGAGCTGTTTCTAAACATGTCCGAGTCTGCGTCATCGAGTGCGTCCTGTAATGCGGCCACCGATTGGTCCGTCCAGCGCGCGACCTCCCTCTGAACCGGAACTTCCTGTTTCAGCCTTTGTTTATATTTGGCATGAGGAAGATGGCGGCGTGGTCGGATTTACCAAACGCTGGACGAGATTGTGCCTTGTAGCCGTCCTTGACCGTTGTATAACAATGATCTAGTGTTCTTTCACCCCTGGTGGGGCAGGTGATATGCTGATGAAAGTTCGGCGCTGCGCGTTTGAGGTTGGCACTATTAAAGTCCCCCGCCACAATAAGTGCAGCGTCCCTGTGTTGTGTCTGGTGCTGTGAGTGCCTCATGCAGCTCGCATAAGGCAATGTCTGTGTCCGCTTGTGGTGGAATATAAACGGCGCTGATTATGACCGATGTGAACTCCCGTGGAAGATAAAAAGGACGACACATGATGGACAGTAGTTCCAGGTTTCGTGTGCAGGAGCGTGTAAGAGGAACAACGCTCGCGCTGTTGCACCAGCTGTTGTTCACCATCAAACACACGCCGCCTCCCCTTGACTTCCCCTAGTCCCGCGTCCTGTCCATGCGGTGAACCGAGAAGAACTCGGCTGGTTGTATGGCGTGGTCTGGCACCGCTGGGTTCAGCCATGTCTCGGTGAAGCAGAGGAGATTGCAGTCCCGAATGTCTCTCTGGAACTTTATCCTGGCCCTGAGGTCATCGAGTTTGTTCGGTGTGTGCGGTGTGCACGGGAAGCAGGTACTGTAAACCTTGAAGAGTTAGACAGGTTGAACTTTGTAACTTTGTGATGTTTATTTTTATGTGGCCTTCCGTGAGCTAAATGTGCTGTAGTACAAACTTATAACATTAAGGAATGAAACAGAGTTCACTTGATTCAACCAAATTATTGATGTGGCATGTCAATGTTAGCTCAAGTTAGTTAAAACACGTACATGGAGGTTAAAATAAACCTGTCACAGAGCAGAAGTCCTATTGACTTATACAATGTTAGAAGTATTCGGGCACACACATCCAGACTGTGCAATAGCTTTTTTCCACAAGCCATCCGTCTCCTCAACAAAAAGGGACTGGACTGACACACACACATTCACTTAGCTTAAATATTCACTACTGTATTACTTTTGCACTAACATCTTAATTCTTGCTGCTACGTTAAGGAACGTTTACTCTTTCTCCAATACCTCAACTCATCAGTTCAACACCACAGAGTGTTATGTCGTGTTTGTCGCACTGTCACTTGTTGCTTTTGTTTGTACATTTGCACGTGCACTTTGTCTGTATTTTATATAATTTTTTTTTTTAAATCGTAGTCTTCCTCTCTGGGTCAGGTCAAGCTGTCTTGTCTCTGCAAGCCAGCTAATTAGGCCTCTTAATTAGCTAGTTTAGTTTTCTGTTAATTTATGTTGTAAATTTATGTTGCATGAAGCACCTTGGTCCTAGAGGAACGTTGTCGTTTCACTATGTACTAACTGTATATGGTTGTGACAATAAAGCCTACTTGAACTAGACAGAGACCTGGCCAACAACAGTCTAAACAAACACTCCTAATCCATTAAGTTGTTGTGCAGAATCAGGGTTGCCAGGTCTCAATCATTATTGTTATTATTAGTAGTAGTAGTATTACTTGTAACTTAATGCAAAATTATAAGGGGTATATGACAGAGATAGGGTTTTTTTTTTATTTGATCTGATTTTTGATTGGTTTTTAAGTAATAACCAATTACCATTGAAAATATTCTTTGTCTTCCAATTTTTATTATAAAAATAAATCTCTTTTTTGAGAAATTACATAACCAATCCATTGTAATTATAATATAATTTTATTACATTATAATCATTGTTATATTAAAAAAAAAATAACTTTAAGTTTCTAATTCAGGTATGCATGTTATTGGCACTTGTAAGACCTTATGTTTCGTGTGAATGTGTGGTGCTACTTTTTTTTTTTTTTTACAGGGTTTGGAGAAACACTATAAATCCATTCTCAATGTTTCATCTGCTGATTTCCACAGAATGGGAATGAAGCCCATCACTTTTGTCCGTCAGGTAAAAAGGGTCAAGAACTTGGAAAATCATTTTGAAACTAAACTGAACAAGACAGGCCTGCTATAACCTACTAAAACTTTAACCATAGAAAATGGATTTATCTACCATATAACACTGTAAATTGTGATTCTTACTGTATGTGTTCTTAAAATGTGTTTGTGGGGACTGTGGTGCAGGTCCTGGCTGCTTGTTTCTACCCTTCCCTCCTGAATGATGAGAGGTTGCCCTTGGATGCAAGAGAGAGAGCGAGAAGGATTCTGGAAACATGTGCAGGCGGGAGCATTGGTGATCTGTTTAAATGACTTCATAGCATATCTCATTATTGCAACAGTACTAGACAGCTAAAACTACTTGAAAAGAGCGTTAATCAAAGTATTACAGAAAACATTGCTCAAAATACTAGTGAAGGAAGGAAAACATTAAAAAAATTAAGCTCATACAACAATGAGGTGTGTCCCTAGGTACTGATTTATGGCGAACGTCGGACTTCACCAGTGATTTGCTCTGTTTACAGTGGTGATGGACAGGTTGATGGTTGAGGTTAGAGAAAATTCCCCATGGACTATGATGTTTAAGGATGATTATGCAAATCACATGATTATGCTGTTAATTTCAATATCAGAAGATTCGCTTTGGGAAGGACAAGAATGAAAATGATATTACAGTTCAGGTAGGATGGTCTGGGGACAAAGTTAGAGAGTCCAGATGAAGATGGTTTGAATATGTGCAGAGGAGGGATGAGGGGTATATCAAGAGGAGAATGTTCGAAATGGAGCTGCCAGGCAAGAGGAAAAGAGGAAGGTCCAAGAGGAGGTTTATGGGTGTGGTGGAGGACATGTAAGAGGTTGGACTGACAAGGACAGATGTGGTAGACAGAGATAGATAGAGCAGGGGCGTCAAACATGCGGGCCGAATACGGCCCACTAAGGCGTCCAGTACGGCCCACGGGATGATTTGAACAATAATATTAAATATCAAATCTTTATCATTATTAGTAGTAGTAGTATTAAAGTCTAAAAGAGTGTTAATGAACGGTTTCTGAGGACTTGTTAAATGCAGTTTTACAGAATATAGTGTATTTGTTGTTTTTTTTTAATCATACTGCATCAAATTACAACAAACAAATCTGGCCCGCACATGGTCACATTTATTCTCATCCGGCCCTCACCCTAAAATGAGTTTGACACCCCTGAGATAGAGACAAACGCAGCCAAACGATGTTGCATGCTCTCCAGTGCCCTACATTTATTATTCATTTCTCTGAATTATATACTGTATATCTGTTAAAGTGTAGTGTTTAAAGCTATTTCTTAACTCAAAGTAACAGCATAATTTAACACAAATTAGCTTCACCCTCATGAAAAAATGCTTCGCACCTACCCCTTTTACCCTTTTACTTTTTTTTTTTTTTTTTTTTTTTTTATAATTAGGGTTTTATTAAGGGATGGGAAGGTCTTGATTGTCAAAGTTTTTATTGCATTTTTAAGTCACCACAAAGACAGCAGAGGACTTAAAAATACTAACTGCACAGACTCATTGTTTCTACAGTTTTTGTAGAAAAAAATTATAATCTACTTATATATAAAACCTAACTATCTTAATTGCTATTCCATAAAAAACCTAATGTGACAAAATTTCATCATTAGCAGGATAAGTTTTAATGTTATGTCTTTTTTATAACCAGGATCATACACTGTTATACGTGGGAATAAGGAACTCCATGCCTCCATATGTGATTTTATCACCAAACGCGATGGTGTTGTTCCTGATCCTGACAACATTTACATAACCAATGGGTCCCAGATGGCCCTCATAGTGAGAAACACCAAAACTATAAGCACAAATTTAGATAACACACTTTTTATTCTCATAAATAAACAGTAATTTAATAGGTATTTCTCTGTAGATTGTATTGAATCTGCTGATTCTAAGTGAGGGCTCCATGAAGACAGGGGTCCTTTGTCCTGTACCATCATACTCCACTTTTAACATGGCAGTAGAAGCTCAGGGAGGAACTGTCGTGCCTTACTACCTGTCTGAGGAGCAGGGCTGGTCCATTCAGCTTGAAGAACTGTGCCGAGCCGTTCACACAGCCAGGATGCAATGCAACCCAATGGTGTTATATGTTATCAATCCAGGTACAACAGGTAATTAAAATATCACCGCTAATGGCAGGCTTACTTGTAAGCATATGTATTTAATTTACAAAATGTGTAATAGTGTATTTTCATTAATTGATGTTAAAAATAATGAAAACAGGGATAAACTGGAAACTGAATTAATTAATTATTATTAATTCCTTTAAATTAAATTCAGATTCATTTGTATAGCGCTTTTAACAATTGTCATTGTCAGCATAGGATCTAATTAACAGTTTAATAATTTTGCAGAAAAGATGAGTGAAATTAGTTAATTCTGTGTGTAATCTAATGTCAGTACAAATACAGCTGCTCTGTGACGGCCTCAGAGGTTGTCTAAGAGTATATTCGGAGCAACAACACCATGAAGTCCAAAGAACACACCAGACAGGTCAGGGATAAAGTTATTGAGAAATTTAAAGCAGGCTTAGGCTACAAAAAGATTTCCAAAGCCTTGAACATCCCACAGAGCACTGTTCAAGCGATCATTCAGAAATGGAAGGAGTATGGCACAACTGTAAACCTACCAAGACAAGGCCGTCCACCTAAACTCACAGGCCAAACAAGGAGAGCGCTGATCAGAAATGCAGCCAAGAGGCCCATGGTGACTCTGGACGAGCTGCAGAGATCTACAGCTCAGGTGGGGGAATCTGTCCATAGGACAACTATTAGTCGTGCACTGCACAAAGTTGGCCTTTATGGAAGAGTGGCAAGAAGAAAGCCATTGTTAACAGAAAACCATAAGAAGTTCTGTTTGCAGTTTGCCACAAGCCATGTGGGGGACACAGCAAACATGTGGAAGAAGGTGCTCTGGTCAGATGAGACCAAAATGGAACGTTTTGGCCTAAATGCAAAACGCTATGTGTGGCGGAAAACTAACACACCACATCACTCTGAACACACCATCCTCACTGTCAAATATGGTGGTGGCAGCATCATGCTCTGGGGTGCTTCTCTTCAGCAGGGCCAGGGAAGCTGGTCAGAGTTGATGGGAAGATGGATGGAGCCAAATACAGGGCAATCTTGGAATAAAACCTCTTGGAGTCTGCAAAAGACTTGAGACTGGGGCGGAGGTTCACCTTCCAGCAGAACAACAACCCTAAACATAAAGCCAGGGCAACAATGGAATGGTTTAAAACAAAACATATCCATGTGTTAGAATGTCCCAGTCAAAGTCCAGATCTAAATCCAATCGAGAATCTGTGGCGACATCTGAAAACTGTTGTTCACAAATGCTATCCATCTAATCTGACTGAGCTGGAGCTGTTTTGCAAAGAAGAATGGGCATGGATTTCAGTCTCTAGATGTGCAAAGCTGGTAGAGACATACCCTAAAAGACTGGCAGCTGGAATAGCAGCAAAAGGTGGTTCTACAAAGTATTGACTCAGGGGGCTGAATAATTACGCACACCCCACTTTTCAGTTATTTATTTGTAAAAAATGTTTGGAATCATATATGATTTTTGTTCCACTTCTCACGTGTACATCACTTTGAATTGGTCTTTCACTTGGAATTCCAATAAAATTGATTCATGTTTGTTGCTGTAATGTGACAAAATTTGGAAAAGTTCAAGGGGGCCGAATACTTTTGCAAGCCACTGTAAATGCTGTTCTCAGCGTGTCTTCTGGATTCTCAAAATAATATTAAAATCTCCAGCAATTAACGCTTTGTCTACAGAAACCACCAGGTTTCAAAGGAAACCGGCAAATTCACAGAATTTTAGAGTACAGCCCAGGGGGAGTCTATAAATGATAATTAGCAGGATTGACTGAGCAGACTTAATATTTGTAGCGGCACTTTTTATGATACTATAGAGAACTTCAAATGCATAAAATTTGTGTCTATTTTTGTATGATAGTCAGATTATCATTGTAAATAACTGACTATTATTATTTAGTATTTTTAAGAAGGCCAAATTCATTTTCAAGGTCGCACAGCACAACATGGATGCGCTAAATAAATACCATCCACAAACAAGCTCCAAACATTTAAATCAATAATAGAAAAAATTACTAAATCATTAGAAAATCATTACTTTGTTAAACTCAAAGTTGCATGTGTTTTTCACCAGGTCATGTGCAGAGTAAGGATTCAATTGCTGATGTGATTCGTTTTGCAGCAGAAGAAAGACTCTTCCTAATGATAGATGAGGTAGCGGTCTTGAAGAATCTTAATGTCTTTCATTCTGTGTTTAGGAATACCCCATAAAAGCACTAGAATTTTTCTCAACTGAATCTTGACCGTCACACTTAATTCTGCTATACTGATGGCAAAAATCAATGGACCTTTTGATTTTTTTTTTTTTTTTTTAAATAAATGGATTTCTTCTTTTGTTCATTTTGTCATGACAGGTGCATCAGAACATGGTGTATGGGAAAGGATCTGAGTTTTATTCATATAGAAAAGTGTTGTCTGAAATGGGCCCACCATACTCCAGCAATGTGGAGCTGATTTACTTTAACTCCATCTCCAAGAGTGTCCTGGGAGAGTATGACATTTTTTTTTTATTTAAAACATGTTCACTATATTGCCAGACATATCCACACACTCAAAAATCTCATGACTTCAAGCTTACCACTAGATTTTGTGTTCAATGGCATTAGGGCAGGCACAGCTGGTGGACTGAGAAGAAATGGGAAACATTTAAGAATTTAAATTAATCCCAAAGGTGTTCAGGGCTTTGTGCATCTCCATGGAGCTGGCCTTGTATCTAAAATAAAATTGACAATAGTAACAGGTTTGAGCCTGTGAGTTATAGTTAAGAGAAATTGTACTGTCACAGCAAATAAAGACATTCTATACAGTTGTGTACTTCAAATTTCACTGTGGCAGCAGTTTGGGGAAGAAGCACATAAAGGTGTGATTGGGTATCCACATACTTTTGGCACATACGGTATACAGTACTGGCCAAACGTTTGGACAAACCTCCACTCAATGTGTTTTCTTTATTTTCATGACCTTGGTACATTGGTAGATTCTCACTGACTGCATCAAAACTATGAATTAACACATGTGGAGTTACAGTATGTACTTAACAAAAAAAAGTGATATAACTGAAAACATGTTTTATATTCTAGTTTCTTCAAAATAGCCACCTTTTGCTCTGATTACTGCTTTGCACAAGAGATAGGCACCTGAAATGGTTTCCCAGAGGTGCTTACCACTTGTTGGTCCCTTTTAGCTTTACTCTGCGGTCCAAACCATCTCGATTGTGTTCAGGTCCGGTGACTGTGGAGACCTTTTTTTGTTAAGTACATAACTCCACGTGTTCATTCATAGTTTTGATGCCTTCAGTGACAATCTACCAATGTAAATGGTCATGAAAATAAAGAAAAACCCATTGACGGATAAGAAGGTATGTCCAAACTTTTAGCCTGTACTGTATATACCTATTAGTTTATATTAGAGAATATTCCCCTGCGGTGGCTCTGATCCTTTGAGGCATAGGAGGTAGTTGATTGTGATGTTATCTTAAACTAAGAGGGTTTCCTGTATATTTCTCATTCTCGTGACCTATATACTGATCATATTAATTAAGTAAATAATTTTAATAACTCAAAGTTGCTTGGTTTTAGAAATAAATAAATATATATATATATATAAGTAGTCATGCAGCTTATCCTTGCTAGTCCTGTTTCTGTCCAAAGTATAAGTTAACCTTCTTTTTTAAAATATGAAATAAAATTTGATGGGTGTGATGAATTTAACATAAAATTAAGATTTTGTCAAATCACAACACTTAAAAAAATCATAATCTTGATAACGTGAAGCATCCAATTATAGTGTACCACCACATCAGACCCTTTTAATAAGTTGTTACTATATAAACAATTATTAGACCTTCATATAACCCTGTGATTTGCTACTGCTCTCCTAAACAGTTGGAAATTCATCAGAGGGTAACTTGAACCTTAAACCTGCATTGGAATAAAAAACATCTTTAAATAAAAAATTTTAAGTATTTCAGTAGAATATTAAAGTCATTCACTGTATAACTTTTTTTGTGTTCAGAATCCTTATTAATGGACATGCAGTAATGAACCTGATAACTGATCATCTGCAAAATCCATGTGTGTGCTCAGGTGTGGTCTGCGGGGAGGCTATGTGGAGTTTGTGAACCTTGATCCTTTAGTGGTTCCATACATCTACAAAGTTTTATCCACAACTGCGTGTGCATCACTTGGGGGACAAATCGCTGTGCATTTGATGCTCAACCCTCCAAAACCCAACCAATCTTCATATGAACTCTACTCGAAAGTGTGATTTGTTTAAATGTGATGTGTATTTAAAAAAAAAAAAACTTTTTCAAATTTCATTTTAAAATATAATTTAATTGTAAACTTGACTTTCCTAGGAGGTTGAGTCAATCTGGAGTGCAATAAGGAACAATGCCCAGAAGATTAAGGAGGATCTCAGTGACCTACCTGGAATCAGCTGTCAGCCAGTGAATGGAGGAATTTTTGCCTTCCCACGCCTGCACTTGTCTCAATCTGCAATAAAACATGCAGAGGTCAGACAACTAAATATGCAACGTTGCTATCAACACTAATTGCATTTAACTTTTTATATACAATTAGCTAATAAAACATACTGTATTTCTGGAAATAGAAAGCATGTTAAAGTCAGATCTAAAAATAAATATAAAATAATAAAAATTAGTAAAAGAATAAATACAAGGAATTTTGTTTATAACTTGCATTCTTCTGCCACACTGAAATGCATGCTATGTTAAATTTATATATTTATTTTATTCCAACCATTTAAAGCCATGATCAGGCAATATACTGTAGGTGGCAAACCTGCATCTGCTAATGGTACAAGAACATTAAGGCCTTTCTAATTATTTAATATTTTTTGTTTAATTAATCATTTACAGTGTACTTATTTTTAAATAAGGCTATTTTTAAAATGTAAGGAGTAGAAGTAAAAAGTCGACTGAAAAATTTTTTACTCCAGTAAAGTATAGATACCCAAAATTTCTACTTAAGTAAGGTAATGAAGTATTTGTACTTCGTTACTTGACACCTCTAGATAGCACAAAAATAAAATAAACAAATAAATCCCTCATATAACTCTTGATTTAAGGTTGAAACCATAGGATTTGCCAAATGTGTTGCTCATGTTTCATCTTCCTGTTTTACATCGTGGAATTTCAGTTGCATGTCACATTTATGGTCTGTTGTAACTAGCAGTGTGTAAATTGTTCCTTATTCCATGCAACAAGCCATCAAAATATTTTTTTTATACAGTTCCACTCTTACTATATAAACTGGTGTGTGTGTGTGTGTGTGTGTATGTAGGAAAATCAGATGGAGCCTGACTTGCTGTACTGTTTGCGTTTGCTGGAGGATGAAGGATTGTGTGTGGGAGCCGGATGTGTGCACGGACAAAAAGTGGGATCTTATCACATCAGGTGCTCTTAATGCATTAACACTGAACATGCAAACTATATACAGTAGAACCATTTAAAAGTCTGGACACACCTTATGCAGTGTTTTTTCTATTTTTATTGTTTTTAATATTCTATATTGATACTGAAGACATTGTAATTATGACAGAGCAAATATGGAATCGTGTAGTCAATGACATGTTAAATAACCCATAATAAGTTTTATATTTTTGGTTCTTCCAAGGATCCACCTTTTGCTTTCATGACAGCTTTGTGTGCACTCTTGGCATTCTCTTAGTCAGCCTCATGAACTAGTCAATCTTGAAGGACTTCCCAGAGATGTTGAGCACATGTTGACTGCTTTTTCTTCAGTCTCCAGTTCTATACATGCCAAAACCATCTTAGTTGGATTTGGATCAGGTGATTGTGGAAGTCTGATCATCTAAAGCAGGGGTCTCCAAATGCAGTCCTGGAGGGCCAGTGACCAGCACAGTTAGTAATTCACCAACACCTAAACACACCCACTGAACCTAGTAATTAACAGGGCCCGGTTTCTCGAAAGCTTCTTATCTCTAAGTAGTTCTTAAGTCGTACCTTAACCTCTCTCTTAACTTTATGGCGCATTTCTCGAAACGTTCTTACGCTAAGTATCTCTTAGCTAAGTCAGACGTTCGTAAGGTTGGTCTGGACCAACCTTAACTCATACTTAGCGTAGTTTCAGCTCAAGACGCTAGTCGCCGCCACTGAGCAGCAGTCTTTATAAATCAGCGGTGCATGAAAACACATTATGGCACGTTATCAAATCCGTATTAATGATGGAATATACTGTAGACCTGTTTAAGAATATTATTTTATTTGATATCAGAACTAATAGAGTGACTTTTAATTAGCCTATTTCATAATGTGACTAATGCATTAAAATTGGCAATCACAATTAATATTAAACAGGTGGCGAACAATTAGGCAGCGAGCGTGGTGTTGTGTTAAACTGAAGACGGCGCGGTCCGTGGAGCCGTGTGGGTCATGTACATTTTTCCTTTAGACAAAACTTCAGCCCTTTTCATATTTTCCCCGTGGTCGTTATTAAAAATATATATAAATAAAGGTTTTGCCTTCCAAGGCAACAGATTATGGAGCTTCTTGAGTTGCTCAGACCTGCGCGTGCCAGACCAACGCGTCGTACTTACTGTACTTACTGTACACTCCCCGTCCCGATGTCCAGCTGCTCGCTGCTTTCTGTTTAAAATATGTTTCATTGATCATTAGCCATTATCCATGACTTTATGGGTTTTTCTTTTGACACATTTTATTTTTATGAAATTTGATTTAGTTAAATGAGAAAATAACCATGGGAGTTTCAAACCCCGCATCCATTCATGTTTCTGGGTGATTGTAATGTTTAATACCCCTACAATATTCACTTATGCGGTTTGACTCGCTGTGAGATGCGGTGTGTTATACCTCTATCTCACCTGCGCGGTCTCGCGCTGTGGCCGTAGGCTTGATCATGATTCACCCCGAGTTTTTGCGCTGTGATTACGTTTCCATCTTTCCGCGTGAAAAATTCAACGTTTAATTTTTTGCTGGTCCTCGCGGAAGCTTGCAGAACGTCGCGGAACGTTAAAGGAACGTCGTGGGCAATCGCGGCAGCTCACGGAGATGAGTCAGGCCACACAGGTGAGAGAGGGGTATTAGGCACCACACAGGTGAGAGAGGGGTATTAGGCACCACACAGGTGAGAGAGGGGTATTAGGCACCACACAGGTGAGAGAGGGGTATTAGGCACCGTGATCCGCCTCGAGTGACCGGCGCCCGACGGTCCGCGAAGATCTACAAGGTCCGCGAGCTTTCACATGTTAAACATGTTTATTTTTTTTGCGTGGTAAAATGGAAACGTAATAACAGCACCAAAACTCGCGCTGAATCATAATGAACCGCACTTACGGCCCCGCGTGTGAGATAGGGGTATTAAACCTCCACTCTGTCATCTCGTCGTATTCATTCCATAGTGCGCTATACAACCCCAACAACTGACACTTCACATTGTTTCTGAAGCTGGTGAAGAGTGTTATCAGCTGTTTGTCCATCAACTATGATTGTAAACCCGGTTCGTTTCACCGCCACATGTTACATGAAAATATTATATATTATATTATTATATTAATTAATATTAATTTATATATTTGTCTATTATGACATGTTATTGTTAAGTTAACCCATGTCGAAATAAACGCTATTAAAAGAATTTAGTGCAATGTTTAATTTGCATAGAAAGTGCCGTCTTTCTTAACACTGTCATGCAAAAGGAGTGAAAAATCGATTCCAGAGCCACCGATGTCCGCTAATTCAGGACCTTCACTGTACACTGAAAAAAATGTGGAGTAGGATTTACTTAAAAAAAGTTAGGAAAGTTTTTTCACTTAGAAAATGTGAGTAATTTCAATAGAATTTCCAAGTAAAAACTAAACACAAGAACTGTAGCTTTAATTAGAAAATCTCAGTAAAGTAAAGTTTACTTGGAATTTCCCAGTAAACTGTATTGACTGTTTCTTTATATATTTTACTCAAGGAATGCTTATAAATGTTTTTTTTTTACACAATAATCCTAGTTATCTTATTTTAAATGGAGTAACCTTTACTTTAAATATTATTTTAACATTTGATGTTGTTTATGTATTTAAATGGTGGTCAATAAAATAACACTGACATACATTTTACTTGAAATCTTTTATTTCTTTGAGATTCCTTAACAGATGAGAGCATGAAATAAAAAATGTAGTAAAACTGCATTTGTTTGATAAATGGTACACTATAGTGCATTTTACTCCAGTAAACTTTTTTTAGAACAACCACAGTGCATTAAAGTGCATAAACATTTAAACATATAAAACCTTTAAATATAACATGAACAATCTCAGTTGCAGATATAAAATACAAAAGTATAAAAGTGCAAATAATGTTAAACTAGTAGCTGCCTTTCTTGCAAAAAACAAAACAAACAAAAAAAAACAGTAAAACAGCATAAGTGCAATAAGTGCAAGTACTGTAGTGCCCAACTAGATTACAAGCTTTCTATGTAAAGAGTTAACCTTTGGAGAAAACTTTAAAGCATCTAGCCCAAGAAAGATTTTCTGGAACACTTCAAATGTGTTTCTCAGCTTTGGGGGATAGCTTAAGTTTAGGGAGTAAATGCAGCCCATGAGTGAAAGACATGCATTTGTGAGATTTTTACATCCCAGCAGCACCTCAGTTCCCTCGATGACAATGATGACATCAGATATACTAGCAACTTCTTCTTCTACAGATCTGCTCAGTACGATGCTTTTCATGACATGACTGGAGAAAGTATCCTTAATCATGTCTCTGCTGCTGACATCCTGTGAAATATACAAATCAGTGCAAAGTGGTTAAAATACTGTACAGTATCACTTTTTCAATTTTCCTCAGTGGGTTCCTGTTCTGAGACAAACTGTCCACTAGTCTTCAGTATATTTAGCATTTTCTGCATATTTAAACCCAATATGCAGTTTCTTCAGCAGTATCTGTGTGCTGTAATAGTTGTATGCTGTTAAGTTACAATAATGAGACTAATACACAATTAGACAGTAGATAGAAACATTTAGTGATAACCACCTCATTCTCGGGCACCTACAGTTAAACGATACACATGTGAATACATACTTATTTGCTTTCTATCTGTGAGGTGTGCTGTAGTAAAGTATTGCCAACTTACCTTGCATTAGCTTGAATAGTGACTGCAATATCTGTAAAAGAATGTAAGAAATGTTCATGTCAGAATAAATTTTTAACTGCTTGCAGATATCAACCACGTGTAAAGTGGATGTTGGTCAGTAAAAGAACATCATGAAATAAAATATAGGCTTTACAACTTATATAAGGTTGATTGTTAATTAAGATTTATTTAAACAAGCATTTAGACTTATGTAATTGCAAAAGTGTGCAGTATGTCACCTTATCGATTTCTATATATAGCTATCATACCCAATAGTATAGGTAAACAATATAAATAAAGTTCAAGGTAATATTTGCCTTGTACAAGTGCATTTTAAAAACTAACGTTAATCCTGTGTGATTAAGACGCGAAAAACAGGGTGATTATTACATTTTGGCAGCTCGAACTTTACTGGGACAGAATGCTAGAACACGACAGGGCAATGCCTCGAGCTAAGTTTGCACGGATGCTAATAGGTTTGCTAATAACGAATTGTGGTGCAAATCGCAAACTCTGTCAACTATATTAATAGCTTCATTTAGTAATGATTTAACTCTCTTTAACAAAACTAAGATTAAGTTTTAACGTTATCCAAACATCTGTTAACACTGTTAACATGAACACTTTTAGCACTTGTACCTCAATAAAAAAAAAAAAAAGAAACGGTAGGCACAAACCACTGGGACTGCAGATAGCTTAATAACTCTACACTTTTCTGCAAACATATTTCAAATAATTACTTAGCATATTAATAACTTACTGTGGTAAAATTCACATTAGCCGTGGTGAAATCTCTCTTCCTTTCCTCTGTGCGCGCCGCTTCAAACTTCGGAGCCAAAGCGGAAGTACGTCACGAGTCTGCGTGCACGTAGTCCATTACCTTGCCGAACTGAGTACATTTTACTTTAAGTTGTTCGTTTTTGGTGTGATTTGATTAGATGGCAAACACTAAGTAAATATTACTGAGGAGATTGTATTTAAATTTACATATGTATCTTAGTATAATAAATTACAAAGAAACTGCAAGTAATGTACTGAATTAAACATGCCATTTTTAAGTAAAAAGACAAAATAGTATTTGTTTGTAAAACATACTTAAATAATGTTACCATTATTTACAAGGTCAAAAAATCACTTTTTACAGTGTAGACAGCGCCGCGTAACGTCGGACGTAAGAGGCAGCAACTTAAGAAGACTCCTAAGAGACAGTTCGAGAAATACACTTAGAAAAGTTATCACTTAACGTAAGATATATCTTAAGAGTCTTCTTAGCGCGCGAATAGTGTGCGTTATCGAGAAACCGGGCCCAGATTAGTTAAATCAGCTGAGTTTGAAAAGAAGAAGAATCACCAAACTGTGTTGGTCACTGGCCCTCCAGGACTGGATTTGGAGACCCCTGATCTAAAGAATGCCATGAATTTGCCAAGCTGGTCAGAACTCACTCTTCCAATGATATCTTTACTTTTCATACAGTGGAGGACTCGAAACCAGTTTCAGAAAATTTTCTGTTTGTATATCTGTCCAGCCAGATTTTTTCACAGCATTTTGGAAAACTGACTGGACAGAAGTTAATCAAACATTCTCAGTACTTTCGTTAATCGCCTGAAGTTAACCTGCACCATACTGTATATTTAATTAAAATGTTTGGTAGAAGTAAAGTTGATGTGCAATTATGTGCCAGATTACAAACTGGAAGTTTTGAAAGCGTACTACACATTAGTCAAACTGTAGGCACGTGTTATTTCAACTGCTAGACAGAATTTATTGAATCCTTTGCAGACTTATATAACCCAGATTCTGGAATAGTTGGGATGTTCTTTAATTTTGAATAAATTGAAAACTAAACGAGGCGGCACGGTGGTGTAGTGGTTAGCACTGTTGCCTTGCACCTCCAGGGTCTGGGTTCGATTCCCCGGCCAGGCTCGATTCCCGTCTCTGTGTGCATGGAGTTTGCATGTTCTCCCCGTGCTTGGTGGGTTTCCTCCGGGTACTCCGGTTTCCTCCCACAGTCCAAAGATATGCAGGTTAGGCTAATTGGCGTTCCCAAATTACCCGTAGTGTGTGATTGGGTGTGTGAGTGTGTGTGTGTGTGCCCTGCGATGGATTGGCACCCTGTCCAGGGTGTACCCCGCCTAGTGCCTGAAGTCTCCTGGGATAGGCTCCAGGTCCCCCGCGACCCTAAATACAGGATAAAGCAGTATAGAAAATGAATGAATGAATGAATGAAAACTAAACGACTATCAAAATCATTTGGCCAATATTTTATTCACAATGGAAAATGTTACACTTTTATCCAGTAAATTAGCTCGTTTGAAATTTGATGGCTGCTACAGGTCTCAAAATAGTTAGGATGGGGGCAACAAAGGGCTAAAAAAGGCATACATTTTGATCTGATTCAGCTGGGAGAATATCTAGCATCAGGCCTATAACATGGTTAGCTATAAAAGGGATTTCTTAGAGAAGCAGAGTCTCTCGGAAGTGAAGATAGGCAATCTGCAAAAGAGAACATAAAAATATTGTGGAATACGACATTCCTTAACGTCAAATTGCAAATGCTTTGCAAATCTCATGATCTACATACAGTGCATAACATCAAAAGATACAGAGAACGTAGAGGTCTCTGTGCATAAGGGACAAGGCTAAGGACCTTTGTTGGATGTCTGTGGTCTTGGGGCCCTCAGACGACACTGCTTCACTCCTCGGCATGATTGTCATTGACATTACCAAATTGGCCAAGGAATACTTCCAGAAATCACTTTCAGTAAATACAATCCACCAGGCCATTTGAAGAATCCAACTAAAGCTCCATCATGAAAAAAGAAAGCCATATGTGAACATGATCCAGAATCACTGTTGTGTACATTAGGCCAAGGCTTATTTTAAAATGGACTGTTTCAAAGCGTGAAAGTAATCTATGGTCAGACAAGTCAAAATTTGACATTCTTGTTGGAAATAACGGATTAGATGTCCTCCAGGCTAAAGAGGACCTTCCAGCATGTTATCAGCGTTCAGTTCAAAAGCCTGCATCTCTGATGGTATGGGGGTGCATAAGTGCTTACAGTGTGGGCAGCTTGCATGTTTTGGAAGGCACTATGAATGCTGAAAGTATATACTGGTATATATGGTTATATAAGGTTTTAGATAACATCTATTTCAGAGAACACCTTGTGTATTTTAGCAGGACAATGCAAAACCACATACAACAGGTATTACAACTGCACGGTTTCATAGGAGAAAAATCTGGATGCTCATTATAATCCGGGTGTTCATTTATAGAGAACATTTGGTGAATCATTAAATGGAAAATATGTGAAAGGCGACCACAAACTCTTCAGCAGTTGCTAACCTATATCAGGCAAGAATAGGACTAAATTCCAACACCAAAACTCCAGAAATTCATAACCTCAATGCACAGATTTATTCCTCTCTATTTTGAGACCTGTAGGAGGCATCAAATTTGAAAGGGCTCATTTTGTGCAGAAAATTGTAAAATTTCTCAGTTTAAACATTTATGTTCTCTATATTATATTGTGAATAAAATATTGGCTTATGTGAAAAATTTGTAAATTTTCTTTTTTTTTTTTATAAAAAAAATTTATTAATCCCAATTTTTCCGGAATTCGGGTTGTATCTGCCTGAAGTTTAACATGTGCCACAAGTGAAATCAAAATGTTGAGTAAAACCGATGTTATGAACAGTTATGTGGCTTATTTAAACATCTACTATAAAATAAGTTACTTCAACAATGTAAACAATCACCTGTACCAATAGATATTTATTGGAAAAACTAAAATGATTATTTTAATTGGGATTAGTTCAAATTTTCATAGCTGAATTAACAGTTGTATAAGTGAATTCGCTCTCTCTCTCTCTCTCTCTCTCTCTCTCTCTCTCTATATATATATATATATATATATATATATATATATATATAATTTATTTATTATTATTTTTTTTTTTTTGTGCTTCACTCTCCAATTACTGAACAGGGTGTGTATTTGGCTGACAAAATGTAAAGAAAATTTAGCTTAAACAAGGCGTTAGATATGCAACCTTACAAAATTTCATTTTTTTGGTATTAAGAAGCTAGCCAGAGAGTTCTGCTTCTGCTTACGTTAAAGCAGTTAATTTTTTGCTTTAACCTTTTAACTATTTCTAGAAACTCCTTTCCCATTAACAATGAATACCTTTGCCAGTCAAAGCTAAGTGTAGCTATACATACTGTATATACATACCTACACCCTAAAAAATGCTGGGTTAAAAACAACCCAATCTGGGTTGTTTTTAACCCAGCTGCTGGGTAAATATAGGACTAAGTAAATGCTGGGTTAATTTAACCCAGCAAGATGGGTTATTTGTTTAACCCAACAAGATGGGTTAAATATTCAATCCAAATGCTAGGTCATATTTAACTATAATGCTGGGTTAATTCTACCACATAAATTGGTCTATTTGTGAGGTAGAATTGGGTTAATTCTACCTCACAAATAGGTTATTATTTTCATGTTTTACAGTGAATCTGTAAAAAAAAAAAAAAAAAACACCCATGTCTATTAAACAGTTAAATTACTTTGATATACTGGTCTATTACAAAAAACATACATATATGCAATAAACAACATCCTATTAAATGTTCTTAGAAAAAACATTTATTTTTCAAAAGCACAAGAACAGATAATCAACAGTGACATCATTACTATACTATTACTGATAAGGGCAGAATGGAGAAATTGAACAAATAGGCTGAAGCAACTTCTACAGAGCAGGATCAAAACTATCCAGCCCTGGTCTCATTTTAACATACAAACACTGTCTATGACTTTTCAGGTAGGCCTCGCTATTTCATAGCAACATTACTGAGAGCAGCGCTGGTCATTATCTCCCAACGTCAGGATGTAGGGGTACGGCCTTGACACTTCAGCCTGCTGGAGGTATTCCACCATGTTGGTGCCAACCTTAGAAAGAAAGAAATGAAAAAGTTAAAATTTTGTTGAATAGCAAAGATTAAACTATCAATTTCGTGTGAAATACGATTGATACTAAAAAATTACAAAGCTGCCCATTAAGATAGGATATAGGTAACCAGAAACAAAAACATGGAGACAGCTACTACCAAAAATAAAACAGCAAAATAAGCATGGCTTTTAGGATACAACTCTTTATGTCAGACTAGTTGATATTGTGGTCTGCATTGATTTTAAGCTAATTACCGAAAAAATGTCATAGTTGGTGTCATACTGGTACATTACAATCACCAAAATATTAATACTTCCATCTAGTAGTTATCTGTACAGCTGTGGTACTTTTTCCTGTAGTTGGCGCGCTGACTGATAGTTAATTTAACTTTGGTTAAAGAGAGCTACCTGGTTAGCTTACATGCTATTACTGGTGATACATTAGCATACTTGCCAAAGGGGGAAAGGTATAAAATATTGTTATAACTCGGGAGAAACGCAGGAGAAATTTGACCGCAGAGTAAATTACTAGCTAGTGAAAAACGGGAGGGTTAGCAGGTCTGTATATTTGTGAGAGGGTCTGTGTTTTGTAACACCCCAGCATTTTATTGTCTCAAGCAGTGAGTTTAATAAAGTTCTAAAGTGGTTGCTAATGCTAGCAAACTAACTAAATGCCTGCGTCATGCTAACACTACAGTTAACAGTTTAGCGTTCATTCATCACTTCACCATCTTCGTAACCCTGCAAACATTCTACAGAGAAAGCTAAAAAGCTCAGACATCTTAGCTGTTTCTTTCATACACAGGTGGGGAGGCTAGCAGCTATTCTCAGCTAAATTATCATCCAGTACCTCAGACCAGCCGGAAAGTTTGTGTGTAACCTTAACATGGTAACAGTAATAAATGTTACATATAGTAATAATTTTTCAGTCATATGTGAATTAGGTGAGTGAACATGTGTATACAGACCTTGTATTTAACGCCATTTTCCCTTAAATGTCCGAGGAGGATGAACCGTCATCAGCGGTGTGGGAGCTCAAGAGACACGAAGCTGAGTCACAGCCGCTGAATCCACCGGTGAACTTTGGGGGAGGGTCCAAGCAAACTTCAACCCAGCAGCTGGGTTACACAAAAACTACCCAACTCTCTGTAAATAACCCAGAAAAATGACCCAACAGCGGCAACCCAGCGTTTGGGTAGAAAAAACAACCCAGCATTTTTTAGAGTGTATATGTGTATTTAAATAAGTCAGTAACCAGTGATTTTTTTTTATTTAACTTGAAAAAGGATGCTCAATGTTTACTCTCTGAGCACATGTATGGTCTTGTATCTTCTCTTAACTAAACATACGCATGAATTTTCTCTCTAAAGGATTTGCCTGGCAATGCAAGAGGACACCATGAAAGACGTACTGCGGAGGTTGAAGAGATTCCACCTTCGCTTTTTTACAAAGTTTCCCTGATTAGCTACACTGGCATTAATATGAGAAATCAACAACAGTGCTTGCTCTGAGCATAGTATTTAAAAGTTGGTGACTAAAGTTCCAAAGTGAAATCAATATTTGTAAACATGTATACTGTATATATATATATATTAGTGCATCCAGAGAGTATTCACAGCGCATCACTTTTTCCACATTTTATGTCACAGTCTTATTCTAAAATGGATAAAATTAAATTTTTTCCTCAGAATTCCACACACAACACCCATAATGACAACATGAAAAAAGTTTACTTGAGATTTTTGCAAATGTATTAAAAATAAAAAAATTGAATAAGCACATGTACGTGAGTATTCAGTCTTTCAATTCAATTCAATTTTATTTATATAGCGCTTTTAACAATGGTCATTGTCTCAAAGCAGCTTCACAAAAATTTAAGAAATTTAACCAAAAAAAAACAAATAATAATAATAATAATAGAAAATAAATAAATAAAAACAAATAATAATAATTATAGAAAAGAAAATAATTGGAAGTGTGGATGTGTGAGAAAAATGTGCAGATAATAATAATGAGACGAATGAATGAAATTTCTCTGATGAGCAAGCCAAGGGTGACGGCGACGGTGGCAAGGAAAAACTCCCTGAGATGGCATTAGGAAGAAACCTTGAGAGGAACCAGACTCAACAGGGAACCCATCCTCATTTGGGCGATAACAGATAGAAATGATATAACATCTTGTGTGTTGTGCAGGTGAAAATTCAATATGACAGAAATTATTTTAATTGACATGAAGACCAGTTCAGCATAGGGACGAGTCAGTAGGTGCAGAGGGCAGATGAGGTCTGGATCACTGGAAGCACAGGAGCAGCATGTGTAGCTCCAACCATCATAAAGCTGAATCCAGCTGGAGCTGGTCCTTCTCTGGATGCCTCAGGAACCTCGCAGGGTCGGCCTTTGTCTACTGAAGCTGGCAAAATCTCCCGATGCCTCGGGATGGGTAGAGAAATACAGAACAGATGGGGAGAATTAGCGTAGTTGCCATTCGGTATAGGTGTACTGGAGTATAAGATTATGGGATGAGTTACGTGTATGCCAGATTAAAAAGATGCGTCTTGAGTCTACTTTTGAACTGAGAAACCGTGTCCGCTCCCCGAACACTGTCTGGAAGGCTATTCCAAAGCTTTGGAGCTAAATATGAAAAAGCCCTACCCCCTTTTGTAGATTTTGAAATTCTGGGAACTACCAGAAGTCCGGAGCTTTGTGATCTTAAGGCGCGTGGTGGATTGTAGCGCATCAGAAGACTGGTTAGGTATGTGGGAGCTAAACCATTTAAGGCCTTGTATGTAAGTAATACTATTTTGTAATTTATTCTAAACTGAACAGGTAGCCAGTGCAGGGATGATAATATTGGGATTATATGATCATATTTTCTGGATCTAGTGAGAACCCTGGCAGCTGCATTTTAAATTAACTGAAGCTTGTTTATTGAGGATGCAGGACAACCACCTAGTAATGCATTACAATAGTCCAGTCTGGAGGTCATGAATGCATGAACTAGTTTTTCTGCATCAGATACGGATAAGATGTTCCTAAGTTTAGCAATATTTCGAAGATGGAAAAAGGCTGTTTTTGTGATATTTGAAATGTGATTTTCAAAAGACAAGTTACTGTCTAATATTACTCCCAGATCTTTTACTGCTGAGCTGGTAGTAACAGTACATCCTTCTAAGCGCAAGCTGAATTGTGAAAGCTGTTGTGTGCTGGTTTTTGGGCCAATAAGTAATATCTCTGTCTTATCTGAATTTAATAAAAGAAAGTTATTGGTCATCCAATCTTTTATGTCCTGGACACACTCAGTTAATCTAGACAACTTAGGTATTTCATCTGGTTTAGTTGAGATATATAATTGGGTATCAGCATAACAATGGAAACTAATCCCATGTCTTCTAATGATGTTACCCAAGGGAAGCATGTATATTGAGAACAACAGAGGTCCTAAAACTGACCCTTGTGGGACCCCATATTTCACTGGCATTACACCAGACGGTTCTCCATTTAGATCTACAAAATGGTAGCGATCAGACAGGTAAGATCTAAACCATTTTAATGCCTGTCCCTGAATACCTATATAATTTTGTAAGCGATCTATGAGAATATTATGATCTATAGTGTCGAATGCAGCACTAAGATCGAGCAGGACTAGCAATGAGATGCAGCCTTGGTCTGAAGCTAAAAACAAGTCGTTTGTAATCTTAACTAGTGCAGTTTCTGTGCTATGATGGGGCCTGAAACCTGACTGAAATTCTTCAAGGATGTTGTTAAGAACATCCTGCAAGAATGTGCAAATTTGAGCTGATACTACTTTTTCTAGTATTTTTGATATGAACGGGAGGTTTGAAATCGGTCTGTAATTTGTTATTTCATCCGCGTCCAAATTTGATTTTTTAAGAAACGGCTTAATAACTGCTAACTTGAAAGGTTTAGGGACGTGACCTAGATGTAATGAAGAATTAATAATGTTTAGGAGTGGCTCTCCAACCGTAAGCATCACTTCTTTTAAAAATCTGGTTGGGATTGGGTCTAACAGGCACGTTGTTGATTTAGCCGAGGTGATAAGTTTATACAGCTCTTCCTGTCCTATACCTGTAAAGCAGTGAAAATCTCAATGTGAAGCTATAGGCTGAACTGGATCGTGAGATAAAGAAGTCCATAAAGAGGTCCATAAAGTCTTCACTTCTAAACTGTGATGGGATACTCTCTGCGGGCATCTTAGGTTTTGTTAGGCGAGCCACTGTACTAAATAAGAACCTGGGATTGTTTTGGTTTCTTGCTATCAGTTGGCTAAGATGCTCAGTCCTAGCAGTTTTTAGAGCCTGTCTATAGCTGCACATACTGTCTTTATACGCAATTCGAAAAACTTCTAATTTAGTTTTCCTCCATTTTCGCTCAAGGTTACGGGTTGCTCTCTTTAGGGCGCGAGTATGACTGTTGTACCACGGTGCAAATGTTTTATCTCAGACTTTTTTTAATCTGATGGGAGCAACAGTGTCTAATGTACTGGTAAAAATAGTGCCCATGCTGCTAGTCACTTCATCTAGATCATCTGCATTTAGGGGTCTAATAAGAAATTGGGACAGATCCGGCAGATTACTTGTGAATCTGTCTTTAGTAGTGGGATTCATATTTCTAACAGATTGATAACGTGGGGAGACACAGCTAATCTGTTCTACGGGTAGAGTATATGTCAGGAGGTGATGATCTGTGATATCATCACTTTGAGGTACTGTATGATCTCTATATTAGAGATATCTATACCATGGGATATAATTAAATCTAGCGTATGATTAAAGCGGTGAGTTGCTCCAATTATATTTTGCTTAACCCCAAAGGAATTTAGTAAATCCATAAATGTGAGTGCTAAAGCATCGTTAGCATCATCTACATGAATGTTAAAGTCTCCTACTATCAACACTTTGTCAGAGTTAACCAATAGGTCTGATAGCAGATGTCCAAATTCTTTAAGAAAATCGCCATATGGCCCCGGGGGTCTGTACACGGTGGCCAGGGTAAAATATAGCAAGGGTTTATTATGTATTTCATTTAGTGCAACATTAATGATAAGCACTTCAAATGAATTAAACCTGGACCTTATTTTCTGGGTAACAGTGAGTACATCATTGTAGATAGTGGCGACACCACCACCGCGACCAATTAGACGGGGCTCGTGCTTATAGAAATATCCTGACGGAGTAGACTCATTCAGACCAAAATATTCATTTGGTTTAAGCCAGGTTTTGGTGAGACAGAGTGCGTCAAGGCAATAATCTGAGATAATTTCATTAACAATAAGTGCTTTAGGCGCAAGGGATCTAATGTTGAGTAGTCCAAACTTTAGAGGTGGATTTTGACTACTTATTTTGCCTTTTTCTGGTTTTATGGTTATCAGATTGTTTCGGGCAAATTTAACAAATTTATTCTTTTTTCTCAGTATTCGGGGAACAGACACAGTTTCTATAGGACAAGCTATGTGTGTGCGTCTATCACTACGGTGAGTTGTGATGTGGCTAATATGTTTGGAATCTACAGTATGACTTACCGCCAGTCAGATGGTTCGTAGTGTCCTGGAGATGTTGTCAGAGAGGACCGCTGCTCCAGCTCTGCTAGGGGGTTGGCCATCGGTGTGATAGAGCCTAGGACGCTCCCAGAAAACATTCCAGTTATCAACAAAGCGTAATTTCTGTTGTTGACACCAAGATTGTAACCATTCATTAAAGGCAAATAATCTACTGAACTTCTCGATTCCTCGCTGAAATGTGGGAAGCGGTCCAGATACGATGATCCTTGTCGTGGGTGATGTGCTGCGGACCTTCTCGACCAGGCTCCTGAAGTCCTTCTTTAGGATCTCCGTCTGCCTCAGCCTGGTGTCGTTCGTGCCGGCATGAAGGACCACAGCTCCAGTGTTCTTCCTCAGGGCAGCAGGCACCTGTGCAGCAACATCAAGAACACGTGCACCAGGTAAGCAGCGTGTGTGCACCTTACCTTTAGCCGTGGTAGCACGCACGTGACGAACGATGGAGTCTCCGATGACCAGGACGTCGTGTGCCGTCTCGCGGAGAGGAGCGAAGCGGTTTCGGGTCGAGATGTCGAAGACGGGTGGTGGCGGAGGGGGAGAGGTCCTCGCCCGGGGCTTGGCGTGCTTCTTCCGCTGCTGCTGTATCCAGGGTCCGTGGTATCCCGGCGCCGGGGTGAAGGAAAACTGGGCGGTCTTTGCCATGAAGCTCAAAATTGAGCTCAGGCGCATCCTGTTTCCCTGATCATCCTTGAGATGTTTCTGCAGCTTAATTGGAGTCCAAAGATTGGTAAATTCAGTTGATTGGACATGATTTTGAAAGGCACATACCTGTCTACCGGTCCTTCTCAAAAAATTAGCATATTTCATCCGACCAATAAAAGAAAAGTGTTTTTAATACAAAAAAAGTCAACCTTCAAATAATTATGTTCAGTTATGAACTCGATACTTGGTCGGGAATCCTTTTGCAGAAATGACTGCTTCAATGCGGCATGGCATGGAGGCAATCAGCCGGTGGCACTGCTGAGGTGTTATGGAGGCCCAGGATGCTTCAATAGCGGCCTTAAGCTCATCCAGAGTGTTGTCTTGTGTCTCTCAACTTTCTCTTCACAATATCCCACAGATTCTCTATGGGGTTCAGGTCAGGAGAGTTGGCAGGCCAATTGAGCACAGTAATACCATGGTCAGTAAACCATTTACCAGTGGTTTTGGCACTGTGAGCAGGTGTCAGGTCGTGCTGAAAAATTAAATCATCATCTCCATAAAGCTTTTCAGCAGATGGAAGCATGAAGTGCTCCAAAATCTCCTGATAGCTAGCTGCATTGACCCTGCCCTTGATAAAACACAGTGGACCAACACCAGCGGCTGACATGGCACCTCAGACCATCACTGACTGTGGGTACTTGACACTGGACTTCAGGCATTTTGGCATTTCCCTCTCCTCAGTCTTCCTCCAGACTCTGGCACCTTGATTTCCGAATGACATGCAAAATTTGCAACCTGTAGCCCATTTCCTGCATACGCCTGTACACGGTGGCTCTGGATGTTTCTACTCCAGACTCAGTCCACTGCTTCCGCAGGTCCCCCAAGGTCTGGAATCGGTCCTTCTCCACAATCTTCCTCAGGGCCCGGTCACCTCTTCTCGTTGTGCAGCGTTTTCTGCCACACTTTTTCCTTCCCACAGACTTCCCACTGAGGTGCCTTGATACAGCACTCTGGGAACAGCCTATTCGTTCAGAAATGTCTTTCTGTGTCTTACCTTCTTGCTTGAGGGTGTCAATGATGACCTTCTGGACAGCAGTCAGGTCGGCAGTCTTACCCATGATTGCGGTTTTGAGTAATGAACCAGGCTGGGAGTTTTTAAAAGCCTCAGGAATCTTTTGCAGGTGTTTAGAGTTAATTAGTTGATTCAGATGCTTAGGTTAATAGCTCGTTTAGAGAACCTTTTCATGATATGCTAATTTTTTGAGATAGGGATTTTGGGTTTTCATAAGCTGTATGCCACAATCATCAATATTAAAACAATAAAAGGCTTGAACTACTTCAGTTGTGTGTAATGAATCTAAAATATATGAAAGTCTAATGTTTATCAGTACATTACAGAAAATAATGAACTTTATCACAATATGCTAATTTTTTGAGAAGGACCTGTATATAAGGAATTGTCTGTAGACCTCAGAGACAGGATTGTCTCGATGCACAAATCTGAGGAAGGTTACAGAAACATTTTTGCTGCTTTGAAGATCCCAATGAGCACAGTGGCCTGCATCACCTGTAAGAGGAAGAAGTTCGAAACCACCAGGACACTTACCTCATGATACTACTAAAATGTTATTGCGAACATGCAAGCGAAAGAGTCAGAAATTTTGTCAGGAATGACATGCTTAGCCGATGCAACAGATCGGTTAAAAGTCTAGCTGGTTTTACATATGTTTATATAATATATACAATTACTATGTGGTAAAAAAAAAAAAACCTGGTACTTTCCCAGATAGCAAGGTGACATTGATTCAATGTTGAAATTTCATCAGAATCATCATTTTGGTTGAGGTTGATTTTTCAATGCTAAATAATGTTGAATCAATGTTGATAATTCAATGCTTTTCTGTGTTGAAAAGACAAACATTGAATCAATGTTGATTTTTGGTTTTGGAACCCATCCTCATTCAACAATGTAAGGCAAATTAAATTAACTAAGTGCATTTCTATAAAAATGTGTATGCATGTGTGTATGTGTTTAAAACAGGTTAAAAAATTGACTACGAGAGATTTGCCATGGTGCTTAAAAAAATTAAATAAATAAATAAATAAAATAATAAAAAAAAAAAAAAAAAAAAAAAAAAAAATATATATATATATATATATATATATATATATATATATATATATATATAGTTATTAAGGAAAAAAAATAATTTGACGGTAAGTTTTGTGTATTTACCTTGCTGTCTAGTTTACTCACTTGAGAGCTTAATTCCTGTTTGCCGTTCAAAAGTACTCAATTTTCGCCTCGCATTTAACATCGGAAGGTATTTTTACACTGTCGCCACGTCATTATAATACACTCTACAGGCATGAGAATTCAATATGTTGTAGTCTGGAAGTTCCTGCCACTCACGGTGAAAGAATTTTGGCGATGCGACCTACGGTATTCTGTTGGGAAGCATTTGTTTGAGAGCTTAGTTCCTGTTTCCCGTTGTCTGTGTCTGACCCAGAGCAGTGTGCGTGCCCCACATGGAAAGAACTTATATGAGGATATATGCGCATATATGAAACCTATATGCAGTATATATGCGCATATATCCGCACCTATATGATTACATATGTGCATATATGAAACCTATATGCAGTATATATGCGCATATAACCGCACCTATATGGGGCCAGGGGTAGCTCAGTGGTTAAGGCCTTGGACTACAGTTCGGAAGATCCCAGGTTCAAACCCCACAACCACGAAGTTGCCACTGTTGGGCCCTTGAGCAAGGCCCTTAACCCTCAACTGCTCAGATGTATAATGAGATAAAAATGTAAGTCGCTCTGGATAAGAGCGTCTGCCAAACGCCTAAATGTAAATGTAAATATGAGGATATATGCGCATATATGAAACCTATATGCAGTATATATGAATATATATGATAATATATATGCTGCATATATGCGTATATATGCCACATGTAGGCAACATTGAGGTGCATATATGTGCATATACAGGCCATATAGGTCTCCTGTATTGCTTCTTTATATCCACATATAAGCCCTATATGTACATACAAGATATGTCTCCTATGGCAGGATCTGGTCATTTTAGCTCATATCTCACTTTGGCAACTGTCATACATGATGCCTAGCTCATATTTTCTATTATCAAGGCAATAACTAAGAACTAACAAAAAAAATGCAAAAAACTAATCCTAATTGGCCACATACAGTATATGAGGATATATGCACATATATGAAACCTCAGTCTCCGTGAAAATCTTTTTGAAACACGTCACTAAAATTAACTGAAATGAGAAATATATCTATATAAAGCTTAAAGTGTCTACTTTTAAATGATGCAAGTCACATTGAAAACAAATATTCTCAGTTTATGTAATCCGTATGAAACCAAGGAGAGGCACAGAATTTGGACATGTGGACATGATCATGTATGCAGATGATACGGTAATTTTTACACAAGCTAAAAGTGCTGATGATGCAGCCCATCAGCTTTCATTAGCCTTAGATGACTTACAAAAATGGCTGAATGATTCATGCTTGTGCCTTAATGTTAAAAAGACTGTATCAATGTTTTTTACAGAGTTTCTTTGCTTCAACAGTTCAGAAATGGCTTCGTTATGTCCCAGAACGGCTGGGGGGAATTGCTCGTGGTGGAAAACCATAAGTTCAGACTCTCTTATCTCTTATTATCTTATGCCTTATCTGTTTTGCTGCGTAAATACATTTCAACTTACGAATAATGTTTCAGTCATCTGTTGTGTTTCTGACTTGGTTGTTTCTATTTGCATTTGACTGAATTTTGCTGAGGCAGGCTGCCATTTTTATATTATGGTTTTCCAGTCTCTTCTCTTGGCAGTTAGATTCTGTTTTATGAATTCAGAATTAACAATCTCTTCTAATAGTTCTCTTCTAAAAACTCATTTTGTCATCCAGTTTATAATAATTTGTATGTAAGTTGTAGTGTGTTTTATTATATAGTTGTTTTATTGTAATTGTGATGTTACTTCCTGTTTAAATGGGTATGGAGCATAAATAAATAAATATGTTTACATGTAAACTGAAGGATGTTGAGTTACTGACTTTTTGTTAAAAAAAAATGTTTTTCAGCCCTACATGGTCTCTGATTTAAAGAAATAAACCAAAACGGACATGATTTACTGTCATAGAATCTTGCTGTTCATAAAGCAAGACTAAACTATAATTGCTTCAATGTTGATTCAATGTTGATTCAATGTTGATTCAATGTAAAATAAGTGATTGAATTTACGTTGAACAAACATTGATTTTATGCCCATCTTGATCTATTTTTCATCATTGAAATAACATTATTTCAAGGTGCAAACCTGATGAAAAATCAACGTTTAACATTGAAATTTCAACATTGATTCAATGACAAGTTGGTTGATGCTTTAATGTTGATTCAACGATGATTCAATGTTGTTCTGCTATCTGGGTTACTTTTCTTGAAAAACAGAAAACAAATTTATTCTTGTCATAGCAGATGTTGTAATGGCATAGGGGTGTTAGTTAACATCCATTATCAGATTAGGATGTAATAAAAGTTTAACCAGACATTTTTTCATGGGGAGATGGGGCTAATGTGTAATAGCTTTGTTTAGAAAATGTTTACGCTAAGGCTGTGTGTGGTGGTGGTGGTGGGGGGGGGGGGGGTTGGGCACACAAGTGAAGGCATAGAGATGCACGGAAAACAAAACAAAATGCTAAAGAATTTTGACTTTTACCTTAGATTTTTGAGAACAGAAGTTTAGCACCTCTTTTGAACTGAAAGTTGTCTGGCTAAGCTTTTGCTACATCAGGCACAAGGACACTCACCCGTAGTAAATGCTCCTAAACACTTATCTTCTATTAACTATCACCCCTATGACCCCTGACAGCTCCCATGTTCGCAGCAACGTTTTAGTCGTATCATTGAGACCATTTTTTTTTCTTCTTCAAACCCCTTACCAACGATTCGGGGCTCTCACCCTCTGCTAACCGCTATTCTTCTTCTCTAAGTAAATTGAAAAACTAACAAGTTCAACAGTCCCCAGTCATTAAAAGTGATCCAAGTTTTTTACCACTCTGATTAAATGTTTCACTGTTCTCCAGTTGATAATAAATAAATCTCTTAATAGTTAAAATAGTTAATAACTTACACAAACACCTTGAAATAAATCCCCTCACCAAGCATTTTTTTTTTTCAAATAAAAAACAGACTGAACAAATCCTTACAATAAATAAATTAATAAATACATACATAAATGAAAAAAAAATTAATAAAGAAAGAAAGAAAGAAATGGAATGATGTCTAACGCATAAGCACCATTACCATATGGTCTGTTCTCTGACTGTGAATGTTTTCTGGCAGTGAGATTTGAGTGAGTTAATTATTTGAGCTAGATGGGAAATAAATACATTTGTTACACATTTGCTTTTTGGGTGGGCATAAAAAAAGTAATGACTCAAATATCCTTTTCTCTGCATATTCACGCCAATACGTTACTCAGGAGGAAAGATGAAGAGGATATCTCTCCCAAGAGAAGTTGATCCAAATCTTAAAGGTCTTTGTGACTCCGCACAGGACATATTGGACAAATGTGCAGGACAAATGATGCGAGAAATTGAACAGGTAAAACAATCTGGACTGGGGGCCAGGCTTATGTTTATTTTGGAAATGTGTCAGGAAATTATTTCTACAATAAAAATGTGAAAATTCTAGCAATATTTAGACAAGCTTTCAAAAGAATAAAGGGTATTAATGTGCATAACATTTTATGTAAGAACAAATAAAACTAAGAGTAAAATACTCCAAAAGTATTGTAAACTTATGACCAAATGTTTTGCTTTTGACGTAGATTGAAGACATTTGGGTTTGAGATCAAAGGATGATTGTAAGATGACAAAGAGTTTCAGGTTTCTTGATATCTACCACACAATTAGGAGAAGATAGTCCTAAAGGGGGCATATTATGCAAATGTTGTTTACTTTTTAATCATATTTAGGCATGTGCTTGACAGGGCTTAAAAAGGCAAGCACATATCCCCCCTAACTTTACCTCATAGAAGAACATAAGGCCTCGTCCACTCTGCTTTATAAGGCTTGCTTTGTGTCCCATTGTCTTGTTGTTATTTGTTTTAAATAACTAATGCAGTATTCACAGACATAGCCCAGGGTACAAAGCAAGGCCATACATTCAGAGCTGTTCATTGTCTTAACAGTCAATCAAACAGGGCATATCTGGGCAATGAGAAACACCTGTAATTCCCATGTTCCAGTACTTTTGATCACTTGATGAATTGGCATTTGCATGTTAAAAACCTCTAATCTAAGTATATCAGCCACAACACTAACACCACCAGGTAAATTAAATATCATTGATTATTTATTATGTACCAGTGAACTGTTGACACATGGAGAGTGGCATGCAATTGGGGTGATTTAACGCAGCCCAGAAATTTCAAAGGAGAAAAACTATAAACAGTCATGAATGACACCCACGTGAACACTGCACAACCTCATCAACATTTGCACTCCCGCATGGAGATCAGCCCTCCAAGCTCCCCAGATCTCAGTCCAATTAAGTGTTCATGGAATGTGCTGAACAAACATGTCTGATAGAGACCCCACCCCAATACCCATAATATTGAAAGGACCTGATGTCAATGTCCTGATGCCAGACACCACAGCATGCTCACAGAGGTCTTGTGGAATCATCCTCTAATGGGCCATAGCAGCTTGTGTGGCACAAGGGAAACTACATAACACATACATTAGGCTTAATGATTTGTGTTAATACTAAAAAAAATTAATTAAAAATAATTTGATGCTATTTGTATTAGTGTTTCCTTGCACCTACAGGGTCTGGGTTAGATTGCTGGCCATGCTCGATTACATCTGTGTGCATGGAGTTTGCATGTTCTCCCCATGCTTGGTGGTTTCCTCCGGGTACTCCAGGTACTCCGGTTTCCTCCCACAGTCCAAAGACCTTCAGATTAGGCTAATTGGCGTTCCAATTAGCGCATAGTGTGTGAATGAGTGTGCGTGCCTTGTGATGGATTGGCACCCTGTCCAGGGTGTACCCCTCCTTGTGCCCTACGTACATCTCCTGGGATAGGCTCCAGGCCCCCCATAACCCTGAATACAGGATAAAGCGGTATAGATGATGAGTGAGTGAGTGTATTAGTGTCACAGTCACATTTTGCTGGACCAGACTGGTCACGGCAATTCTAAATAACTTAGTTAAGAAATTTTAAGCTTTATTATGATTAACTTTATAAAAGTGTTTCCTGTTTTCAGCCTCTGTCTGTGTGTAAAATCTATAACCAATAAAGCACGAAGAAGCAGGTAAACCTTGCAGGTAAACCTTGAAGAGTTAGACAGGCTAAACCTTGTACCAATTTTTATTTTTATGTTGCCTTCAGTGAGCTAAATGTATTGAAGTACCAACTTATAATATTTAGGAATAAACCACCAAATTAAAAGTTAGCTAAAACACTTACATAGAGGTTAAAATAAACCTGTCACAGAGCAGAAGTCCTATTGACTTTTCAATGTTATAGACAGAGACCTGGCAACCCTGTTTCTGGCCGGATCTAAACAAACACTCCGAATCCATTAAGTTGTTGGGCAGAATCAGAGTTGCCAGGTCTCAGAACAATCAATCAATCAATTAATTATTATTGTTATTATTATTATTATTTTTAGTAGTAGTAGTAGTGGTTGTAACTTAATGCAAAATTATAAGGGGTATATGACAGAGGTTTTTTATTTTTTATTAATTAATAGTTTTTTAAGTAATAACCAATTACCATTCAAAATATCTCTTTGTCTCCCAATTTATGTTATTATAAAAATACATTTATTTTTTGAGAAATTACAGTAACCAATCCATATTTTATTGCGTTATTATCATTAATTATTTTTTTATATATTTTTTTCTTTAAATTAAGTTTCTAATTCAGGTATGCATGTTATTGGCACTTGTTCTGTAAGACCTTATGTTTCACATGAATATGAATGTGTGGTGCTACTTTTTTTTTTTTTTACAGGGTTTGGAGAAACACTATAAATCCATTCTCAATGTTTCATCTGCTGATTTCCACAGAATGGGAATGAAGCCCATCACTTTTGTTCGTCAGGTAAAAAGGGTCAAGAACTTGGAAAATCATTTTGAGAAGTTAAAACTAAACTGAACAAGACAGGCCTGCTATAACCTACTAAAACTTTAACCAGAGAAAATGGATTGATCTACCATATAACACTGTAAATTGTGATTCTTACTGTATGTGTTCTTAAAATGTGTTTGTGGGGCCTATGGTGCAGGTCCTGGCTGCTTGTTTCTACCCTTCCCTCCTGAATGATGAGAGGTTGCCCTTGGATGCAAGAGAGAGAGCGAGAAGGATTCTGGGAACATGTGCAGGCGGGAGCATTGGTGATCTGTTTAAATGACTTCATAGCATATCTCATTATTGCAACAGTACTAGACAGCTAAAACCACTTAAAAATAAATCAAAATATTATAGATAAATTTGCTTAAAGTTAGTGAAAGAATGGCAACATTAAAAAATTAAGCTCATACAGCAATGAGCCATGGCCTTAGGTACTGATCTAAGGTGGAGGTGAGACTTCACCAGGGATCGGCTCTTAGCCCCTTCCTGTTCACAGTGGTGATGGACAGGTTGATGGATGAGGTTAAATAAAAATCCCCATGTACTATGATGTTTGCAGATGCTATTGTAATCAGCAGCAAGAGTAGGGAGAAGGTTGAGATAAGCCAAGAGAGGTGGAGGGATGCACTGATGTACAAGATCAGTAGGAGCAAGATGGAGTACGTGTGTAAATTAGAGGGAGGGTGGATTGCAAGGTTTATGGTGCAGTTTCAAGGTTTATGGATGTGGTGTGGGAGGACATGCAGGAGGTTGGAGTGAAAAGGGAAGGTGTGGTAGACAGACCTAGATGGAGACCAATGGTCTGCTGTGACGACCACTAACGGGAACAGCAGAAAGAAGAAAAACAAGAAGAAAAAGATATTGCATGCTCTCCAGTGCCCTACATTTATTATTCATTTCTTTTAATCTTATATACAGTATCTTATATGTAAGTGTAGTGTTTAATGGCTATTTCGTAACTCAAAGTCAAATAATTTCAAATACACCTTAAGAAAACTTTGATAACAATATTGCTATAGATTGGATCTGGCTACTTTCTTCAAGTCAGACTCAATAATTAATACAAATTAGCTCCACCCCCATGATGAAAAAAAAAAACAGCTTCTCCCCTGCACATTTTCCTTAAAATTAGGATTTTTTCCCCTTCATAATAAGGTTTTTATAAAAAACTTTGTCAAAGTTTTTATATTGTATTTTAAAGTCACCACACAGACAGCAGAGGACTCAAAAATACTAACTGCTCCTTTAAAACTAATTGTTACTTCAATTATTCTAGAAAAATTAACTAATTTCCTTATATATAATAACCAACCACTACTACTACTACTACTACTACTACTACTATTACTATTAATTGCTATTCCAGAACAACTAATGTGACAAAATATTATCATTAATAGGATCAGTTTTAGTATTATGTCTTTTTTATGACCAGGATCATACACTGCTGCACATGGGATTAAGGAACTCCATGCTTCCATATGTGATTTTATCACCAAACGCGATGGTGTTGTTCCTGATCCTGACAACATTTACATGACCAATGGGTCCCAGACAGCCCTCATAGTGAGAAACACCAAAACTCTAAGCACAAATTTACATAACACACGTTTTATTCTGTAAAATAAACAGTAATTTTTCCAGGTATTTCTCTGTAGATGGTCCTGAAGCTGCTGGTTCTAAGTGAGGGCTCCCTGAAGACGGGGGTCCTTAGTCCTGTACCATCATACTCCACTTTTAACATGGCAGTAGAAGCTCAGGGAGGAATTGCCGTGCCTTACTACCTGTCTGAGGAGCAGGGCTGGTCCATTCAGCTTAAAGAACTTCGTCGAGCTGTTAACATAGCCAGGATGCAATGCAACCCAATGGTGTTATATGTTATCAATCCGGGTACAACAGGTAATGGAAATATAACTGCTATACTTGTATGCATGTTTATAAATTTTTCAAACGTGTAATAGGAAAATTATTAAAATAAGGATAATGTGGTTACTGAAGATTAATTCTGGATGAAGATGATGATGATGATTATAAACCCCAAGCATTTTTAAAAAGGCCAAATGAATTTCCAAGGTTATACAGCACAACATAACAGACATGGTGTAAGAATTTATTGTTTTTTGGTAGTGGTCTACTCAGTGCTCCGCCCGTATTCTGCTGTTCCGCCTGAGCTCAGGGAATCCCTCAATGAAACACACAAGTCAGTGCTCAGTGAGATGTTCAAAGAATATTGTGGAAGACAGAAGTATATATATGCACGCACACACACACACACACACACACCAAAAGGAGGGTGCAGGAGCGGCTACATCTGGTCTGGAATGTTTTTGAAAGATACCATGGAGAAGAACAGGAGCTTGGGAGTTGTTCTTAGTTAGGAGCCTCTAACGGTTTTATGACCTGAAGATAGATTATACTGAGGAATGTGTTTGTTGATAGCGTGTTGAGGTCAAAGAAAGAAAACACTCTGTTCTCATGCACACAGAGTATCATTAAAACATACTAAAAATTAAATATTCCCTACACATGGATGTGCTAAATAAATAATACCCCACAAACAAGCTTTAAACATTTAAATAAATAAAAATATAATTTTTTCATTTTCATTAAGCTCTTTAATCAAGGTTGCATGTGTTTTTCACCAGGTCATGTCCAGTGTAAGGACTCAATTGCTGAAGTGATTCGTTTTGCTGCAGAAGAAAGACTCTTCCTAATGATAGATGAGGTAGCAGTCTGTCATTAAAGCAAATTCTTGAAGAATTTTCATTTCATTTCATCTTTCATTCTATGTTTAAGAATACCACCACCAAAGCACTAGAATTTTCCTCAACTGGATCCTGATCATCACACTGAATTCAGCCATATTGATGGCAAAAATAAATGGATTTCTTTTCAAAAAAAAATAATTGGTTTCTTTTGTTCATTTTGTCATGACAGGTGCATCAGGACATGGTGTATGGGAAAGGATCTGAGTTTTATTCATATAGAAGAGTGTTGTCTGAAATGGGTCCTCCATACTCCAGCACCATAGAGCTGGTCTCCTTTAACTCCATCTCCAAGGCTGTCCTGGGAGAGTATGACATTTTTTATTCAATATATATTTACTATATTGCCAGAAGTATCCACACACTCAAAAATCTCATGATTTCAAACTTTCCACTAGATTTTGTGGTACATGTGTCTGTGGGGATATGTGTTCATTAATCTACAATGGCATTAGGGCAGGCAGAGAAGGTGAAGTGAGAAGACCTGGGAAACATTAAGAATTCCAGTTCGTCCCAAAATGTGTTCAGGGCTTAGTGCATCCCCATGGAGCTGGCCTTGTGCATATTGTGACACTGGAACAGGTCTGGGTTCCAGTGAAGAAAAACTGTCATTCTATACAGTTGTGTGCTACAAATTTTAAATTTGACTGTAGCAGCATTTTGGGGAAGAAGCACATAAAGGTGTGATGAATGGGGATTCACATACATACATTTTGGCACATACTGTATATAAACCCATTAGTTACAACATTAAACTGAGAATATTGAGGCCAATATTTCTCTTTTGTCACTGAGGTAGCTCTGATGCCTTGAAGCATGGATCAACAAAACCTCTGTTGGTATGCTGTGAGGTCTGGCACCAGGGCATTAGCTGCAGATCTTTTTGATACTGTGTTTTGCAGGGTGGGGAATTCATGTATCAGACCTATTTGTCTGGCTTAATCAAATTGAGATCATGGGAATTTGGAAGTTGGACCTACTGAACACTTTGTCTCCTAAGCCCTATATGCAGCAATGTTTTTCAGCAGTTTGTGCTATGTTGGCTCTTCTTTGGCTCTTCTGCCTTTACTCCATATAGGCATGAATGAGTTTTGGGTGCCCATGATCTTGTCACCAATTTACAGGTATATACAGTAAGTGATAATCAATGTTATTCAAGTCACCTTGTGGTGGTATTATTGTCTGATGGGTGTATAAAAGAAGTAGTTGATTGTCTTATTTTATCTTAAACCATGAGGATTTACTGTATATACTGTATTGTTCACTAAACAATGTTTAATAACAAAAAATAATAGGGTTTTAAAAAATATCTCCTACTTTGGACATAAAAAGATCATAAGGTTAACTTTCTTTAAATACAGTATAAAATATGATTGGTGAGATGTCATAACAATTTAGCATAAAACAACTTTATGCTTTAACTTTGTTAAATAATAGCACATAAAATTATATTAGATTATATGGAGCATTCATTATACCTGTGAGGGTTGCCCACTAGAGGGCAGTGTTTTAGTTTGTAGTTTTTGTTCCTAAACCCAGTTTCCTAGAAGCCTCCTCAGTCAGGTGATGTGGATGCTCACCTGAACTGAGGAGGCTCATTAGCATTGTTATAAATACCTGTTTGTTCTGGGAAACTGGGTCGAGCATTAAAGTGATATAATTTCTGTTCTGTGGGTTTTGTTTTGGTTTGATTATAGTTGGCCTTTTGGTTTCAGGAGCACTTTAAGTTAAGTTGGTTTATATTGAGATGTCTTTGTGTCTCCTAGCAGGATTAGCCTCTAGGAGAATTAGCCCTGTGTGTTTACCCTTTTGTGTAAGTAACCCCCATAGCCTGTTTAGTTATTAGTCTGTTTCAATACTAATGAGGGTGATACTAACATGTGTAGATCTTAGTCTGTCTAGTCTTCGTGTCTGTCTAGTCTCATTATAACAGACCCTTTGAATAAGTTGTTACTTTAGAAACAAAATATTGAACCTTCATATAACCCTGTGATTTGCAGCTACTGTTTTATTATTTATTGTACTTATTGTATACTCAGCAAAAAATGAAATGTCCTCTGACTTTCAACTGTTTTTACTTTCAGTAAACTTAATGTGTAAATATTTGTATGAACACTAAAAGAGTCAACACCATAAGACATAAACTAAAAATGTTTCACAATGTGTCCCTGAATGAAGGGAGGCTCAAAATCGGTCAGTACCAGTCAGTATCTGGTGGCCTCCAGCTGCTTGAAGTACTGCAGTGCATCTCCTCCTCATGGACTGGACCAGATTTGTCAGTTCTTGCTGTGAGATGGCGGGATTGTGTGTTCCTGGTGTGACTCGGGCAGTTGTTGTGGCCATCCTGTACCTGATGATGTGATGTTCGGATGTACCCATCCTCTTAGGCTACATTTACACTGCCAGGTCTCGATGCTTAATTCCGATTTGTTGCCTATATCTGATTTTTTTTGACCGTCTGTTTACACGTTATTTCCACTATGACTCATATCCGATTCACGTGTTTACACTCGCCATACCATCTGAAACATCGCGCATACTTAAATGGAGGTTCTTGCGCTACACACTAGCCAAGATAGAAGAAGGTGAAATATGCTTAACGCTCTGCTATATATGCAAAGTTCGCGAAACGTCACCATGGTTTTAAAACGGAGGAGGAGAAAAAAAAAACAGCATAATTGCAGCCTGCACATATGCTTTATTCATCAAATACTGATTTAATGTTATTTAGCCCAAATAAGCATTAACACAAGGCGTGTGTGTGTATTGGAGGGGGGGGCGTTGTTCTTTTCCTTTTCCATGTCACCTGCGATGTTGTAATTCAACACGCGTTTCCACCGGAGAATAACATTACATCATTAAACCGCGAAGAAGTCGCAGTTTTAATGACGTACAGAACACAATGCCTCAGGAAATCCGATCTGTCTGTTTACACCACAATCACATTAGCACATATCTGATTTATATCCGATTTATTTCCACATATGAAGGAGGCCTGAAACCGATCTCGAAATATCGGAATGCATGCGTTTTTTTCCTGTTTATACGGACATGGAACATATCCGATATGTGTCACATATGAGCAAAAAATCGGAATTGGGTCACATTTACCTGGCAGTGTAAACGTAGCCTTAACGACCATTCCACAGGTCCATGTTAATTAATTGATTATGGTTAATTGAATATGCATGGAAAACATTGTTTAAACCGCTTACAATGAGGATCTGTAAAGTTATTTGGATTTTTACAACATTATTGTTGAAATACACAGTCCTGAAAAAGGGACGTTTCTTTTTTTGCTGAGTATATATATATATATATATATATATATATATAAATATATATTTTTTCTTTTTCTTTTCTCTTCTCTTGTTCATGGGCTGCATTGAGCATGTTTGTGACAAAAGAATTTCCCTCAGGATAAATAAAGTTTATCTTATCTTAACAGTTGGAAATTCATCGGATGATAACTTGAACCTTAAACCTGCACTGGAATGAAAAAAGTGTATTAATATTCTACTGAAACACATCCGATTCATATTTAGTAATTTATTGTGTAACCATTTTATGTTCAGAATCCTCATTAAGAGACTTGCAGTTACTGTATGAGCCTGCCAATTGATGATTTGCAAAATCCATTTGTGTGCTCAGGTGTGGTCTGCGGGGAGGCTATTTGGAGTTTGTGAACCTTGACCCATTAGTGATTCCCAACATCCATAGTTTTTTGTCTACATTTATATGGGCATCACTGGGGGGACAAATCGCTGTGGATTTGATGCTCGACCCACCAAAACCCAACCAATCTTCATATGAACTCTACTCGCAAGTGCGATGTGTTTTAATGAGATGTGTTTTATTTAATATTTTTCAATCTTTATTTTCAAATATATATTATATACAGTGGTGTGAAAAACTATTTGCCCCCTTCCTGATTTCTTATTCTTTTGCATGTTTGTCACACAAAATGTTTCTGATCATCAAACACATTTAACTATTAGTCAAAGATAACACAAGTAAACACAAAATGCAGTTTTTAAATGAGGGGTTTTATTATTTAGGGAGAAAAAAAATCCAAACCTACATGGCCCTGTGTGAAAAAGTAATTGCCCCCTGAACCTAATAACTGGTTGGGCCACCCTTAGCAGCAATAACTGCAATCAAGCGTTTGCGATAACTTGCAACGAGTCTTCTACAGCGCTCTGGAGGAATTTTGGCCCACTCCTCTTTGCAGAATTGTTGTAATTCAGCTTTATTTGAGGGTTTTCTAGCATGAACCGCCTTTTTAAGGTCATGCCACAACATCTCAATAGGATTCAGGTCAGGACTTTGACTAGGCCACTCCAAAGTCTTCATTTTGTTTTTCTTCAGCCATTCAGAGGTGGATTTGCTGGTGTGTTTTGGGTCATTGTCCTGCTGCAGCACCCAAGATCGCTTCAGCTTGAGTTGACGAACAGATGGCCAGACATTCTCCTTCAGGATTTTTTGGTAGACAGTAGAATTCATGGTTCCATCTAACACAGCAAGCCTTCCAGGTCCTGAAGCAGCAAAACAACCCCGGACCATCACACTACCACCACCATATTTTACTGTTGGTATGATGTTCCTTTTCTGAAATGCCGTGTTACTTTTACGCCAGATGTAACGGGACACGCACCTTACAAAAAGTTCAACTTTTGTCTCGTCGGTCCACAAGGTATTTTCCCAAAAGTCTTGGCAATCATTGAGATGTTTTTTAGAAAAATTGAGACGAGCCTTAATGTTCTTTTTGCTTAAAAGTGGTTTGCGCCTTGGAAATCTGCCATGCAGGCCGTTTTTGCCCAGTCTCTTTCTTATGGTGGAGTCGTGAACACTGACCTTAATTGAGGCAAGTGAGGCCTGCAGTTCTTTAGATGTTGTCCTGGGGTCTTTTGTGGCCTCTCGGATGAGTTGTCTCTGCGCTCTTGGGGTAATTTTGGTCGGCCGGCCACTCCTGGGAAGGTTCACCACTGTTCCATGTTTTTGCCATTTGTGGATAATGGCTCTCACTGTGGTTCACTGGAGTCCCAAAGCTTTAGAAATGGCTTTATAACCTTTACCAGACTGATAGATCTCAATTACTTTTGTTCTCATTTGTTCCTGAATTTCTTTGGATCTTGGCATGATGTCTAGCTTTTGAGGTGCTTTTGGTCTACTTCTCTGTGTCAGGTAGCTCCTATTTAAGTGATTTCTTGATTGAAACAGGTGTGGCAGTAATCAGGCCTGGGGGTGACTACAGACATTGAACTCAGGTGTGATAAACCACAGTTAAGTTATTTTTTAACAAGGGGGGCAATCACTTTTTCACACAGGGCCATGTAGATTTGGAGTTTTTTTTCTCCCTTAATAACGTAAACCTTCTTTTAAAAACTGCATTTTGTGTTCAATTATGTTATCTTTGACTAATAGTTAACGGTTTTTGATGAGCAGAAACATTTAAGTGTGACAAACATGCAAAAGAATAAGAAATCAGGAAGGGGGCAAATAGTTTTTCACACCACTGTATGTTTTTTTTTTTATTATTAAACTTGACTTTCCTAGGAGACTGGGTCAATCCGGAGTGCAATAAGGAACAATGCCCAGAAGATTCTGGAGGATCTCAGTGACCTACCTGGAATCAGCTGTCAGCCAGTGAATGGAGGAATTTTTGCCTTCCCACGCCTGCACTTGTCTCAATCTGCAATAAAACATGCAGAGGTCAGATAACTAAATATGCTAATGCAACACTAATTGCATTTATCTTATAATATACAATTAGCTAAAGAAAACATACTGTATTTCTGGTAACATCTTACGGTACTTATATTAAAATAAAATTTTAAAAAAGGCTGGAATTAAAACATTTGAATTTGGTTTTCCACCAATATTGCCTGAAAGTGGAATAAAAAAAATTATAATAAAATAAATAAATAAATAAATAATCCTTGCTGTAATTTAATTCAAATTAAAATAAAAATTTTATTTGTCACATACACAGTCATACACAGTACGAAATGCAGTGAAATGCTTATACGACTGCCAGTGACCTTAAAAATAAAAATAAAATAAAACTTATACGTAAGGAATAAATATGGATAAAAAGAAATACTAAAGAAAATAAACTTAACTAGTAAGATAAACTGTACAAATAAGGGCAAAATATAGAAATGTAGAAATATATATATATATAAAAGTATATTATATAAAATTTGAAAGTGCCAGTGGTTGTACAAATATGCATAAAAAGTGACATTAAAGTTTCTTCAGACTGCAACAGAGAGAACAGTCCATTGTTGGGATGGCTGAGGTCCTTCACGATCTTCCTGGCCTTGGTCCAGCACCGCTTGCTGTAGATCGAGTGCAGGTCAGGGAGCTCGGTGCGGATGATGCGCTCAGCTGATCACACCACCCTCTGTAGAGCTCGTCTGTCCTGCATGGTGCTGTTCCCGAACCAGGTCGTGATGTTTCCCATCAGGATGCTCTCTATGGTGCAGGAGAAGAAATTCCTGAGCACCTTGGAGGGCAGTCTGAAGTCTCTCAAGCGTCTGAGGTGGTAGAGACGCTGCCGGGCCTTTTTCACCACGGTGTTGATGTGACAGGACCATGACAGGTCCTGCGTGATGTGCACACCGAGGTATCTGAAGCTGTCCACTCTCTCCACTGGGCTCCTGTTGATGATGGGGGTCTGGTCGTTCCTCTCCTGCTTTGTACTGAAGTCCACTATCAGCTCCTTTGTCTTGCTGACGTTGAGGAGGAGATTGTTTCTCTGGCACCAGTTCTCCAGATTTCCAACCTCCTCCAGGTAGGTCGACTCATCGTTGTTCGTGATCAGGCCCACCACGACAGTGTCGTCAGCAAACTTGATGATGGTGGTGGTGGAGCTGGTAGTGGCCACGCAGTGATAGGTGTACAGAGAGTACAGCAGGGGGCTCAGAACACAACTCTGGGGGGCTCCAGTGCTGAGCGTGAGGGAGGCTAAGACATGTCCTCCCATCCTTACTGCCTGTGGTCTGCCAGTTAGAAAGTTGGCGATCCACTGACACATAGATGAGCTGAGTCCCAGGTGCTCCAGCTTGGTGGTGAGTGTGGAGGGAATTATGGTATTAAATGCAGAGCTGTAGTCGATGAAGAGCATTTTCACATAATTCCCCGTGCGAGTGTCCAGATGAGTGAGAGATGTATGGAGGAGATGAGAGATAGCGTCATCCGTAGAGCGGTTTGGACGGTAAGTGAACTGTAGTGGGTCGAGTGTGTCCGGTAGTGAAGAAATGATGAAGTCTCTGACCAGGCGCTCAAAGCACTTCATCACTACTGAGGTGAGGGCTACAGGGCGATAGTCGTTGAGAGAAGCAGGATGTGGTTTCTTTGGAACAGGAACAATGATGGACTCTTTGAAGAATGTGGGGATCACCGACTGAGATAACGAGATGTTGAATATCTCAGTGAACACAGGTGCTAGCTGGTCTGCGCAGGCTCTGAGAATATGACCTGAGATACTGTCTGGTCCTGCTGCTTTCCTGGTGTTCACTCTCTTGAAGGCTCTCCTCACGTCGTGCTCGGTGATGATGAACGGGCTTCCGGTGCTGGCAATGTCTTCCTGTCTGCAGCCGTTAGCGCCGTTAGCATTAACATCGCTAGCGTCTTTAGCTGCAGCCTCGAAGCGAGCATAGAAAGTGTTGAGCTCGTCTGCCAGAGTCGCGTCCGCGTTCGTCATACCGGTTGTAGGTGCTTTATAATCCGTGATTGTTTTTAGTCCCTGCCACAGGCTCCTAGAGTCACTCTGTTGAAGCTGTGACTCTAGTTTTCTAGCGTCGCGGATGGTTTTATCCACCCACGGCTTCTGGTTAAGAAACGTTCTGATAGTCTTTTTCTCCACGGTATCATCCGCTAGCTTCCCAATGAATCCCACAACCGCTTCCGTAAACACGCTGACGTCATCTGAGCTGTTTCTGAAGGCTGCGTCATCGAGTGCGTCCTGTAATGCGGCCACCGATTGGTCCGTCCAGCGCGCGACCTCCCTCTGAACCGGAACTTCCTGTTTCAGCCTTTGTTGATATTTTGGCATGAGGAAGATGGCGGCGTGGTTGGATTTACCAAACGTTGGACGAGACTACGCCTTGCAACCATCTTTGACCATAGTATAACAATGGTCCAGTGTTCTTTCGCCCCTGGTGGGGCAGGTGATGTGCTGATAAAGTTCGGCGCTGCGCGTTTGAGGTTGGCACAATTAAAGTCCCCCGCCACAATAAGCGCAGCTTCCCGGTGTTGCGTTTGTTGTTGTGAAAGTGCCTCGTGCAGCTCGCATAAGGTAGTGTCCGTGTCCGCTTGTGGTGGAATATAATGCCTCTTTTCCACTGCATAGAACGGCACGACACGGTTCAGTTCAACTCACTTCGGTTCGGCGCAGTTTGGCTCGGTTTGCTCTTCCACTGCAGTGTAGTAACACTTTAGCGTGGGCGGGATTACTCACGCGCGCGGCGCCGCTACTGCCATGACGTCATTGTAAGCGCGCCACAAACACACACACAACAATGGAGCATATCGACGGCATGGTGTTCTTCATTCTCGGCATGGGGATGTTTTTAACAGCGAGACGAGGGAGTTTGTTTCAAAAGAGGCTGACGGTTAATACATAAAGGTGCGTGCGATCCTTCTCTGGCTGTTCTAAATATAGCGGTTCTGTTGTGTCTCGTGTCGCAAGTTCGTTGACGCAGTAATGATGATTTTCTCTGGCTAATCAGTGACCAGTGTGTTTACACGTCACGTTTTGGTAACGGTTCGGCGCGCTTGGAACCTTGGCCGAGGTGGTCCTAAAAAAAGGAACAGGTACTATGTACTGGTCCCAGTGGATAACCCCCCAAAAGTGAGTAGAACTGAGCCATGTCGTGTCGTACTATGCAGTGGAAAAGCGCCTTAAACGGCACTGATTATGACCGATGTGAACTCCTGTGGAAGATAAAAAGGACGACACATGATGGACAGTAGTTCCAGATTTGGTGTGCAGGAGCGTGTAAGAGGAACAACGCTCGCGCTGTTGCACCAGCTGCTGTTCACCATTAAACTCACGCCGCCTCCCCTTGACTTCCCCGAGTCCCGCGCCCTGTCCATGCGGTGAACCGAGAAGAACTCGGCTGGCTGGATGGCGTGGTCTGGCACCGCTGGCTTTAAAATTTAGTTTCTTTTGTGGCATTTTTCTGCCACACTGAACTGCATGCTGTGTTAGATGGACATTTTCATGTTCATTCATTCATTTCCATTAGTTTTTCCTTAATCAGCAGGCCAGAGGTGTCAGAGGTAAAGGAAAATCTTTGAGAAGACTTGAGGAAGAAACTTTAAGATGAACAATATTCAAAATGAAAAGCATCCTTATGTGGTTGACAACAAATAGCACAAATAAATAAATTAATTAATCCCTTCTTTAAGTGTTTGCTTTAAGGTTGAAATCATAGGTTTTTAGAAATTGTATGTTCCCTTTCAACAGCTTCACTCGATGCTGCGTGAAAACGCTATGGGAAAGATCTTGTCATGTTGCCGGTTGTGAAGTATGTGTGTATAAACACGCCAAATTTTGGCCTATATAAACTCGGTCAGGTGATGTCATCTGATGAGACGCACCTGGAGGGTTATAAATAGGAGTGAGCCGGAACATTCCTCAGATTCTTTGTCTTCACCTTGTTGTGAGCGTGATTGTGTTTAAACCAGCAAAATAAGAAAGTGTTTAACTCACCAATATGGCGGAGTTTAAATTAGATCACTACACTTTACTGCTTCGGTTAAGTGCTGCGTGCGCCTCGCATTCCTTGAGAAGCTTCGAGGCACCGCGCATTCCTGGCTTAAAACTCGTGCATCTGACAGAGCTGCGGGAGACGGAGGTAAGCTCCTTTCTTTCGCGTTCTCATCACGGGAATTCCTCTCTTGCTTCCGCGGAGATGGAAATAGCCTTAAGCACTTAAAAACAGTAGACGGCAGGTTCTGTTGGGTGGCCCGGGGGGCGGAGCCTCAACGACGCTCTCTCCCCTTTCTTAGCTATCTCCATATGAGTTAACCCTTTCATGGAGTAAGCTGTATTCATCCCGTGTTTTCCTGTCATCAACTTATTTATTTATTTAGATATAGTTGATGTGGAAGCGCGGAGTTATAGCTAGCTAGCGCTTCGACATCAGCATGTCGTCCTAGCTCATCTCTGTTTCTTAGGATTGAGACCCAACGCCACAAAAGTGTGCTCTTTCCTGTTCAGAGGACAACACATTGGGTGCGATATGGGATTAGATCGTAAGCGGGCACAGCTGTCTCCCACACGTGTCGAACCCATTCTCAACACCCTCAAGGAAAACAAGCTAGACCAGAAAGTGACCATCACGTTCAGAGATGCTAGCTCTCATGGCAGCTGTATCCACGGTGACACCTTTGGGCCTTCTGCACATGAGAGCATTTCAAGTTGTGGCTAAGAACCAGGGGATTTCACTAGGGCCAATCCCCAATAAAGATTACGCGCCTGGTGCTTCGTACCCTTTCTATGTGGTTCAGACCATGGTTTCTACTCTGGGTCCCACTCTAAGTTCGTCTTGTCGTCGCTGATGCTAACGACAGACGCTTCCCTCACAGGCTGGGGTGCGGTCTTAGATGACTGTCCAGCCCAAGGGAGCTGGAGAGGCCATCATCTCGCGCGGCACATCAATTGCCTCGAGATAATGGCTCTATTTCTGGCCCTAATGCACTTCCTCCAGCAGTTGAGAGGCTGCCATGTCCTAGTGCGGTTGGACAACACTATGGCGGTCTCATATATTATTGCCAGGGTGGACTGTGCTCGCGCCTCTAATAGCTAGCGCACCAGGTTCCTGTCCCTCAGGGCGATTTACATTCCAGCATGAATGTGGGAGCAGTAGTACTGTCCAGTCTATCTCTGACACACGGGGAATGGAAACCCCACTCCGAAGTAGTCAGGGAGAGATTTCATGTAGCAGAGGTGGACCTGTTGCCTTGCAAGATATACTTCGCCTTTTACTTCTCTTCAGATTTATGTCCACCGCATGTGCTAGTGGCGTAGGTCAAAGCAGCTTTTACATGTTTTGGATGAGAGATGCTATTGCCCTCTCCTATGAGGCGCGTGGGCTCACTTCGCCTGTAGGAATCAGGGCTCATTCAACCAGGGGGATCGCCTCATCTATTGCACTAGCAAGAGGTATTCCCCAGCAGCAAGTGTCTGCTAAGCAGGTAAACCCAGTCCACTGCCGAATTGCTTCAGTGCTGGAGATTCTGTCCTCGGGTTTGTGCCCTAGTACTCTCAGGACGTATGTACAGATGTCGCCTTTAAGACTGCGCGTGTTTTCCCGCGAGAGGCCGCAATTTAGCACGCGGCGTGCCGCGACTTGCCGGAGGCAACATTCAGGAATTTAAAATAAATGTGTTGTGCTTCACTGAATATCTGCAAGATGGCGCATAGAAGGACTTTATCTAAAAGCCAGACCAAGTACAAATGAATTGTGTATAAGGTTAACCGTTAACCTGAAACAATATTGTTTCCAATGCTGTAGCAAACATGAATTTTATTTTGTTTTACAACAGATATTTCATAATGAACGTGTGTATATGTGCTTCATGTTATTTTCATAATGATGAAATGAGATGCCCAAATTCGTGCTTTAAAAGTTTCTTATATAGTTTTTGTAATGTCTTAACAGGTACAAAATAATGAAAGACATGGCCATGCCGCGGTTTAAATGGTCATGAAATTAATTTAATTTCCTGATAGTAGGCTATCTGATAGTGTTAACTATGCGAATGTCCTGATTCGTGAATATGCCAACATGTCTTATTTAAAACGTAAAAATGTGTCGCCATCATCAGAAGACATGAATTAATGTGTATGTGTTTGTATGTGCATATATTATGTGTTTGTGTGCGTGTCTCATATGTAACATTCATATAAAATGCAATTCAATGTTTAACAACAATAATGTTGTTAAAGTATTTCTGGATATGTATGTAACGACACGGCTCGCGCGAGGGGTGGAGCCGTGCATAAACTGTTCAGAACGGGCTGGGTCGTGATACCGCGACACTCCGTGTGATCATTCGGTCACACCCAGTAAAAGGTGTCAGTGTCAAAGACGCCCAAGCCTCTGTCTGTCTAAGACACCGGAGAGAGAGTGAGGGAGAGCAACACGCATCAGTTTAGCGCGCGCTCTCGGGTTAAAGTGCACAAAGCACAAACTCTACTCTCTCTCTTCCTATAAATCCTCAGTAAAGTCCCGAGAGCATCTTTAGTTTTTTGTTTTAGTTTCCAGAATCCCGTCCGTTCTCGCATAGACGGCGGAGCTCTGGTTATTTTGTGTTTTCAGTTTTCTTTTGAAAAAAGATTCATTACAAAACAATGAAAGACATGACAATGCCTCGGTTTAAATGGTCTTGAAATTAATGCGATTAAATTAACTGCATTGTTTTGAAGCCTTCTGTCCTCCGCCTTTTACAGCTTCGGAGCAGGAGAAACTTCACTTACTGTTCAGTATGTGCTCTTCAGATTTACGTCCACCGCATAAGCCAGTGGCGTAAGTCAGAGCGCCATTATACTGGGTGAGAGATGCGTTTGCCCTCTCCTATAAGGCGCGTGGACTCACTTCGCCTTTAGGAATCAGGGCTCATTCAACCAGGGGATCGCCTCATCTATTCCACTAGCAAGAGGTATTCCCCTGCAGCAAGTGTTGCTAAGCAGGTAGCCCCAGTCCACTGCCGAATTGCTTCAGTGCTGGAGTTTCTGCAGGATGCACCTAACTGCATTGTTTTGAAGCCTTCTGTCCTCTGCCTTTTACAGCCTCGGAGCAGGAGAAACTTCACTTACTGTCCAGTACGTGCTCTTCAGATTTACGTCCACTGCACCAGTCAGTGGCGTAAGTCAGAGCTCCACTATATTGGGTGAGAGATGCATATTGCCCTCACTATGAGGCGCGTGGGTTCACTTCGTCCCTAGGAAGCAGGGCTCATCCAACTAGGGTGATCGTCCCAGTTTGCAACAGCAGGAGGTATTCTCCTGCAGCAATTGTGTAGCGCGGAGGGTTGGTCCTCCCTGCACATATTTCTTACATTTATAATCTGGATGTTCGTGCTACTCTGGGCTCACGGTCCCCGAGTTAGCTGCCCAGGTATAGTTCTGAGACCTTCTCGGCCTTGTGCGCACACGCTACACAACCTTGGAGTCCAGACACTTGCAGTGCGGCGGTGTTGGTATTCTCGTTCCCATAGCGTTTTCACGAGCATCGAGTGAAGCCTTTGAAAGGGAACGCCTCGGGTTACTTTGCTGTAACCCTGTTCCCTGAAAAGGCGGGAACGACATGCTGCGTCCCATTGCCGCACTGCCTACGTGACCGGACGTCCGTTCAGACAAATCAATCTGAGGAATGTTCCGGCTCACTCCTATTTATAACCCTCCAGGTGCGTCTCATCAGATGACATCACCTGACCGAGGTTATATAGGCCAAAATTTGGCGTGTTTATACACACATGCTTCACAACCGGCAACATGACAAGATGTTTCCCATAGCGTTTTCATGCAGCATCTCGTTCCCGCCATTTCAGGGAACAGGGTTACAGCAAAGTAACCCGAGACGTTTCATCTTTATGTTATGTTCTGTTTCAGTTAGTACATTGTGAAATTTCCAACACATTTATGGTCTATTGTAACTAGCAATGTGAAAATTGTTTCTTTAATCCATGCAATAAACCATCAAAATTATTTTTTTATACTTTTCCACTCTCACTATATGTATGGATAGGAAAATCAGATGGAGCCTGACTTGCTGTACTGTTTGCGTTTGCTGGAGGATGAAGGCTTGTGTGTGGGAGCCGGATGTGTGCACGGACAGAAACTGGGAACTTATCACATCAGGTGCTCTTAATGCATTAACACTGAACATGCAAACTATATACAGTAGTACCGTTTAAATGTCTGGACACAGCTTATGCAATGTTTTTTCTTTATTTTTATTGTTTTTAATATTCTATATTGATACTGAAGACATTGTAATTATGACTGTTCTTGTTCTAATCATGTACTCAACAATGACATGTTAAATAACCCATAATAGGTGTTATATTTTTGATTCTTCCAAGGATCCACCTTTTGCTTTGATGACAGCTTTGTGCACTCTTGCCATTCGCTTAGTCAGCCTCATGAAGTAGTCACCTGAAATGGCACAATCTTGAAGGACTCCCCAGAGGTGTTGAGCACATGTTGACTGATTTTCCTTCACTCTCCAGTCCTATACATGTCAAAACCATCTTAGTTGGATTTGGGTGTCACAATCACCCGATCCAATCAATCCAATCAATCATTGTGGAAGTCACAATCTGTCTGTTCTTGGACAAATAACTCTTACATAACCAAGAGGTGTGTTTGGGGTCATTGTACTTTGGAAATAAACATTATGGTACCACTAAGTGCAAACCAGATGGCATGGATTGGCACTGCAAAATGCTGCGGTAGCCAAAGGGAACCATTTTCAGAATGTGTTCATTGACCCTTTCTACATTTAACAAAGACTTGGCAGTTCGAACCAAATGACAGTTTTCCATTATCTAATGCCTATTCATTGCGTTTCTTGGCCCAAGGAAGAAATTAATTTTGTTCTCCCAAAATAATACTTTCTTTGCCGCAATGTGCCTATAAAGCCCTGACTAACCTGAGTGAGCTCTGATTTGAGGTGCTGTAAATCACCAGTTTCTGATGCTAGTAATGCTAATAAACTTATCCTCTGCAGCAGAGGTAGCTCTTGGTCATCCTTTCCTGGGACCTCATGAGAACAAGTTTCAGCATAGGATATAATGGTTTTGGCGACTGCACTTGGGAATACATTATGAACTGTCTTGTCTCTTTAATTAAATGAGTGCTTCTTGCCATAATATGGATTTGTACAGTAGTTGGAGTAGCACTAATAGGCCTTTTGACTCTGTAGTCACCCTACCCTTGCACAAGATGACTGATAGTCTAAAGCACAATAAAAAGGAAGGAAATGTCACAAATTAGCTCACAAGACACGCATGTGAATTGAAAAGCATTCCAGATGACTCCTTTGTGAATCTGATGAGATAAATCATAAATGTGCCAAGCTGTCATCTATATAAATAAAAGAAAGGTTTTGTCTGTACATTGGTCAGAACATGCACTTTCATTTATATATTTATGTTTCATATATTCAAAACCAGTCTCAGTCTGTATGTCTGTCCAGGCAGATTTTGTCACAGCATCATGCAAAACTGACTGAACAGAATTTAATGAAAGTTTTGCAGTGCCTTTATTTGCCTGAAGTTAAACTTGTACCATGAATACAATTGTTTTCAAAATTCTAAATGTTTGGTAGAAGTGAAGTGATGAGCAGTTATGTGCGAAATTACAAACTTTTTTTTCTCTCGACAGCTTACTGTGCATTAAGCACATGTTAAATCGACTTCTACACAGAATTTATTTACACAGACTTGCATATCTGCCTGAAGTTTAACCTGTGGCACAAGTGAAATCAATCAATCGATTTGCTGAATAAAAGTGATGTTATGAACAATTACAGTGGTGTGAAAAACTATTTGCCCCTTTCCTGATTTTTTATTCTTTTGCATGCTTGTCACACTTAAATGTTTCTGCTCATCAAAAACCGTTAACTGTTAGTCAAAGATAACATAATTGAACACAAAATGCAGTTTTTAAATGAAGGTTTACGTTATTAAGGGAGAAAAAAAACTCCAAATCTACATGGCCCTGTGTGAAAAAGTGGATCCGAGAGGCCACAAAAGACCCCAGGACAACATCTAAAGAACTGCAGGCCTCACTTGCCTCAATTAAGGTCAGTGTTCACGACTCCACCATAAGAAAGAGACTGGGCAAAAAACGGCCTGCATGGCAGATTTCCAAGGCGCAAACCACTTTTAAGCAAAAAGAACATTAAGGCTCATCTCAATTTTGCTAAAAAAACATCTCAATGATTGCCAAGACTTTTGGGAAAATACCCTGTTGACCGACGAGACAAAAGTTGAACTTTTTGGAAGGTGCGTGTCCCGTTACATCTGGCGTAAAAGTAACAGCATTTCAGAAAAAGAACATCATACCAACAGTAAAATATGGTGGTGGTAGTGTGATGGTCTGGGGTTGTTTTGCTGCTTCAGGACCTGGAATGCTTGCTGTGATAGACAGTAGAATTCATGGTTCCATCTATCAAAAAATCCTGAAGGAGAATGTCCGGCCATCTGTTCGTCAACTCAAGCTGAAGCGATCTTGGGTGCTGCAGCAGGACAATGACCCAAAACACACCAGCAAATCCACCTCTGAATGGCTGAAGAAAAACAAAATGAAGACTTTGGAGTGGCCTAGTCAAAGTCCTGACCTGAATCCTATTGAGATGTTGTGGCATGACCTTAAAAAGGCGGTTCATGCTAGAAAACCCTCAAATAAAGCTGAATTACAACAATTGTGCAAAGATGAGTGGGCCAAAATTCCTCCAGAGCGCTGTAAAAGACTCGTTGCAAGTTATCGCAAACGCTTGATTGCAGTTATTGCTGCTAAGGGTGGCCCAACCAGTTATTAGGTTCAGGGGGCAATTACTTTTTCACACAGGGCCATGTAGATTTGGATTTTTTTTTCTCCCTAAATAATAAAACCCCTCATTTAAAAACTGCATTTTGTGTTTACTTGTGTTATCTTTGACTAATAGTTAAATGTGTTTGATGATCAGAAACATTTTGTGTGACAAACATGCAAAAGAATAAGAAATCAGGAGGGGGCAAATAGTTTTTCACACCACTGTATGTGCCAGATTTAATAATCTCCTTTAAAATAAGCTACTAAGCAGCTATTTGCTCAATGTAAACACTTGGAACAATACATATTAATTAGAAAATTTCAACCAATTAGTTTTACTGGGATTGGTTCATATTTTCACTGCTTAAATAACAGTCCTGAAGTGATAAAATTAAATTTTAAAGTTAAAATTCACTTAACTTTAAATTTTCTACTTTTTTTTATTTCTCATCTGCGGGTCACTCTTCAATTACCAAACAGGGAGTGTATTTTGCTGACAATGAAACAATTTAGTGTAAACAAGGCGTAAGATACTCAACCTTGCAAAATGAAATTTCTTGTATTAATAAAGTTAGGCAGAGAGGTCTGCCATGCAGAAAGACAGAGACGTGTACAAATTCTTCAACCTGAAATAATATCACTACATTAAAGCTGATCAGATTTTTTTTTATTTAACCTTTTAGCTATTTCTACAAACTCTTTTCCCATCAACAGTGCATACTTTTGCTACTCAAAGTTAATTGTAGCTATACATACATATAAGTGCATATAAACAAGTTAGTAACCAGGTTTTTTTTTTTTTTTCAGTTTGAAAAAGAATGCTTAGTGTTTATGCACATGTGTGGCCTTGTATCTTCTCTTAACTGAACATGTGCATGAACTTTCCCTCTAAAGGATTTGCCTGGCGATGCAAGAGAAGACCATGAAAGACGTCCTGCAGAGGTTGAAGAGATTCCACCTCCGCTTCATTGAAGAGTTTCCCTGATAAGCTACACTGGCATAAACATGAGAAATTAATTTAACTATTTGCTCTGAGCATAGTATTCAAAGTAGCTAACTAAAGTTCGAACCTGAAATCAATATTTGGGAATACATTATATACACAAACATTTGAGTCTTGTTGCTTCAGAAGATTACTCAGCTGAACATCAATCAGTTTGGAGTTATGCCAAGGTCTTAACAGGAAAATTAACTACCAGAAAGTTCTACTGTTTAATGTTCATTATATATCAGTAATTATAAAAGCTCACTTTCAAAATGGTAATGAAGTCTTTTCAACCAAGAACAATTGTTTATTTTTTCTCTGCTAATAAATAAAAAAAGCTTATTCTCTCAAATTATTGCAGTGCAAATGGTTTAGTCTTTCTTTACACTTCATTAAATAGAGTATTGTGCATTGACTGTACATAAGGATGAAACAAACTCTACATAATATAATTTTTTTGTCTTTCAAGAATGTTGACTATGTGGATGTCAATACCAGTTGTCCAAGTTGTGAACAAACTTCCCTTTATGTTTGTCATATGCTATGTTCAGAGATCTGTAGATACTTCTATGATAATAGTGCCATAGAAATATGGATATCCAGCACCCATTAAATACATACACATGATATTATATAAAAGATATATATGAGTTTTTATAATGAAGCCAGAAAAAAAAAAAAAAGTTTTGTCATTCGGAATCACTGGAGTCTGCAGTGTTGATATCCGGCTCTGAGCTGTTCAGAAGGTCTATCAATAAAGAGATGAGTTGTCCATCTTGAGTGCTGTTTTGTTCAAGTTTACAGTCAGAAGTTAAAGGTCGGAGGTTACGATGAAGCATGGCCTGCAAAGAGGTGCGAAACGCCCATAGCAGCTCCCAGTTTTGAACAGAGAGCTCCCATCGTACGAGAGAACGGCCCGGCATGGTCACCTCCACCTGATCGCCATACACTGTGAGAGACAGATGAGGGGAAGAGTATTATGTCTCGCTCTCACTGTGTGTCTGCATCTGGGTCTCTTCCTCTTTGCACCCATGAGCACATATTTTTCTGTTTCTCACTGCATGCATGTCTCTCTTCCCCACCCTTCTTTCCCAGTCTTTAATTTTTCTGTCAGCACCTCTTTATCCCTCTCCCCATGCACCCCTTATGCCTTCTGCCTGCACCAACTTCTCTCTCTCACTCACTATCTGCACATCTTACTCTGTGTGCCTGTTTATCTTTCTCTTTACCTCTTGCTCTCTGTCTGTCTGTCCATCTACACACGTTTGTATCACTCCTTGCCTTGTGTATGCATTATTTTACCATGCTCGATCAGGTTACACTCAGTGAGGAGGAGGAGGGCCAGAGGATGGACTGCAGAGGAGTCTCGGATGAAGACGCTGCCATTTGATTTAACTGCAGAGAAGAACGTGAGCCAGCGACTGGGAAGCTTTCGCTCAGCCCTAAAAAAAATATTTAAATAAATAAGTAAATAAAAATACAGATTGCAGTATTAAAACAATTACAATAATAAATAGTTTGTATCTAACACTACCAATAGTTTGTATGCGCTAAACTCTCAGTAACAAACATGTGTATGTTAGTGTAGAGTGTTACTTGAGGGTTACCTGTTGACAGAGGAGCGGTGGAGTAACACAGGCCCGCTCTGTGTGCGGTAACAGAGGTCATTTGGACGAAACCTGCCCCCTTTGCTTACGACACCTCTCTTCACCTGAAAATAATGTGATGACGATGAGGATCTGGCTCAGACCCTTTTCAAAACCATTTTCTTTCCTCTCTGATAATCTAAATGACATTCAATTCAAACCAGGACTTTTGATTGTGCATAATAACAGAACACAATGTAAAAACTCCCTTTATTTCTTTATATAATACCCTGCTACTCCTGCTAGTTTCATTAGTGCTTGGGAAACAATTAGGGAGAACGTTTTTTTTCAGTATGCCAGAACCATGATCGGACTGCCGGCTTCACGTCTGAAACGCTGGCCTTTCAGGAACTCCCTTAAACGGCCCAAACGTGGAAATACCTTGGAGCGTGGCATGCATGGATATGGCAATAATTCATAGCCAAGTTCCTGTAATGTGCCAGTGGTGTTGGTAAACAATTGTGTGTACAGTAACCACAGAGACAGATGCATCTTGTCACAGGCAGTGACTAAGGAGTGGCTTCCTTCTGGCAGAAACATCTCAAGGATGATCAGGGAAACAGGATGCGTCTGAGCTTAATTTTGAGCTTCATGGCAAAGGTTGTGAATACTTATGTACATGTGCTTTCTCAATTTTTTTATAATAATAAATTAGCAAAAATCTCAAGTAAATTTTTTTCATGTTGTCATTATGGGGTGTTGTGTGTAGAATTCTGAGGGAAAAAAATATTTAATCCATTTTAGAATACGGCTATGACAACAAAATGTGGGAGAAATGTGATGCGCTGTGAATACTTTCCGGATGCACTGTATGTTTTAATATTCAAAAGCATCAACATATCCGTATCATGTACTGCCGCAGAGCTACTCTTCATGAATGCTTTCTGTTAACTATGCTCATTGTAATATAGAGGTAATGCTTTAAAGCCTTGTTCTGTCATTAGAAATTCATAAATGCCTAAAAATCTAATGTAAACATTTTTTTGTTTGTTTTATTCAAAGTTATTTTCCTTCATCACAATACAAATCTAAAAGCTTAGTAGGTTTGCTTTTATAGACTTAGAAACACCAACTATCAACCGCAGGAGCTTAAATACTCAAAACTGGATTACATTCTATTTTAAATTTCAGGATATCATCAGATTATTTCACCCATTGGTCTACACTCTGTGGCTTTGTGTAAACCCCTGCCAGCTACACAGTGTATACAGTATACCTAGTGTGTGTGTGTGTGTGTAATAGATACCTGGATGAGATTGGGGTAAAACCCTGCCAGGAGCACGGCTTTGAGAAGCTCCTCCTGCCTGCTGAACTGATTGAGAAGTGATGAAGGCCGGAGACACTCTGCAGGGTGTGCGACAAGCTCCGCCTCCGTCAGATTGTCACTGAACTGCTGCGTTAAACCTACATGTGAATGAAAATGTGGTATAAAAGGTAAATAAGGCTGATTTATTGACAAAATGTGGATGGCAATACAATGTATTCTCAAATTAATTACAAATCTATGAAATATGTTTAATAGAATAATAAAGGATTGTATTAGAACCCCTGGTCAAAAAAGGCATTTTGGACCTAAATTAGAATAACTAAGGACATGCAGTCAGATCCTCCTCCAGTCAAAGATATTTGTTTATAACAAGTAAAAACTGTATATTATGAGCTTGTACTAGTGTAAATGTATTGATATAAAACAGTTATACAAGATTAAAGATATGAATCTGGGTTTGATATTTAAAACATGAGCAGACAGACACCTGTAGCTAGGGCTGCACGATATTAGGAAAATATGTGATATTGTTGTTGAATATTGCGATAACTATTTCTTGCGATATAACATTTCCCTAGAGAAATGCATTTATTATTATTATTATTATTGCCTATTTTTTTATTATTTATTTATATGTAATGATCATACTAAAATAAACAGGTAATAGATATTCGTCTGATGTAATTAAATCTAATTCAGGCTAAAAAGAAACTATATGTCAAGGAAGTTGCAAATATTTAGACTTAAACACTATGAATGACTTAAACCCCTCAGCAGATATTCTGACTTCTGGTTTGCTGTTACTATAAACCTGCCAACACAATATGAATTACTTTCAAACATTACTTTTTATTTACGTGTAACCATACACTCATCAATAGTGTCTTAAAACAAGAGCATCTTTTAAACTAAATATTCTCTTTGGCTTGCCTGATTGTTTTGTTTGTTTTTTTTTAAATAAAAATAAATATTATTAAACAAAAATGTAATTTAAAAAAAATACTATTTGTCTCTCTCCCACACACACACACACCCTCCGCGACCGGCACTAGGACCCGGAAGTAATGCTGGTGCAAACCAGGAAGTATAAGAGGAGTAAACAAACCACCTCATACAGCTCAGTCACTGAGTTCGCGCATGTCGGTTCTGATTGTTTACTGTCTGATTCGAGTGTGTGTTTATAGGACGCGGGTTAAATGTGTTTTTTTCCCTTGTTCCCTTCTGTGAGAGTCCTTAGACTAATTCGCGTGGTTATCCTGCCGACTCGCTTGCTTCCGCGTTTGGGTTTACCGTCCATGCTACAAAGGGCTAACGGCTAATCGCTAAGTCTTCTGATCATCCCGGGTTAGTTCACAACAGAATGAAGTATAAAGATATAAATAATATATATAAAGATATAAGCAGGTATAAACATAGTAAGGGCCCATCTGATTGGTCAAATTTGGACACACAAATGCTTGGCACATAAATTATTTATCACAACTCCTTGCAATATGGTCATCGCGCATGCCATTATCGCGATAACGATATTTTTTCGATATATCGTGCAGCCCTACCTGTAGCTTACACTTGACAAGTAAACCTTAAGATGTGCAAATAAGTAATAAAAAAAAACTTTAATGTAAATAAATTAAGAATAAATAAAGAGTTAAACAGACTGTTAAATGGAGTTAAGCTCCCCTTTACACACTATAAGATGGAAAAAGATTGTCTACTTTTTCCTTATTGTGAACACCAAGCATCACATGATCCCAGCCCTGAACCCACAGTACAGGTGATGCATTTGGGTTTACTTCATGAAACTGACTTGCCTTGTATAAAACGCAGACTGGCTCCTGAAAGACTGTGCGAGTCCAAATAGTCCTGCCGTGCGCGTCTGTCCTGCTGCTCGCGCCAACCCTGTACTGCTCGACTGAACACCAGATAATCACTGTAGCTGGAGCCACTCAGAGCCTCTTTAGCCTGACGAGAGAGAAAGACAAGATTACACATTAATTATGAAAAAAATAACGTTAGAGTTATAACAATTACAATGTAACTCTACTTATGTTCAGGTTGAGTGAAGCATTACTAGAAAGACAGGAATGTGTGTGTGAGACCTTGCTGACTGTGGGACGGTTTTGCAGGCTGTTGTGAAACGGGTCTCGGGTCAGACACGCTGCTACAGACAGCATGGGCAGGACACAGCGGAAAAGACAGGACAGAACCAGGAGCTTCCCTAAGCGTGGGTCACATGACATACACGCCACACGCTCCCCCAGTGGAGTCAGACACTCTGACATGTCCAACACACCTACCAGGACAGAAGGAGAGAAACATGTAAAAGTAATACAACTTGACTGATATTCAGAACCTGTCCGCAGATATTTGTCCCATTTTACACCTTAAAATGTATCTAAACTAGGCAAGTTAATGGTTAAGTAATTATTCCTATTTAGAATGTAACTGTTCAAAAATATATTAATACATTTGTTTTGCCCATAGCTTGTCCATAGTTCTCAGAGCTATGAACTTTTAGGCCACAGGAGACAGTCCAGGCACTGTGCACCATTGCAAACTGTAATTAATCTAGGATTTAATCTGAACGCACAAAATATTGGAGCATTCTCACCGATATCTTGCAGCGTCCTCACGGCTTCTCTTACTGCTCCTAATTCTGGAGAGTCCATCACCTGGGACAGGAAGTCTACTGCCTGTATTAGAACAACAACAACCAATTACTACATGTTAACACAGAGAAATTTGAGTCATTACACAAGTTAAATTTAATAAAAAAAATATAACCAAAACAACTCATCTCCTGCAGGTTTCTGTAACAGTCCACAGCACATACCTTACTCTGAGGACTGTGGATCTTAGCCTGAACCACAAGACTCTCCAGAGGGGTGCGCAGAATCTCTGGGATGGGAAACATGGTCATGGCATCTAGTTGTTTCTGTGGAAATAAGTGATAGGAGTGGCCAGGCTGGCATCGCCCCGCCCTCCCTCGTCGCTGAATGACGTTTGAGCGAGAGATCCAGACCGTGTCCAAACATGAGACCTGTGCACAGAGAATTTCAGGATGACTTCAACATAGGTCTGGGCGATATGGCAAAAAGGTAATCTCGATAATTTTTCCCCATATTGAACGATAACGATATATATTTTGATATAAGCTGTTAATGCTGCCAGCTTTAAAAGAGAATCCCAACAATGACTGAAGCCACAAAAATTAAAGGGTTCATTAAATTACATTTTAAAGTATAGTTTATTAACAAAAACAGGTGACAGATTTGGCCTTAAAAATTAAGATACTATAGGCACATGCTCAGAATCTTTACAAGGCAAAGATTTTTATTAAAAAAATACTTGTGATGATATATTACAATGTTTTGAGATTTTTAAACAATAATGAGAAACGACATTTAGATCACACACACTAGGGGCGTCTTTTTATCTCACAATTCACTGCCCCAATAAACTGATAATGGCTTAAGCATGCAATGACAACAAAATTTCTCATAATTCATTCCATTTATCACATTATTTATGTAGAACAGATGCATTACTCACTTTTTAAAACATTAACGCCATGCAACATGCTTATATATATATATATATATATATATATATATATATATATATATATATATATATATATATATATATATATATAGTAGGGATGTAACGGTATCAAAACTTGACGGTACGGTAATACCTCGGTATGAATGGCACGGTATTTATTGAATCATTTACAGGAAAAGCAAAACTAATGAAAAGACTCGAAAAAAGTGCCAGAAGTGTTTATTAAACAGTTTACATGAACACTAAACATATCAGTGGCATACAAATTAGCCATCTATCTGTAAACTTTAAAAGTTTCAATTTAGTATTCTTGAAAACTCAAGAATAGCAGCCTACTTACTGCAGCTGGTCCATGTGCTGAATGAGTATTTGAGACACTCACCTCATTCACTCACTTATTCAGACAGACACAGAATTTTTTTTTCCTTTCTCGTTTCTTTTCAGAGAGAAACCGAAATGACGCGATAAAACTATAGGTCTTCTGAGAAAAGTTTGCTCAGGCGAATGGAGCGAACGGGAGGTAGCGGGAACTACAATTCCCATCAGCCCAGACGCGTACCATCATCCTTTGCGGTCTGTTGTCGCTACAGATCCAGTAATGCGGAAATGGCGGGTGCTGCTAGTAGCGGCAGAGGAAAAGAGATGGAAAGGGTAATTAATCATTACCGGAGTAAGCGGGTTTTAAATCGGATGTGCGCATTACTGGATCTGTAGCGACAACAGACCGCAAAGGATGATGGTTGTAGTTGTAGTTCCCGCTACCTCCCGTTCGCTCCATTCGCCTGAGCAAACTTTTCTCAGAAGACCTATCATTTTACCGTCATGCGACAACGGTATTATCGGAATAAATTGTTATTGCGGTACGACGGTATTTACCGTTACATCCCTAATACACACACACACACACACACACACATGTGTGTGTATATATATATATATACACACACATGTGTGTGTATATATATATATATATATATATATATATATATATATATATATATATATATATATATATATATATATATATATATATTTATTAAATAGCGTCAAGCAGGTCTAGACGATCATTTATTTATTTGGTGTTTGTTAGGGCAGTGTGAATACAACAGCATTTTCTAAATTATGCAGTCAAACGTGATGGCCTTAAATGCTGTGAAATCGTAGGATATGTTATAAATCCTCATAAGGTGTTTTAGCACTGAAAACTTTAGTAGATGCTTAACTTACCAATGGCTAGATGCAGCTATCAATCTGGGCCAGGACAATTTCACTTTTACCATATAGTTGGGTACCTGCTAGGTGTTGTATAGTTCATATTTGCTTGGCCAGAATGGTTTAAATAACGTTTCATTGATAAACTGCGCAGCTTTCGCCAGCGTGAACACTCCCGTTAGTAACGAGGCGAATAAGGAGATAAACTTCAGCCGCAGAATCAGACGCTGCGCAATAAGGAGCTAAACTTCAGCCTCGTGTGCTTAGGGGCATCATATCTTTTGCTAGAAAGTTAGAAACGGCCCTGGTTATATCCTTGCTCCTTTTGGACACCTTTCATAAAGTGTAATGGCCACGAAAGATGACACGATCGATATCTGCTTTGGTACAGCCCCACTGCTAGCCCTGATAGTTGACGGAGTAGCATCGGCCCGCATTTTCATGCTCTCAGTGTGGTCGTGTGGGTGATGCGTTCATATAACGGAGTTCGTGCTACCTTTTTTTGTCGACAATTTCAACATCTTTGGATAATAACTCGAGGTTAGATTCACTTTTGTCGCTGCTTCCGCTCATTTTTCTTTTTGTCGTCCTGGTGTTTGTTTCGCAAAGTGCGGTAGAAAATGAACTTTGACGTGCAAGCTGCACGCTGATTGGCTGTTGTCGTATTGTTCTGCTGTGTGACTGACTCTTAGATTAATCCATGTCGAGCAAAAAAATGTCTAGAGCTTATCATCGTTATTAAAATCAAATAAATCGCGATTCGATATGATAGTTTATCGGCCCAGCCCTACTTCAACAATTGATGTCTTTCTTTAACAGCCACCTTTCATCACTCTGTCCAAACTGAAAACAAATATCTTAACATTATAGATATTTAAAGCACACGTCGCTTATCCTCACCTTGGTCCTGGAATCGTAGCTCTGCTCCTTTTGAGTGCCCAGGTCAACAACATGCACAATATCATCAATGGTGATGGACGTCTCTGCAATGTTGGTTGCCAGGACGATTTTGCGCTGGCCCTGTGGGGGGCGCTTAAACACAACCTGCTGATCTGCTACAGACATACTGGAATGCACTAAGAGGGAGAAGGGGAGAAAAAGAGAGGAAAAGACAGGAAAATTTGTTTTTCATCACTGAGCCAAATATGCCTTTTTAAGGTGTTTAGTGAAGTGTTTTATTGCAGATAGCACATATTATACACGATACAGTAAAATATTTAGTGTTTAACTGAGTTTGAGAAGCAGGGAATTAATGAACAAAACAGTTGTTTACATGGTAGGATGAGCTGTGAGCCTGATTTAAAGGCCGGTTTCTCCTCCAACTTCTGCTGCACGGATTTAATGTCCTGCCAGCCAGGCAGGAAACACAGCACTGCACCTGCACAGCCCCCGATGGAAGACACATGGTGGGGAAAGAAAGCAGAAAAAGCACACCAGGTTGTAATGTTAATCAGATATTTTATGACCGAAAACAAATGAAGAATCACATGCGATGCAATTACCTGGCTCTCCACGAGTGTGAATGTGATCGAGAACATCTGCCACAAAATCCGGCTCAGGGGTCAAATCATCCTGTTCACTCTTTACACATAAACAGAACTGTTAGTGTTCTATTACAGTATTCAATTCAATTAAATTTTATTTATATAGCGCTTTTAAAGCAGCTTCACAAAAAATGTAAAAGATTTTGTTAGAAAAGAAAATATTTAGAAGTGTGTATGTGTGAGAAAAATGTGTTTAGGTAATAATGAGTGGAATGAAATGTCTCTGATGAGCAAGCCAAGGGTGACGGCGACGTAAATCAGTAAATCCCAGACTTACAAATGTGTTCTGTTACAGGAGCACGTTTTTAAGTCGGATTTGTTCATAAGTCTGAATAAATTACACCTTTGACACAAATACTGTAGAGAATTTAAAACATAAAAAAAAAACACAGATTTGGTGTTTTGGCTCTCACGAGACTGCACATTTAAATCACGAGGGGAATCCCGGTGATGCAGCGCGGTCAGCTGACCACGTTTAAAGGGATAGCGGGAAACAGTCGGGCAGAGGGACGATGCTACATGATGTCTACTTCGAGCTTGAACGAAAACCATTTTGTCTCAGAACTGTTTTTAGACTCTCTCATATTAAGGATTTTTTTTTTCAAAATTAGGATTCTTCACCATCAGGACTATTTTACAGAACAGCCATTTCTATCATCGTCCGACTCCTTTCTCCCATCAAACACACATGCATACAATATACCGGACTTTGGTCATTTTATTCATTCACTTACACACTGACTAAGCTGTATATAATTGTAAATATTGTTATCTGGTGCACTGTAGTGTATTTTTTGTACGATAGGTTTGGTTTATTGTCTGATGTCTCTTGCACTGTACAGTAAGCAGCAGCAGCACAACGGTCATAATGTACGGCAGAGATGTGAGCTACTTCCAAGATATGGTAATGTGTGGTGCGTTCGTATCTGTGAAAGTTCATAACTCAAATGTTCGTAAGACGTCTCCGTATATGCTTCTGCTTTCCTTATCTGTCTCTCTGACCTGTCTATCTGTCTCTCTCTCCTTTCTACATTCTCACCGGTCTATGTCTTTCTCTCTTCTTCTTCTTTACTGGCCTATCTGTCCATTTCCTCCCTCACATCTGTGTCTCTCTCCTGTTTCTTACCCATCTACCATCTCCAACTCCTCTTTCTCACCTTCTTTTTTTCTCACCTGTCTATTTCATTACCTGTATGTCCCTCTCACACTGCTTCCTTCGCTGTCTACAGTTTGCAGCTGGGTCTTTTCCTCACCTGAGTGCTTGCCTTCTCTGCTGGTCTTCCCATCTCCCTCAGGACCTCCTCCAGATACCTCTGTCTCACAGGGTGCATGAACCCAGGAACGTGCATCACTGGACACTCATTAAAGTAGGAGGCAAGACGTTGTGTGTCTCCGCTGGCACTCATGAGCAGCACACGCAGCTCAGGATTGTGGGTAAGGGCACGACGCAGCAGGGCCAACAGCACATCTGTGTTCACATCTCGCTCGTGTACCTCATCCACCACTACATGGCTGATGCCGTGCAGGCACGGATTCGACTGTAACTTCCTCAGCAGGACCCCTACGGTGAGGAAGAGGAGCGATCCACCACTGGACCGTGGGGGGCGGGACTCTAAACGCACCTACAGAGAGTGAAAATAAAGTTGTTCAATGTAATAAAACAAGAATGCTACTTCTAATCACTTTCAGGTAGCTAAGCACATTGTTAGGACAAATAATGCCACAATACACTTGTTCATCTGAAGAGATAATTATCTTATACATGGTAGCCGACGCAGGACTTGAGGGCGGGTCCCATCTCATTGGCCACGCGCTGAGCCACCGATACAGCGCTGATCCTGCGCGGCTGTGTGACCAGGATGTTACAGTGAGCACCGGCTCCGCCCCTCACACGGCCCTCCAGCAGGAAGCGTGGGATCCGCGTCGTCTTCCCGCACCCCGTCTCTCCGGAGACCACCACCACCTGTGATGCCTCGACCGCCTCAACCAGACGTTCACGATGAGAGTCTACAGGAAGCTCCGCCCCGTGAGCCAGCCCCGCCCTCTCCCATTGCCTGAGAAGCCTGTCATTTAAGAGCTCAGCCTCCTTCGCATTCAGAGGGTGATACGGCTTGCCGGTGATTGCATCGAGCACAGAATCCTCCTCCTCTTCATTAAAAAAGGAAGACTGCCTCTGGTCAGCTTGTTCTTTGCACAGTTTCTGCATCTCGTCCTCTATTGGGTACTAACAGAAATAACAGAAATTATTATTTCTCACAATCACAATTTTTGGCAGGATTTTATGGTAAGCCCAGGTGTAAATGTACATACTTGTGTTAAATAATCTCTAATCCTGTGTTCTAGATCGTCAGGAATCTCCACACGGCACGGCCTCTTCTCTCGCTCTCCTGCCTCCCTCACCTCCTCATGGTTGTACTTGGCATGTGTGAGAGGGTTATTCTGTTCATCCAGCAGCTCCAGCTCCTAACAGCATCACAACAACATAATGTTTCTCAGTGAGCTACTCTTTAAACCCATGTCAGGCCAGGTTTTCTTAAAGATCACAATACATGATTGATAAATATTTACTCAGTGTGGTTACATGCACACTAATAATCTATTCCTATTTATGTCTGACTAATAAAGTGTTCAGGTTATCAACTTACTACGATATTGACCTACAAATTAAAGCTGGAGCTGGACCACTAATCAGTTTCTTCAGCACATAAACTTACTTCACTCTCATTCTCTATGTATTATACCTCTCAATTACTTTGTGGATTAGAAAGTTATGTCGAGATGTAAATAATAATAATAATAATAATAAAAAATAAATAAATAAATAAATAAATCACCAAATTATTTTAAGGTACAACATAAAGAGAGTCCAACACACCTTAAGTTTGAGGCAGGCGAGCGCTGCTGCTCGTGTTTCAGCCTCCAGTCTGCGACGGCCGCAGGCAGTAAAGCTCATCTCCTTGGGCCAGCGCAGAGTGAGTTTGCACTCCTTCACCTTCCCTCCTACTGTCCTGTAGTGCAGCAGCTTCTGAGCAGCAAGACAAGATATTAAACAGAGAAAAGATGTAGGGCATGAAAGATACGAGGTCAAAGAGATGTTTATGTACTACATACATTTCTCATATTTTAACATACATTTATACAGCAGTTCCTGTTTAAACCATACATTATAAAACAGACTCATTAGGTTAAAAGATTATTAGAAAGAGTGGATGGAAAAAAAAATCATCATACAATCATAAAACACTGTTATATTATATTAGAGAATCAGAAGCATGTAGAATTACACACATTAACAAAAAGGAGTGCTGTTACAATTAAGCATGATCTCGTCTCTGTAACATTACATTACACAGTCTTAAGTTAATACTACAGTGTAGTTCAGACTAGTTTTAAAGTTAACTTCCTAAAACAGCGGCTCAGGTTTATGTAAGGGGAATGTGACTTTAAAGGAAAGTAATACACGTCAGTAACTCAGGACACCATTGGATATTGATTATTTTCCCATAACGGCACATCCCCATACGTTTTAACTTACAGATCCCAAATGTGATGTAATAACTCTGTGACCTGCTCAGCATGGTCTTTTTATAGCCAACTTACATTGATGCCATTCGATGTTGTGGCTACTTGAACAACCCTCGCCAGTAGTGCCTTTGGCTTTGAGAAGATGGCGAGCGCCTCCGAGACCTCCGGATCTTCTTCCGACACTCTGCACCCAAAAGCCAATAAATACACTCAGGGCAAGCACATAATGGAATCAAAACATGTTCTAAAATTAACACTTTAAAAGGTTCAGGTTTTGAAAGAATTGTTTTAAGTTGCACACGGTCATTTAAATAAAAGTGGAACAAATTCACAAAGTCATTGTGTAGGGGTAAATAAATTAACAGCCTACTCCAGGTTTCCAGAAGCTCTTCTCATCCTGTGGCTCATAGTTCTGCGTAGCTCCCTGCTTTTACACACACTTGGGTCTTCCTCTTCATCCTCCCAGACGGCCGAGCGCCACCCAGACTGCTTGGCTAACTTCTGAGATGGAAGCTGGTTCCCAGGCCTGAGAACTCCTAGTTCCTGTTCACACAGATAACAGCACAGCTTGAGTCGGAGTCAGCAATCAGGTAAGACATGTCTGCCATCCATGGATTCAATCTTTACAAAATTTCTACATATGACTGCTATGTTTTCATTATATATTATTAAATAAAAAAGGCAGGGCTCTACTCACTCTCAGCCTATGGCAGGCAGCTGCCGCAGCACGTCGCTCCGCCTCCTGTTTCCTGGACCCGAATCCCTCTACTTCGATCCTCTGAGGCCAGAACAGAGTAACCGTCGCCCTCTAACATGACCACAACAAGACAAATACTATAAAACTGATATCTTTTTGTTTAATAATATTTTAAAACGTGCTCATATGGGGCTGATTCTGCCTGTACCTTAACATCTCCGTCTGTGCAGTTGTACCGGATATATCGGGAGATATTTGACTGTCCCAGGGATCTAGACAGGGTTGAATGTAGAAGATTCTTTGGCTCGGGGAATTCCATAAGGAGGTCAGACTGGCCTGGTGAATACACACATTTGAGCTTTTTATACACACTCGGTGGAGTAATCTATAACCAATATCCAGTAGAGAAAGGATTTTTTAAAGACATACGAGTGTACAGTATACTACACCCTAATATTGAGAGATCACAAACAATCATATTAACACGTACTGCGAAATCCCAGTTTACTCCAAACTCATTCATTTAACCTACATTTGAAGCTTTTTAACATCCTGTTTCAGAAACACCTTTTGCTTCTAATTAGGTGTGAGAAGAATAAAATGAATGAGAGATAGTGTATGTAATAATGAATATAGCAATCCTGCTATAGTGCAGAGAGTTGCATCAACCTTTCATTAACTACAATAGTTTCTAGACCGTTTTATGAAGTGCACTACATCAGTGACCAAAAGTTGAGAATGACACAAATATTAATGTGTCATTTTTATTATATTAATAATGCTCTCAATCAGCTTCTGTGCCACATCCTGACTGATTCTTGCATTGCAGCCCATTCATCCATAATCATTATTTGGAGTTGTCAGAATTTGTGGGTTTTTGTTTGTTCACCCACCTTCTGAGGACTGACCGAAGTTCTTATTGATTAAGGTTTTGGATCGTTGGGAGAAGTTGCTCTCACAGGATGTTTTTGCACCATTCTTTATTCTTGGCGGTGTTCTTGGGAAAAATTGTGCGAGCGCCCACTCCCTTGGCTGAGAAGCAAACCAACACATTTATGGTCTCAGGATGCTTTATTGTTGGCATGACACACGACCGATGGTAGCTATCACGATTTCTTCTCCGGACGAAGCTTTTTTTCTGGACGCCGCAAACAATTGGAAAGAGGATTCATCATAGAAAGTGCCTTTGCAGTAAACAGTAGTGGCCCAATCCCTGTACCTTTTGCAGTCCTATGCTGAACTGGACTTCATGTCAATTTAAAGAATTCCTGTCATATTGAACTTTCACCTGCACAACACACATGATGTCATATCATTTCTATCTGTTATCACCTAAATGAGGATGGGTTCCCTGTTGAGTCTGGTTCCTCTCAAGGTTTCTTCCTAATGTCATCTCAGGAAGTTTTTCCTTGCCACGGTCGCCGTCACCCTTGGCTTGTCCATCAGAGACATTTCATTCATCATCCATTCATCTCATTATTACCGAGACACATTTTTTATCACACATACACACTTCTAATTATTTTCTTTTCTAAAAATTTTTTTTTTTCATTTTTGTGAAGCTGCTTTGAGACAATGACCATTGTTAAAAGCCCTATATAAATAAAATTGAGTTGAAATTTGCAGAATATCAGTCTGGCCCAGATGTGTTCCTGGAGAGACGTGGCTTCTTTGCTTCCCCTTTGAAATGTATGAAGCTGAGCGCTATCATCAGTCCACAACCCACATATTCTGACAAACTCCAAGTATTTATTATGCAAAAATGGGATCGACAGCATGCCAGGGCAAATTGCAGAGATTTTGGAAAAAGAACACTTCAAATATTGATTCTTTGCATAAACTTGATGTAATTGACAATAAAAGCCTTTGACACTTATGAACTGCTTGCTGTTATATACTACAGTATGCTGAAGTAGCATCTAACAAAAAAGCATCTAACAACACTGAAGCAGCAGACTTAAATGTTTATATTTGTGTTATTTTCAAAACCTTTGCCCAAGGCTGTACACAGGACGCAGAGCACACAGCGAGGTTTCTCAATCACATTTCTACACGAATAACTTCAGAAACACCTAATCTGAGATGCTGCATCACTCTACACTCTGGACTACAGCACCAGTCAGAAGTCATTTGGGACACAGCCATCGTGCTGTAACACTACCTGCGTCCGTGTCAGTGGCGGCTTCACCACGGCTGTGAGCGGTTCCGGCTCGGGTTCTGTACAGACTCACACCAGTCCAGTCCAAACCGGTCCTACTTCTAAAACCAAAGGTTTTGCTCCCAAGGTTGCACAGAGTGCGGAGACGCGTGATGGAACCGCAGGGCGCCGCCATATTTACACAAAACATTCTTCGGTGCCTCCGAGACGAGGCGAGCCCTCCTAAGCAGCGCCATCTGGCGGTCCGGCATAAGAACAGCGCTGTAACAACCTAACAAAAAAGGAGTCTTTCCTTAGTACAGTATACTGTATATACAGTACGTTCAGTATATAGACCGTTTATAAGGATGGAAATTTATAATTCCTCAGTCATTTTCCCCGCAATGGCCAACGACTCCTTTGGGGTGATTATCTATGGTTCAGAAAAAAAAAATTCCCCTATGGCCAACAGACTAATAGTTGAAGTAAATCAAGATTGCAGTTTAATTAGGAGGTAAATATCTTGTTTTCCAGATCCTTCAACAAGACAGAGAATGTTTCATCCTAAACATAGTTTTAAGTCACTTTAATGAACACTATCCAAGCTGGTTACTCCAGTTATGATAGAAAAAAAAGCTCTATTATTATTATTGTTATTATTATTATTATTATTATTATTATTGTTATTATTATTATTGATGATGATAATAATAATAATAATAATCTTATTTATTTATTTTGCTATAAATCTGCCCTGCTGGTAAAGATATTTTTAGGAACAGCGTTGAGGTCGATAACCTTATGCAATGTCACAACATTTATTTCTGTCCAGTGTTACATTAGTTTCTCTCAAAGATTTTGCATTTTGATTATGGGAGTGTTGAAGAATTGTGTAAAGTCTCCTTCAGCACATCCCAAAGATTCTCAATGGGTTGAGTCAAGAATCTTTTTGAATCAGAAAGATTCTAAAAGATTTTCCAGTCAATCAAACAGTGTTGATTGTCACTTAGGAGCCTAGCCTATTTGTTATTGACCAAATACTTATTCATTCATTCATTCATTTTCTATACCGCTTCATCCTCTATTCAGGATCGCGGGGGACCTGGAGCCTATCCCAGGAGACTTAGGCACGAGGAGGGGTACACCCTGGACAGGGTGCCAATCCATCGCAGGGCACACACACATACACTCACACACTCATTCACACACTACGGGCAATTTGGGAATGGCAATTAGCCTCACCTGCATGTCTTTGGACTGTGGGAGGAAACCAGAGTACCCGGAGGAAACCCACCAAGCACAGGGAGAACATGCAAACTCCATGCACACAGAGACGGGAATCAAGCCAAATACTTATTTTCCACCATAATTTGCTAATAAATTCCTGTGATTTTCTGGATTTTTTTTCTTATTTTATCTCTCATAGTTGAGGTATACCTATGATGTAAATTACAGGCCTCTCTCATCTTTTCAAGTGGGAGAACTTGCACAATAAGTGGCTGACAAAATACTTTATTGCCCCACTGTATATGTAATTGTATGTATGTATGTATAATTGTGTTTGTTACATAAAAATGTTCTAGATAACAACATTAAGATACATTTTATAATTTATGCTGCAATAACCTTGCTGGTCTTGGAAAATAACCCAGGTGTGGCCTGATGTAAGGCAGGTTGCCAGAAAAAATAACTATTGGTAAATGACTCCACTTAGATAAAAATTACCCCACAGTATAGTTACTACTGGTTCTTTCAAAGAAGTGTTTTATTTTTCTGACAGAAAGTACTTAATTCATTTAAGTGAAAGTAAAAATCAGTGACACGGTAATCACTGTTGCCTTGCACCTGCATGGTTGATTCCCACCTCAGGGTCTGTGTGTGTGGAGTTTGCATGTTCTCTCCATGCTTGGTGGGTTTCCTCTGGGTACTCCGTTTTCCTCCCACAGTCCAAAGACGTGCAAATTAGGCTAATTTGTGTTCACAAATTGTCCATAATGTGTGAATGAGCATGTGAGTGTGCCCTGGAATGAATTGGCACGCCGTCCAGGATGCCCTCGGTCTCCTGGGATAGGCTCAAGGTCCCCGTGACAGGATAAAGCAGTATATACGATGAGTGAGAGGAAGGGATTGAAAGTAAAAATAAGTCAAATGATTTGCAAATTTTCATTTGACCAAGCAGCATTTGCTATTACATAGAGTCATTTGTTTTATTTGCTTTTTTTTTCCTTATCCATTTTGCATTTAAGCTTTTTTCCAGTGCACCATGACCTAATACAAGTCAGGCATTCTGGAGTTGGAGATGATTTCTTGTTCATTTAAATTTGTGACTGGCTAAGGAAAGTAAAACACACTTGCTACTACTGCACAGCTCTGCACATTTGAGGCAAATACAGCAACAGTATATTGTATATTATAAAGAAGAAATAGTAGCATGGTATTTCTTTGCATTCATTTATATTTATATTATTGGAAAATTATTATAGAGTGTGACTATAACAGGTTCATTAGAGTTGCTCCAATCAGAGTTTTAGGGAGCCAATAAACGATCTCCAGTCACAGAAATCAAAATCGGCCAGTACCAATCACCGATCAATGATTCCCGATCACAAGTGTGTGGGGGTTTTGGGGATCTGCAATTTAAAATGTTCTATTAATTTATAGTATTGTTTATTTACTATTTATAGCTGTAAAATGCAACTGTCCACCTATACTCACTCTTTATAACATGTACTCTAGCATGTGGAAGAAGCCTGCATCAATGAACAACAAATCAAAACTTTATTGAAAGGACAATACTTTGTCCTTGGCAAGAAAGCCGTTGCTTTATAAATATCAGAATTTCTGCATTTTTAATACACAGTCTATTCCTCTTATCATCCAGAATGTGTGGTAAGCCTGAACACTTCTGCTAGGTGGTTGAGTGTGGGTTGACTTACTAGATTTACTAGATGTAGCTATTGTTCATAAGTGCTGAATAAGGTTTGTTGTATTAAAGCTTTTGGCAGACGTTAACCAATGTGGTTTTGCTTTAGAAAAAAGCTTTGCATATGGCACAGTATGTTGATGCGATTGTTGACTCATGTATTTTGCGTCATCAAAATAGTATTGGCTTACGTGATCAGCCAGTTCTGTAAAAACTAGGTGATTATCAGCCGATTCCAATTGATAGCCATTCAAAATACCACTCTGATCATTTTAGAAAAGAAAATTGGCTCACAGACAACTGCATGCTCTTTACTAAAATAAATGCCCCCCCCCCCCAAAAAAAAAAAAAAAAAAAAACGCAAATAAATTTTTCCCCTTACAGTTTAATGACTACTTTTCCTTTTAATCAGGGCCTTTTGCTTCACTTGTTTTTTTTTCCACCTGAGCAAAAAAAGCAGGTGAGCATTTTTTTTTTTTCAGTTGAGCCATAATGAAGTAACCTATAAGCCTATAAGAGCAAAAAAAAAAAAAAGGTTTTGTAATCTAACTTGTAATCAGGACCATTTGCTGCATTTATTTGCTTCAATTATTTGTTTAGACATTTTGCATAGAAGCTTTAAATTTTTTTTCCCTATGACCAAGAAGTATAGTGTTACTAGGAAAAGTAAGAAACCAACCTTTTTAAAAACAAATATTTTACAATGAATACCATAAGCAAGGACATGGGGCATGGTTGGTCTGATTAGTAAGCCAGCACCTGAACCACTGAGCTTTCACTGCATTAGTTTTTAAAATTTAACTAAATAATTCATAATCACTTGGGATGCTCAACTCAACAGTCAAATTCAGCGAAATGTTAAATCCATGTGAAAGGAATGGACAAGTGCAGCACTTTCTGATGCTAATTGTATAGTTAAGTAGATTAAACATAATATGCATTTAAACACACTTTCCTTTTATATCAAGTCTTCCCCAGTGTCATAAGGGAATCCTGTACACTTTGTGTGTTCATGTGCCATTAAACCCCTTTATGTGGTTTAATAAAATCTAAAAACGGAGAGATTTGTACATGAGGCACTTCATGGTTTATTAATGTTTATTTAATATAATTAAAGTATAATTAGTTTTCCACATTAGGCTGGCTAATTTCCCACCAAGTTCACAGGTAATAGCTTAATTTGATAGTTCCCCTTGTTGCCAGATGCATAGTATTTTGTCTAAACAAAGCATTTAAGCCAGCTGACCAAAACACAGTGCATCTTCTATAATTATTCTCTAATTTGGAATTTCTTAAAGTTGCTTTACAAGCAAGAACAATTTATGTATAATCTTATCAAAAATTTTATTAATAAATAAAATTTATTATTATTATCATACTTAATAATAATAATAATAATAATAATAATAATAATAATAATAATGTTATTATTATTATTATTATTATTATTATTATTATTATTATTATTAATACTACTACTCCTACTTCTACTACTACTAATAATAATCTCATTGCTTTTATGGGTCACTTTAATAGGAAAATGGTGAATTGAAATCAATCAATCAGTCATTCAGTCAATTAATATATATTTTTTATTTTACTTTATCTACTGACCATGGACAGTAGATAGCATACAATACTACTACTACTACTACTACTACTACTACTAGAAATACAAATAATAAGTAAAGACAGGCAAATTGGGGAAATATAAGCACACTGTATATAAGGATCAAACTGTACTATAACTATATAGAAACTATAAAGTAACTATAAAGAAAGCAACCACAATAAAGCCATAATTAAAATATGAAAAATTAAAAAGCAGAAAATAGGATCACAAAATATTTAAGACTAAAACTAAAGAGGTGACTGAATTATGGAATGGTTTACCATTTAATATTAAAACAGCACCTACATTGATACTTTTAAATCCAGACTGAAAGCTCACTTCTTTTCAATGGCTTTTACACCTTTTGATCTCCTTCATTCTTTTTACTTATTTATTTAACTTTTTAGTTAGTTTTATTGTTTATTTATTTAAATGAAATGATTTGTGCATGATGTCATTTGAATATTGTTTATTAATAATTGTCACTAACTGATTTGTATTTACTTTTTTCATAATTAAGTTTAATTTTATCTGCTTTCATTTTATGTTGTTTAATTCTGGTCATTTTATTCCATTGTACAGCACGTTGGTCAACTTTGGTTGTTTTTAAATGTGCTATAAATTAATTTGACTTGACTTATCTCAAATTTAAAACTTGGTGAAGTATGTGTTCACTTCCTGGTCCTCTACCAGCTACTGAATTATGTAAATTTTTTAATTAACAGACCAGAAGAGAGAGCATTATATAGTCTACTCACTATCAATGCAAAGTACAAATTATTACCTGGATTTCTATTAAACAGAACTAAATTATTTAACCCTGTCTGAGCTTACTGCATGCAGTATGCAAATTGACAATTATTTTATGTTTTATTTTGGTAAATTTACCAAACATACCTTAATACCTTCATTAATTGCATCCAAATTGATAACCATCAATAGACACATAAACATCAGCCATTTTAATATGTTCACCGTCCTCTCATGGCTTTGCATCTGTTTCTGAGTAATCACAGACCAGGGGTTTAGGGCACCGTGCAAAAAGCAGTTTGGTTCCTACTGTTACATTTTATGTGCAACCATACAATGTACATACAAAGTCAGTGCATTTACAAGAATAAATTATGTAGTCATGGGAAAAGACTTAAAGATCACATGATCGGTCAGTTGCATTTTCTGAAACATTAAGTTTTTCCTTGTGAGTCACCACACCATCAGGCTTTTCTATCCATTTGAGTGTGGTATTCTCTGCCAACCCATCCATCATCAGGTTCTCCTTAATCTAAGAAGGAATCATTATTAAATGTCTATTAATAAATATCTCTTATTACAACACACTTGAACCAGTGAGATGAACAGAAGGTGTTCATTCTTTTTTTCTGATGGCAACTTAAATAAACAAAAACATGATTAAAATTTTAAGTTCCTGGTGTTAAATTATAGGGTGTTCCCAAAAAAAATAAAATAAAAAAAAAGCCTAACAACATAGCCAATTCTCGCTCAAATTATCTAAAATTTTAACGAGATGTGTAAAAACTAACCAAGTTTAATGTTTTACTTTGTGCTGTTTTACAATGCGTTGTTGAAATGGCCAAACACGTTCAACACGACTTAGCATCTTGTGTGCTTTTTTTTCCCCCTAGGCTGAGAGGACTGGTTTTTATCCCCCCTCAAGCCAGAGGAACTCAAGCAGCGAATCATTGATGGACTGGAGAATGTTACACAAGATATGGTACAGCGTGTTTGGCAAGATCAGGACTACCGACTTGATGTGTGATGCTTTGTAAAATCGGTTATAAAATATATATATATCCAATTGTATAAGTTGTTCGAATTTTGATAAGTAAATATTTAATTTTTCAACATGAAGCCTATTTAATTTCATTTGCCTAGCACATGTAGTTACTCAGATATTCATATTTCACATTATGTCAATTTTTTTGGGACACCCTGTATACACTGCAAATGAGTCACTTTATAGAGGATGAGACTCACTCGTTCCAAGATGGCTGCCGTTGCTCCAGGATCACTGACATCCTGTTTATATTTAATCTTCAATCTTATGGTTTTCTTTCTTCCAGTGATTTCTGCATCCAGAAACACATACACACAACAAATGTCATTTACATATGAAAAGCTGTTTAAACAGATCTTCATACAAACCCCCAACATTTTTTACTTACCTGAGTAACAGAAGAAAGGTCTTTGGTCTGTGCATTGTGCATCAGATGCATGAGTGTTAATTACAAACCCACAATTTTCATTGCCAAGCATATTATCGGGTTGCACAGGAGCCCATGTTATGGTCGACATGTTGGGCTGATCTATCCACTTCCAGGAGTCGCGAAACAGGCCTATCCAAAACAGTCCTATCATTCCTTGCAAAATGCTGAATGCATCGGTGTTGTCAGCTGAGTCAGTGATGATGGCCAAGTCAGTGTAATGCTGTCTGCAGTAAGTTTGAGCATCATACCAATTCATCTGAGGACCAGGGTCAATGTACCTGGCAGGGCCAAGTTTACTAGCTGTAACATAAAAAAAAAACATTTTTTATTTTACCTGAAAATATATATATTTAAGTTAATCTTGTGGACATTGGATATTAATTTACAGTCACAAAATATGTTTTTTTAAATTGCTCTTTTATTTCCATTTCTATGAATACTAGTTCTAATAAAATATTGACTAGTGTGTGATTAATGTGTGCTTTCCTTAGACTCCATATGTATTTAAATGTAAATGTTACTCAAACTACCAATAAAAGATTCAAGACATAGATATGCCTGTAAAGTTTACACAGTTTAATGAAAAATGTTAATAGTGAAGTTAATGCATATGTACAAATTAAGTTCTGAATAAATTTGTATTTTTAAAATATGCAGTTTTAAAAAGGAATGTTTTTTTTTATTTCGTACATTTGTTATAAAATAAGTAACAAACAGGCCATTAAAGTCCTTATTCGTAAGTTGTCCTTTTGAGTTTTTGGAAAAGGAGGGACTTGTATAAAAACAAAAAAACAAAAAGGAATCTATGAGGGCATGAGGAAGGGTACACCCTGGACCGGGTGTCAATTCATCGCAGGACGCACGCACACATTCATGCACTGTGGGTAATTTGGGAACGCCGCTGTTCAAGTAGTCTAAAGAGAATGACTATAAGATATTGCTTCTTACCATCATAGCAGAGAATGTACTGTAAAGAGTTACAGTCTGCATCATACCAACCAGTCCCACTAATCCAATCAATCCTACCAATCACAACACATTCCTCATGTCCGTGTCTGTTGTTTGGTTGTCCCAATAACCAATCTGCAAATCCTAGGGGCTCATTTTTAAAGGACCAGTGCCAGCTGTTGATATCGTTGTACAGTCCAATCCAAGCTTCTGAATTGAAACCTTGCCTCTGTGCGTCATCTTGAAATCGGACCATGTCATCACTGTTTTCAATGATAGCCAGGTCAGTGTGTGTGGCTTGGCAGTAAACCCGGGCATCATTCCATGTGTTTGGCGTCTGGATCAAATAATACTTTTTATGAGAGGCAAACAGGAAAGAATGGACAATGCCTGTGGAAGAGATTTAAAAATGTTTGTAGGAATTAACCCTGATTATAATTTCTGCTTTGTTCCACACCGATAAGGGAACACCGATTTTTTTCCTCCCCAAAGGAACAAATGAAAGAAAGCTGAAAGGTGACCTGTGAATAACAAAAGTTGGAATAGCATTGTCGTCATCTCTGATGTATTATTTAGCAACTTTCCAACTATATTTATGAGGTTTAAAAAAAACATTATTAGAAAGTGAGCATATTAGCATAGCATATATTAACAGCTTTTTTTGTGCACAAAACATCCCACTGTACGAAGAAAACAACTGCCTCAGATTATGTAATTTCAATAGATAACTCCTTCACCACTGTTACTAGTCAGAATATTGATGATGTTAATGCGCTTATTATGGTGTTTGTTTAGATTCTATTTAAGCTGTTTGATGATTTAAAAATATGAAATAATTAATATGAAAACAATTATATAAACTTGAGCCATAAACAGAAGTCTTAGTAACTTCATACAGTATGTTTTGTATATAAACTCACAATAAAATAAAAAAATCTTTAAGCTTACCTCTCCAGCAACAGTTGATGCGTTGGCTACATCTGAAAATCATGTATTTATAGTGGAATAATGATTATACAACCAAAAACAAACAAACTTATACCCTCATTATTGACAAGATGAGACTAAGTAAATTACTGCAAAGAAGCAAGAAATAATCATATTCAGTTACCAGTTAGTCAATTACCTCGACTACCCGTGCACAGACTTACAATTAAATTTAATTTGACTTAATTAACCAAAATGACAATTGCTTTTACCTACCAGTAGGAACGTAATTAGAAGAAACTCTGTGCTTTAAGGTGTTCTTCAAAGCTCTGGTAAGGGACATTCTGTACCATGTTGTTTTATAGAGATTATCCCTCATGCAAACCATCTTAATCACATGACAGCAACAATCTTATTTTCAGTGCTTTTAGTCCTGTGCCGATTTCCATAGATAAATTAGGCACATTTATTACAAATGAATCTATTTTCAATTTTAAACTGTGAATACTGTAAAAAAAAATGACAACCCCCCTAAATAATGGTTTTAATTTATCTCACACTTTGTCTTATTCATGGATCTCAATTACTTTTGTCTGAATTCAGTGGTATCCAGACAGTAGTTACTAGATGTTTATAATGGACTTCGCTCCAATTTCGCTTAAGATAATACTTTCCTGAAATGTTTCCACAGCATCCACGCATTTATCAGTGAGCTCTGACATCAGCGGGACAATAAAAAACAACACAAAAAAAAATCCCTTTTACTTTTACTCCAGAGTGAATTCAGTACAAAAAATAAAAGGGGTATGTTCATCTTATCAACATAATATTCATATTTGATTACTAGGGCAATAGCATGTGTTCGTCAATGTTTTCTTTATAATCAATGTAGGGCCACTTGTGTCTGTGTTTGAGTACAGTGATATGAAATTTCAACATTTAGTCATGTCAGAAGTTTTAGCTAAACAGTAAGAGTTAACTCTTTCAGCTTCAAAGCAGGTCACTGCCTTTTACTTTTGTGAAACTGGGCACTTTTTACAAAAAATAATACACATTACACAATAATATAACAGTACAGTTTATGATAAATCATGCAACTCATTTTTGTAAAAAAAAAAATTGGCACAACAAAAATACATTTTTATCTTTTTTATTTAGGTATATATACACAAGTAATCTCATTACAATTAATTACATTACAATTAATTACAAAAACAAGAAAACGTAAACTTTATATGAGTGACAGAAGGTCATGAATGAACATTACACATGCCATTTAAGTACAGATTGTATAATTATTGACAACATGAACAGTTGCAAAAGTGCAAACATTCCCACATAAAAAAAAAGATGCGAGTTCATCAGTCAGACGGCGTCCAGGTTAAAAAATTTATGCCACGGAGTTCCTCAGGGAGATATTCTTGGTCCACTGGCCCCTTAAATGCTGGGTTGTATTTGTAGCCTTTAGCATAGCCTATCTCCTTCATCAGCTTAGTGGGAGCATTGCGGAGGTGAAGTGGCACTGGGGGTAAAGGGCCTTTGTGGTTCCTTAGACACGCTTTAACATTGTTATAGGCTGTATATACTTCGATAGACTTAGGAGCCCTGGCCAGATAGAGTGCACACTGAGCTAGGATCACCTAGACAAGCAGATGGGTATTTATACGACACCTGATTTTATTGTAATATAAACAGGTTGTGCAAATTCTTACAAGCACAGAAGAATGTTTACCTCGCACTCGGGCATGCCTATGAAGTGGCAGGCCTGGAACGCAGACACAGCCTGAGGGAGAGCAGCAGGATCGGCCAAACCTTCAACAAGAGCTACGGTTTAGAATATTCTACACGGGTGATGTTTAACCGTGCAGCTATTTCCTATTCTCATCAAAGTAGCACAAAAAAAGGAAAACCCATACATGGAAATATTCCTATTTTCACCTTCTTTTTAGTTCATGACAGACTCACCTATGTCCTCGCTGGCAAAGCGCACCAGCCTGCGTGCCACATACAGCGGGTCCTCACCTCCTTCCAACATCCGGCCCAGCCAGTAGAGGGCAGCATTTTCATCTGAACCCCTCATTGACTTATGCAGGGCTGAGATGCAGTTGTAGTGTTCCTCACCTGTACATATCAGACACGGTACATTAATTATCAGTTTTCAGTTGTACAATTTTTTTCTTCTATTGTGGTGCATTTAAAGCTTTTCCTTTTTGTTATTGCTTTGCCATTATATGTGCATCACTTTCTTTCTTCTCATTTTCACTTTTTTTCTACCCATTTACTTGTTCATTTATTTATTCTCATTTATTTTATTCTTTCCTTTTTATCTCTTGGTTAGTCAAAAGACAAAGAATTCTTATTCAAATAAAGACTGTGTAAGGAGTGAGCAATTCTATAATCGAGGTTAATGAGCTCCTAGTAATGATCTGGCTTTTTAACCAGAAATAGAGCTTAAAAATGTGCAAAAATGCTCAATTTCTGCTGCCTCGCTCCCAGTCGCTGTAGATCAGTGTAAAACTAGTTCATGCTCACTGTTGGAATTAATGTCTTTACATTTTTTACATTTATTAAATATGCTTAAAAAATTTATATATATATATATATATATATATATATATATATATATATATATTTTTTTTTTTTTTTTTTGCACCAGTGTAGTTTTGATACACTTAAGTGAGACGAAGACACATCATAAATGTGTATATATGTGACATAACTTTTCACACAGTTTTATGGTATTAATAAATCCACAACATGCATGATTTCATTTCTTCATCCACATCATACATCTTTATTAAGATCTAACAAGTTAAAAACACACTCTGTACGCGCCTGCTCTGTCGTAGAGGATGTGCGATCTCTGTAAACCCTCTTTGACATGCTCCTCCTGGACCACGGTGTTCTCAGGAGTGTGTGTTTCTGTGTTGAGGGTCTTGTTCATGCATGCTTGCACAGCCAGCTGTAAGCCGTTAAGTGCCGCTCTAGCGTCTCCGTCACACAGGTGAGCGATGGTGTCCAAAGCCTTTTGCTCTATACACACCTGCCGTCTGCGCACAAAAAAATAAAAAAATAATATAAAAATAACACAGAGCATGCTAAAGGAGGGGGAGGTATGAATCTAATGCCATGCATACATAAAAACTGAACTTAATTGTGTTTGCTTATTGGCCAGTGGCCGGCATTATGACTGGAGCTATGTGCTCAAGATCAGTTACGGGTACATGGACCAATAACACCTACATAATACACAGCTAGTGCCATTGTTAACTACTGATTGGTTATGCAAAGTGTCACACAACGTTAATCACAATATGTTCTCCAAAAAAAAAAAAAAAAAGGAAAAAAAAAAAAAGTTACATTCATTAAATGATCAGAACAGTTTGTAACTCTTAAAGCACAGACACTGCGGACACAACCGTTCTTTCTGATCATGAGTACTGGAAGTCTATGTGACCTTGGAAATGTACCTTTAATATATAGACACGGTTATGTCCAGGATTAGAGTAAAGCTAAAAATGGCACTAGACTATAAATGTCATTCTTCTAAGGTGTATGAGGGTTGCTGGTCGAAAGCTTTTAACAAGAAATTCACAAAGGCATCCAGTGGTCTCATGTAAAACAAAGTATTCAAAGCTGTAAATGTGAGTGGGGATAAATGAGTAAGAAGAAAAAAGAAAAAGACCTGAATCAGCAAATATACAACTGAATCTATGACCTATGGTTGGTTGGAATATTGAGAGCCCCCCCCCCCAAAAAAACAAACAAAAAAAAAAACATAAACTACTCCTTTATTCATACCTGCCACCTAATAAAAGAACTTGATCAACATATATCACACATGAAATGTTGAGTCTCGATAGTAATGAGCTGCATTTTGGCTTCCTGATCTACTGTGGATGTCCCTGGCAGCCTGATGATACAGACGCATTAACAAGGTTACTCGGATTACTCAGTGGAATATCGTCCAGAAATTGAGATGGGGTTTGTGCTGGATATTCTGGCACAGTTTGAAGGGATAAAGTTATTCTTGAGTCGGTTCTCTGGGGATTCTGGGACATGTTAGCAAATTCTAAAGAGATTCAGAGAATAATGGACTATAATGCAGCAGTAGCCAGCTGTTATTTTAAGATGAAAGAACAGAAATGTTCTTGCAAGAACAATATTGTGTCAAGTGCAAGCACTACTGTATGATGAAACTGTGTAACAGAGAGAGAGAGAGAAGGAAAGCAAGACCAAAACTTTCCTTCTGCTGCAGAGGAGACGTTCATTTAGAGTCATCAGCCTCAGAAATCACCAATTAACAACCAGCACCTCAGATTAGAGCCATTATTAAAGGTTTTACAGAGCAGAAGTAGCAAAAGAGAATACTGCATATTTTGGACTCCTTCAGCATTAATTCAAACTGTAGAAAGAAATAAAAATCAGGAACAACCATGAAATTACATGGTGTAATACAAGTCCTCCTGATCCACATTTGTTTTAAGTTTCAGCACAGTGTAGTATGAACAGCATGGAGCTGGAAGCACTGGGCCTTCTTGAGGAGGACACCACTTGACCCCTTGCTAATTTCAAAACCGAGTGAGTACTTAACAGAGCGGAGTGTTTAAGCCAGCAAGATATGACACGTATGAAAACAAGGCGAAGAATCTGTCCGCGTTCCCGATGCCATTAGGACACTGAGGTCTCTTAAAACTCACAGGACATCATAAACCTCCCAAGGTTTGTACGCACAGATGTATTATAAAACTGTCTTTGTATCCGTAGCAACATTGGGTCCTAAACAAAGCTACTAATTCTCAAATGTTAAAAGAATTCTTACATTTTTATAATTGACTTTGACAGGATGTGGAGGAGAGAAGTTAATTTTTTTCACTGAGATAAATTTGATTAATACAGCAACACAAATCCATGAGATTGCACTACTATTACTGTTGCCATAGTAACAGTAATAGCAGTACTAAGCATAGCTAACAAGTATGGGTTAGTCTTCAATAAACACATCTCTCACTGATTATTTCCCTAGAATAGCACACCTCGAAGTGTTTATTTCTCACACAATGTACAGCACAAAGAACCCCCCCCACCACCCCCCAAAAAAGAAAAAAAGTTTAACACACTATATCATAAAATGTGAAAATCTAAATGCACAATATTTCTAAGTAGATTAAGAATTTTTTTTTTATTATTATTCATTATATTTTAAGAAAAAAAAATTCTTTTAGACCTCATATGCCACAAGCTTCTTCTTCCTCTAGTTTCTCTAGGTACAATTTTTAAGCGCTATAGTAAATAAGGTTAGACTAACATGTAGTGGGTAACTACTAACAGCTAACCTAGTGGACTAATGTCATTGTTAATAAACATTCTTACAGATATTTTCCCACTGGAAAAGTCTGAACACTGGTGAGAAATGATTGATAAGTGCCTGGACATAGATGTTTACACTTTCTGAAATCTGATTATCTAGGAAAAATCTATAAACACTCAAACCCAGGGTTATATTTCAGCTGGAACATTAACATGTTCCCCCTGCATGTTTTTTTTTGTTGTTTTTTTGTAGATTTTTTTAATTGATAAAAGCTATTCTTTTATTATTAAGTTGAATATTAAGTGCAAACACCATAAATTCATATTTATTACATTTAAATGATGACAAGAAAAATTGCTGTGTGACGAAAGAAAAGTCATTAGCAACTACAAACAACATTATGTTTACTGTACTGAGGGGGTTCCATGGAGATGGATCTTCCGAAAACATGACACTCACTCCTACTCGCCTGCCAACTGTGTCTTTTTAATCCAACATAACACACACACACTTGCTCTAAGGCTTTCAGAAAGGGAGGGCGGGGCCTGGAGGCCAGCTTCAGCCAATAGAACACCCAAATGAGGAATGATTAGAAGTCTTAGAACATCCCTGCAGCCAACCAGTGCCAGACAGAATTCCACACGTGCAGTGATAACAAGGTGTACTCGGAGACAGACACACATACACACTTACTCTGCAGAGTGTCTTGTCCCCGACCAGTCGTCCGGTAACACAATCAGCCCGAGTGAATCCACGGCCCGGCGCAATATCGAGCTCATAGCCGACACACTCAGCTTCTCGAGGACCAGAACCCTGCATCGGCTCAGTAGTGCACTGTTCACCTGAAACGACGGGTTCTCCGTTGTAGCTCCAATCAGCGTGATTGTCCCGCACTCCACGTGAGGCAGGAACGTGTCCTGAGGACAGGAAGAGGATGGTGGGGACAGAGAAAACAGTGCTGAGCATCTACAGTATGGCTGTTTATGGAAGGTGAGTGAAAGAGTACATCGCAGTGGTTTTAATTAATGTATGTAGTACATCCTTGGTCTAAAACTTTAACGAGTTAAAAGTGCATGAAACCATTATCATGCATTATCACAAGTCCCGGTTTGACTTGAATGCCGCACATAGTTTGACCGTTTGGCAAAATGTGTAACATAAAAGATATTTGACGTTTACAAATTTTTCTTACACCTTATATGTTTAAACTATGTAAAATATTTCTTTTTTTCTTCATAGTTTTCATAGTTTCAAATACTCCTTTATACTCCATGTAGTGCCCATGTGCAGTTGTAGATACAGAAGAGCTTAACGAATTAAAGACGTGCCAAATTAAAAAGGAAAAAAAAAAAACCTTGACTAGAACTGACCTGTTGCAATTTGTTAAAGCGATGTATCTCATCGATGAACAGTATGGTTTTCCTCTTGCAGAGGCGCAGCTCGTTCCCCGCCTGTTTAATCACCTCCCGCACCTCGTTGGTCGACGTGCTCGTGGCTGAAAGGGTCACAAAGCGTGCTGTGCCTTTCTTTTTACTGGAGCTGGCAATGATATGAGCCAGAGTCGTCTGTAAAATGAAAAACTAAAGTCAACAATTTGTTCTGAAACATACCAGGAATTTGCAGACAGTAATCCGAAAATCTAAGGCCAAGCTTAAGCTAGTTAGATTTTTCCCCATAATTTCCACATTGAAACAATGTTCAAGGGCGAAGTGAAACTGAGAGAATTAGTATAAATATGATACCTTTAAAAAAAACTATAAGGTTTACCAGTATTTTCATTTATTTTAAAGTTTAGATTAATAAATAAACCAAGAGGTGATTTTTCGCCTCGTCCACATTCATGATTCTTCCTCTTAAACAAGGCCTTTAGAAGATCCACTAAACAACATACAGTGGTCTTGAGGAATACTTCTCCAGGCTTCCTGAAGGACTTTTTTGGCTCTCATTTTTAGTCTAGTCCCTGCACCTGACCAGTTTCAGAGGAATATTTGTTAAGCCAAAAAGTAACCTATGAAATCATTCAAGCATCAAGAAATGAGAACAGGTGCAGATGAAGACAGATGATCAGACTGGTGATGCTGAATGGTTGGGACAGTCGAG